>OX031008.1:46158743-46905409 GCA_943735925.1 Pollenia amentaria | reverse complement strand
GCCTTACTTATGGAGGCGCCTATTGATGGGTGTACCGAAGACGGAGGTATGAACGATGGTCAATGGGACGGAATATCTGTGATATCGAGTCGTGCGTCCGCCTGCGGCGAGGAAATAGTCACAAAGAAGAAGCTTGAGTGGGCTGTCAATACTTTCGACCCATATAAATCACCGGGTCCGGACGGTATTTTTCCGGCCATGCTCTGCAATGTCCCGGACGACGCATTATTTCTGCTGGTAAATATATTTAGGAAATGCCTCAGTGGCAGGTATCTGCCTAGGGGGTGGAGAGAGCTCAGGGTAATTTTTATACCCAAGGCTGGTAGGGCATGCCACTCGAAGCCGGGAGATTTCAGGCCTATTAGTCTGTCTTCATTTGTATTGGGAGACACTCGAGAGACTGATAGACCTATATCTTAGGAGTAATATTGATACCCACCTCATTAGCAACGCTCAACATGCCTACCTTAAGGGTAAATCTGTTGAGAGTGCGCTACATGAGGTGGTGGGTTGCATTGAGCACGGCCTAAGGCATACGGAATATACTCTCGCCGCGTTGCTGGACATAGATGGAGCCTTCAATAACATTAGGATTGAGGCGATCAAGGATTCCTTGGTGGAGCTGGGAGTTCAGGGCGTTTTGGTGGAGTGAATAGTCTGCATGCTTGGAGCCTGGGAGATCATAGTGTAAGGAGGAAGGTTACCAGGGGGACACCACGGGGGGGTTCTATCTCCTCTATTGTGGTTGCTTGCGGTCAACGGGATTTTCAGAGCATTTGATTCCAAGGGTATGAAAGCCGTCGCCTGTGCGGATGACAGTTCCACTGGTCAGGGGAAAGTTTCTGTCCACGATTGGTTCTTTTTACCAGAAGGTACAGCATATATAGTTTTAAGAGGCCAGTGTTGGATGGCGTCGAGTTAACTCTATCTGACTGTGCTAAGTACTTGGGTAACTTCCTCGACTGTAAGCTGTCTTGGAATAGAAACACCCAGGAGAGGATGAAAAGAGGACTCAATGCCTACTATACGTGCAGAAACTCCATCGGTAAGAATTGGGGACTAATACCAGATATGGTAAACTGGATTTACACATCGGTGGCTAAGCGTATTCTTACCTAGGGATGCACTGTTTGGTGGGATGCGTTAAGAGTGGACAGCTATAGGAAGATGATGCTCAACAAGGCCCAGAGGAGTGCATCGCTTGGCATCACTGGTGCAAGGAGAAGCAAGCCACAGGCGGCGTTGGACATCCTACTACATCTATGTGAAGAGTGTGGCTGCCAGGAGCGCCCTTGGGCGCATAACCTTCTTAACCTAACCTAACCTTACCTACTTTATATATTTAAAAATAAAAAGAAAATATGAAAAAATTGTACGAAGAATTAGAGAAATAGAAATATAAATACATTACAATCAAATCGTTTGAAGAATTTTTTCAGACATGCTTAACTCGACTTAATAAAACTTTTTTTCAATAACAGTGAATGTAGATTTTTACAAACTGTTTTTAAATTTAATTCAATATGTTTAATACCTTATTATTTGAAACGTAAAACCTACCCTCCGTTCGACTTTTACACCTAAATTTTCCTCAATCAAGTCGTAATCATCATCTTCTAATCGGTCGTCCAAGTCATCATCATCTTCGTGTTTTTTTCTTTTCTTGGACGAATTTGATACATCTGAATCCTCTCCATCGCTTCCTTCTTCTATAGGATTGTCATCAATTAAGTCCTTGAGTTCTTCTCGTAAACGTTCATCATCATCTGAATTTATATATGTAATATAAGAAGAAAAAATTAATAAAAATTAAAAAAGATTTGTAAAAATCTGTCCGTATTTGAAAAAGTTTTAAAACACAAAAAAAAAGTTTTTATGTTCACACGTTTTTTAGAGCAATTCTACAAATTTATTAATTTAACTACCACTATCGTTAAGAAACGAGAAATCTCGGTTACCGTAAAGAATTTGTTTTTGCACTAAGAGAAAAACCTTCGTAAATGTAACGAGTTTTACTTTCTTGCAATTAATTTTGTCGCTTTTTTTTTGAGCCAACGAAAATCGTTTCATTAAGGTGTCATATTTACAATGAAATTTTATCATTATTCCAATGACATAAATTCTACAATGCAATGTACATTTTCATTACTGAAATGTAATTTATCATTAAGCTATCACACACAGACATAAATGTTCTGGCACAAAATCACAGCTTGTAGGCAAGAGAGGCGAATAGAATTGTTTTGAGGTTTTAGATATTTTAGTAAGCTAATAGGGCCGAAATTTTTCCATTGTAAATTAAAAACACATTTAATTACAATTTTTTCCCAACGTTTCGTCAATTTTTTGTTGACTTCTTCAGGGGAATATCTATTTAAATATTTTTATTAATAACCTAGTTATAAACATTTTTTTGTATAATTGCACTTTTACTTACTTTTAATGTGTATAGATATTACATTAATTAAAATATAAATAAAAGAAATAAATTTTAATTATTAAATTTATAATTGTCATTCTTTTAATTTGTGTAATGTAAACTTGATCTGTATTAAATTATCCTATTGCCACCCTGTAACTTGCGCTTATTATTTTGTCCGTATCTTCTTTCGTGTTCATTGTTTTTTGCTGGCATATGTTTACAATTTTATGCCAGATTATATAATCCCGTGTATGGCGGAAAGAACAAAAGCGGGTTTCACCCTTGATAGTAAAGTCCCTTGTAGACCTTGTTAATCTTTTTGATTTAGTTAAAGTACTAAAATTAACAACACTTCAACAACAAAATGTATTTGAAAAATCCAACAAAAAGCTGTAGAAAACACGTGTGTTAATTTACCAGAGTAAAACAGTTGACGAAACTCGGTCTGTTTATTTCTCTCACTCAACAAATTCATTAATTTACAATACATACGAAAAGTATCGTCACACTTTGTGTAATAAAATCGTCAGCAGTTGTACACTTAATACAAAGGGTGAATATAACTTGTCATTAATAAAATCAAATGTTTTCGGTTACTTAAAAAAATTGTTTCATTAATACAATGATATTTGGCATTGTTTAACGTTCATATTTAAAATGTAACTAGAAGATAATAGTCTGGTAGTGTATAAAGTCATTCCTAAAAATTGAAGGGATAGAACTATTACAAAAAGCTTTATAAAACACATAACCGAAATTTAGCTCATAAATTCGAAAAATAAAAAAAATGTTGAATATAATAAAGTAACTTATGAAAAAGAAATAATTCCCACATTCTAGTTATTTGTATTTTAAAAATTTTATTTTCTTAAATTAATTTTTTTTATTTAAATACGCCCTATTCTTTTAACGACTTCTTCTACATTGTCTTTATTTCTTAAAAAGCTTAAAGGCAGAAATGGTTAGTACGTTCTTTTCCGCTTCTGTTCAATTGAAAGTATGTATTGATGGTTTGCTTTTCCTTTTTCGTTCTGTGTTATGTTGCGGACAAATCTGTTGAAAATAGAATTCAACGTTATGTTATGGCCAAAGTGTGTGTTTTAGTTTTTCGGTAGGCTGGGTGCCCCGGTGGGCTAGCTGGTAGTGAGCTAGTCTATCAGTACCGGGGTTGCGGGTTCGATTATCGCCAGAGACTCTGGCCTCCTGCAGACAAGCAAAAAGCTTCGCGGGATTTTAGTGTAGGAATAATAAAAAAAAAAAATTTTTTTTAATGAATGAATTTTTTAATAGTTTAGGTGGATTTGAAAGAAAATATTAATATTTTATTTTCTACGCAGTTTTTTTTTACAATTTCAATGTTTTTATTTTTAAAAGCAGCTGATTCCCTCCACAGAAAAAGTAATTACAAAATGTTTGTTACAGAAAGGACCGGAACGGCGACAGAAAGTAAAAACAAATTAGGCTTAACCCTTAACTAATGTTTAGAAGCTTTGATCTGATGGGTAAATTGCAATGGAACGAATTTCGTTAAATTTCTATTTAGAACATCTATGCTCATTGATCAATCAGAACATTGCCACCTGCAATAAATATTATACGTGTTGGTAAGAGAATTAAGTTATTATTAATAAAGGAGTGTTGATTAAATTATTTATCAATAAGGAAAACGTAATGGTTACAGCTTCGGCCGTGCTGACCCCTCAATCGACCTCAATTGTGGACCGATTACTTATCTAGTAGTTAATATAATATTGACTACATATACATAAAATATTGCCTTTTAATAGGGATTTTAAAAAAATCATTCAACTGAGTCTTCTATTAACCATTTTTGTATTCTACATGCTTATATAACACCATCATAAAGTAGTTGTGTAAGTTGAATATACTCAATATCCCTCAAAAGATAACGGTCATGTGGCAAAACTTTATGAATAATATAGGGGCCGCGGTATTTAGGAATAAATTTCACGATTTTGGGCAACCTGAATATAAAACTCTACATCCTCAGAATCTACAGCGGCAATCAATTCGGATTTTCCCAATTCTGTGCCCATGTTCCGTACCTCTCGCTTCGAGAAACTTTTCGTTTGAAATGCGAGAAATGAAACAAAAATGCCATATATTGAAACAAACAACTGTTTTCTCACTTAACTGCGTCTGTATAATTTTTTAGCGAGTAATAGCTGTCACGTAAGAAAGTTACTCGCCAATTTACAGAAAAAGTGTGTCTGTGAAATTTTTGAGAGAATGTTCCCTCTTTGAACTGTCAAATAAACTCACGCATAAAAACGGGATGAGAAAAAATATAACCACTAAAAAATATATTAACTATGCGAAATGCAATGAATAATAACATGGAAGAGATAAGTATTTTATTTTGATTGATTTTTTCATTGTTTAATTATTTTGCTTTTAACATTTTTAAAAATTATACGAATGTTTTTAAAGCTTTTTTGTAAACAACAAACATACAAGTCGCACTCTACATTATTTGCTATAGCCGACGCACGTTGGGTTGAATCGTGTTCAAAGTGGCGCTTAATTGATTTTTTAGAATAATTATTTTTTTATTAAATTTGGTACCGGGTAAAAGAAGACAAAATTCTACCTCACTAGTACTAAAATCGTTATTCTAAGTTGAATACTTTTTCAGCAGTATACTGTCAAAGTGGATGTATTTTTTCTAATTTTGGATAAAGTGAAAAAAGTTAAAATTAAACACAATTAAAGTAATTTATTTTTTGCTCAAAACTTTTAAAAGCTAAAATTTAATGATGGAACCTTCAACTTCAGGTATTTAAGTATATGGATAAAAAAATTTTTTTTGATTATTTTTGTCCAAGTGTTTTTGTTGTTATATTTTGTAATGTTCCAAATTTGGAGTATTTTCTACTTTTGATGGATAATAACTAAAAATGTTTGTAGTTGTTTGTTTTTAAACTTTATAATATCAAAAGTAAAATATTTAGGCTCTTATTTTAACAAAAAAAAGTTTGCGCATACTGGCGCGCCTTTCTTTAAAATAAGATTTTATGAAAAGACTCGCGCTGTTTGAAATAAAATGAATATACATATATTTTGTTATTACATTTTTTTTTTTTATTTTGTTATTCTTTATTGTTTATTATTTTTGTTATTATTGTTATTGACAATCTGTTTTGTTTAATTAGAGATGTACGCGTGAGTATGATGAAGTCACGTATATGCACTTAAATTTTTTAATAAGACATGTTCATTTTCATTACTGTGGTAAATTTTTTATTATGTATACCCTACAAACATTATTTTAAATATTGTTTTTATAATACGTTTTGTTTGCATATATATAAATTTAAGAGATTATTAATATTAATGCTGATTAGATTATTTGAAATTCGACCTAGTCGATTTATTTTTATTTTAGTTGTGGTGTTGTTTTGCGTTTCAGTATGTATTTTGATGTTTTAGCAAAAATTTCTGTTGTTATAAGTGATGTTCGTTGTATTCGGTAAACGGTTTTAATTAAAAGGAAATTCCATTAAGACTGTTTAAAATGTTTCAGGGACTAGTCGTGCAACAATTTTCATATCACATCGAGAGCTTTGTAATATTATTATAAATGCAGACATTAAAAGTCATAAAGCTAAAATTAGTTTTCTTAAGAAAGAAATTATTCAACGCATTTGTCCTTCTGATATGACAGATTTTAGTTCAAGATTCAATAGTTTTATTCAATCGTTTGAAACCCGATGGCAAAAAAGTAACAGGCATAAGGAGCGCTTTTTACAGCAAAATAATAATTGGTTGGATGCATCGACATCATTTGTTCCTCCACCATGTACATTAGGCGGGCGAAGAAAACTTTCTTTTGAAGAGAGCAGCGAAAAAACAAAAGCTAAGAAATGTAAGAAATTAATGCAGAACACAAGTTTATCGGTGTTAGCTCATGCTACACAAATGTCATTTAGAAAGTCTGGTCAAGCTGCAGCATCCAAAATAATAAAAGAACTTATAACATCGCCAACTAAAGCTATAACGTACAGAAACATGCTCAAAGAGGAAAAACCAAAAAAACTGAGTGCGGAAGAAGCTCTAGGTGTCTTGGTAGAAGGAAAGCTATCAAGACATGCATATAACGTCATTCGAAAAGCTGCGCCAGAAAAGTTTCCTTCGTACACCATTATTCAAAAGGCTAAAGCAGAATGCTATCCTAGAAAAGAATACATAAAAATTAGCGAAATTTCTGCCCAAGTTAGTCTGCAAGCTCTTCTAAACCATACCGTTCAACGTCTTATTTTACTGCAGAAATCTATTATTGATTCCTTAGACAATACAGAGATATCTCAAATCGTTTTGTATTGTAAGTGGGGCTTTGATGGAAGCTCCGGGCACAGTCCATATAAGCAAGCATTTCTTGGGCCAGATGCAAATGATTGTTCAGTTTTTATTACTTCCCTTGTACCACTTAAAATGGTTTGCAAGAATAAAATACTATGGCAAAACCCTCGACCATCTTCTACTAGATTTTGCAGACCACTTAAAATTGAGTTCACTAAAGAAACTGCTTCACTCTGTAAGCGTGAAAAAGAAAGAGTATTAGAAGAACAAAAGTGTTTATTAGATTCATTTGTGTCAGTTGGAGAAAGATCAGTAAAAGTTAGCCACATTCTAATGTTGGTGATGATTGACGGGAAAGTATGCAATGCAATTACGGAAACTTTATCCACCCAAAGGTGTTACATTTGTAATGCAACCACTAAACAGTTTAATATAGTACAAGAAATGATTGAAAGACCTGTAAACACAGAAAACTTACAGTTTGGGTTATCTATTCTTCATGGATGGATTATATTTTTTGAGTGCATTCTCCATCTAGCATACAAACTCCCAATTAAAAAGTACAGAGCAATGACAGAATTTGAAAAAAATGTTGTAGCTGAAACAAAATCGCGCATTCAAAAGGAGTTTAAAGAAAAAACCGGCCTGATTATTGACCAACCAAAACCTGGCTTTGGTAATTCCAATGATGGTAATACAGCCAGGCGTTTTTTTAAACACGCACAACTTTCTGCGGAAATAACAAAAAAAGACTTTGATCTAATAAACATGTTGCACACAACACTGATTGTTGTATCCTGCAGTCAGAAAATCAATACTGAACGTTTCCGAAGCTTCACCAAAAATACTGCTATGTATTTTGTAGAAAAATATCCATGGTATTACATGCCGCCTACGTTACACAAATTTTTAATTCACGGTCCTGAAATAATAGAAAACGCACTCTTGCAGATTGGACAGCTATCTGAGGAAGCACAGGAAGCCCGAAACAAGGACTTTAAGAACTACAGAGAAAAGTCTAATGAAGATATATTTAATAGGTTTCTTCTTAGCTCGGACCCAATTATATCACACATGGGCAGGAAATATGAGAAAAGACAAACTATTTTACCGCAGTTAGCTCGAGATTTAGTTTTCGCTAATTCTAACAATGAAGATGATAGTGTTGATGCTGATAATGATGGTGATAATGATGATGATAATAATGATAATGATACTAACGATGATGATAATTTTGGTGATGATAATGATGTTCATGATGATAGTGATGAAGAGACTGATAGTGATTCTAATTAATATTTAGTGTTGATATTTTACACACGTGTTTACTAAATATGAATAAATTTTTTCTTTTACCAAAAATTATTTTTCTAAAATTTTATATTTAATATTTTTACTTTTTTTCAACTTAGTAAGGCATAATCTTAAAAAAAAAAATAAAAAAAAAATATCTAACATTATTGCCTGAGTTAAGCGTCACTTTGATTGCAGTTCAACCCACTGTGCGACGGTTGTATTTTCACCGCCGTCGTTGAAAAATTTTCAATTTTAATAATTTTAGCCGCCGTCAACGTGTTACTGGCGTTCTCAACGTCTGCAAGTTCACATCGGCTTCGTGTGGAATACTATGACATTTATAACGTAACGACGAAATCTCTTTTGATAGTTTTCGACATGAGTTACAAACGCACTTTTTTCCTCACTTTTCGAGAAACGATGAAATATTTTGTTTCACATATTTTCGATGCAAGAAGTTCTAACCAAACTTACAGAACATAGGCACCGGCCTATATTCAACAGCAGCGGCGCAAGCATTGTTAACATTTCCAGTTCCAGTGGATGGGCAGCGGCTAAGAGCATCAACATGGACCATACCGACACCACCACGGTGTTGTGTGGTAAAATTGAAATTTTTCAGCTCAAGGGCCCATCGAGCAATTCTAGGATTTAATTGTTTCTTGCCCACCACCTTGGACAACGATCTTGCAGCGATGTGGTGGCTGAGTCTAAACTGTGGTTTGTATCTCGATTACAGGTAACGTCACAAGCGGCGCCTGGGATGGAGATACTGAACTTAAAAGCCTTGACGACGAAAGGTTATCCACCCCCCAGCCGAGGTGTTATGCGACCCGTGGCTACCGGTCTGGTTTGCAATCAGGGGTTACCGACTGTATTATCACGGAGCTTTGCTGATACCTGGGCACCTCAGCAAATAGACCACTCCCTTACCACGTTAATGGGGGCTATGACGTGGCGGACCTTTCAACTCCCCTACACTCGTGGGACCAAAATTACAATGAACGATTCAAAAGACGAAAAACAACAAGAAAAACAAGTAACGGTAACTGATGACGGACAGGCGAGAACAAGGACAACGATAGACAGCAACACGAAAATGTGCCCATTGTGCAAGGAGGGATGGCGATGCATACATCCAATCCCAAGGTTGCACCACCCCACGCCAAATTCGGCGACCGTAAAGTCTCCAAGGCACAAAAACCCTACAAAGAGGGTACCCAACACAAGGCGTGCCGCCTTGCGTTTCATTGAGCTTCTAGGCTCCAAAAAAGCTGAAGAGCTTACCAGTGAACAAAAAGCTTCACTGCGAGGTAGCCAAAGGTCACCTTGTGCGGGCTATCATCGACCGAGGTGTTGATAATGTTGCCATCTCCCATACCAAGTGGGACCAGGTAAAACAAAAATTAATGGGAGTGTTCTGGACGATCCTCAGGGAGAATCCAAGGCCACCTCCTCAATGCGATGATGCTGGCTGGTTCCAGAGTAACGCTGATGTCTTGCTACAAGCTACTGTTTGCGAAAGGTACAGGTAAAATAAGATCTTGTGTCTTAGCTAAAAATTCGTTGAATATTTTCATTCTTTCTGATTACAGTGATGAAGACACCACAACCGTTGCTCTCGAGACACGGGACGGTATAGTCTGGATATTCTCGGGATGTATGGCGCATAGCCTCGGACAGTACCCACCCAATCGGCTCATCCGTGATGCAGTAATGAGGGCAGCAGGCACTGGAACTCCAATCATAATCATGACAATGCGCCTCACACTATCTGGGGTAGCACGAATACGAATGTAAGAGGTGAGTCACTATTCTCCTTTATTATGAATTATATGCCCCTATTGCGGTTCTCCACTCAACTCAGTTTGGTCGTGTGAGAGTCAACCCAACTTATGCACAACCAAACTCATTTTAGGTATTGTGATACCCAACGGTTTTTAGTTGAGTTTGCTATAAAGTTGCCAACTTAAAATATCGATTTGTCAACTTTAAATATAACGTTTGACAAGTGAAAATTTTATAAAATTAAATAATTTTTTAAAATAAAAGTATTTTTAATTGTTGTGTTGAATAAAAATATTTACAATGGATATTAGTGTCGATTTATTTTGTGATGATGAAAATGAAAACTCTTGTACAGATGTGCTACGTATAAGAAGAAAAATTCCTGATGATTCCAACTACCTTAATGCCAAGTAAGAACTTATAATTAGTAACATAACTAAATAATAATTTTAAATTTGTAGATTTAAAAGTTATTTCCGACTAAACATAGAAGCGTTATATTATTTGCTGGATTAAAAAAAACACCTGTTCGCGTTGTGGCTATTCCTCCTATATTAAAGTTATGTGTTAAAGTCCCATATATCTTTACACTGATTTTTGGTCATACCAAAGTTTGGTTTTCCACGTGCAAGTTCTGGGTTTTTTTCCATTAGATTAACAAGCCTCTCAAATTGTGCTTTAGTTGTTATTTTCAAAGATCTACGAATGCATTAAATGCTGTGAAATTCTAATATACAGTATAACAAATCTTTCTACTTACGGTTTTTCCATTGTTATTTTTTTTTTTGCTTTTAAAAATGAAAGTCAACTGAAACTGAAAACAACTCAACTACTAATAAACAGTTGTGTATTTATAACGTTTCTGTCGACCAAACTTTTACAAAGTTGAAAACGGCAATACCACGAAAAAAACAGATACACAACTGAAAAGCCAACTGCCAGTCGAGTTGAGAATGGCAATGCAAATTTACCAAAGACAACCAAACTGTTACAAAAGTGGAGAACCGCAATAGGGGCAATAATTTAGGAATAGTAAACAGGGGCCGTGAGCCAACGTTTGTTGTTGCAAATAGGTGTGAAGTTCTTGATGTCGCGCTGGTTAGCATTGACCACAATGATATGATCGAAAACTGGATGGTTTCTAACGATTGTTCACTTTCTGATCATAGATATGTGGAATTTAGTTTGGTGCTTAGGTATGTAGGATGGAGTGCTATAATGAATAGGAAACGAACGAATTGGGGGATTGATTCCTCCTCTCTGGTTCGGACTCCATCTGATCCTCCCCGGGTCGACGATATAGGGGGGGGGATCGATGCGGCAATGATCACTACAGTTGGCGACTTCCTTGGCATGTAAGCCAATGGTGCATAGGGGTAAGAATCGTCCACATCCTGATATTGCGCAGGCAAGAAGAGACTGTCGTAGGATGTTCAATATGGCTCAGTGTCATGGTAATTGGGAGGAGTGCAAGTCTTCACTGAATAGATTCAGAAACTTGGTAAGATCGGCGAAAAGGAATGCTTGGAGGAACTTCTGTAGCGGCATGGAGGGATCCTCTGAGACAAACCGTTTACGTAGAATAATGGCTTCAAGCCCGGTTGTCCCGACCTATATCCGAAAATCGGAAGGTTGCTGGACTACGACTAGTACGGAAACACTCTAGGTGTTATTTGACACTCACTTTCCTGGAAACTCCCAATGGAGCTTGCGGTATCAGGTTTGTGAATCTATGCGCGGTACTATGTCCATCCCAATGGACAACGATAGGATTAAGTGGGCTGTCGACAGCTTTGGCCCGTATAAATCTCCGGGTATGGATGGTATAATTCCGACGGACCTTCAGAGGAATTTACTCTGATTATATCCTGGCTGATGGCTATATACAGGGGCTGCGTTATAGTTTCGTATGTACCTGTGAGCTGGACCTTGTGTAGAGTGGTCTTTATCCCTAAAGGAGGGAAGACTTCTCACACTGAAGCGAAAGATTACAGACCGATTAGTCTTGCATCCTTACTTTTCAAGACTCTTAAAAGAGTTATCGACATTCACTTGAGGATGACCATCCCAAGTTGTTTACTCTCCACCTCTCAGCATGCCTACACAATGGGTAGGTCTGTTGAGACCGCTCTCCACTCATTAGTTGGAACTATTGAGAGATCACTCGAATTTAAGGAGTGTGCTCTGGTGGCCTTTCTCGACATTGATTTGTAGATAATCTACTCAGGAATAGGGTCATTTGTTCCACGATAGGTTAAACCAGCGTTCAGAGACTGGTAAACAGGGGTAATCCCCAAGGGTACTGTGGGGATAATACTCCCCACCATGTTGACGAAGATGAATGACATGAGGATTAAAACTGTGGCGTATGCTGACGATGTTGCAGTGGCCATTACGGGGAAGCATTTGAATATAATGTCTCAGTGTATGGAGGCTGCATTAAAGGTACTTAGTACCTGGAGCGTGTCATACGGATTGGGTGTTAATCCGACTAAGACGGAACTGGTACTCTTCACGAGGAAGTATAGGACCGAGGTCATGAGACTTCCGAGGCTAAATGGGACTGAACTTAAGTTCTCTCATAGCGCCAAGTATCTGGGCGTAATCTTGGACAGTAAACTGTCGTGTTGTTATATATGCGGATTGCAGAGGTGCAATCGGCAGGAACTGGGACATTGGATCTTTGAGGCTGTAGTAAAGCCGTCTCTGTATTACGGTGTTGTACGGTGGACTGCGCTGGACAAGGGCAGGTACCGTGCGATGCTTGAGAAGGTACACAGACTGGTCGCATTGATGATCACAGAATCAATGCGCTCTACTCCCACCAGGGCGCTGTTTACAATGCTATACTGGCTCCCGGTGGACATCACGGCCAGACAGATGGCTCTATGCTCGGCGATACGGTTGAACGCGGCACACGGCTGGTCGAACCGTGACTATGGCCACTCCAAAACAATGGGATGCTCGATTGTCCCTGAGGGAGTGGACTACTGCATCCCGGAGCTTTTCTTTGGTGCGAGGTACGCGACACATATAGCGCACGAAAATGCGCTGTCGGTCATTAGCACCTTCCATGAACCTACCCTGGGGCTATACACGGATGGTTTAAGGAAGGGGGAAAGAGTTGGCGGAGGTTTCTACATAGAAGAACTGGGTGTAAGTTTTCTTTCGTCTGCCGGATGGATGTAGTGTCCTGCAGGCAGAAGTCTCGGCTATAAAGCGGGCAGCCAACTGCCTAAAGTATTATCGCGTATCGGGAGATATACGTATATTTACTGATAGCAAGGCTGCCATTGCTTCTCTTGCCGGTGTCTACACGACATCTAGGTTAACTGTGGAATGCCGGATGTCTTTGATTGAGATTGCTGAACATTCAGAGTTAACGCTAATATGGATACCAGGGCACTCGGACTGCACGGGAAACCAGATAGCAGATGAGCTGGCCAAGGAAGGTGGTCGCATGGATGGCACATTCATTGATCAATTCATTGCCCTTCCAATGGCTCACTGTTAGTTACTCATTCTGCGCGAGAATTAAAGAATTGCGCAAGAGGGATGGACCTGTGAGTCCACCTGCTCCATATCCAGGGAACTTTGGCCTGGCTATTATGAACGTAGAACCAAATCTCTACTTAGGTTCAATAGGGACAAAATCAGGACTGTGGTGTCGGTGATGACTGGACACTGGCCTGTTGGAACTCGTGCAAGAAGAATGGGTCTGGAATTCAATGACTACTGCAGAAGAGGAGAGTGTGCTTCACTTTCTCTGTCAATGCCCTGGTCTACGGGGCATCAGGGAAAAATACCTGGGAAAGCCGGAGTTTTTCTACTTGGAGGATCTATCTAAAATAGAACTAAGATTGCTTCTTCTCTTCATTAGGAAGACGAATTGGCTGAACTCTGCATTGACGCCATCTGAGTAACTGCTCTTTGGGATGGGCATTGGCGCTGGGTATCACAAAGGGACCGCTAAAGGACCCAAGTGAGCTGTCTCTCGATGGCTGCCCATGGAACTTAACCTAACCTAAAGGTTAGAGTCAATGGCACGCGGTTTCCACCTGAGATAACAGATCCGTTTTTTTTTTTACTTTTCCAGTAGGTGAGTAAATTTTGGGCAATTAGAAAATTTTACTCGGCAGAATTTGCAAAAACTTGCAGGTTCATCAAAACAGATGATCACAAAAAAGCTTATTGTTGTATAAGATGTGTAAAATAATTATTTCTACTTATTGATGCACTTTTAATTCAGTGTTTCAAATGTTTTTATTGCAAATTGTATGCTTTTTGTTTGCTTACTTTTTTTTATTTATTTGACGATTTAAAACTGCCACCAGAGGCTTTTTACGTGCCAAAATCAGAAACTTGGATCTGTTTACTTCTAAAATGGATACTAAAATATATCTTGATATATTAATAGAATTGAGCCTGGGTTACGATTACATGTTTTTACAATATAACGACCCAAGGCATACGGCTCAAAATACGAAGCTTTTTTGTATCTACAATGCCCCACAACAGCTTAAAACCCCACCGCAGTCTCCATTCATAAGTCCCATAGAACATTTATAGGATTTATTGGATCCTCGTATTTGACAGCACAAAACAAAATATATTCTAAACACACATTAAAAATTCGATAATTGAAGAATGGAACAAAATTTCCGTTCAAGAGACGTCTATGCTTAAACGTTAAGCGGAGGTTCTTTAACGAAAAGGAATTTCAACTTGATATTAATTGTTTCTTAATTAAAAATGTTAAACAAAAAATGATACATAAAATGTTTTCGCTGATATTTTTGGCTTTTCTAAAATTTTTTGGGAAAAACGTTTCCTGCTGATCTGGCCTAAGCAACCAGTGAAATGCGCATAGAAACAGCTTATCTTCCAACAATAAATTGTAAGTTGTTTTATCAATAATAAAAATAGGGAATTAAGCACAACAAATAAAATCTTTTAGTTAATAATTGTATTCCCAAAAGCAACTTTGATAATAAATGTTTGCAAGAGCACGTGCATAAAAAAACTGAACTGGCAAATTGTTTTTATTTTGTTTTCTTGCGAAAACAAATAAAGCAATTAGTTTTTGTTTTTTCTTAACCCACTTACAACTTCAATTAATGTTGGGAGAATTCCAACTAATTGTAGGGGGGAATGTAAGAAAAGATAAGCACAATGTTTTATTGTTGGAATTTTGTTTAAGCTTTGATATCGTTGCAAATTAGACTTTTTGAGTGTTTGTAATTCTCATTCCCTCTGTAGTCTTATTTGCCGATATTTTTGGCTTTTCTAAAATTTTTTGGGAAAAACGTTTCCTAATGATCTGGCCCAAGCAACTAGTGAAATGCGCATAGAAACAGCTTATTCTCCAACAATAAATTTTCAGTTGTTTTATCAATAATAAAAATAGGGATTTAAGCACAACAAATAAAATCTTTTAACAAAAACAAAATTCTAAATGTAAAATGCACAAAAAAAAACATAAAAAGAGTAAACAGTGAACACCGTAATGATCAGATAAAGAAAACGCGTGTGGCTTAAATAAAAATCATATTTGCTAACAATATTTTGTTTTAATTAATTAAATCGTGAAATATTTAAAGAATAAATAAAGTGAAAACGAAATCGATAACTGTTTTTAAGATTTGAGCATATACAGGAATAAAACATACAAATTTGGTAAAAACATCTCATAACCTCAAATTTATACTCTGCTTTGTGCTTTATACTAAACCTCTGCACAAATGCATTTAAAAGCCGTTTCAAGACATTCGTTTGATTTAAAAAAACTGATTGTCCTCACTCTTTGCTAACGAATCAAATGATATGTTGTGCAAAACATATATAACAAAAAATAAATAAAAACACATAACTGCAAATTAATTGTAATTAGTGTGTTTTAAACGACCAAATACGAAGTGTAAAAAGTACGGGATTCACTCCAAACAGCAACAAAGCAAAACAAATTACACTAACTAAACCAAATCACACGAAAGAACTGTAGCAAAATAGGTGATAAGTATGAATTATCTTGTTTTTTTTTTTCATTTATTAGGTATGACTAGCTAGATTTGTATGAAGCAAAAAACAATTAAAGATGAAAAATATTTTTATAGAATATTAAAGTTTTTATTTTAAATTATTTTATTATTACAAAAACATATTATCAAATATTTAATTAAAAGTAAAAAAAAATAAAAGGTAATTCTATTATTCCCAAAATTAATATAAAAATAATACATACAACGATCAAAATCTGAGAAACAATCGGCAATAAACATCAAGATCACACATTGTGAATTGAAAAGTTTACCGTACATAACTGTATTATAGACACACAATTGCTGTGTGTTGTTTTTTCGTTCAAATCAAATTATGGATTGAGTTGATTTATTTAAATCCAACTACTGCTTTACACTGATTTGTTTGAAAAGAACTACTGTTATAACATTGATTTGGTTTTTCATAATGGATCATTCGAGCTGATTTAAAAAAAAAATTACAGTAGTTGGCACAACAATAATTTGGTGTTGACAACTGTGTACAAGAAACAAATGCATTCGTGCAGGGGTTTACTTTATACTTTGTGCTAATACACTGAATAAGTTGACAAAATTACGCCCAGCACACAATGTGGATCTTGCGATAAAAATATTACCAAGTCTCAAGAAAGTTTGGATTGTCAATTATGCTTGAAATATTTTCACGCGAGTTGCGCTAATATACCCATTGACTTAATTTGTGCTATTGCAAAGAATAAAGGATCTCTTAAATGCACTTGCGACAGCTGTAAAGAAAACCCACCTATAACGATTTCATGATCCATTCGTGAGGAACTTCGTACTGGGCTTGCGGATATACAAAACAAACAAAATTTGATAGTATCTTAGCAGAAGTAAAAAATTAATTGGGTTACAAATTTAAAGAACTTAAAAATAACGTAAACAATTGCCAAAAAATGATAAATTATTTGGACACATCAATGTCAAAAAAAAAAACACACGAAGCTTAGATGGTCAAAATGAAATTTTACAAAAACATATAGAGCTGATATTATCATCAATGGATTTAAACAACAACAACAAAATATGATTGATATTGCAGTCAACATTTTTAAATCGCTTAATGCTTATGTCAATGAAGAAGATACATTCTGTGTTGTTTATAAATAATGGTCACTCAGTGCTGGTCAAATTTAACTATATCAAAAAAATAAAAAAATGTCTAAGTTCAGGTTGCTAAACACAGACATACCTAAAGTAAAATTACTCTTGTTGATAGAAGTTTAAAGATCTTTGATTTACCTGAGCTAAATACATTTTTCAACTTAACTAACTCCGCACAATCTGATGAAACAGAGGATGTCGGTCAGGATGCATCAATTAACTAGTAATCATTGAAGCATTTAAATTCTAAATTAATGTTATGAATGTATAAATTTCATTAGCTAATTTTTAACCTTAAATATTTCAACATTCTGATCATACTTTAACTCTTGAAAGTATGGTTCAGATTCGGTATTTCCCACGTTTTCAACGGAATTCTTATCAGTCGTTATTAAATAGTCCAAACAATCATCTGTTTGAAGGTTGTGCGGTCTGGAAAATATATTATACTTTGTTTCTATGAAAGCTCTTTAGACAAGTTTTTGTTGAAAATTTCAAGTTAAACCATAACCTTCGCATATTAACTATGTATATGAATATTAAATTCAATTCCGTTGAAAATAGTTATATTTAAAACTATGATTATACATAGCATTCAATAATCTCAGGACTATTATAAATTTATTAAAATTAACAAATATTCTATTGTTTTGTAAATTATGAATTTTAAGTCATGAATAATTTTATTTGATCAAGTGCAGTTCTAATTTTATTATTATAAATATTAGTGTTAGTATTATTATTATATAATTATACTTTAATGAATAATGAAAATCAGCCATTGTTGGAAAACTTAGGTCCTATTTTTGATAATAACTACAGTGTTGTTTGAAAATTTGGCACGTTAACATAACACTATTTGATTTATTCGCTGTATCTGAAACATGGTTAAAGAGTGAAATATCTGAGTTGCACTGACGTTCATACTCACTAAATGGTTTTTCAAAGACTCGCCGATTTATGTTCGTGAGGCCCCTGTGTCAATGATTGCTCGGGTGATCTTCCCGTTAATCTCCACGAGTATGTAGTAGCGACCATCGTATGTCGGAGTTTGTCTTACCGTACTAGAGTAGTGATTTCGGCAATCACATGCTCGTGATAATAAGTCCACAATACGAGCAAAATAGTCTGAATGGGTTTATGCACCCCCTTCGGGTATGCCCTGCCCCTTTGCACCTCCAACACCTCGTGGCAAGCTCATATGGTGCCTCCTCTATCATATGCGAGGTTTGTGGCCGCTCTTCGCGCTTAAGGGCTTCGAACTCATCCGTGAGGCAAATAAGTTCGTCTAGGTTTGTGAAATCGTTTCGACGAACGTAATGCCTATACTCAGTGCGCAGGCAGTCGTAAATTCTGTCAAGGTGGTTTTGTTTCCGGAGATTGGGGTGCTGTCTTGAAAGGGTTAACATTGTGAGTATGTAGTCCTTGGCACGCTCCCGGCCATTTTGATTACGGTTATAAAAATTTTGTTCGAGCTGGGCGAGGTATCGGCTCGGCAGAAAATTTTTTTGCATTTCCTAATTAAAGGAGAGCCAGGTACCGATTGTGTCTCGTTTTACACGATACCACTTGAGGGCATTAACTCGAAGCATACTTAACATTGTGGGCAGCAGTCGGTCGAGCGGTAAGTGGTAACTTTCAGCACGCTCTTCAAAGCGTTCCAGAAATTCCATCACATCGGCCATCCCCCGAAAACGACAGATCGCGGGTTCTTTTGGCAGCGTACTTGTTAATCGTTTCGGCTTCGTCCTCGGCTGCTTCTTTGGATCACACGTTCGTCGTATTAATGGTAAATATAATACGTACAAAGGTTCTTACAGCTAGTAGCTAACTACTACATAAACCTTAGAAAATAACTTTTTCTACGAAGTTCTACGATATCAATACTACTAGTGGGAACAGGCGACACAAGGCCACTTGTGAGAACAGGCGGCACAAAGCCACTTGTAAGAAACAGGCAACCGCAGTCACCTGTTAGTTTCCTAAAAGTGACTAATCCTACGAATGTAGTCTTAGTCTGATCGATATTTACAACGAATATAACTTCCGAGCTTGTGGGCGGTTTTCTTGTTCTGTGAGAATCGCCCCGACTGTAACAACACCTTTTCTACTTATGCCAATACACCGATGAACCAAATGAGAATTATACGGCTAGCTGTGTAACAAACAACACTGGCTAAGCAAATAAATCACCAACGCAGCGATGTGTGCTTGTATGTATGTAATTACTATGCTAAACACATGAACCGACAATACGGTGTGTTTGTGTGTATGTTGGGGTTACAGTTGGGGCACTCAGCCCGATAAAATACTGTCTTAGTAAAATAATATATATATAAAATAAACTAAGCTAGTTATGTACGTGGGAATATAAATTAATTTCCACGTTACAAGTTATGTTGCTTTTCCGAACTATTACATAATTAGAAATGACAGAGATGACAATATGAGAGGAGTGGGGAGTAGCGTTTTATGTGCGTGAGGGTACATCGACTAAGGTAATTAAAACTATTTCTTATCCTGAAACCGTCGAGAGGTTATTTATTGAGGTTGAAAATTATAATAGCAAGACTTAAGTAGGTGTAATATACTCCCCACGGAAACATGTTTCAATTAAACGTAGTGTTGAGTCGCAGTATATTAACGCGAGTTGAACACCAAAGGTTTCCTTTAAATTACTCGCCAATTAAGTGTGTCTATAAAATTTTTGTGAGAAAGTTCCCTCTTCGAACTGTCAAATAAACTCACGCATAAAAACGGGATGAGAAAAAATATATTAACTATGCAAAATGCAATGAATAATAACATGGAAGAGATAAGTATTTTGTTTTTGACTGATTTTTTCATTGTTTAATTATTTTGCTTTTTGTACGAATGTTTTCAAAGCTATTTTTTAAACAACAAAAATTAAAGTCGCACTCTACATTATTTGCTATAGCCGACGGTTGTATTTTCGCTGCCGTCATTGAAAATTTTTAAATTTTAGTAAATTATGGCCGCCGTCAACGGTATGTGTGACTGACGTTCTCAACGTATGCAATTTAACGTCGGCTTCGAGTGAAATATTATGACGTTTATAACGTAACGACGTAATTTCTTTTGATAGTTTACGTAATGAGTTACAGACACACTTTTTTCTCACTTTTCGAGAAAAGATGCAACATTTTGTTTCACATGTTTTCGATGCGATAAGTTCTCACCAAAGTTACAGAACATGGGTACTGGTCAGTTTCTGGCTCCTGCTCTCACACATCATTTCTTTATTTATGTTTGTGTGGACACTCCAGTAAAATCCATGAAATCATGGGTTCTTATTATCGGGATGAGATTTTTGAGACAAACAATGTCAATCAGCAAATAACAATTTTTTATCAACTTTTATATAAAATACATGATACTGTTGCTGTGAAAAAAGAGGAACTCAAAACGATGCAAAATTTTGTAATATTCCTGACGTTAAGAACGCAAGAAACATGAGAGATTTGGCTTTTAAAGCATATAAGGAAAACACAAGTGATACCAGCTGGAGAACCTATTGAAAATATCGTAACAAGGTTAAGAATATTTTGAGAAAGTACAAGAAGAGATACTGGAGAACAAGAAGAGATAGTAAGGATTTGTGGCAAATAATTAATAACAAACGTGGTAACAAAATGTAAAATTCCTTTCTCCAATATGATCCTGAAAAATGAATATGAATGAAAATAGTTAAAGTTTTATTGATACTTGAAGTGGACAATAAAAAGATAAAAAAAACAAAAAGATCTTTAAAAGAATGCTGTCGCCCTAACTCCCCTTCCGAAAAGGGGATCGTCCCGATACTAAAAGGATAGGAAGGGTATTGATACTGCGAATTTCGCATCTTTGTTCACGAGACAGGTGGTTCTCCAGGATTTTCGGTTACCGGCGGATGGTTTTCTTTGATTATATTTGTGGCCGTTAAATTACTTTTAGGTTTGGTCCGAAGCTTGTAAGCCATCGCCAATATACAAACCGTTAACACAATCATAAGGACCAAATTAAGTCAGAACATCGCCTTTCCCTTGGCCTACATTTACGCTAACCTTTCAATGTTACTTCTTTATAGATCCTTCATCAATTCCAAAGAAAGCACTTCCTCTAAATTTTCACCATCTTTTATTAGTTGCAACAAAGCAGGAAGCGGTTTCCAGTCAGATATCTCTTTGGAAATATATGTTTTATTGGTAATTGTGATAGTATCTTAGTGGAATTTAATTAGGTATGGTCCACGTAATTCGCTTGTTTCATTATTCGATGTCCTCACAATACCCTCAAATTGGTTCAACAAAATAGTTCCCGAATACAATTCTTATACCGTATTTATATGCTGATTATTTATAACAACACAATCATGTTTCCTACTTGACAGAAGTAAGCGAATATAATTTGTTTTGCTTATATCTATTAATTTTTCTTCGCTACAAATACAAAATTTAGTACAGAGTACCGAAACGCTCGCTCATTCTTCATTCATGAGCGAGCGTGAAAATGTAAACATTTTTCTGCAAATTCATCCTCATGAGGGTGAGGAAAAAAAATATATTTAATTTCCTCACTCATGAGGAGTGAGCAAAAGAAATGCATATGTGAATTTTTCAGATATGAAAAATTTGAAAAAATTCACGTTAAAATTCTTCACAACAAAAAAAAAATGCGATTTGCCCAACCATTTCCAGCAGGAAAATCAAGTAGTAAAGATGCCTTATAGAAGGCCTTTTTGCAGACATAAGATCTCCCAGCCGCATTACAACTTAATACCCAATTAACAAGGTGTGTCATTGGAGACCAACACCTTGCACTTTTGCATCTATTTTAAGCACTTCTGGAAGGGCTTCTAAAAAGATTTAAGAATAAAGCTTTATCCAAGTTTAATTGTTGTGGCTAACAATACGAAGTGAGTAAATTAATAACTAAACTTGCAACACGTTCCAACATAACTAAAAATAAAACGATTGCGACAGGTTTTATCTTAGAATAGAAAAATTTGAATTTGTAAAATATTTAATAAAATCCTTTCTAAAAGACCTTTTCAAAGAAGGCAGAGTGGAATAAGTAAAAGTTTACTAAAAATTCAATTGTAAACCTTATTATGGCTAATAAATCAGTGAGGGCTTAAACACTGGTTTAGTTGAACTAAACTTAAATTTATATGTAGTTTCAACTCAACAGTTGTAAATCAGTGTCCGATGTATTATATGTAGTTTAAAAAGTAACATGTGGCAGCACTACGATAAAAGTTGTCAAATTCATATGGTCATATGGTGAATTGGTAGTTTAAACGCCCAATTTTATGCGTTTAAAGATGGTTTATATGTTTACTGAATTATAGATTTATCGGTTTAAGCACATTTTAAACCAAAAATAGAGTTTAACTTGCTCTGATTTATTAGCCCTTAAAGGCCTAATTTTGCTAATTTCCCCGCTGGGCAGCACCATTAGCCTGTGTGTATTTTTTTTTTTTTTTTTTTTTTTTTTTTTTTTTTTTTTTGTAAAATTATTTCTTGACTGGTGAACCAAAATGTTTGTGTTGTTTTTTCTTTGTAGGCAAATATTATTGAAATATAAAAAAACTAAGAGAACTGCGCATATTGTCATCTTAAATGCAGAATATTGTAACATCAAATTTCATAAGTTTATATGAGAAGCAAAAAACGTTGTAAAATAGACATTATATGAGATATTAGAGTAATATAAAATATTTAGAATAAAAATGCGAGAACCGATATATTCTTATGAAAAATTATTATTTTTATTGTTATTTATATAGTTATGTGTGTTACGTTATTTAATTTGTAATTCTCTGAAACAAAACGACGTATCATCAACGAAAGTATGATAGTATTAAGTTAAACAAACATTTAAAGTATTAAATAATTAAATATTTTGTTAAATTACACCTATAATAGAATATAAAGATAATCTGATAACATGGTTATAAACGCAATACTGCGTTTAAACAATAAATTTAAATATGCAGGGGTGTTCTGGAAATCGAAAGCACAAGAATTTTGAAGTTCTTTTACATATATACACTATTAATCCAATTTTCTTATAGAATTCTGTTTAATAGAGAAATACTTTTATTGCATTTTTTTGTATATCTTTTACTACAAAAATCTTATTAAAAAAAATACTTTTAAATTCTTGCATTTTGCGTTTTCGAATTCCAGAACACCCCAGATAGTAAAATGCACATATAAAAATTATAATCACAGAATTAATATGTATGTATCATCATTAGGTTTGCGTTGACATGGTGAAACAAGTTTGATTTTCTAATTCAGCGCAGGCAGTACTACATTTGAGAACGTAGAGATGTTATATTATTAGAGATATTTTTATGACATATTATTAATAGTTTTTTATTTCTAATTAGAAGTGGATTAAACTAAAAAATGTTCTTCATTAAATTTAACTATAAATTGATTTTAAAAAGCCAACTTTTTCATTATAAATAACGTGTATTTTGATCTCCTTATAATGAATTTTCTCAATTGAATTTTTCTTTACAATAAACAATATACATACATACTTATATGCATATTTGTCTCCATATAAGGAATTATTAAAAAAAAAAAAAAAACTTCTGTAGCCAATACTTACAACGCTATACACGGAGCAAGAAGTAAATTTTAATTAGTTAATTTCTGAAAAATTTATATAAGAAGAATGAAAGAGTTTTTCAATTAAGAGTAGTATTGATAGCAGCCCCCGTATTCAGGGAACGAAAATGTTGTACAAAGAAGCAATTATCCTAAAAAAAATACTATAAGTATTTAATAAAGCCGTAAAAGGATTAACACAAAATACAGCTAAACAATTTATATTCCAGCACTTTATAAAAAATGCTATTATTTTAAAAACGTAGAAGACAATTAATTTATCATTTAACACAAAAGGGTTTATAACAGTCCTTTTGAGGAAATTGATGAAGGACCACTTGGAAGAATGCAATCCTAACAAAAATACCAGATTATTTTAAATAAACGTGGAAAAAAATATTTCTCTTGTATTATAAACAAATTATGTTAATGATGAAGAAATATTCTGGTCCAATTCGACTGTATTAAAATTTATTAAAAAGTATATATGTACTCATAAGGTTGAAAACGAAACAAATGATGGAAAAATCATATCATAAAAATAATGGCAGTCTGCTGGAAGCAAAAAACTAAGGACCTGCAGAATGTGCTATTTATTCTTTGAAATTCTTAGCGTATGGGAGTGCAATGGATTAAGCTGTGAAATTTCTAACATTCCAATGTAGAAGAAGCTGATAGTCATACTTAGTATATGTAGGTTTTGCAATACATATATAATATATAGATTCGGTTTTACAAAAGCAGTATACATATCGTTTTCTAAAATGTTACACAGGTCAACAGCAAAAAAGGGCTTGAATAACTACTATATAGATTTGATGCAGCATGGCTACCTAAGTACAAAAATGGTAAAATTTTTCAATTCTATGGATAACTTTTTTTTTAAATAATTTTTAAGTAAAATTGTCAATATTTTGAGACATTTCTCCACTTATATTATCATAACTCAAAAACAACTTGTCCGATTTTGTTAAAATAAATCTACAAAAATCATGATTTACAATATCTTTAAATGATGTATACAAATATTTTTAATGCGATCAATAGTTTCGAAGTAATGAAACAAATTGTTAGCCAAAAAATAAAAAATTGGTAAAAAAAAATTTTTTTCGTAAGAAAAAAATCTGGAAAAAATCGAAAACGGCAAATGGTATTATATTTTATTTATTTGTAGTAAAGCGACATATCATGTGAATTAAAAAAGACATGGATCATGAAAATCGGTGCATGGTTAAGGTTTTTAATTACAATTAATTGAAGCTGTCGCATATTTACAAGCACTGTAGAAAATGGTATAATGAAAATGCAGAACACAGAAACACAGGTGTATTATACGACCCGGATTTCGGCAAACCCTCTTTACATGTAGAAAATTGTTTGGAAAAAAACCTTTATGACATTTTTATGATTTTCAGAATTAAAAAAAATAGTAATAACGAAAGGTTGTTTTACGATTGCGGTAGCAAACTCATAAATGTGCGTGCACGCTGCAATGCTTTTTTTTCCGTTGGCTACCTGTAACGGATGATTTTTTTGCATAACATTCCTTAATGTTTTTTATGATTCTTGGGAATAAGAAAAAAATTTGCAGTACACACAAACTGTACCCACATGAAGGGTTATCCCAAATTATAGTATCAGTATTTATAAGAGCTACTTGAGCCATTTTACTTTATTTAAGAATTGTTTGCGATAACGGAAACATCATTTTATCCCTACATAAAGAGTCAATCAGCTTACAAGTTAAAACAATTTACAAGTATTAATAAAAATGAGCAAGAAAGCCAGAACATTTTTATGTAAAAACAATCCGGATTCATTTTGTTATGTGTGCGGCCAATATATCACCGAGAAAAAACGTAACTGCTTCCTAACTTCATTGCAAAAGTCATATGAAGATTGTTATAATATATATCCGTTCAATTTGAACCAGCATTGGACACCCAGTACCATATGTATTTCATGTCGATTGAATTTATCTATGAGGTTTTCTAACGTAAAGTAAGTATAGGTTAATACATTTGGAATATTTCATACTTAAAATATTTCTTAATTAAATTTTAAAATTTTTTTTCATTTTACAGACGACGCTTGGAAATTTCGAAGCCTATGCTATGGAGAGAAACAACGAGCCACGAATCCGATTGTTATTTTTGTTAAAGTACAAAAACCGGCTTCGGAAAACATATGCGATGGTCTTACCCCACGAGGTCTGCTGATGGGTTTACACTTGCAGTTCTACATTCACCAGAAATGAAATATGCTGAAGATCAGGGTCCAAGCTCTAGTCAAGTGCTTTCATCTTCACCAGGACACTTAACCTCAAGTATGTGTTCCAAATCAGAAAGTTCAAATTCAGCACAGCTATCTACATCTGAAAATGACGAGTTAATCCCACACAAAAATTTCTCGCCGAGACCATTGAAACAAGACCAGCTTAATGATGTAATTAGAGACCTTGGATTGTCAAAAAGGTCTTCGGAATTACTTGCGTCCCGGATGAAAGAAACAAATCTCATAACAAAAGAAACTAAAGTTTCGTATTACCGTACTCGAGAAGAAGGTTTACTTCATTATTTTGTTGAAGAGGCTGATTTTGTGTACTGCACAGACATTTCTGGTTTGATGACATGGGCTTCCAGAGGTACGATTCAAACGAATGGCGTTTATTTATCGACTCATCAAAACGCAGCTTGAAGTGTGTCCTTTTGCATAATGGAAATAAATTTCACTGCTTGCCGATCGCACATTCAACCAAAGTAAAAGAAGAATACTCTGTAATTGCATTGGTCATGAAGAAGATAAAGTATAATGAACATAACTGGGTAATTTGTGTTGATCTTAAGATGGTAAATTTCCTCTTAGGTCAACAAAGTGGCTTTACCAAATACCCTTGCTTTTTATGTTTATGGGACAGCAGAGCTAAAGCAGAACATTGGAAGAGAAAACAATGGCCTTCTAGGGAAACACTGGTTCCAGGTATGCCAAATGTTATAAATGTGGCTCTAGTGCCCCGAGATCGGATCATATTACCCCCTCTTCACATTAAACTTGGCCTTATGAAACAATATGTTAAAGCACTTAACAAAGATAGTGAATGTTTCCAGTATATTTCAAGGAAGTTTCCTAATTTGAGTATTGAAAAGCTGAAAGCAGGCATATTTAATGGCTCACAAATTCGCAAATTGGTCAAAGATATTGATTTTGGCAGTTCAATGTCAGAAATTGAGAAAAATGCATGGGATTCGTTTGTATGGGTTATTCAAAATTTCTCAGGAAATAACAAGGGTGATGATTACGTTACGCACGTTGAAGAGATGTTAACTCACTTCCAGAATCTTGGATGCAACATGAGCATCAAAGTACATTACCTGCACAGTCACTTAGATCGTTTTCCTGAAAATCTAGGAGACTTGAGTGAGGAACAGGGCGAACGATTCCACCAAGATATCCGGACAATGGAGGAACGATACCAGGGTCGCTGGGATGCACACATGATGGGTGATTTTTGCTGGAGTATTCAGAGTAACACTTCGTTATTCAACAATTGTAGAAAATCGTATAAAAGAAAATTCCAGAGTTTGTAGTTTATAATAATTATTTATTTATTTTCATATTTAATTTCTTATTATAGATTTAAATAATAAAATATAAATTTTCTACTGTTTAATACATTTAAACTTATCCAATTCAAATGTTTTTCCGAAGAATAGAAACAGTATTGTAGGTAGGGTTTTGCCAAAAAAAAAAATACATGAATGTTACTATGTAATGCATTTTCGATGTGAAAATTGTACATAGCATGTTTTCAAAATTCAATAAATCGAAAGAAGAACATTAATTACTCAATTTTATGTATATCGAGAAAAAAACTAAAATGTTGTGAAAATGAGCGAATTCACTTAATTGTGAATAAATTCGAAAATTATCAATCAATTTTTATGACCGATATCTTATTTTGTTGCTTTTACATATGGCTTTGTGATAAAACAATAAATCTGCACAATTTTTGCCGTTTTCGATTTTTCATGATTTTTTTAAATCAAAAATATTTGCCATTTTTACGTAAAAAATATATTTTTGGCTTCAATTTTTTCTTATAACTCCGAAAATAGTGGGCCGATTGAAACGCGATGTATAAACGGTTTAAAGACTATGTAAATTTAAATTTTTCTAAATTTATTTTAATAATATCGGACTAACACTTTTTGAGTTATCATTAATTATGTGAAGAAACGTCTAAAAAAATTTACAATTTTACTAAAAAATTTTTTTAAAAAAAACCTCTCCATAGAATTTAAAATTTGGACCATATTTGTACTACTGGAACCACAATACATCAAAATTGTATAGTGGTTTTTCAAGCCTTTAAAATTTTTTCGATTTTGTTGCCTTGTGTATGTATATGATATGCTTTCGATTTTCGCAAATGGTCTAAAATATAATTGGTAAAAATTTCAGCGATATCGGACCACTTTAAGTGCTGCCCCAAAGAGGTAAGAAGTCAAATTTAAGTAAATTCTATATTTTTATTAGGAATTTTCTTCGTTGTTATTGGATTGGCACGAAAATTGCTCATTAATTTTATGAACGGTGGCATAAAAACAGAGATCACAATCATTTAAAAAATAAATTTAATAATGGAAAGAATCATTAAATGACTTATTTTATATTGCCCATATTGATGGATTGAATCTTATTAAAATTCAAAAGGACATACTTTTTTGATTAAACAGAGATTAAAAGGACGTGAAAGCTGTATGCAGCTAGGATTAATTCTTCAGAGTTTATTATTAATTGAAATGCTATACATAAACAACGAGATATTTTAAGAAAAGCTAAAAGCGAAAATATTAAATCAAAATTAACAGAAAACCCTCAACAATTAACAATTCACAGGGATACAAAGCTTTTATGCTGTCTCACAGGAAAAATTAAAGAACGCCTTGCCTGATATACCGGCAGGAACTGGTTTGGAAATATCTTCTGTCATTTATGATTCTCTTGAAGAAAAAAATATTCCAGATAAGACACAGGCATTCGTGTTCGACACAACCGCGAACACTGGAACGTGTAATACTGGAGCGTGTAACCTTTTAGAAAAAAGAATTGGAAGAATTATATTATTTCTTGGATGTAGACATCATATTTTTGAAATTTTCTTATCTGCTGTATTCAAGGAAGCAAACGTTGGAGCATCTACTGGTCCGAAAATAGTAATTTTTAAAAAAATTTAAAAACCATTGGCCAAATATACAACTGGATGGTTTTGGTTTTTAAATTTAAGATTGTACCGGAGATAATATTTTAAGATTTGCAAATGAGAAAATATTAGAAGACTTTCCACACAATGACTATAAAGAATTTTTAGAACTGATAATAATATTCTTAAGAGGAAGTCCGTCTACAGGCATTAAATTTACGAAATCTGGAGCTATGCGTTTAGCCAGATGAATGGCAAAGGCCATTTATTGTTTGAAAATACTTAAGCCTCTAGTACACGGCATGTAAAAAGCCACATGCGCATGTGGTTCTGACGTAATTTTGACCTCATCACACAACACACAATGCTTATCGTGGCTTTGCATTAACGTCAAAATTACGTCAGAACCACATGCGCATGTGGCTTTTTACATGCCGTGTACTAGAGGCTTTATTTTTCGAAAACAATTTCCTGCGTTAACCGAAATTGAAGTAAAAGGTTTAATCGAAGTTGCTGGATTTGTTGTTAAGTGCTATTCGCAATTCTGGTGTAATGCTGGTAAAGCAGACCAAGCTCCTTTGAACGACATTAAATTCTTGAGAAATTTGGAAAATTACAAAAAATTAGCCAAAATATAGCAGATAAAGCAATAACAAAATTGCTTAACCATCTTTACTATTTGAATGAAGAATGTGTAGGTTTTTCATTATTAGATGATATAATAGATTTTGAAGCTAAAACCAAGGTTGTTACGAAGGTGGAAATTAATGTCTCAGAAAATAATCTGGATGAAGATTAAGAAATTCCAAAAAAACTTACGTTTAAATATCAAAATCTAGAATGCTTCATGAGCAGAGATAATTTATTTATTCTGGAGGAATTGTTCTCCAAGAATACTATCAAACTTTTAAAAAGATTTAAAATTTCTACAGATTTTTTAAAAATAGAACCAACTTTATGGAATGATTTACCCGAATATCAAAGGGCAAAAAAATTTTAAGTTAAATTCAATGAAGTACATTTTTTAGTTTAATCCACTTCCAATTAGAAATAAGAAACTATAAATAATATGTCGTAATAATATCTCTAATAATATAATATCTCTACGTTCTCAAATGCAGTACTGCCTGCGCTGAATGAGAAAATCAAACTTGTTTCACCATGTCAACGCAAACCTAATGATGCTACATATTAATTGTGTGATTATCATTTTTATGTACATATGTGCATTTAGCTATCTGGGGAGTTCTGGAAATCGAAAACGCAATATGCAAGAATTTAAAAGTCGTTTTTTTGATAAGAATTTTGTAGTAACAGATACACAAAAAAAAATGCAATACAACAGAATTTATTAAACAGAATTCCATAAGAAAATTATAAAAAATTGGATTAATAGTGGATTAATATATGTAAAAGAACTTCAAAATTCTTGCGTTTTCGATTTCCAGAACACTCCTGCATATTTAAATTTATTGTTTAAGCGCAGTATTGCATTTATAACAATGTTATCACATTATCTTTATATTATATTATACGTGTAATTAAATAAAATATTTAATTATTTAATATTTTAAATGTTAAGTCTTTTTTATTAACAGTTGTAGAATATAAAAGTAATATAATAAATTTGAAACATTTTAGATTGTAATGTAATGTCTTAAAAATTTTATCATGCAAATTACAGTACCAAGCTTAACAGAAAATGTATAAATTGTATAATGAATAAAAAATAAAAATTGCTAACGCATTTGCTCCCGATGCTAACAGTTTCGTGGATATAAATAATTAAAAAATAAAGTTCACAAACTAAAAAAACAAAACTTATATACTAAAAATAAAAAGTTAAAATAAAAAAAATATATATAAAAAAAATACTTTCTTCAATTAACCTCTGTGAGTGCCAGGATAAGTTTTCCTTTAGAAATCCGAAGACGAATTAGCCAAAACAAACAATTCCTTCTGCAAACCAAGGGGAGCTAAATAATGGGTATTAGTCTAGCTAAAGCCCCTTTGAGTTAAAATTATATTTTTAAGGATATAATTTTCATGAAAATGTAACCTGGCAATAAAATTTTCAATTATTTTGATGACATAACAGCTCAAAGGAGTTACTAATGACTCTCCATAAATTACAGCGTTTGAAAATCGTTTCGTTCTAGAAACAAAACTTTTTCCAATGCATGAACGTAATATCTTTCTCTCAAATAAAAAAAACTAAATTGGAAGCCCATATGAAAACACTGGTCTTAAACATGTTTTATAAATTAATAATTTTGTTTTAACAGGTAGAGACTTTTGGGTTAAAATTCTTCCTAAACAATGTTTCACTTTGTAGACTTTATTTAATATAAATTTACCATGGCCATTAAATTTAAAAAGTTTATTGAAATAAATACAAAGGTATTTATTTATCTTTAAAAGAAAATTATCTTTAAAAGGAATTTCAATTTCATTCTAAAAAAGTTTTAATCTTTTACTTTGAGCTTCACTTTTTGAGGCATTTATTTTTATTCCCCAAAAATTATAGAAATAGTTAACTCCATTTAAATGAGCAGACACGATTTTAAGTGCTTTTATAGGTGATTCATGGTGAGCATAAAGTAATGAGTCATTGGCATAATGTATGCCAGTTGAGTTTAAAAATTGTGTGGGAAATCATTCATTTAAATATTGTATATATAGAGCCTTGTGGAACACCACAAGAAACTGAACCAAACTCAGATAAGGAATTATTTAATTGTATACAAAAACGCCTATTATCGAAAAAACTTTTAAAAAGTTTAATTACGTGATGATCGAATTCAATTGTGTGAATTTTTAAAATAATTGCATTATGAATTGCTCTATCAAAAGCCTTTTCTATGTCAAGCGAAACTGCAACTGTACAAAAGCGCTGTCTCAAGTTATAAATAACAGCATTCTGAAATTAAGATAAAGCGTCAATAGTATAATGTCCTTTTTGAAACCAAATTGTAAATTTGAAATATAATTACCATTTAAATTTAGATTCATTTTCTCACGAATGACTTTTTCAAATAATTTACCTAAATTTGACAATTAAGAAATGGAAATTTTCTAAGATTAAAGAAGTCAAATCGTTCTTAAAACAATCCCAATTAGTATCTTTATAAGAATAAATATAAACTCAAATGGACAAAATTTCAAGTTCAAATTTAGAGGAAAATGATCAGAGAAGGAAGGAAGACTAGATATATTGTAATTTGGACTTATAATATCAACAATATTAGAGCTTAAAACAAAATGATCCAAAAAAAGAGGAACCGTTAGGATAAGAAGGCTTTAAGTCACATAGTATAACAAAGGAGTGTGAATAGAGGTTTAACCAGTTAGAAAAAGAATTACCATTTAAATTATTCAAGTTATCCCCCCAAGAGATATTTTTAGCATTAAAGTCAACACCAATTATTAAAGCATCAAAATCGTTAGAAAAATTGGCAATGTTTGTTAGCCCATCTTCAAATTGAACAGAGTCAAAGTTGCAGGGAATATAAGCGGAGCCAACTAAAATTTTTTTAATGACATTATTGATAGAAATACGTACCTCAATAAAAATATGGGGAAAAAGTAAGTTAGAGATTTCTACTTTGAAAACTAATAATTTTTCCTACACCTTGTGAAGTGAAGTCTCTAACAAAGAAGTAGTTATCTAAATAAACTTTATGATTTGATCCAAGATGCGTTTCTTGAATAAAAGCAAAATCAATGTTATTTGAATTGAGAACATTTGCAAAATCTAATCTTCTACTAGACTCCACAAGAGATCTAACATTAAATGTTAACATTTTAAATGCATTACGGACCATAAATTAAAATAACTTCTTTAAAAAGACTTTTACATTCGGAGATTGCCTCAGATTTCGACAAAGATTTAAAATTTTTCATGAAATTCATAATTTGAATTTCCAAAGAATCAGGTTCACATAAAACCTTAGCTAATTTAAAAAATTCATTAATAATTTTAGGTTTGTTTGAAGTTTGATTGCTAAAAAGACTTGCAAAAGAACGATTAGAATCAACAATGTTTGAATTAAAAGTCATTGAAACATTTTTGTATGCCAGATCTTTCTTATCTTTCGTTTTATCAGAAATGTTCTTAATCGTTTCTAAATACTTTTTAAATGAAGGACAACCACGCCAACTTGCTGGATGACCATAAGATTGACAATTAAAGCAAAATGGTTGACCATCATCATCAGAATTAAAAGTACATTTACCAGGTTAATGATTTGAAGAGCATTTAACACAAACATAGGATCTGTTGCAATTCTTGGCCATGTGACCCCTATTTTGGCAACGATAACATTGCAGTACTTTCGGATTTTTCTTTGGTTTTTCCCAAGTAACTACCTGATTTAAAATAAAACGAATACTAGTTAAGTCATTTAAACACTTACCCTCTTTAAGAGTAATTAAGAAAAGACCAGTTTTTAAATTATTATTTTTTTTTTTTTTTTTTTTGAAAAAAAAAAAGGGGTTTTAAACTTTGTGATAGAATGAACTGTATCAGGAGCAAGTTTATTTAAATCAGATTCAATATCCAAAATATTTGAATCAAAATAAAGACCTCGTAACACTACCGATTGTCGTATCAATTCCATAGGTGTAAATTAATAAGAATCAATATTTTTTTCCCTAAGAATCAGCATCATCTCTAAGTGTGTTGAAACATCTTGTAAATAAAGCTTACTTTTATAATTACTTTTATTAACTATTTTAAAATCAAGACCTTTTACTTTTAGTTGTTCAACAAGAGATTTAATGTTTACACGCTAAAGAAAAATAGGTGGACAAAACTTTTTAATGTGTTTATGCTTTTTCGTGATCGGATTAATTTGTATATTGTTATTTGTGTTTGATTCTACATTTAAATCTTCAAAAATCAAAAATCTATTGTGAAAACAACAAGGTCTAACGCCAATTTCTGTGGATCTTAGATTAGAAAGATCGACTCTTAAATTGCCTGGGGAGTTTCTTTTGAATTTTTTATAATCATTGTCACCTGAAGAATTCGCCATACTGCAATTTTTATCCTGTGAAAGGAAACCGGAAAAATCCTCATCATTGGAATGTTGAAAACTTAAATCTTCTTGTAAATGTTGGTCTCATTGGGAATCAATTTGAAAAGAAACTTCAGGAACATTATAAAAAGAAACACCAGAATCATTGACTGAATGTTGAACAGAATTTGATGATGACACAAAAACATTAATATTTGTCAGAAGGATATTTGCACCACCATTTTTTGACTAATAAAGGCTAGATTACACTATCTTACAAGCCTTACGTATTCCATAATACTTTGTGAGATAGAAATCAAATGAGTTTTGTTTCGACTGTCAAAAAATCGAATGTAACTTTACAGTTTGTAGTTACACTATCACAAATGAACATGCTTTTGTTAAAATGCAACCCTGATCCAATGAAAAGTATTAGCTTTTAGAAAATTTTCAAAAAAACAATGAAGTCGTATGGGATGTCAAATTTTTTTTCGGAACACTTCCATTTTCATGACACATTGCATTCACACTATCACACTTTGTCATATTACTTGAGTTTTTGACATGTATTAATACAAAGTATAATAGTGTAATCTAGCCTTAATTAGGGTTTTAGGATTGTCCCAATATTTATGTGGAGGCTTCTTAGTTTGCTTAACCGCTGGAATTAGAGGTTTATCCATTTTGCCAATCAAAATAAAAAATATATGTATATAAAATAAAAAGATTGACTTTTTTTTTTTGAAATAACAATTTAAATATATTTTGTAAAATTTTTATTTTTTAATAAAGAAAAACACGTCTTATACTTATATACTTTCATTGATGATACCTCGTTTTGTTTCAGAAAATTACAAATTAAAATAACATAACACACATAACTAAATAAGTAACAATAAAAATAATATTTTTCGTCAAAAATATATCGGTTATCGCATTTTTATCCTAAATATTTAAAATTGCTTTGATATCTCAATTAATTTTCATTTTACAACGTTTATTGCTTCTCATGAAAACTGTGATGTTATATTATTCTGCATTTAATGGCGATTTCTTTTCTGAGAAAAATGTTGCATAAATGGTACATGCTCTACACAAAAGAGATAGAGCATGTACCATTTATGCAACATATTTCTCAGAAAAGAAATCGCCATAAGATGACGATAAGTGCAGTTCTTTTACTTTTTTTTTTCAATAATATTTGCCTACAAAAAATACAACACACACGTTGGCTGGTTGCCTTTACCAAATATATTTTACAAAAACAAAATACACAGGCATTTCGTGCTGTGGTTATGCATACTGTCGAGCAACGACAACATTACTGGTGAGGAGCGTTACGAAAAATTTTAGATTCATAATTCTTCATGCCTGAAGAAAGGCAAAAATTTGTATTTCCTCACGCTAATGAATAAATTAGCGAAAAATTCACAATTCATTCATGGTTATGAAAAAAATTACACTTTAAATTTCTCATTCATGAATGGTTATATATGAGCGATCATATATGAATTTTTCGGATCTCTGATTTATTATATTTTACAGTTTTCTCATTGTGGATAAATTTCCTTATTACATCTTATTATATTTTCAGTGCTAATTTTTACAATTTTGTTTCCCTTTTTTATTGGTTTAATTAATATTTTTTCACAAATCTCACTATCTATTGCAGAAAGATTTACTATATAAATGACAGCTCTATAATCTGTGCCTATTTTATTTGTCGCAAAACTTAACGCTTGTTCGAGATCAGTATAAGGGAACGGTTCTTGATCTTTCAATTTTTTAAACCCTTTTATCCCTTTCGGACCACTTTGACCACTCCCACGCATACTCCACTTCTCTTTCAGTAACGTTAGTTTATTGGTTATTGTTTCTTCCTGTATTCTTCCAACTTCTTCAAAATATTAGATGGTCTTTATAATGTGATTTGTGGTATTCGTCAACAAATTAACTCTTCCTAAAACTTCTCTATTAATTGTCCTCTGTCTTTCATTATTATCCAACAGTCCTTCAATCTTTGCTACGACTATTTTATGGTCATCGGGATCTGGAGTACCAGCTACCCATTTCTAAGCGGAACCCAGAAATTTATGGATCGTTTTTTCCGAGGCCTAATAATTTCGAGGTGTTCCTTCATTTGCCCGATATCGTCAAAGAAAAATGGCATTAGGGTGCTATTTCTTCTAAGTATTTTGTTTTGGATTTCCGATTCGATTTCTTGAATTGTTGACTCGTAATGTGTCAGATTTAAAACATGAATTAATTTGAAGTTTCCATTTTGCAACCGAGCTTGTCCTTAATGTATAGGAACAAGTTGGGAATTTGAATTAAATTATACAGCTGAGCATCTCTGTAACATGCTAAGAATAACATCAATTAAATGAAATTCCTCCTTAATGCAACGGGTGCTTTCAACCAGAGTTGAGTGTACCCTTTCCACCTGACCAGTTGTCGAACAAAGGCGTGGATTACAGAAATACAATTCTAACTGCAACCTCTGCATTTATGATTTAAATTGTGGAGTTGTTTAACGTGGTTCATTATCAAGAGTAAGTTTTTTCGCGTATGGAAAGTTTTGTAAAATTTCTTGGAGGTTATAAGCTTATGATTTTGTGCGTAAAAAACATCATTATAAAGGAACTCCCCCTCATTATTGGGAATTGGAACTTCTCCAATTGGACGTTTAGCTGGTTTCCTATCATACTTGACTCTATTGCATATATTGCAATGTCTGATATATTGTTTTACACTATTTAAGATTTTTGGCCAATAGTATTGTTGAAATATCTGTTTATGATTCTATGAGCACGGGCATGAGTTTGCTCTATTATGGCTGTTTGATCATCTGGGCTAGTAATGTCAATCGCGAGTATCCTAGTATAAACGAATTTGTTTCCAAATCTATTTTTTACGGTTTCTTTAAATTCGTAAAGATCTTCTGCGGTGCAATGAATTGCAGTAACAAGGTTAGCCTTAAGAAATTCCACTAATATGTTTTTCAAATTTTTCCTCGTATTGAACTCTATTATGTGGCGAATTCTACCGAAAGTTATCAGGGATTCCTGTTTTGTGAAATTAGTTTTGCAAAGCAAAATTTGTTGTTAAAATTCATTACGAGGTCTAGTGACTTCAGGGATATTAAATATAGTCCGCAAAAAAAGACATCCATCTTCTAATTTTCGCGTTGGGATTTTTAGTTGAAATTGGAAATGTAAGAGGTTGGTGATCGGTGTGTATCTCCTGATTTGTAACACCATATAAATATTTTCGAAGGTTTTTTATTGCCAAGACTATGGCATATAGTTCTTTTTCATTGATGGCGTAGTAACGCTCTGTTGAATTCATAGTTTTTGAAATAAAAGTGATCACCCTGCCGCCCTGATTCAAAACTGCACCAATGGCTGCATTTGAGACGTCTGTCGTCAATATAAACTTTTTATTGTAATCAGTAGCTCGTTTCTGTATTTCTCGCATCAAAAAATTTCTCACATTAAGTGTAAAAACAAAAAATTCCATCGTTTCTCAATTTGTGAGAAAAAAATGTTTCTGTATTTGAATGAGAGAACAGACAACACCCATTCTGTTTTAACTGGAATACTTCCAGTAATTAAGTGTAGAATGCAAGCGAAAAGTCAATGAAAGAAATAGATATAATAAAAATAGGGCTGCCAGATTTGACGATTTATCGTCATTTTGACGATTTTTTGTCCCAAAACTGGCAGAGTGCCGATTTGCTGATTTATTCCAGTGACGATATTATTCAGTCCTCGAAATAAAATAATTTTAAATAGTTTTATAAGTTTGTGTATTAGGCACCACAGAAAAACGATATCTTTAAAAACAAGGCAGCTTAAAAAATGTATCGGCAATATCAAAATTTCGCAGGAAAACTGTTTAATTTTTATTTCCTTATATTATTTAATACATTTGTTTATGTAATCAAAACATTAAACTATTACCCCAATTTTCAGTCAATGCATTATAGGAAATGTTTGCCCTTTGTTGGCCAAAAGTTTTAGTTTTAGTTCAATATGAAAATAAATAATTTTATTTAAATAGACCTCAAGCTTAAAGCTGGGATCATACGATTGCCGCAATGCACCAATTTTCACACTTTTTAATACCCCAATGTGACTGCACAATCAAATGCCTCATGCACCAATCTACGGCAATATTGTGCTTACTTTTACCAATAAAATGCAACCCTGGTGTGTCAATCGTGTGACTACTTGATATGCAACCGCGCGTCAATAAAAATGACAAAAATTTACCAATATTTATTGGGTTCTTGTGCAGCAATTAAACAACACAATACGCGCTAATATTTGCTTTTTTTAATAAACATACTTTTTGTTTCTTTTAGTAGGAATAAATTAAAATAAAAATTAAATTTATCAAAAATAAAAATTGGGAATTTAGCAAGTCATTAATAACTAAATTAATAATAAATTTTGTATTCCCGAAAATAACTTTTGATATATATAAATTTTTTTTTAAATAAGTGCAATAGCTGTTCAGCTAAATGTATTGAAATTCTTTAAAGCGAATTTATTTTTGAATATAAATATTCTCTTTTTCTTTATATATTTAAAATAGAATTTTACTTTGTTTAATTTTTGGAATTTCATATATTTTACTTAAAAAATTTCAAATAAAATATTGGTAAAAGTAAGCACGCTAGAGGATGGTCGCTACGACGTGGCTTTAATCCAGGAACCGTGGATCTCCACTGGAAATCGGGTATCTGGACTGAAGTCACGTAATTTTAACACATATTTCTCAAAAGTGGTAGGTAGAATACGATCTGCAATACTTGTTAGGAAGAATATTTACTCATACATTCTCTACGATCTCACGGTAGTGGCCGTGGAAGATGGCAGAGATGACACCGTACTATTTGCATCATCCTATATGCCACACGACAGAGATGCCCCCCCAGTATAACTCCACAGACTAGTCGAAGAAGCTTGTAGAAGGAAGCAAAATCTGGTGGTGAGCACGGATGCTAACGCTCATCATACAATATGGGGCAGTAAAGATGTCAACAATAGAGGTGAGGATCTTATTGCTTTTATATTACAAATATACAAATTGCGAAAAGAGGTGAGGTCACAACGTATAAGGATCCCACTTCGGAAAATGTGCTTGATGTGACACTTTATACGGACTATAAAACAGTGATAGATGATTGGAAGGTGCTTACGCAGCCATATATCCTTTGTGTTGAATTACAATGTACCTACTGAAACCGTGTTTAGGAACCCAAGAAATACAGATTGGGCCAAATACTCTTCACTCCTTAATAGGGACCTAGGTCACTCGGGAACACTGGTTAGTTCAGAGGACATAGATTCTGCTATAGACACATTAGTATCGGGCGTTATTAGATCCTATCAAAAGTCGTGTGCTCCCACACGAGCTAGGCGTAAGTCCAGACCACCTTGGTGGAATAAACAGCTGGACTGGGGAAGACGCGAACTTCGTGAGCTATTCAAACTGGCGAAAATTGTCGACCGGTCTGAATGCTGGGGGAGTATAGGGACGCTCTTAGGGTGTATAACCGCGACGTGCGAAGAGCCAAACGAACTACGTGGAAGTTTCTGCGGAGGTTGCTTGTGAGCAGTCCAATAGTGCCAAGTACAGTCTGTAGGGAAAACGGAGAATGGACAAAGAGCAGCACGGAGACGCCGGAGGTACTCGTGGATACACACTTTCCGGGCTGTTCTGAGGTTCCTATTCAAACTGATGAAACTTCTTTTATAGCAAATGGTGATAACGATATTATCTCCTACGAGGGGGTGGAATGGGCCATTGACTCGTTCCAGCCATACAAGTCGCCTGGTCTTGACGGAAACAACCCGGCGCAACTACAGCGGGGTAGACAACGGATAGTACCATGGCTGGTAAAAATTTTTAAGGGATGTCTGAGGATAAACTATGTGCCTAAATCTTGGAGGATATCTAAGATTGTATTTCTACCGAAATCAGGTAAGAGCAATCACATGTACCTGATAGATTTCAGACCTATTAGTCTCACATCATTCCTGCTGAAAACGTTGGAGAGAATTTTGGACTATCATGTCAAGGGTATCATGGGGCCGACCATTCTCTCTGTTAATCAACACGCTTACACGAGGGGCAAATCAACTGAGACGGCACTTTATTCAGTTGTCTCACTGATTGAGAAGACCCTGAGCTATAAGGACTTCGCTATGGGCGTTTTCCTGGACATCGCGGGAGCATTCAATGTGTCCACAGAGGCAATTTTGGCTAGCTTGTCTCGCACGGGGGCACACTCACACGCTAAAAACTGGATTGGTAACCTGCTAAGGTGCAGAACTATATCTGCGGCGTGGGGTAACTCCAGGATAACGAGGGCACACCGGGGAACTGCCCAGGGAGGGGTGCTCTTACCAATGCTTTGGACGCTTGTCGTCAACGAACTTCTCAATGGACTTCAGCAAAGATAACTGCATACGCAGATGACGTGGCGGTAATAGTTGCTGGCAAGGATCTGAGTGCTATTAGTTCTGTAATGGAGGCTACACTGGCGTTGGTCAGCCAGTGGGCGGCCGGAGTAGGACTGGGAGTTAATCCCGAGAAGACGGAATAGGTGCAAAATTGGTCCATGGAGGAAGCCTAAACTAGGGGGCACTAGCCTGGAACTAAAGCACCACACAAAGTACCTGGGAGTAATACTGGATAGCAAACTATCGTGGAGATTGAATGTGGAAGAAAGGGTGAAAAAGGCAACGAATGCGCTCTACGCATGTAAGAAAATGCTGGGCAAAACGTGGGGTCTAACCCCTGCTCTTACACATTGGGTCTACACGGAGGTAGCAAGACCAATCATACTCTACGGGATGCTTGTGTGGTGAACGGCCTTAAATAAGATATCGTACCGGAAAATGCTAATGGGCGTGCAGAGACTCGCTGAACTTAGCATCACTGGTGCTTTGCGTAGTACGCCGACTGCGGCACTGGATGTGATCCTGGACTTGCAGCCGATTCATCTAGTGGCAGAAGGAACTGCGAGGAAGTCTGCGAACCGCTTAAAGGCGACGGGATAATTTGTACACAGACATTATGGTCACGGCAGTATTATAAGGGGAATAGACTGTAGCAGTGACTACACCATTCCGAGACTGTCATTTGGAAGGAAACCGCGAGTTGCCTTGGAGGAGGACGGCTGGTTAGCAGGGCTCCGGTCAGGCCACAGGAACTTCAGTTTCTACACTGATGGCTTCAAAATGGAGGGCGGAGTTGGAGCTGCAGTCTACTGCCGGGGACTAGGTATTCGGGAATCGTATAGGCTTCCCGATTACTGTAGCGTATTCCAGGCGGAGATATTTGCGGCCAAGATGGCTGCTGATTTGGCACGTAGCTCCAGTACTAGGAACTCACACATAAACTTTTTCATCGATAGTCAGGCGGCGATCAGGGCGACATCCGCAAAATATTCATACTCTTCTATCGTCCAGGAGTGTAGGGACTCGATAGATAGACTCTGTGCTAATAAGAGGGTAATCATCTACTGGGTTCACGGTTACCAAGGCATAGAGGGCAACGAGGAGGCGGACGAATTGGCGAAACGGGAGGTCCATTTACCATACGATAGGGTATTGGCTATCCCGGCTCCGATTCCGAATATTAGGAGAGATACGGACTCTGCTATACGGAGGAGATCAGAGGCAGTTTGGGAAATAACCAGAACGTGCAGGGTTTATAAGTTCTATGATCGGGAGTTGACGAAAATTCTTCTGTCGCTATCGAGAAGTGACTGTAGACTTCTGGTAGGTTTTATAACGGGTCACTGTTGGACTGAGGTATACGCCCAGAGGTCGGGGCGGCTGAATAGTGACAATTGCAGATTCTGTGGGGTACCAGGGGAAAAGGAGACAGTGGAGCATATACTCTGCTACTGTCCGTCACTCGTGCGCTCCAGGGCGAACTTTCTGGGAGATCATTACCTCTAAAATCTCGGGAAAATCTCTGGAATTGGTTTAATGAGACTCCTGGCGTTCGTCAAGAGTGTGGGGTACTCTGAATGATCTTTCTTATTTATAACTTTCTTCTTCGGGTTATCGTACAACGTGGTAACGCTAGGGATCTATTTGGTCTATGCGGGATCTTTGTGACCGGCCATTCTAACCTAACCGAAGCACAAAAATTTGTTTGAATATATGGTACAATTTTCTTTTTTTAATGAACAAGCCAACTAGATCTTTCAAACAAATAAAAAACCTACACAACAGCTGTTTTCACAGTTGACACAAGTAAGAACAATCGTGTGAATGTGCTGCGGTAATTATTGAACCCATTTCGCTTTGTACCAACTAGCGGCAATTAAATTTGTATGAAACAGGGCAATCGTGTGATTTCAGAATATTTTATTGGGGCAATTTCATTATTGTGCGTCAATAAAGCACAATCAAAATTGTGTCATATTGGTGCATTTGCGGCAATCGTGTGATCACAGCTTAAGTATGTATGTGTAAAATATGTAGTTTACCCATGAACTTTAACAATTTTTTTTTTGATTATGTTTCAATAAAAATCAAACAAAATTTGTCGAAATTAATTTTAAATTGTCCGATTTTTTAAATCAAAATAGACGATTTTTTTATTTTTGCTTAGAAAATTAACGATTTTTTCACAAATTTATCTGGCAGCCCTGCATAAAACGAAAACAATAAAGGGCTTAAAAAAATTAAAATAACAAAATATAACAGTTGTGTTTTATTTATTTTCATCATTTAAATTCTTTCTCTTTAAATAAAAAAAAAAATAATACACATTCTTGTGTACATACATACATAATTTGTGCTCCATTTTTTTAAATTTAATTTCTCTCGCATCAATTTCAAATGTGACCTTTTTGACAGTTCTTGTGAGAAACTTTTAGCAAAATATTTATACAGAAACACTCTTTCCCACTTTCTTCCAATAATTGCTGGAAAATTATTAAAATGACAGATAATTCTCCCAAAGTAAATTTGACGATGGGAGAAATACAGAAACGGGCTACAGGTTGCACCAACTGTATCTGTTCTGTTAATAGCTTTTTGATTTCGCTGAATGCTCTAATAGCTTCTTCGTTCAATCCTATCTGGACCTTTTTCGACCTATGTTGCGATATTCTTCAATTTTCCCCGCTCAAATAATTAGTAAGTGGCTTTGCAACACGGGCAAAATTTTTAATAAATTTCCTGTAATAACCGGCCATACCCAGATAACTCCTTAATTGTCTGACGGTGGTTGGTGCAGGATATTCTTGAATAGCTTTGATCTTTTCGGAGTCTGTTCTGATCACGCAATGAGCAATTCGATAGCCCAAAAATTCTACCTCTTTTTGGAAAAATTTGCCTCCTTTAGGACTTTTATTATTTCTGATACATGTTTCGTGTGATCCTCAACCGTAGTCGAAAAAAAATTACATCGTCGATATAAACATGGAAAAACTTGCCGAAAAATTGCCTCAAGATATTGTACATGGCAGCTTGAAAAATACTTGGTGATTTTTTAAAGTCAAAAATAAGCCGTTTTTTCTATTTCCTCTTGTTTCATCATTATTTGATGAAATCCCGACTCGAGGTCTATAGTGGAAAAGTACTTAGATTTACCTAAGTTTAATAGAATAATGTTACAGTCAGGTATGGGGTATTTGTATGATACTGTCTGATCGTTTAATTTTTTATAATCGTCCACTTAACGCAACTTTGGCATTCCATCTTCGTTAGTACCCTTCTTTGGTAAAACCCATATGGGAAAATTATATAGGCTCTTACTAGGACGTATAATACCGTCCCTCACAAGTTTATCTATTTCCTTATTAACGAATGAATTGACCGAAAAAGGATAGGGATATTGCTTACTCCATATAGGAGTTTCAGCAATCGTGCTTATTTCCGCCCTGAAATCTGTACGAAAAGGCAAGATTGTGTTTATAGTCGAATGAGTTGTTCAAATTTCATTAGTTATTTTTTTTCCTTAATAATTCTAATTTTTCTTTATCGCCTTCTATTTGCGAGCTACTTCAGTGATTAATGTTATTCAAACCCGCGTCCAACCTTTTTCGGTTTGCATCAAATAGTTCCTCAAATTTCCCATTATACATAATCGACCCTTTTTCTATATCAAGAGTTACCCCAGCTCTTATCATATTAATTCCTACCAATAAATCAGAGCAAATGTTATCAATTTCATCCTTTATCCTTTCATAATAGGGTGTTATAATAGATTATCCGTGGATTGTTTCCACGCGTTTCTTAATGACTAATTCTTTTCTACCAGGTAATGTACCTGAACGACAGTATCAATTTGTTGTCTTTACCGTCTGATTGTCGTTATTAAACAATTTTTTTTTTTTGAAAGTTTCATCGATTATAATTGTTATGCGCCCCAACTTGATGGTTTCTCTGATACGAAGGTTGAAACTGTTACCCATTTCATAAGATGAGCTACCAAGCTTCATAGGTTCAGGTTTAGGGGTCTCATTGGGTTGCGACTCCCTATTTCCTCGACCGGGAAACTGTAAGAAATTGTTTCCTTTATAATTATGATTTGCCTGTGACTTGTTGAAATGTAGTGCGAAATTAGCACGCACCTTATTTGCCTCAAGCTCCTGTGCTTTTGATAACGCCTCTGGCAAGTTATTAGGTGCTATTGAAAATAATATGTCCGGAGGATTAAGTTTTCTGGTAATATGGGAATTTCTCCCGTGCGTCATGATAGTCATATTTATAAGGACCGTTAATTTTTTATTGATTGATTTCATTATAATACGTCATTATGGATTGAGACACCTGGCGCAATAAGGCTTAGCTCTTGCTCAATTAGGTGCAAGCGACGCTTATCAGCGTATGCAAGGTTTAAACGACCAATAATTGCTTCGAAATTAAGAACAGTCCCGTGATTAGTTAAAGCGTCGTCGATAATCTTGTTACGTAGGATGGTCACAGCAGCGAAGTAGCGCTTACTTCATAGAATAAGTAGCTGCTTCTCGCCAGCTGACATAAGAATGTTTGCCATCGAAAGTCGGCATAGATTTAATGACGTCGAGCGGTTCGTCACAACGCACACCAATATTTACCTTCTCCTCTTCGAATTCTCCTAATGTGTCATGTGCAGTCGGTTCGCCTAATATGTTAGACAATTCGTCTGTTCTAGCCAACAATAGTGTTACGTGAGTTTCTACTAAAATTCTAATTTGTTATGTAGTTGCCACTCTAACAGTTTCTAAAGTTCCGAACAAGGTAATTAAATTATTTTTCACTGAATCCAGTTTGGAAAGTACAATTTATTATAAATTCAGCTTTTACCTATCCTGCGCTTTTAACTCTTCTCTTCTTAGTCTTATTTTAACAAAGGAGTTATCATAAACACCCCTATCGTTAAAAACAAGTGGAATTTTTGTTCCCATGAAATTTTGTATTCCCCTCGAAGGGAAAAATGCTATCGTGAAACTCCCGTGAACAATTTTCGCGCTATCAGTTCTCAGGTTCACTAAAAAAATATTTTTGTTCAAAAATATACACGTATATAAAAGTTAAAAAAAAAACAAAATTAAATATATATATTGTATTGGAGTGATAGCTTGATTGCAACATTAGCTTATTGCGCTTTTATGTAGTAAAAAAAATTACTAAAATTCTGCCACCAAGTCTTTGAAAAGCTTCAAAACTCCTCAGGCAATCGACCTGTTTTTTACATTTTGTTGAACAATATACATTTAAGCTTGTGCCTCTTTTAAAGGAAATTTACCCTAAAATTAATTTTGTAAACTACAACATTGTGACGACAAGTTTTTTTGGGACAAAACTCGGTCACACCCTGTTAGGCTCCTTAAATATCTTTTTTAATCAACTGTACCTTGCCTTACACTGTAATCACTACCCGTGGTCGCAAACTTTTGTACCACACTGTACATAACGGGCAGGAATGTGAGTTATAAAATAACAACCAACAACACTACACAGCAATCGCGACAAACAAGTAAACAAGAAACACTAACAACAAACAAGTAACAATAACAAAGCAAGCAGTTTTAAACATAAACAACAAGCAACAAAAATATACATAGGACAAGTAAAGAGACATAACAATAACAACTGTAGGTACTGATTATTGTTAGTGTAAAATATTAGTCCGAATTTAGTATAAAAAGAACAGCATAAACGTTGAACAGACACTTGTTATCGAGCCGAGCTCAAGAACACATCAGGTAAGCGAAGTAGCAATTCTAGTTAAACAAACCCAGTAGACAGTTTCACCGCGTGGTTTTCTAACACAGAGTGAAATTCTAGTAAAACAACCCAGTAGACAATTTCACCGAGTGGTTTTCTAACACAGAGTGAAATTCTAGTAAAACAACCCAGTAGACAATTTCACCGAGTGGTTTTCTAACACAGAGTGAATTCTAATAAAACAACCCAGTAGACAATTTCACCGAGTGGTTTTCTAACACAGAGTGAAATTCCAGTAACACAACCCAGTAGACAATTTCACCGCGTGGTTTTCTAACACAGAGTGAAATTCTAGTAAAATAACCCAGTATACAATTACACCGAGTGGTTTTCTAACACGGAGAGAAATTCCAGTAAAATAACCCAGTAGACAATTTCACCGAGTGGTTTTCTAACACAGAGTGAAATTCTAGTAAAACAACCCAGTAGACAATTTCACCGCGTGGTTTTCTAACACAGAGTGAAATTCGAGTAAATTAACCCAGTAGACAATTTCACCGAGTGGTTTTCTAACACAGAGTGAGATTCTAGTAAAACAACCCAGTAGACAATTTCACCGAGTGGTTTTCTAACACAGAGTGAAATTCCAGTAAAATAACCCAGTAGACAATTTCACCGAGTGGTTTTCTAACACAGAGTGAAATTCCAGTAAAACAACCCAGTTGACAATTTCACCGCGTGGTTTTCTAGCACAGAGTGAAATTCTAGTAAAACAACCCAGTAGACAATTTCACCGCGTGGTTTTCTAACACAGAGTGAAAATCTAGTAAAACAACCCAGTAGACAATTTCACCGCGTGGTTCTCTAACACAGAGTGAGATTCTAGTAAAACAACCCAGTAGACAATTTCACCGAGTGGTTTTCTAACACAGAGTGAAATTCCAGTAAAATAACCCAGTAGACAATTTCACCGCGTAGTTTTCCAACACAGAGTGAAATCCTAGTAACCACCAAATACCCAGTAGAAAATTTTCCCTAGCGTGTTTTCTAACACCAAGCAAAATAGCCAGTAGAGCATTTCACGAAAGTGAGATTTTAGAACAACCCGAAATATCCCGTAGTGAAAACCCCAGAAGAGTTTTCCCCAAATCCCCCGTAACAAGCGGCACAACAAGGTTTTCCCTACGCTAAGATTGATACCAGCTTAAGCAGCCAAGTTACTACAGCAACAAGACGACAAAGGACATAACACGGAAGGAGTGCTGAGGCAGTATAAGCGGAAACACAACGCAACCAATTATACATAATTATTTTTATTACTTGTAAATTATAATAGTAATAATACTAATAAACCTATTGAATTTGTTGTAAAAATAAATAAAATCAACACGTGTCATATTTTCTTGTAACGAACCTGGACAAAGGCTGAGTATACCCCAAAATAAAGTCGTTACAACATTCGAATTATGAGAAGAATTACTTACATAAGTGTTTTGTTCCCCAGCAAAAATAAACTGAGAAATTCAAAGGGAAAAGTGAACAAATTACGAGGGAAAAATTGTTCACGATAAGGGGAATTTTTTCCCGCGAACATTTTTTTCACGTTATTATTCTCCTATGAATTAATTTTTTTCATGAGAGTTTTTCATGATCGCAAATACGAGAAAAGGGAACAAATTACGAGGGGAAAATTATTCACGATAGGGTTGAAAAAGAATTACTTTTTCAAAAGAAATAATTACATAAAAAATAAACAATTTTTAAAATTATTTTTCTATTCTCATAGCCTTTTCATTTAAGGTTTGTTGTTAAGTTAACTTTTAATACTTCTATATTAGATAGATCCTCTTGCACCATTCTTTTGTAGTTCAACTATATTTCCACATATATTTTTTGCAGAATATATTCAGTATTTATTTATTGCATCTTCATATATTAAATATATGCTAATAATAATTAATCAAAACTTATCCTAATATTTGCTTTATGACCTGCCAGTGCAAGACAAAAAAGATTTCGTCATCACGGTTTCTGTTCACATATGTAGGTGTTTATCGCTCATCTGATTGGGTGAGGGCTGCAGTGTCTCTTCTTCTTAACCCATATTCAAATGCAAATGCACGTTGGATTTTTGGCACATCCATTTGATTGGTTTGCCTCATCCTTTAAGTTGGCACCTGCGAGGTTTCCCTTGTGGCTCAACTATTGGAATATGCTCCCCTTCAATATCTGGCAATTGGTAACCAACGCTTTTGTCTGATCTTTCCTGAGCGGATTCAGCATCTGTTTGAGAATTAAGTAGCAAAGCTTAGCTATAGCTTACTCTAAATTGTTTTTGATATAGCATATTTTTCTAGTCTTCTTGTTTCAAGAAGCAGTGCAGTTTCCAAGTATTAATGAGTGATAAGCCTAGAGCAGCAATAAATAAAGCCCAATGCCACTTCTTTGACCTTATAGTTATTTGAGACGGCATTGTCGTGAATGTCTACGCGCCTTATCCCCTTATTGTAGGAGTTGAGAAGCAATGGTTGTAGTACATTCTCGTATTTTTTTACATCCTTTTTCATCGCTTTACGCTGCGCATCTGTTCAATTTGTTCGAAGTTGGTGAGAACCGTTACCTCTTTGGTATCTGCCTAACGACAAACCAATAAAGAATTTGTTCTATCATTTTGCTGAAGGGGAATCTGAATAAGTGTCAGGATTTAATGTCACTTTCTCCCCGCATCATCTGCTTTCCTATGCGTATTGGGGGGCTTTTGCAATTCTATTGGGTCGAACGGTTCCCGTGGCGCAAAAACTTTTTTTACTTAAAAGTCACATCAAATAATAGGATGGAAAAAGTTGTCAAAATAAATCGGATTACACATTCCAATAGTCTTAAAACCACGTCTGTATCCAAGCCAATTTGACGATCGTAGCTGTTACTCAAACCAGAATATGGTATACAATTAAACGAATAACCACCACTGGAACACAAACACCAAAACGAATTGGTTTATTCCGGATTTTCAATTGTTATTAGTTGCGTGACAGGGGATTCTGTTTTTGTTTATGATCAGCACAGCTTTAAAACAACATTGTAACAAAAGTGAAACAAACAGCTATAATTCAGTAGAAATATTATTTTTTATTTTGGTTTTATATTTATGTTTGGTCATTTAAATTATTAAGATAAATTTTCTTTATTTAGTTTGATCATTTTTAAACAATTTATGTGTATATGCAGTTATATAAAAATCTTCCTAAAAAGCGTCCCCAAAAATACCCCTGCAGGCAAAACATAAAACACATTTCCTATTTTTTTATAACGGCTAATTAAAATTAAGACTTTATATTAAATAATGGAAACATTATATTGTAACAAATAAATGTACAAAACTTTGTAACTTGGCAATCAAATTCAGTAAATTTCCTGTTCGCAAGCACGAACAGTGGCCGAAAATGGGTTAAGCGAGTGTGGCCGCCATAATTTAAAATATTTCTAGCTAATGGATTTGGGTGCAGTTCCAGCCTTTTTAAATATTTTACTGCATATTTCGTTATCATAATTTTTACTAATGGCACATTGAGATCCTTGTGGATATTTGAGTTTTTGACATACCAGGGAGCGGCTGTTATTATTCGAAGAAGTTTATTTTGGCGCCTTTGAATTTTTTCGATATTAGAAGCCGAGGCAGTGCCCCATAACTGAATACCGTAGCACCAAATTGGCTTTAATATAGAGTTGTAAAGAAGTTTGCAATCGAGACTAAGAACAGAATTTCTTCCAATAAGTCAATTAATTTGGATTGCTTTTAGTTTTATTTGAGTTAATTTAGCTTCTATATGCCATTTCCACGTTAAACGCCTATCTAGATGTATACCGAGGTATTTTACATGCGAGTGTTGGGGTATTATTTGATAATTGATTTTAATAGGGGGGCATGTTTCCCGACGCTATGTGAATGTTATATGTAAGCATTTTTGCTCATTGATCTTTATCCTCCATTTTTTTAACCACCTTTACAGTTCAAATATATGATCCTGTTAGTAACGAGATGCTTCTTGATAGTTTGCGTGTACGCTTAGAAAAGCTGTATCGTCCGCAAATGTTGGATATGGGTGTAGCTGTTTGTAGGCAAGTCCGAAGTATAATAGCGGGCCCAGGATGCTGCCTTGTGGGACTCCAGCGTTAATTGGCTGAGGAGAACTTAAAAATTCGCCTTCTTTAATAATAAATTGACGACCGACTAAGTAGCTTTCTAACAGCTTGTGTATGTTTGCTGGTAAGTTTTGCTGCAATTTCAGTAGTAAACCTTCATCCCAGACTTTATCAAAAGCTTGAGACACATCGATGAAGAGTGCTGATCAATATTTTTTTTCTTCAAAGGCTTTTCTTATGCCATTTACTATTCGATGAGTTTGTTCAATTGTGCGAATTGATGATTGGGAATACATCTGTTTTCATTTAAAATCGGCGTTATTTTTGACACTAGTAGTTTCTCAAATAGCTTTGATATATTAGACAATAAGCTTATAGGTCTATATGACTCCACTTTTGTGGGATCCTTACCTGGTTTAGGTATCATGGTTCCACTCTTGTGGGTAGTATTCAAGGCGTAAAATAGCATTAAAAATTAGTAGAATAATTTTCTTTGCTATGCTGGGTAGCTCCAAAAGCATTTTGTTATTGATCTTATCAAAACCAGGGGCTTTCTTGGGGTTTAAATAATGAATAGCCTTCTCGATTTCTCTTATCTAATATCTTAGTGGAACAGCTGATCCAACAGCAACAGGTGGTAACTCGACCACAGTATCGAAAGATGTATGAGGGGTAAATACGGGTTTCAAATGATTAACAAAAATATTTCCTTTTTCTATGTCATTTCGTGCCCAACTTCCATTTAAGTTTCTTAATGGCGGTTTAGTGATAACTGGTCTTTTAAGATTTCTAGCTGCACGCCATAATGAGTAGTCAGATTGAGGAGTTGCATCAAGTTCCTTAAGATATTTTTTCAGAGAAGCCGTCTTTTGAGACTGCAGTAAGTTTCTTAGCCTTTTTGTGCACTCTTTTAGTAAATTTTTAAGTTGAGGGGATCTGTGCAATTGCCTCTCTCTCTTCGAACTCTCCTTTTTTTCAGTCAAGACGCTCGACATCTGTAGAATATATTTTACTATTTTTGATATTTTTGCGGGCTATGCTAGAATGTTGAACAGCTAGTTTGAGATAATTGTCAAAATTTACAATAGAAAGATTCACATTCTCCGGTGTTCTAAGCGGAATATTGTCAGTGCAGTGGGTACTGAGATATTTTTTATATTTAAACCAATTTATTTGTGTGGCTGACGTCACTAAGTAACCAGACGGAGATACAATTCTATTTGGATTCATTATAGTAACAATTGTAGGTGTGTGATCGGAAGATAGTTCTGGGGACGCTTCAACATGAATCGTGTCTATGGGGATGTTATTAACCACGCCAAAATCTATGACATCTGGAACTTTTTGCTGATCAGTAGTAGGCTAAATGTGGTTGTCCGCTCGCGACCACATTTAGGTCCATTTTACAAATTGTGTTAAACAAAACACGACCCTTAGGTGTAATAAGTCGTGACCCCCAGAAAGTGTGTTTAGCATTATAATCGCCAGCAGCCAGGAAGCAGGGTCCTAATGATTTGAAGTATTTATTATATTGGCTTTCTGATATTGAAAATCTAGGTGGGGAGTATAAAGATGAAGTTACTAGGTTTCGAGATAATTCCTCAACGCAAATGCTCGTTGCTTGGAGATAATCTTCACGATGATCACACATTAAGTAGTGTTTTACTCGGTTTTTTATCAAAATAGCAGAACCTCCTCAAGATCTACCTCGAGGGCCCTTGGTATCATATAATATATAACCATTGACTTTAAACGTGTTTCTTGAGGTCAGATGAGTTTCAGAAACCATCATAACATCAATTTGTTTATTTTTAAGGAAGTATTCTATTTCATTTTTATGATGGCGGATGCCGTTTGCGTTCCAAAAGCAAATTTTTAAACAGTTCATGGCTTGTTTAGTACAGCTTGCAATAACATCGATTGCATTCTTAACATTTCCTGCATCATATTACCCATTGTGTTTGTAAAGTTATTTACTGTTTGTACTAATGTTTCCATGGTTTTCTCTAGACGACTTAAATTAGAAACTGGAATTTCATCATTATTTGGCAACTCACCTTGCATTGGCATATGATTTGATTTAAAGACGTTAGCGTAGGATGTTCTGTTATTACTAGGCTGCGGTACCTGAACGTCATTAATGTAAACCTGGTTTGTTGCCTGCATTTGAGGGGGATTAGGTTTCGGTCCAACCGAGCGCTTGACGATAGAGTATACAGGGCATCCTCTATAGTTGGCAGTGTGATTACCACCACAGTTGCTACATTTTTTTACATTGGGGTCGTTTTTAGACTTATCGCAGAGAGCTGTACCATGTAATTCTCCACATACGACGCAAACAGGGGTTAGATGACAGTATGCATTAGTGTGACCAAATTCTTGTCAGTTTAAACATTGAACGGGACCATTCCTTTTGTGCGGCTCCTCTATTGTTATTTTTCTATACAGGATATATTTCAGATTGTAAAGGGGGTGCGTTTCGTTCTTTTTAAGCTTAATGTCGCCGGGTTCTAAATCCACTCTAAATAGTGGCTGGGGATTATTTTCTCTATTTTTAATGTTTATTACATTTTTTATTTTGAAGCCCTTCTCTTCTAAAAACGTTTTTATCTCACCTGGGTCCACGCATGAGTCAATGCCCTTAATCACTACCTGAAGGCCTTTACTGCTCTTCAGTTCATATGTATAAAAATTCTTATTAAGTGCTTCAAATTTTGTTATTACCTTACGAAAATTATCTTCACGATTAACTTGTATTTTTGTCTCATTAATACTACCCCGTTTTATTGCAGCTACATAAAAATAATTTTCACCTATTAGCGAGATCAAATTCTTTATTAATTCATTTGAGTTTTGCTCTCTAAGATATATCGGCGGTGGCTTAGAAGTTTTGATAACATTTTGTGCTTCCGGGGATTCCTCATCCAGAATTGCAAATCGATTTTGTGAACTTGTTCTATCAGCTGTACCATCTTTTAAGACTTTTGAGACCGAAGCAACTGCTGAAGAGGTTGGGCTGCGACCCCGTTTAAGCACTGTTATGTACCTATCAATACCTACTTGTACTGGGGGCTTTTGACCACTTTTTACTTGTGGAGCTGAGTTTTCCATCATGCCTGATTTGGGGGTAATATTTTCATCATTTGGTAAAATCGTTTCTGCCACTGAGGCAGCGCTTGCAGATTTTATATTTTTTATTGTATCAAAATCAACTGTATTATTAGACACCGAAGGTGATACTGAGTTTTCTATTATGCCTGATTGGGGTTAATATTTGTATTACTTATTAAAATTATTTTTGCCGTTGAGGCAATGCTTGAAGGTTTTATATTTGTTAGTGTATCAACCGTATTATTAAATTCAGAAGGTGAGAGGGATCGCGTGCGACTAATAGGTTTAGCCGTTAGGTATTTGCTATCATCGATTCTTTTTTTATTTCTGCATTTGTTTCGTTAACACTCGCTGAGATATATGCATTTCTATCATTATGTTTAATTGTTTTTGCACTGTTTGCACTCACAAAAGTTTTTTTTCTTTTAACAGTTGTGCTCTTCTTATTTGTTATTGTTTATCAACACCGAGAATAAAAAATGTGTATGTTTATGTATGTATGTACATACATGTATTTTTTTTTTCTTTTATTTACTTTTTTTTATACTTTATTTGTTCAAGTTTTTATAAAAAAAAAAATAAACCATATGCAAGCTTAGAAAACACGTCTTTTTTTTTTATATATATACGGGGCGATTCATGTCAAGTGACCCAACTTTTGAAATCGATGTCTTCCGATTTGGATGAAATTTGCACCAAGGTTAGTCTTGGATAAAAATTTCTGAGTTAGAGGGGGTCAAACTTTGACATTTTGGCCAAACCGGTGTTCTTTCTCGTCCATGTAACTAATTAGATAGCTATTTCTTCAAGCTATCGAAAAAAAAAAAATTTTGTATTTTGTATTTTTAAAATTTTTTTTTTTAAATTTATTTTTTATTTTTTTTTTTTTTGAAACGGTTTTTTTTTTTTTTTTTTTTTTTTTTTTTTTTTTTTTTTTTTTTTGCTCAGAAGAAAGCTCATGTATTTTTCTTTTAGGAAGTTTTGGTCGCTTAGTGGGATGAGAGTGGGATATGTATAAAAAAAAATAATTTCTAACTCAACACGAGGGTTTTTAAATTTTTAGCATATGCACTATTTTGATTTTTTTCCTTTTTATGTGTAAGTGTTTCTAAAATCTTAAAAATAAAACTTATGCTGAGAAACTAGACAAATTAACCTCTCCGACGGTATATAACATACCGAACTAGCATTTCATTCCCTCGATACTGTAATACCCACAATATGTTAATCCCAGGAATAAAATCACTTTTTCTATAGAGATGTTGACAAATTAAATCATTTTATTTATTTGTAAATTTTTAAAATTTGTTTTTTTTTTTTTGTATTTTTTTTGAAAAGAGTATTTTTTTTTTTTATTTTTGCTCAAAAGAAAACTTAGGTCTTTTCCTTTAAGGTAGTTTTGGTCGTTTAGTGGGATGCGAGTGGGATATGTATAAAAACAAATAATTTGTAAGTCCTCGTCTTGAGTTAGAAATTATTTGTTTTATACATATCCCACTCGCATCAAACTAAGCGACCAAAACTACCTTAAAGGAAAAGACCGTAGCTTTCTTTTGAGCAAAAAAAAAAAATAAAAATAAAAACCCCTTTTCAAAAAAAAAAAATACAAAAATAGTTTTAAATTTAAGAAATTTAAAGCAAAAAAAAAATTTTATACATAAACCACTCTCATCCCACTAAGCGACCAAAACTACCTAAAAGAAAAATACATAAGCTTTCTTTTGAGCAAAAAAAAAAAAAAAAAAAATACCGTTTCCAAAAAAAATAAAAAATAAGTTTTAAATTTAAAAAAATACAAAAAAAATTTTTTTCGATAGCTTGAAGAAATAGCTATCTAATTTTTTTGGGACAAATTTTGCTAACACCAATAGATAATAAGTTACATTGACAAGAGAGAACACCGGTTTGGCCAAAATGTCAACCCCCTCTAACTCAGAAACTTTTTGACCGATCTTGTTGAAAATTTGTTTCATCCAAATCGGAAGACATCGATTTCAAAAGTTGGGTCACTTGACATTAAATCCCCCATATATATATATACATATATATGTATATAAAAAACTTTATTTGTACAAGAGATTTTGATACATTTTAATTTCGGCCTCAGCGCCCTAAAGGCATTATTGAGGCAAGTTGGCATAATAATTAATTGTTAAAAGTACAAATAAAATATTTACCTTAAGTTAACGATTATGAAATTTTAATAATTATAAAACGAATAAAGAACATTTACTACAAAAGCGCTTCAAAGTTGTTGTATAAATGTTGTTTGCAAGATGATTTAAATAACGAAACTCGATTTATCGATTTTTAATCCACAGGTAAATTATTAAATTTTACAGCCCCTACGTAATCAATACGTTGCTTCGTTGTTTCTAATCTACATCTAGGAATCATTAAATTTGTTCTATTTCGGGTGTTGAAATTAAATTGTTGTTGAGAAAGTGTTAAGCTTTGGTGACCAATATGTTTAATGCATTTTAAAACAAACATTTAAACTTGATACTCATGCATTCCATAGATTGGTAAAATTGTTTTGCTTATATCTTTGTACAATGTAATAGTTGAAAACAGTGGTGGTAATCTGAAAATAATTTTTAATGCCTTATTTTGCATGAGTTGAAGAGATTTCAGTGAATTGCTATTTTTATTGTGAGCATATATAATTGCTAGGTAATTCAAATTGAAATATCATCATCTTTGATTTAACATCAAGTTTATTCTTTAATTTATACAGAATTCCAATTGACGGAGATATTTTCTTTTTCAAATCATGCATATGTAAATCCAAGTTACTATAACAAGTTACTTTGCAACGTAATTCCCAAATACTTTACAATATGGGTTTCATAAACAGCTTTCCCATCAATAAACACGTTAAAGTTACTATTTATACTTAAAGCATGTGGTCGAAAACGTAACAATTTGGTCTTGTTAGGGTTAAGAACTAAACGATTTAATAGCGCAAATTCAGTTATTAACGATGCATCTCTTTCAATTTTTGTTTTAAGTGATAAATCATACTTGTATGGGTAAAACAAGGACACATCATCCGCAAACATAAATAATTGCCCATCTAAATTCAGATTTTGTAAGTCATTCAAATATAGTAAAAACAATAAAGGACCCAAACCACTACCCTGAGGCACACCATAATCAACAGAAGCAATAAAACTGTCAGTGTTATTTATATTCACATATTTAGTCAATTCACAAGGTATCCTAACATGTCATATTGTCAAAATGTCCTAATATTTCACAATGGTTTAAAAATATTGTTGTTGGTTTGTTAACAAAAAGTGTCTTAAATAAATAGAACGTTGCTTGCTGTGTTTATTGTGCTGTCGTAATTAATCAGAAAAGTCCAGCGCTGAGCGGCTGAGCCGTACAACAATATTTTTAAGCCATTGTGAAATATTAGGACATTTTGACAATATGACATGTTAGGATACCTTGTGAATTGACTAATTGTTTCCTATTTAAGAAATAGTTTTTAAACAATAAAAGTTCACGTCCTTGAATACCGTATTTCATAAATTTTTGTAACATTATTTCATGATCTACTAAATCAAAAGCTTTGGTAAAATCAAAAAATATTCCAGCAACTCCACTAAAACCTTCATGAAGCCCACTACAAATAAGCTTTACAACATTAAGCACAGCATCTTCAGTACTACATCCCTTACGAAATCCAAATTGATGATTGTAAAATAAATTATTTCCTTCAAGGTATAACAAAAGCATATCATAAAGTATCTTTTCAAAAATTTTATCAATCGTAGAAATAACTGCAATGGGTCTATATTTATCTAAATTTTTAGCATTTGCCTCCTTTGGAACTGGTATAATTTTGTGCAATTTTAAAATGTCGAGGTACACTGAATTATTCACCATTTTATTAAAAATATCTGTTAAAATTGGAATTATTTCATATCTACACTCTTTTACAAATTTGGGCGAAATACCGTCAAAGCCTGGACGTTTATTAACCTTTAAATTTAATATTATTTCAACAATATCATTATCATTTACATTTAGAAGTTCAAAACGATGGGGCGACTGAAAAAGAGTCCTTAACGAATTAAACATTTCGCCAGGATAAATTTCAATTTCCCTCTTAAGATTTGCCACACTCGTAATAAAATAATTATTCAAGCAATTAACTTTTTCTTGAACGCCTATAATTGGTTGCCCTTGAGAATCATTAAGGTTAATATCGTTACTTTTTAAACGACCAAGAGTTTCCTTAATAAATTCCCACGATTTCTTCGGATCATTTCCTGCCTTTAATAAACTTCCAGTGTAATAATCATCTCTACACTTGTTTGTAGAAATTTTTATTACTTTACTGATTCGCTTTAAAATATCCTCTAATTTTGGCCTGTTTTTCGATTTACGTCTTTTTTTAATAGTCTTTCTTTAAATAAAATTAAATCCTGAAGATTTTTATTCACCCATGGAGTAAGGTCAAATCGTAACTGTTTTTTACTCTTTGTTACTACAGTTGAATTTTTTATAGCACCTTTCATACAATGTATTAAAACATTAGTTAATTCCGATGCATTAAATGAAGAATAGTCAGCCGGGAAATTATTTTGTAAGTATTCTTTAGCCTTTGCAAAGTCGCAGTGTGTCTTTTTGCTTTCTACATATTCATTTTTAATTATTTCTTTCTTAAATTTACAGCAAATTATATTGTGGTCTGATAAATTACATAAAATACATGTTTTACTAACAGGTCGTGTTATTAAATTATGAGCACTATAACAATTATAATTTTGAAAAGCAGTGAACAAATCAGTACAATAAGGATTTTAAATGAGGTCAATATTAGAATCTCCAACTATAATTATTGGATTCCGAGCATGTTCGCTTAAAATACCATCGAAAATATTGATAAAGTCATTTACACTACACTTCTGCGATCTATAAAATGACACTATCTTCAACTGTTTGCTTTCAACTTTTACATTGTTCAAAGTCACAACTATTACCTCAACGAAATTTCTACTCATGCACATTTTAACATTAAATTGTATGTTTTTATAAATATATAAAGTCGTACCACCATAAGCATCTTCTCTACAACAATAAATATTATTAAAACCTGGAAGTTTGTAAATTTGCGTAATATCCCCTTGAAACCAAGTTTCCTGGACTGCAATTATATCCGGTAGCTTAGGAAAACTTGCTATCAACAATTTAAATTTATTAAATTTATCAACAGATGAAACGCTTCTGATATTTATACTAATGATATTAAGAAAACTTGAACTCAAATTATTAATATAAGTTTTAAAATTTGCAAATTGTTGAAAATATTGATTTTTAATCATGAAAAAAATAGAAAATTATAAAAAATTAAACAATTTAAAAATATATACATTCCTTTTTCAGGGGAATTTGCATCATCACTTGAATTTGCATCATCAATTCTTCTGCTATTAATCAACGACCTTCTCTCCCAGTGATTATTTGTTGTTGCTTCTAATAACATATTATCATCATCTTCATCTCTGATAAGCTGTTGTTTTGCAATATCACTTTTTCTACAATAGACTCCACCATTCCTTACATAAATATGTTGATACCCAATTATTTTTAATGATTTAGCATAATAAAAAAGGTTCATAGTTTCTTTGCTATGAAAATCATTCACAAACACCTCACTTGTGCTTTCATTTCCCTTCAATTTAGATTTGGAAGCCATCAGTCTTTCCTTAAGAAACTTGGATGCAAATTTAACCACAATAGTTTTTTCCCATCCTCAGATTCTTTCTTAGTTTTAAGAAAATACGCAGCATTAACAGCATTTGGTTCTAAAACAACACCAAAATTTTTTGACATATTAACTACAGCATCCATAGCATTCTCTTTCGCATCAACTTTTAATCCTCTTATGACACAATCATTTTGAACTCGATAGTCATTAAGAATTTCCACAGATGTTTTTATTTCTGTTTTCAATTTTTTATTTTCTTTTTGTACTTCAGCTATCTTCTTCTTATTTTCTGCAACTTCTTTAAATACTTCATTAAACTTTGCTGACATGAAGTTTATCGATTCAGTCAGCTGATCCAACTTTTCTAACTTTTCTAGTTTTCTCAGTTCAGTTTTAATGGTATTTAGTTCTTTTCTCATTTCTCCATTTGCTTCATTACAAAAATGACAGTTAAACGTTTCTTTTTCATTTTCCAATAAACTCTCAAACTCTCTTTTACTCAATTTATTGCCTTGGAAATGAAAATTTTTCGCACACTTAGTCCCAATTTACATTATACGATTTTTGTCGTTGCGATTATTGTCGTTTCTTCTTTGAAGTCGGTCTTATGTTTACATTGTACGATTTTTGTCGTTACAACTTCTTGTGTATATGTATAATTTGACACTACGAATGAATGAACAAAACGAATCGTAGAGTACACTCGCTTGTGTACCCCTTTTAATTCCTCTCTCCCCTCTCGCCAATAAGGTAAGAATCGCAACGACAAAAATCGTATAATGTAAATTGGGACTTATCGCACTCTATAAAATCATCGAATTCCTCTTTGATCTCATCCTTACAATGATTACAAAGCATTATTTTTTTAATTGCTAAACTGCGACGAGCTTTACTTTTAGGCATATTTTATTTTATTCAAACACCCAATGGATTCTTATATATGTTTAACAACGATTAAACACTGCCAAAAAGTACGTCTTATTCAAAGGGTTGCCAACTGTTTCTTCAACGAGCGCGACAGACAGAATGTGAATATATGTATATTAAAAATAATAAACAAAAACAAAATGAGTGAAAGAGAGTCTATAAAATTATGGTGGAAATAAAATAAATCAAAATCAATAAACTTACTTATACAAGTTCTACCGCAGTCAGCAGGCGGCGGATGACAGAAGAAATGTTGCGCAGTAGGTTTATCGACGAATGTACATATGTATACAGCAAAGCGTGTACGTGTGGTTCTAGCTATGTATATCTGACGGGGTTTTATTTGGTCACAGCTAAACCACAGATACACTGGTTTATAGATGTTTAAAAATATTATATATACATGTTTAAAAGGGCGTGATATGGATGTATGTTTCAAATGTGTGTGATGTCTGAGTGTAATGTGTTTTTATGAGTGAATGAGCGTTTTTATATGATTCAAGTGGTAAAAAAGAAGCAATCGCCACCAATGAGAAGCGGAATAGTTAGCACTTTAACTAAAATTGTACTAAGGACTACTGATGTGGCATTCCTATCATACCTTAATCCTTTTGGAGACCAATAGCTAGTTTGGACATGTTAAAATAAGTACCCACGTTTCGCTTTCTAATTCTATAGCTTCAAATAATGCAGAAAACTATTTTTTTTACAACGACAAGACAAAAAAAATGTCTATCTGAAAAGATCCCGTTACAATAACAACAACAAAATCGCTTCTGCTAGCACGCTTTGTAGATATTTTTGTAGCTTACCATTATGGTAGGTAAGGTTATGCAAAAAGGGGTCAACCCCACCTCGTAGGACATCACCGTGTTAAATTCGCCATTCAGAAGAATTTAAGGTAGATTGTAGTGGGACAAGCGGTAGTTTTTAAAGAGCTCGCGAATATACACGTACAGAGCTAGTACACCATACCACTAGGATTGTTTAGTTATGTATGAAGGTGTGTAATTATGTACACATGTACATTTGGTAGGTTTTTGTATTAAATAATTCTTGTAGTTGAATTGGAATGAAAATTAGAAAACTTAATCAGGTGACCATATTCTATAATATTGAATTCAAGCAAAGTAAATTATTTTTCTAAGTTTTAATTAGGTGTAAGTAAAAAAAAATTAAATTTAATTTAATTAAGTTATGAGAGAATCTAAGTAACGAATATTAACTATATATATATCTATTATATATATCTATTATATATATATATATATATATATATCTATTATATATATATATATATATATATAATAGACCGACTCAAGTTGTATGAAGCCGAAAAAAATGTTTTAGTTACCCCTCTGAAAATAAAGGTTGATATGTTTTATGATGATTCCCAAAATATTTTGGTTCTAGCGTTGACCATCCGTGAGCTGGACCATTTTTAAAAAAGGTCTTTTTTCAGTTTTTCGAATTTTTTTGTACTTTGCTCCAAGACGACATTAATAAAATTTCGTATCATCAAAAAGAGTTTTTGAAGCAGCATCCAATGGTATATAAAACTTGACCGCTTGCGGCCTACTAATTGAGATATTAAGCTAAATACATATTTTCGTTTCTGGTTTTCATACAAATTCTACATATGTGGAAGTAATGCTCTGCTTTTCAAATTGAATCTGTTTTAAAATAGTGTTAATTTATATATTTTTGTAATTATTCACATAAACCGCGAAAATCGCGATATATTTTATGTTTTTTTTTTTTTTCATATATATAGGCAATATGGGTATAAAACTTTTTCATTTTTTAATTTATCAAAATGTGAAAAATACAATAAAAAAATATAAAATTAATAAAAAAATACGTAGAATTTGTATGAAAATGCGAAACGAAAATATGTATTTAGTTAAATATCTCAATATGTAGTTCGCAAGTGGTAAAGTTTTATGCTGCTTCAAAAACCCTTTTCGATGATAACAAATTTTATTTATGTCGTCTTGGAGCAAAGTACAAAAAAATTCAAAAAACTGAAAAAAGACCTTTTTTAAAAATGGTCCAGCTCACGGATGGTCAACGTTAAAACCAAAATATTTTGTGAATCATCATAAAACATATCAACCTTTATTTTCAGAGGGGTAACAAGATCAATTTTTTTTTGAGTCGCTCTAATATATAACTTTTATTTTTTTTAGTTATTAAAAGTTATATATCTTGTCGAGATGCGATGGCTTAAGTGCACCCAACGGTTCTGTTCTACTGAGGTGTTGTATCCCGATGCGTCTTCGCAGGAGGTTATGAATACTGAAGGAGTGTGCGACCAAAAGCTACTCATATTGTCAGGATAATGAGACGGTGGTGGGAATGTACACTGTCCGGTCCATTATCAGTGCATATAGCACGTCATGCCAGCCTGCGGGTTCGCCCCTTGTAAGGTGAGGGCTTTTTTAGGTCAACGTGAAGGTAGCAGTGCCGAGGGCGTGGGTGGCTAGTTAGTGCAAAAAGAAACTAGTAGTTAACAGCACAGCACGCCGTCACTGTGTGGATGGTCCGACTTTACGGCCTACTCGTGGGAACAAAATTGATAGAAAGAATAAAAAAAATTAATTTTTTAAAAGAACGGAAAGTGGACGCGACGAACGGGGTGATCGACCAGGGTAGAGTCGAGGGTCGATCGGACGTCACGGTCGGGGAGTCGGGCAGTACTTGTGAGTGGGGGCTGACCCTATCGGCTGTTCATGACAGCATTATTGGGCACGAGAGACAAGTGCTGACCGACCTTCAGGCGGACAGTCTTTTGGAACTGTCGATTGACTCCTGTAGTGAAACTGGGGCTACTCAGGGATTGAAGCGGAAGACACTGCTCTTTGACGAGGAGCATGATACTGAAAGTATATCTGCTCACAGTCAGGTTACAGAGCCTATCCCTTCCACCGGTGAGGTCAGGGGATATCAAAGGGGAAACTCGGGAGAAGACTGTTCACAACTTGTTCGGCAGGGCGCCGTGGAGGAGATGCCAAGTGCCCAACTACGTTGTATTAACATCAGCCGAACGAAGGAGAAGGCGCGGAGCGGGACAAGGAATTCTCTGGTGTGCCTGGACAAGATGGCGAAGAGATCCTTCAACGTTCTCCGCGAGGGACAGGTACCTTCTGAGACGGCACCGACAAAGCGTCGCTAAATTCGAAAGAATTTACGGCCCCGTCAGTACCGTTCTGCGTTGGTCCTCTTCCTGGAAGAAACAGGTGGATGCAGCTTCCAACCCTGACACTGCTCAGAAGAGTAAAGGGCTTCTGGCTTCATCAACCTGCCGCACGGTAGGCAACGTAGAGGGTGCTGCCCCAATGACCAAGGCGCTCATGTCTTCGGAACGAGCTGCGGAGAGCAAAGGAGCGACACCCAAGGTAGTAGGGAAATCTATGAAGATGGCTGGTGCATAATCGGCTGAAGCTCCTAAGGGTCCAACCACAAGGAGACCATTAAGAGTCAGATCTGGAGATGATCAGCCTTCTTCATCGAACAAGAGACCGAAGAAGTCGACGAAATTGATAACCATCTACATGTAGCTGTCATCGATCGCATAGAAACAGAGTACAATGTAATGTCGGATATATTCGACAAAAACACGGAAAGGATTAAGGGAGTGAAGACTGTCAACTGTGGTAACAAGAATTCCTTGGAATTCTTAAGAGTCAAAGCTTGAAGTCATACCGCGAAAGGGTCCGCTGTGGGTTGGCGCAATGGGCCCTGTGCAACTTGCTGCCAACTGATGTGGAAGGTGATGTGAACAGATTCACTCATCTTCTAAGAGAGATCTATGAGCTGTGTTGCCCGGTAACTTTTCCGGGAAGGCGTGAACAGCCCAAATGGTGGACCAGGGAACTTCAGGTTCAAAGGTCGACGGAAAGGAGGCTGTTTAACAGGGCCAAGCTCACGGGAGCACAGGGTGATTGGAGCACCCATAAGGTGCATTTCAATAAGTACAAAGCGGATCTTAAAAGGGCAAGCGGCTCTCATGGAGGCAGTTCTGTGAATCCATTGATAATGTCAACGAGTTGTCTAGATTCCGAGGGATTTTATCCAAGGATCCTAGGACCCTGGGGTATGTCCAAAGGAATGTCGGCTCATGGACTGAGTCTAGCTCTGAGACCCTAACCTTACTCATGGGGGCGTACTTTCCTGGGTGTACAGACGACGGAGGTATAAACGATGGTAAATGGGACGGAATGTCTGTGATATCGAGTCATGCGTCCGCCTGCGTCGAAGAAATAGTCACAAGGAAGAAGCTTGAGTGGGCTGTCAATACCTTCGGCACATATAAATCACCGGGTCCGGACGGTATTTTTCCGGTCATGCTTTGCAATATCCCGGACGACGCATTATTTCTGCTGGTAAATATATTTAGGAAATGCTTCAGTAGAAGGTATCTGCCTAGAGGGTAGAGAGAGGTCAGGGTAATTTTTATACCCAAGGCTGGTAGGGCAGGCCATTCGATGCCGGGAGATTTCAGGCCTATTAGTCTGTCTTCATTTGTATTGGGAGACACTCGAGAGACTGATAGACCTCTATCTTAGGAGTAATATTCATACCCACCTTATTAGCAACGCTCAACATGCCTACCTTAAGGGTAAATCAGTTGAGAGTGCGCTACATGAGGTGGTGGGTTGCATTGAGCACGGCCTGAGGCATACGGAATATACTCTCGCCGCGTTGCTGGACATAGATGGAGTTATGTATTTTATAAAGCTTTTTTCTAATAGTTCTATTCCTTAATTTTTTTAGGAATGACTTTTTACACTACCATACTATTTCTGTACATAAAATATACTTCATTGCTACCCAACGGAAAGCTAAGGTAAAATTTAACAAGAAGATACAAGATAATAGTCTGGTAGTGTATAAAGTCATTCCTAAAAAAATTAAGGAATAGAACTATTACAAAAAAGCTTTATAAAATACATAACTGAAATTTAACTCAAAGAATAAATTCGAAAAATAAAAAAATGTTGAATATAAATAATTTTATCTTAATCACATATGATCTTTTTAAAAAAAATTTTTTTTTTTAAATTTAAAACTTTTTTTTTTAATTTTTTTTTTAGGGGGTACTTTTTTTTTTTTTTTTTTTTTTTTTTGCTCAAAAGAAAGCTTAGGTCATTTCCTTTAAGGAAGTTCTGGTCGCTTTTTGGGCCGCGAGTGTATAAAAAAAATTATTTCTAAGTCAAGACGAGGATTTTCAATTTTTAGCATATCGATGCCTTACTTTCTCAACCTCGTATCTTAAAAAAATACGGTTTTGACTTTTTCATATAAAACGATTGATATTTTTGTGTTCTATTAATGAAACAACTTATTATTTCAATAATTTATTAGTATTTACAGAATTGAGACAAAGTATTGAAATAATAAGTTGTTTCATTAATAGGACACAAAAATATCAATCGTTTTATATGAAAAAGTCAAAACCGTATTTTTTTAAGATACGAGGTTGAGAAAGTAAGGCATCGATATGTACTATTTTGAATTTTTTCCTATTTGTGTGTAAGTGTTTCTAAAATCTTAAAAATAAAACTTCTGCTGAGAAACTAGACAAATTAACCTTTCCGACGGTATTTAAAATACCTTACAAGCATTTCATACCCTCGATACTGTATTACTTACAATATGTTTATCCCAGGAATAAAATCTCTTTTCTATAGAGATGTTGACAAATTAGATTTTTTTTTATTTATTTGTAATAATAATTAAATAAATATCTAAAAATATTAATAATAAGAGGATAAACAGGGACATAACCGTTATAACCAATATTTGAAAAAATCCTGAAATAATAATTTATCACGAATTTTTAAAACCTGCTCTCTGAATAATAGTTACAAATAACCAATATTTTTTTGGTCTTTGGTAACCGTTATAGTTTGTTTCTGTTTTTTTTGGGCTTCCATAACCATTACAAAAGATTATAATTTTTTTTGGTCTTCCGTAACCATTACAAAAGACTTTTATTTTTTTTGGTCTTCTATAACCATTATAAAAGATTTTAATTTTTTTTGGTCTTCCGTAACCATTACAAAAGATTTTTATTTTTTTCGGTCTTCCATATCCATTCAAAAAAATTTTCTTTCCTTTTTTTCGTTTCTGTTATAAGGGAATTATCTTCATTTCATTACTGAATTTCTTCACAAATTTTATGAAAATATTCATTGGAGTTCAGCCAATGACACTCCTAATAAAATCTATGAAACAGGTTTCGTTACAGTCAATGTTTATGAAAAGCTTCATAGAATTAATGAACCTCTTTAAAGAAACAATAAATCGTCAGGTAATGAAGCATTTTATAGAATCTATGAAACAGTTTCGTAAAAATCATTCCTAAAAAGAGCTTCTTTAAAATACCCTTTTTATTACCATTTGTAATACTAGCAATATTTGCATTTGTTGCGGTTTTTGTTTAAGATTTCTTCACCCTCACTTTAGAATCGATGAGATTTTCATCAATTTTAAGCGCTTGTTTACACTTGTTTCAAGATTTTAAAGAATTGTGTTTAAAGCATTTCAAAAACACAATTTCGGAGGCCGAATGGCAAAAAATCGGCATTCTTGTTTCAAGCTTTAAACCAAATGGTATTTCACCTTGGTAGATCGAAATTTGATTTTGAATGAATTATTATCTATTTTAATTGATTTGCATGTTCTTCCTAACTTCTGTTTTTTCGTACTTTTTGTCAAGAATTTTTCTTGAAATCCAAAGTACATTTTTTGTTTTCCAATATCAAAAAATTTGCGGATCCTAATTAAAATCAATAAAAAAAGTTCGTCCTTGTGCAAAATTCTCAGTCAGTGTGCGAAATTTTATAAAAATATCTTAAGATTTGCGAACTGTAGCGTGGTTATAGAAGACAGAAAAAATAAAAATCTTTTATAATGGTTATAGAAGACCAATAAGAATACAAATCTATCATAATGGTTACCAAAGACCAAAAAAATTAATAATCTTTCATAACGGTTATCAAAGACCAAAAAAAATAATAATCTTTTATAACGGTTATCAAAGATCAAAAAAATAATAATCTTTCATAATTTTAATCGCAGAACTACAATTTTCTGGGTAATTTATAATTATTATTACAGGACCAATTTTTTTTCAGTTATTTTTTCCATAACCTATTAGATATTTAAAAAATAATAAGAGTTATTTCGGGTCCCTGAGGATAAACTTTTTGACCGATCTTGTTGAAAATTGGTGTCTAAACTACTATTCAATAGGAATAACCTTGGTGCAAATTTCATCCAAATCGGAAGATATCGATTTCAAAAGTTGGGTCACTTGACATGAAATCCCCAATATATACATATATATAACTAAATTCTTTTCTTAAAAATTATTTCTTAAGAAACTTTAAAGAATGCTTAAAACTTTAATTTCAGTAACAATCTAATTAAATATATATGTACATACATACACATACATATATATATATAGCAGTTTCTTAAGAAATAATTTTAAAGAAAAAAATTTTGTTATTAAATGAGAATATCCAAACGAAATTTGTTTGAAGGCCGTACAAACACTTATGATGTCATATTCAGGGAACAAATTCGGATTTGAGAAGAGGGGTTTGTTGTGATGTCTGGCCACCCTAAGGAACAAAAAGGTGTCAGAGATGGTTCTATCTATTTAAGAACGTATACACTTATAAATTGCTTAAAACACTGGCTTTTCCAATTATCTTTTGCAGGATAATTGGAACTTTATTTCCCTTCATTGCCCAAAGGCCGGAATCTTCTTCAAAAGTTAGGCATAAAACAAAGAAATACCAAAAACTTAAAATTCCAATTGACTTTTAAAAATAAACTTACCACGGACAATTAAAGGAATGAAAATTTTCAAATCTTTTAAAGCTACTTGCAATTTAATAAAATTTAAGCCGAATTTTATTTTAATATGCTACGACTGACTCACTCAAGAAAATATTTTTTAGATCAGAAAATTATATATAGAGCAATTCCATATGAAAACGATCAAAATTGGCAAATTTTTGGACGACCCCTCTCCGATTTTAAAATAAATAGTCTCAATCGATTGCCCAGCAAAAAATAATGTACCTACATATTTTTTTTTTTTTTATAGTGACTGGTTTAGTGGTGGTGTACACCACTGTCATGTGACAAAATTGAAGAATTCTTCATAAGGGACCTCATTGAAAGTTGTTTTAAAAAAAAACTACTAAAGCGATCGCAACGAGTGATAGCTCGTTGGAAAGGTATTGAATCAGGCTTTAATTGAAAAATAAAATTTTCCTAATTTTTCTTAGAAATTTACCTTTAAATTTTCCCAAGAAAATTAAATTTTCCGATTTTCCACAGAAGCTCCTAAATTTTCCGGCTAATTTTTTTTTTTGGATTCCTCATAATTTTTGCTTTAAGAATCAGCAATAAAAAAATGGGCCCCGACTCCTTGTTTGGACAGGAGAAGAGCATTTAAGAGACCACCTTGTTAAAAATAAATTTTAAAAATTATTTTACAGTTAAAAATACATTTATGAAGAAAAAATCAATTTTTTTTTCTGCCTGCCTTCACAAGATCGGCCATAAATCCATGGATAATAGCAGCAGTGGCATGTAATGGCACACCAAACCCGACTGAGGCTACAGGTCATAAAATTTACAAAAATTTTTTAAATTACCAGGTAATAAATATTTCGCCTAAAATGACACGTGCAGAAACAAGTCATAAAACACGGATTTTCCATAATTATGGCGAAATATTTATTACCTGGTAATTTAAAAAATTTGCGAAACATTTTATGACCTGTGGTCGGCTTATTGGCAGTAACCAATTAAGTCCCTTTTAAAAAACATTTTACGACCAGTAGTTCACGCAAATTTTCCTATTAAAGAAAAGCAAATATCGCTTATTTTTTTTTACCTATTTTTTACCAAAAAATAAATATAAATACTTCACACACTCTGAGTCAAATTTCAGTTGAATACTAAACGTGAAAGTGTTAAAGTGTGTTTTTTTTTGTAAAGTAAAGAGTGAAGCTGTAAAGACAATTTAAAGTAAAATGAATAAATTTTGCTGCAATCCGTTTAACAAGAGTGGATATCGTTCGAAAAAGATAAAAGTATAAAAATTAACTGGTGTTTCGAAGCGATACATGAATGAATTAAATATACAATACGGTGAAGAAGCAGAATTCATTTGCCCCAAGTGTAAAATCGATTTGTCTCAACAAGCAAATGCATTGAAACAAATGCAGCCACAATCCGAGAGTGAAATGACACGTGAACAAAATGTTTCATCTGATAGTGAGGCAGACATTCCGATGGTCAATATGTCTTTGAGTCCTTTGAATGAGGCTATTACCACTTTAGGTGAAACGCCTATTAGAAAAAGAAAGTTGCGAAGTGAAACATACAGGAAAGAGAAAAAAGGCAAGGTTATGAGTGCAATCGCGACAATATTTGATGAAGGCTCTGATAACGAATGCAGTCAAGCAGATGACGTTGATGACGGCAAACAAATGATTGAGCAGTTGAAAAGAAAATTCAATTTAGCGACCACTTTTCCTAAGAAATATCTCATTTTATCTGTGCTGCCTCAATCATGGTCTATACGCAAGATTACTGAACAGTTTCAAACATCTTTTTACATCGCGAGAAGAAGCAAAGAATTAGTTCGACAGAAGGGCATATTGGCGACTCCCACCAAGAAATTTGGCTCAAGGACACTCAGCGAAGCAACGGTGAAATTGATTCAAGATTTTTACTGCAATGATGACAACAGCCGCGCCTGCCCAGGTACACGTGACTATGTTATCACACGTGAAGATGGAGAAAAAGTACACAAGCAGCGCAGATTATTATTATGTAATCTATCCGAAGCATACCATCAGTTCAATGAGAAATACCCAGCAGAAAAAGTGGGATTTTCTAAGTTTGCCATCCTACGACCAAAAGAATGCGTGCTGGCATTAGACAGGCACGGAACGCATTCAGTCTGCGTTTGCATGTTTCATCAAAACATCAAATTAATTTTCTTTCCATGCAAGAAATTGAAAGTATTTCACGGTGAAATTTAAACATATAGGGACCTCCTGTCGAAGTCGTTGTGCGCATACCCCACGGAAAATTGTCATCTGTCCAAATGCGACAATTGTCCGAAGATTGACGAGCTAGAGCAATATTTGGCGGAAAAGTTTGAACAGCTCTTAATTCAGGAGGTGCATTTCAAACAGTGGATAATTAGCAGCGGCAGATGTTCCCTTGAGACCGTGGTAAAGCAGATTCCGGAATTCATCGAGGAATTCGGATTCAAGTTGAATGAACTGAAGGCGCACCATTTCATATCCGAGATGCAATCGAAATTTCTAAAGGAAAGTAAGGAGAAATTAGCCCAAAATGAATTCATTGTGATAAGCGACTTTGCCGAGAATTACACTTTTCTCGTTCAGGATGAAATTCAGGCTTATCACTGGGCAAACGACCAGTGCACGGTGCATCCTTTTTGCATTTATTTCAAAAACGAAGATAACGAACTACAGACCGTAAGCCTTGTTGCTGTCGCGGAGAGTTTAGCTCATAATTATGTGTCCGTTTATTTATTTCAAATGAAACTGTTTGAATTCTTAAGATCAAAATTCGATGCAATCGACAAAGTAACGTTTTTCTCAGACGGCGCGGCTTCTCAGTACAAGAATAAAAAAAATTTTTACAATCTTTGCATAATTGAAGAAGAACAAAACTGCAAGGTCGAGTGGCACTTTTTCGCGACGTCCCACAGTAAGGGCCCATGTGATGCGTTAGGGGGAACCCTAAAACGCATGGCGACTAAGGCAAGTTTGCAAAGGCCATATACTGACCAGATCTTAAATGTACAACATTTGTTTTCGTGGATTCAAAGCAAGGAAATTGCCATTAACACAGTTTTATGCACTCAAAAAGAACACGATGCCATGGAGCGACGAATTCAAAACAGATATAATAATGTCAAAACTATAACTGGAACGCAAAAGTTTCATTGCTTCATACCAAATATTTCTGATATGTCAATTAATGTAAAGCGGTACTCTTCGTCTGCCGACGTGCTAAATTTAAAGTTACTTTAATTTTATAATGATGCCAAGACAATTGAAATTTTTAATAAATATTGTAATTAAGTATAAGCAGCAAAATAAGAAAGATTTTTTCTTCATAAATGTATTTTTAACTGTAAAATAATTTTTAAAATGTATTTTTAACAAGGTGGTCTCTTAAATGCTCTTCTCCTGTCCAAACAAGGAGTCGGGGCCCATTTTTTTATTGCTGATTCTTAAAGCAAAAATTATGAGGAATCCAAAAAAAAAAAAAATTAGCCGGAAAATTTAGGAGCTTCTGTGGAAAATCGGAAAATTTAATTTTCTTGGGAAAATTTAAAGGTAAATTTCTAAGAAAAATTAGGAAAATTTTATTTTTCAATTAAAGCCTGATTCAATACCTTTCCAACGAGCTATCACTCGTTGCGATCGCTTTAGTAGTTTTTTTTTTAAAACAACTTTCAATGAGGTCCCTTATGAAGAATTCTTCAATTTTGTCACATGACAGTGGTGTACACCACCACTAAACCAGTCACTAAATAAAAAATAAAAATATGTAGGTACATTATTTTTTGCTGGGCAATCGATTGAGACTATTTATTTTAAAATCGGAGAGGGGTCGTCCAAAAGGTGATCGCTTTCATATGGAATTGCTCTATATATATATATATATAGTAGGTTTTAGAAAATCTTGTCTACATTTTTCATACTTATCTAAAGTAGATGTCGAAATGAAAATGTCTTTCTTTCAACATTTAATTTTTTTAATTAAGAAAAATATGAAAACGAATACATAAAAGAATTTTTTTCGTATGAAAAGCAAATATAAAAGTGTAGACACTCGTTGACAATGTCGCCAAAAAGTCACCAGAATAGACGACAAAATTGTTGACTTGGAGACACCTAAACCCAGGTTTGCTTCAGGGTATATATATGTGATTCAAGTAGATACTTTTTTCAGTAAACTTTTTTTTTGACAGATCACGTGTGAGTCGTGTCATGCTGTCTTGTTACTTTTGTTTAGTATTGTTTGGCATTTCATAATGGAAAGATTTACGCCTGAACAACGTTTACAAATAGTTCAACTTTATTACGAAAATTCACGTTCTGCGAGGAATGTGTTTCTTGCACTTCGCTCAACTTATGGTCAACATAATCGGCCTACTGAGCGTACTATTCGCAACACCATCACCAATTCATTATTGGATAACATTCGACCGAATAGACCACGTGCAGACCACGTCTCAGCCGTAGCTGAGAGTGTACACAAAGACCGTGGAGAGTCGATTCGGCGCCGTCCGCAGCAACTCGGACCGTTATCGTGCCATGACAACCGACTATTTGATGCTTGAAATTGAAGCTCGTGATCTGGGCGACATTTGGTTTCAGCAAGACAGCGCCACTTCCCACACATCGCATCAATCAATGGATTTATTGAGAGAACACTTCGGTGAGCACATAATTTCACGTTTTGGGCCGGTCGATTGGCCACCAAGATCGTGTGATATCACACCGTTAGACTTTTTTCTGTGGGGATATGTATAGTCTTAAGTTTATGCGGACAAACCCGCTTCGATTCAGGCCTTGGAGGAAAACGAGTCATCGAAAAATGGACTCAACGGATGGACCATCTGAGACGTAGCAACAGCCAACATTTGATAGGCATAAATTTCAAAACATAAATGCCAAGAATGTTCTTTCAAATGATAGTAAACATTCCCCATTAAATTGGAATTTTCTGTGTTTTTTTTTTCTTTAAAAAAGTAGGGAACCTCGAAATGGATCACGCTTATATGTATATGCATATTTTTGAAAAAAAATCTTTGTTTAGTATTAAGATTGTGTTGTATTGCAACGTGGTATCCCTTTGCTAAAAATACCATTGCACTATTTAAAGTATCCATTGAAATAAATATATATTAAGGGTAATCACGAAGGGTAGTGCAACGTGCAAACGATGCAAATGTGTGCAAAAATACACACATTTCCACAACACAACAACAAAATGTACGTATTTCCAATTCATTTTACTTCATTTGCACTAATAAAAACATTGACCAGAAATAGTAGTGCATATTTGCTCAGTTGCAAAATAAGCAAACAACAATTATTGACTTACGGAACACCATTTTTTTTATTTGTAAATAAGAAAATTATTTTTCATTGGTTTCAGGCATTCTTATTTGTTAAAAAAATTATTTTGAAACCTATGCTTGTGCATAATTGTAAACAAATAAAGATTTTTACAAATTATGATTGTGCTGCCAGAAGTTTTTTGTGTTGCCAGAATACATTTTTAGAAAAATAGCAGATTTGCCCCAAAAATAAAAGTGGTATGCCCACGATCAATCATAATATGCACTGAAAATTTACAATGTGCAATTTTGCACAATGAACATCGTGATTACCCTTATTAATTAGAATTTAATAATAATATTGCAAGAAATAAAAAAAAATATCATTATGTCCCAATATTTAGCACTTGTAAAAATAAGAAGTACATGTACAGAAACATGATATCGAATTATCTTGCGACAAACTTACCTTCTTCTTCCTCTTCACTACTATCAGCCATCGCCTTTAATTTTATTAATTTCTTTTTTTCATGCACCTCTAACTCCTCTTCCTCCTAAAAAAAAAAGTAAAATATTTATTTAGTATATTGGAAAGTTTGTTTTAACAATAACATGTTTAAAATGGACTCAAAATCAAATAGTTTAATAGTTTTTGTAGCTTTTTGAAATAATATTAATCAATGTAAAATGTTTAAAGAACAGCTAATTACACTGTGCTAGTTAACCGTTTTTTTAGGTTAGCTATGGTTTTCGATATGTACATGTATAGTTTATTGAACAAACACATAAAACCGATGAAAAATAAAGTGGGGTTGGTCCTACATTTGACCCTTCTAGGGGCATCCAAGGCACTGCAGGGGCCAAATTTAAGAATTTCATTAAACGGCCATATTTGTATGGGAGCCCCCCTAAGGGGTGGAGATATATGGCAGCTATGTTTTTAGAAAATGTTGGAGGTCGGTCATACATTTTATCCCCCTAGGAGTGAATCCTAGGCCTTAGAAACAAATGATGGGAATGAAAATCAAAGTTGCGATGGTCATACATTTGGCCCTTCTAGGGGTATCTCAGGCGCTGCAGGTGCAAAAGTTAAGGCTAGGGTTCTACGCGTATAAAAAACAAAGTTCCAAACAAAATAAGCTATAAGTGATTAAAGTCTGTCTACAACTTTTGTTTTTTTTTTTCAGAAAAGATGAATTTTTTTTATTTTTTATAATATCCAAACTTAAAAATTTTTAAACATTTATTTTTGTTGTTAATTAGTTAAAGTTAAAGTTTTTATTTAGAAATGTATTCTTCTTCCTCCTGCAGATTCCAACAAGTATCCCCTAATAGCGAATCAATTTGTTTGCCGCTATACCAGTGTTTGAGCCTGGCTGTTAATTGGTGAAATCTCTTGCCATGTTCATCAGACTCGGCTGATGGTTGCTCATTAAAATTTTCGGCATGGTAATGCAAAAAATGTATTTTCAATGACATTCTAACGTTTAAGTTTTTAAATGCGGTTAGCATATTTTTGATTAAAATTCGCCAGTTTTCAGACCGATGATTTCCTAATACATTTTCTATTACTGATTTCACACAATTCCAGGCCAATAGCTCGATATCATTCAATGCAATCTCAAATTGATGGTCCTTCATAAGACGACGAATGTCCGGTCCATTAAGAATTTCTGTAAAATAAAAACATGATATGAAATATAAATCTAATTTAATAAAGTATTTAGAGTTCATACCTTCTTTTACTTTCATGCCGCTTAATCGTGGAAAAATTCGGCGCAATTCGGTAAAAGAAACACCATCTCGGCTCAATGCTTTTATAAAATTTTTTACAAAACCCAGTTTGATGTGGAGTGGAGGAAGCAAAATCTTTTCCATCGGCACAAGTGGTAATTCAATAACATTATTTCTATGCAATCTGCTTTCGTCACGTAAAGCCCAATCCCGTGTATTGTACTGGTCGCCATCGAAAAGCGTATTCCATAAGCACATGAAGCACATATTTTTAGTATAGCCCAATTGCATGCCTCTTAAAAGAGCTACCACTTTTAAATCTGCGCATATTTTCCACTTGTGGTCTTAATATTTAATTAACTGTATAATTTTTTTCATTGATGCGTATGTCTCTTTAGTATTTGTGCTTAGTGCTATCGGAATAGGACTTTTTAAATTAGTGACATGTGGGAAAACTGCTTTTAAGGTACTTTTGGAAGAATCAATGAATAAGCGCCAATCTCCAGGATTATATTTATTTTGCATTGTTAAAACCAAGCCGCGGATGTCAGTACAATACGAGATAGAATTATTCTCAATAGATTTTAAAAAAGTCGTAAATCGTCTATGGCGATTGATACCCCGTATATTTGTACACCTGGTGCTAAAATATTAGCTCGTTGTAACTCTTTTGTCAAGAGAATGCTCTGTCTTTGAGATAATTTTAGACGTCGTACCATTATACCCAGACGATCTTGAGTGATTTCATTGTGACTGCATGGAACCGTGATGCATGACGGTTGGTACATTGAAGTAGCTGGTCCACCCGCTTCAACAGAATGAATTATTGGGGGAATATGTTATGTTGGTATTTGGCTATCCGGAACAGGAATTTCATCAGAATGTGGCAGCGGAAATCGAGCATATGCTGTTTCAGTATAAGATATATAAGTCATTTTTCTTCTGTTCATACCCGCTGTATAATTTATGCACGCATAACACTCATCTTCAACATGAACTATGGGATCTCTCCAAATCATTGGAACACCAAATGGCATGGCGTCTCCATTTTTTCCCACTTATTTAAATGGTAAATGCAGTGTGTACACACTATTGATGGTGTCCAACTATTACCATATACATATAACACTTAACGAAAAATATGATTCATACAAGGTACTACAATAGTGATTTACGTAATTAAATTTTTTAAATGCTCCATCTTAGATATTTCAATATAACTGATTAGATACAAGACTGTCAAAGCCTTTAAACTTCACTAATCACTTTCGCAAGCACTTTCCATATGACAGTGAAGGCGTTGAGGAACTCTTATTTATACTGTAATTGTTTTAATCAAAGTACCTGTCGAGACTTCATGACCATGTTTTGTAAAAAAAAAAACAAAGCCAGGACGATTAATATTTCTACCTGTTCCAGGTATAACAATAGAATATGTTATTTAAGTTTTCTTACAATACCGATTTGTGTGGTTTTGTAAGCACAATAAAATACAAAGATGTAAGAATTTATGACTTTATTTCTTAATTCTAAGAATTTTTTAATCAGTAACTGTGGATTTTCCAAAATTCCTACCGCAAAGTGAAAGTGTGGTAATAATGCATGCATATTTCTTTGGAATAGCATAAATTTGAATATTTGTTCTTTTGTTTTGTATTGTAAATGGTACAAAAACCGCTTTAAAAAATTTTACGTCAAAATGTCATTGAAAATAAATTTTCTGCATTGGCACATTCTTCATATATACATAATGTTGAATGAAGAATTTAATATATATTGAAGAAAAAGTCCCACAAATTCCCAGAAGTCGCCCCTAGTGGTATATAATGTATGACCGACCTCAATTAATTTTTTGTCCTTAACATTTTCTCGAGACATACTTGCCTTTTGTCACCACTTCTTAGGGGGGCTCCCATACAAATATTGCGTTTTTTATATTCATAAATTAATTAAAATTTGTCGACTTTTGTGAATAAAATTAAAAGTTGCTAACAGATTTTAATCATTTATGGCTTGTTTTGTTTGCAGCTTCGTTTATATGTCTGCAAAATATTAGAAGCCTAGCTGCATTTTTTTTGAATTTTTAAAAAACACAAATTTCGAAATTTTGATAAAAAAATTTATTTATTTTTTTTTTTTTTTTTTTTTCAAAAAAAAAATTATGTTTCAATAATGACTACTCATATTAGAAAAAAAAGTTTTAGTTTTCTTAAATGAAATTTTATTGCGGAATTGTGTTTTTTTTTAATAATTTCAATAAACTAAACCGTTTTTCAGTTACGCGAATATATGTTGTGCAACCTCCTCCATTTTCGAATTAACGGTATATCTCGAAAACAAGAGCCAATCTTAAAAAACCGCGGGCCCCACTGGATTCAGCGAATTATGATAAAACGCCATGTGCCCGGCTTGTCTGTTTTTTCAACTAGCATAGTGTAAGGGTGCTTATTAAAATTTAGCACTCCTTCTTTAAGGGTGCCTTTAAGCACTTCCTTTACTTCCCTTTTAAGGGTGCTTTAAAAATTGTAGCACTCCTTAAAAGTCTGGCAGGATCGCCATGTAAATAAAAGAAAAGATTTTCATTTACTTTTAAATTCTTTATTCCAGTGCGGCTGGTACGCACAGTTTGGTATTGAAATTAGAATTAATTTTACAGGGGAATTCTACTGAATTGTATACATAATTATTGCTGATCCAGCAATTTGAATTACAGTGGAAGGTAACAGCGGAAGGTAACAGGTACAGCGGTTTGCTGGTAAATTAAATTCAATCTCATATCCAGTCATTCAACATAAAGAGTGTTGATAGTATTGCTATTGAACGATTGTGTGTTTGATCGTAACAATATAAATATTGCATTGATATACACACAATACTCAAGCGCTTTATTCAAGTTACATTAAAACGCGCGCCTGGTTCATTGTATGCAATGTTACCGAAATTATGTGTGCAAGCATAATCGTACACAATGACACGCTACAAAACTTATGAATTTTTAAGATGTATCTTCACATAATTAATGATAACTCCAAGAGGGTTAGTCCGATATTATTAAAATAAACTTAGATCCTATCAATCCGTTTCGGCTCAGTAGTTTCCGAGTTATTATCAAAAATTTAAGCAAAAAATATGTTTTTTTACGTGAAAAAAAGCAAATTTTTTTATTTTAAAAAAAATCATGAAAAATCGAAAACGGCAGAAAATTTTCAGATTTATTGCTTTATCGCAAAGCCGCATGTAATAGCAACAAAATGAGACATCGATCATAAAAATCGTTAATTATTTTTGAATTAATTCACATTAAGTGAATTCGCTCATTTTCACAAAATTTTAGTTTTTTGTTCGATTTATTGAATTTTGAAATCATTTTCTACGTGCTATGTACCAATTTTTACATCGAAAGTGCATTACATAGTAACATTCGTGTATTTTTTGGCAAAACCCTTCCTACAACTCTGATTCTATTCTTCCTGAATACATTTGAATTGGATGAGTTTAAATGTATTAAACAGTAGAAAATTTATGTTTTATTATCAAAATTTATTATAAGAAAATAAATAAATAAATTATTATTTTAAACTACAAACCCTGAATCGCATATGGTTTCCGAAACCGGGTTTTCCAAGGAGCTCTTGTAAATACTTATATTATAATTTGGGACAACCCTTTGTGTGGCCACGGTTTGTGTGTGCTGCAAAATTTGTTGTTATTCCCAAGAATCATAAAAACGTTAAGGAATTTTATGCAAAAAATCTTCAGTTGCAGGTAACCAACAGAAAAAAGATCAATTCAGCATGCTCGCACATTTATGAGCGTTTATTAGTTTGCTACCGCAAACGTAAAAATATGACAACCTCTTGTTTATTACTTATTGTTTTTTAATTCTGAGAATCATCAAAATGTCATAAAGGTTTTTTCCAAACAATTTTCTACATTTAAAGTGGGTTTGGCAAAATCCGTGTCGTAAAATCCACCTGTGTTTCTATGTTCTGCAATTTCATTGTACCATTTTCTATAGTGATTGTAAATATGCTATACCTTCAGTTAATGGCAAATAAAAACGTAAAGCATGCACCGATTTTTATAATCCGTATATATTAATAAACTAATTCACATGATATGTAGCTTCACTACAAATAAATAATATTTAATACTTTATGCAGTTTTCGATTTTTTCCAGATATAATATATAATTTTTTTTTTTTTTTTTACCAATTTTTGCTTTTTTGGCTAACATTTTGTTTCATAACGTTGAAACTATTGATCGCATTGTAAACAGTTGTATACATCATTTCAAGATATTGTAAGCCAAAATTTTTCTAAATTTAGTTTTACAAAATCGGACAAGTTATTTTTGAGTTATGACAACATAAATGGAGAAATGTGTCACAGTATTGACAATTTTACTTGAAAATTATTTTAAAAAAATTATCGATTGAATTAAAAAATTTTACCATTTTTGTACTTAAATAGCCATGATGCATGAAATCTATATAGTAGTTACTACAGCCCTTTTTGCTGTTGACTTGTGTAATCGTACGATTCATTCACACGAAAATCTGACACAAAAAATTTCTGCAAAATCTGATGTCAATGCCACATTATCCCACAAAAAAAGATACTCAAATGACTCAGAAAATACAACTCTGATCGCATATAACCTATGATTTTTTATTTTTAGCAACAAAAAAAAAAATGAATCTCCAATTGAATTAAATTCCTTTTTTTCCCCACATTATGTTCAAGCCAAGAGTAAGAATTAATACTTCAGCATAATTGATGGCACCAACAAAATAAACGAATTATTAAATTTACACATGCCTATTCAAATTTTCGGCCAGACAGTATGAAACTCTATAAACCCAATTATGATTAAAAATTGCAAGGGAGTTTTCTTCCTGTGAAAATTCATTTGGAAAAATAGGAAACTCCCGGGGAAGTTTTATTCATAATTGGGCTGAATATCTTTTGCATTGACCAACGCATAGTGGCGCCCGTAGAGCAAACGAGGTTGCAAAAATCAAAATTTTCATGAGCGCCGACGAAGTTTTGACTAAACCCATGTTATAGGAAACTTTTCAACGATTTCAAATATGTCACTCTTAATAATATCACATTTTTAGTTTAGAAGATATAACCGTTCAAAGTTGACCGACTTTCGGTTTTCAAAAAAACAAACAATTTTTAATCCATTTGTTGCGATTTCAGGTGTAATATCACGAAAAATTGGTCGTAAACGAACTGACAGGAACAACCGCAACAATGTCATGCCCGATTTGCAAAAAGAGTCAGAAGAACTTTGGTAATTTAAACGATTCTACAAATGAGGAGAATTAGGAATATGGAATGTCACCATTGCACGCAAGGATAAGGTGTATGGAATTCTTGCTAAAACTGGCGTATACCCAACCACAAGAGGAGGAAAACTTCGATGAAAATACATCAATAAAGGATAAGGAAAAGATCAGAAAGAAGCAAATACAGGATGCTTTTTTTAAACAAGTTGGACTAAAAGTAGACTGTCCCAAGCACGGATACGGTAACTCAAACGATGGAAACACTTCTAGGAAATTTTTTGAAAATGATGAGGCAGTAAATAGAATCACTGGAATTGACAATCAAATCGTGAAAAGATTATGAACGATCTTGGATGTTTTAAACTGCAAAGAAAATGTCAATTCTACAAAATATGGAGTATATGCGTCGAAAACAGCATCTCTTTTAGCAGAAATGTATCCACAGAAGAAGTTGACCCCGACCGCCCATAAAATATTGGCGCATGGCAAAGATATAATTGAGTACCAGTCTTTGCCAGAAGCACAGGAGTCTCTTAACAATTTTATAAAAAATATAGATTGCAGAACACATTCAAAGCATCAATGGTAAGGCAAAATGAGGACCTCTTCAACATGTTGGCAGCACCTTCCGATCCACTTATTTCTTCCCTGCGGCATGTGAAGTCACGAATAGAGTTACAAAATAATTATAGTCTAGAAATGGTTAGTCTTTAAGATATACCTTTTCTTACGAATTGTCATGAATAAAATTGAAAAAATAAATTTTAAAAAATAAATTATTTTTTTTTTAATTTGTTGGGTAATAATTTAAAACATAAAACCCTAAAGAAAAAAAATAAAAACAATCTAAAAATGTAAAAATTATTTTTTTTAGTTACCATAAAATTGATTTTTCTACTAATTTTAACTCATTTCATAGGCTGAACAGTTATCTATCATATGCTGTTTAAACTGTTCAATTATCTTATTCGGTTCAAAAGATATGATTTTTGCAATGAAAAAACTCAAATGGCGCCACTGTGCAACGGTAAGAAACAAAATTTTAAGTATTTTGTGTTTGTAAATAAATTTAGGATATAAATACCTTATGTTTTTTAATAAAGAAGGCTTTTTTTTCTACGTAGTAATAAAAGTCAACACGTTGTTGATTCAGTAACTTCATACTGGTGTATCACCTTGAAGAAGATTAATAAATAATTTATCCTTGTGCATCACTCGGATAAAACTGACACCACAAAATAGTTATCTTGGTGTACCACATCGATAATAAATTATCATATAACCTGCTTTTCTGAATACAGTTTAACGAGGCAAACGAGCCTCGACCGAGACAGGACTCACTCAACCAAATCATGAAACCGGCGAATGATCTTCTCCGCCAGCTTAAGGAGAGTGGTGCACAAATCGCGACCCTTATCCGGAATTTTAAAAAGGACTCCAGTAGCCGCAAACCCCTTACCTAATATAAAGAACGACTGACCCGTTTCAAGGCAGCATGGGCAGCGTTTGACGAATTCAGACCATAGCGTCAGAATACATGACCATCATGGAACATGAAATCGACAACCAAATTCAAGAAGCTGCTTATAACTCATGCAAAGAGGTTCCAAAGCCCAGGAATCCGCCACAAGCAGAAGAAGCCAGTGGGATTGATGGACTCATCAGCCGTTCGGTCGGAAAAATGGCGGCTTTAACTCTCCATCTAATCTAAAAGGTCTCCAGTTGGACCTATGCAGAGAAGGATCCTACTATGGCATAATGCAGGCCACCATCAGCTAGCTGAGGCATCAGCTAGAAAAATTAAATGATGAAGTATTGGACAAATAACCTAATCCAGATAGTTGCTTATAACTCAAGACGATATGTCCGCCTCGAAAAAGATGCCCAGTCAGCAATTATACAACTCGCAATTGCCAACATAAAATCCCAAATCTCAACCAAAGAACCCATTGCTACCCCAGCTGTATTACCATTACCCATGATCACCATCACCAAATCTGATGGCTTACCGCTCAACCCCATCGCGATATCCGCCAATACATATTTTGCAAGCGAGAATTTTGCCCATTATACCGATCAGGCCGCTACACAGTGGCTGAAAATTTTATTTCATTGGTCAAAAGTCAAATTTTTGTTTGTCACCGATTTCCAAAATTTAAATTTTATTTAATAGTAAAGATATTAAAACTAAGGTAGCCAAAAATCAAAATATTGGTAATTGTGGTCGTGCCATGTTGTTAAACACAACTTTTTTTTAAATTCAGAAAAAAGTAATTTTTTTAATATTTAATCCGAAAGAAATTATTGCTCAAACACTATCATCGATAATGACCTGCTAGGTTGGTAGTCTTGTTATGTGCGACTATTATGTTATTTATATTTGAGATGTTAAGACATATTTTTTAATCTACTATAATTTTGTAAAATTTCAACTTTAGTAGAATAGAACTTTTGCGGATCAAAAGGGATTAAGAAGTTAAAACCACTGAGGGAAAGGTGAAAGTGTTATCTTTAACCCTGTATATACTCTTGTACCGGTTTGGACCCGTCTGTTTAACACTTTTTTAATTTTTTTTTATTCCGCAAAAATGTTTGCAGAAGTAACAGAAATCATGTGCTATTGCCTTCAAAAAAAATTTCTGATATAGGGAATATTAATCGTAATCGAACAGAATGCAGGTAGTACATATAAAAATTTTTATTATTGTTACACAATCAGAAAAACGTATAGCTGCCCTGATTCATCCTTATCCGTTACACTACGTTTACACTAGCGTATTTTATAGTAGAATAAAGAGCTTAAACACGCGTATACGCTAAACAGGTATATTGTGAATCCCACCCTAGAAGGGATTTTAAAATTTTTTTGGTCGTTATATTTTATCTGTTTTTATGACTCTAATAATATTCTATGCCCCTATAACTGTGCAATGCGTTGTTAAATTTGTGTCAGGTATTTTATAGCATATAAATAAAAGGATTTTAAGTTTTTTAATCCTTTTTATTCTACCTGTATTTGGTATGAAAAGGTTTAGAAGCAAGTGACATTCGGATGCAAACTCAGTGGATATAATATATCTGACCAATAACAACGTTTTTCATAAAAATATGGAGAGCTTCAGCTATAAAGAATTGGCCAGAGAGTATTTTAGAAACAAAAACGAGGAAGATGTTAAAAATTACATTAGAAAAAAAAGGGAACTTAAATTCCTATAGCACTGAAATACAATTGGACTTAGAAAATAAATTATCTGTTTTCATCAAAAATTTTAAACAGCGATACAGGAAAGTTGATTACAGCAATGATAGATTTTATAAGAGCTTTGCAAACTGGTTAGAGAACGAACTTTCTGTCCAGATCGCTTCAGAAACTACAAATCAAAACATTTGTGGGAGACCACAAAAATCGCTGGACAACTGTAGCGATAGATGTTAGAGGCGGAGCTTAAGGATATCAATGAAGAAATCGGATATGAAGATATTCAAGATACTTTCCTACATCAATTACGATCACAGAAACAATTGACAAAAGTGGATATCATTGAAAAAGTTGGTAAAGCTAGTCCACTGAGAACAAAACGGTTTCTTAAAAGTATACCAACTCCGAGCGATGCAAAACAATTCACAAATGAGGAAGCATTAGCATTATTTCTGGATTTGAAATTAACAAAACAGCAATATATTCAGCTCAGATTGCGGCCGGTTGAAAAAGGCTCAAATCTGTATCCAGCATATCAGCACATAACAGCTGCTAAAATAGACTGTTTGCCATTAAAGGACACTATTACAATCACACCAATTTCGACAGAGGTACAACTACAATCTCTACTTGATCACACAGCCGAACGCTTGCTGCAATCAATAAAAGAAAATAAGTTAAAGAAATATGGAAACACAAAATTGATTCTTTTTTGTAAATGGGGATGTGATGGTTCTTCCGGATAAAACAATACAAACAAGTAGTATGTAAAAATATTTCGGACTCAGATATCTTCATGGCATCATTTGTACCATTGCGATTAAAAAAGATTTCGGAAGATTCAGAGCCTTCGACTAGTACAACGCAAACAAAGGATATTTGGAAAAATGAGACACCATCTTCTATGAAATACTGCAGGCCTATCAAATTTGAATTAAAAAAAGAAACTCATGATGCCATTAACAAAGAAGTTAGTGATATTAAGGCTCAAATTGCAACACTACAGCATTTAAAATTAGATTTAGATGGGCAGCAAATTGAAGTTAGCTACCAATTGGTGCTAACAACGATAGATGGAAAAGTAGGTCAGGCTTTGACTAGCACGAAGGCTGCATCCAGCTGCATCATGAATATCCCGACAAAATCATTAGAAAATACGCATGCATATGAATTTGGATTATCACAACTACATGCAAGAATACGACTAATGGAACACATACTTAAAATCAGTTATTATTTGGATTTCGGATCTGCAGGATCAATAAGAAACAACAAAAAACAAGGAGTTAAGAAGTTCAAAAAGGAACTATTTTCAAAATGAATATCGCAAATTTGGGTTGTTTATAGATAAGCCAAAACAAGGGTCAGGCAATACAAATGATGGCAATACCGCAAGAAGATTCTTTTCAGATCCAGAAACAGCATCTGAAATAACAGGTGTTGATTTTCACCTCATTTTTGGGTTTAAATGAATCCTAGAAGTACTTGCGTGCAATGGAGAAATTGACTCTAGAAAATTTGGATAATATATACAACTAAGCACCCATGGAGAAATAAGTCTGCTACAGTTCACAAAATTCTTTATCATGGAGAAGATATCATTAAATATCAGTTAGTGCCACTTGGAGATTTTTCAGAGGAAGCTCAGGAAAAAAAGAATATGGATTACAGATTTTATAGAGAGCACAATACTAGAAAAGTTTCACGGAATTCCACAAATGAAGATATATTTAATATATTATTGGCAACGTCAGATCCGTTCATCTTAAGTATTCGAAATCAACGGAAAGTGGAACATCGGGATTAAGATAAGAAGTCAAAAAACTACTAAAGAACAGAAATAACACAGAATAGAATATTGAATATTTGCAATCAATCTTTCAATTAAATGAACAATAATTATAATTCATTAGATCTAAAACAGACATTGTATTAGTAAAAAATAATAATAAACAAAACCTCACATTGTTACAAAAGCTATTTTAATATATTGCTGCTTTTATTTTTAAAAGTTTTTTTTTATCCACATATATATGAAATGTTTTAATAAATAAGAAATATTCAAAAAATAAATACCTACATTTTCGTATCAAAATTTAAAAAAAAATCAGAATTCAGCTGATTTATTTTGCTAATATTAACAAATTTTACCGCAAAAATAATAGATTCTTCTGTAGTAATAGCAACATTTTAGATAATATTTCTAAAGTTTTTTTAAGTGTAAACAAATTTGACAGCAAAAAATTGTTAATTTTTCAGTAATAACAGCAACATTTCCAGTTGATTTTACTCTTTTTTTTTAACGTTAAAATTTTTTTTTAGTGTAAACATTAAATTTTTTTGAGTGTCCCATTATTACAAAAAATGTTAATGATTATTATTTAAATCCAAATATGACATTTTTAAATAATTAAAAAAAAAAAATAAAAATATTTCACGCTAAAGTTAAAAAAATCTAAAGTTCCACTTTGCCCTTAAATTCCCCAATAACTACTCCACAGATTTTAATGAAATTGAAAGTGGAGAAAAGTTTAAGAATCTATCTGTCGATTAAAAAAAAAGTTCACTAAAAAATCTAAATTTTGGCCAATGAAAAAATGATTTTCAGCCACTGCGCGCTGCCAAAAATGCGCGAAAATGCACCACACCCTAGTCCATTCGGAATAACCTCCACAAAACAATTTGACATCCACAAAGCGAAGTAACTCTGCTAATAAAATAACTAAGCCAATCAAAGCGCAGCACAAACCTTCGATCGACAACATCAACGATGCCTTGTACTGAATGAGCAGAAAACGCGACATCTCCTGCCACCACACCAGTATTAGAAGCCGCCAGTGTTGCAGTAAGCTCTACAGTCCAACGACACTATGTTTTAATAGGAACAGCATTGGTAAATGTAAAGGAAAACGGTTTAGAAACTGAATTCAAGGTAATTCTCGAAAGATAATTCCTTTAGCCTTTCGTTGGCCCCCAGGCCGCCTGACCTAAGGGCGGGCATTTAAATTCAATTATCTTTAATTTAACTATTTAATTTAACTATTGAATACAATTCATATTCAGCTACCCAAGCTTAAATCCAATATTTCGCTGTTTAACACTTTTCTACGATCTTTTTTACCTTCCAGGTTGAATAATTTCTAGCCTTCTGGGTAGCCTAGATATTAATAATTTTACAGACTTTCCTCTCTTAAGAGATCAGAGAAGGAGAAGTCTGTAAAGCAATTAACCTTCAATTACTCCAAGGAGTAGTTGCAGGTGATTGCAGGTTAGGGAAAAAAAACAAATATTGGGGTGAGTGTCTGCTTGAACCAGTGGAGTTCACAGGTTTGCTTACCTTTGGGGTTAGGTTGCCGTTGAAGTTGGAACGCTTATTTTTCGGTGTCACTTCACAGTTGGTGTAATTTTATTTACATTAAATGCAATAAATTTAGACTTTAGTGCTAAATTTAAGGGTAATTAACGTTTGTGTAGGGATTTAAGTAAAGTAAAAAAAACACTTTTGTAACACTCTTTGTAACTGTAGCGAGATCACAAGTGAGGTGGTTGAATGCAAAATGGCAAGTGGCCTACGAAAAAACCTTTCGAACTCATGCAACCTTTTGGTATTTTTTCTACGAAAAGTTTGGATAAGTTTGTAGTGCAAGCTGGATAATCTTGATTACCAGTTATGTAGTACATGCAAGTAAGATTACTCTCACCACTCACTTTGTGCTCTCGATACTCAATACAATAAATGACTCAATAAATTTCAGCCTTAACTGAGATATCCTAGCGAACAATTCAAATTCAATCAATAAAAAATGCTAATGTAAGAGTTATTTAAATCGTAAACTTCATGTAATAATTTTTTTTTTGATGGGGTACTTTTTTTTTTTTTTTTTTTTTTTTTTTTTTTTTTTTTTTTTTGCTCAAATGAAAGCTTAGGTCTTTTCCTGTTAGGAAGTTCTGGTCGCTTTTTGGGCCGCTAGTGGGTTATGTATAAAAAAAGGATTTTGAATTTTTAGCATATTATTTTGAATTTTTTGCTATCTGTGTGTAAGTGTTTCTAAAATCTTAAAAATAAAACTTCTGCTGAGAAACTAGACAAATTAACCCTTCCAGCGGTATGTAACATACCTGACTAGCATTATTGTTCCTTAGATACTGTAATACGCACAATATGTTAGGACCTAATCATGTAAAACGAAACGCAACGGCAAAGAAGTACATTGAATGCAAAAACAAAGTCATAAAAATTTTGTAATTTTGTTGTTGCTTTCTAAAGAAATTCATGTACCGTTTTAAAATTTTCACCGCCACAAGCTATGCAGCGTTTTAAATTTTAAAACGCAATGTGAATTTGTGTAGAAAGCAACAACAAAATCACAAAATATTTATGACTTTGTTATTGCTTTCAATATAATTGTTTGGCGTTGCGTTGGGTTTTACATGATTACGGCCTTAATCCCAGGAATTAAATCACTTTTTTTCTATAGAAATATATAATATATAATTCTAATAATAGTATCTAATAATAATAACAATATCTAATAATAATAATGAAACTAAAAAGATAAATAATTTAATAAAATTTAATCTTAATCACATTAGATCCTCTTACATCATAACTATTTTTACACTTAATTGATTGTAACTGATGACTTTTGAAAATTTCCAAATACAATGTATTTTATCCTCCCTATTTATCGCTTTTAATTTCTGCTATTTTTTCCAATCCTTTCTTGGCGTTACTCGGTTTAGCTGTTGATTTCGCTGCTGGTTTATTTTTTGCTTTGCAAATAAATCGCATTGAGTAGAAGCAGAAAACTTATTCAACTTGAGCCTTCCATCGACAAGCGGTATAAAAACATGGTATTGAGCGGTGCCATCGGTTGTTACCGCACCAACGAATCTGCTCTTCAGTGTTTTGAAAACTATTTCAGTTTTTTTTTACAGTAATTCTTTGCCCAATAGAATAAAGCAGTCACATCTAAAATGCAATCTTGATGAGAGCACTGGAGGCTATACTTCAGTGTTTGAGGTTTGCTCCAATACCATCATATGCTTTTGATTATTTTTGCACAGCTCCATGTCGATGGAGCAAGCGTAAGAAGTTGAACTCGTTCAGCTCTACTCTGTGACGTTTTGTATTTCTTCTAGAACTTCTACTGCGTCCTTATGATATTTATTTTGATACTCATTCTTTGAACGTATACCTTTCTAAAAAAAAAAAAAAAATAATTATCATCATCAACAGTTCTGTCATCATTCTCAGAATTACTTTTGTCTTCATCTGGAATAATTCAACGGAAGGCGCATTGCTATTAAAATCCATTAATTCGTTCAACTTAGCGAGTTCTTTCCTGCATGATCCATAAATTTCCAACCGTTTTGCCAGCGCAGAGTGGCTGAAAATCGTTTTTCATTGGCCAAAATTATGTAACTTTTGAACCGACAGATAGATTTTTAAACTTTTCTCCACTATTAATTTCACTAAAATCGGTTGAGTAGTTATTGGGGAATTTAATGGCAAAGTGGAACTTTAGATTTTTTAACTTTTAGCGTGAATATGTTTTTTTTTTTTAAATTAATCGAAAATGTCATATTTGGACTTAAATAATAACACTGTGCAAGAAATCGACACTTTTTTTCGTGACAAGCTGGGCACCTGGCGTTTTAACATAATTCTGGTACGCTGAATCCAGTGGTGCCCGCGGTTTTTTAAGATTGGCTCTGGTTTTCGAGATATACCGTTATTTAAAAAATGGAGGAGGTTGCACAACATATGTTCGCGTAACTCAAAAACGCTTTAGCTTATTGAAAAAACTATATATAACTATATATATCTATAACGACTGCGGATATTAGAAAGAGAGTTTTAACTTTCTTAAAGGAAATTTTATTGCGGAATTTCGGTTTTTTAAGTTTTTTCAATAAGCTAAAACGTTTTTGAGTTACGCGAACATATGTTGTGCAACCTCCTCCATTTTTGAAATAACGGTATATCTCGAAAATCAGAGCCAATCTTAAAAAACCGCGGGCACCACAGGATTCAGCGTACCCGAATTATGTTAAAACGCCAGGTGCCCGGCTTGTCTGTTTTTTCAACTAGCATAGTGTAATCATTACCATTGTTTGTTATAATGGTACACTCAAAAAAATTCACAGCCGTATTCATAACAAAAAGTTAGCCACAGTTTGTACACTACGTACAACGAGCTGCTAACTAGAATGCCGATTAAGCTTGTTAGCACAGTGTTTATTCATAACGAATTTTATCCGTCTGCTAACTTTTAATAAATCAACTCTGAATAATCATGATACAAAATTATTCATCATTAAACTCCTGTTTTTCACAAGGTGGCAAACGTTTGGCAGCTCGTTAACAAGAGTTTAGCAAATCGTTAGCCAGAGTTTGGTAAGTGTATTATGAATAAACTTTTTGCTAACTTCATGCCAAATTTTCGCTATAAATACGGCTGTCAATGTTTACAATAAAAAAAAATTTTAACATTAAAAAAAATTTTAACATTAAAAAAAAGACCAACTGGAAATTTTGCTATTATTACTAAAATTTTAAATTTTTTACTGTCAAACTTGTTTACACTTAAAAAAAAACTTTAGAAATATTATCTAAGATCTTGCTATTACTGCAGAAGAATCTATTATTTTTTGCTGTAAAATTTGTTAATATTAGCAAAATAAATCCGCTGAATTCTGATTTTTTTTTAAATTTTTGATACGAAAATATAGGTATTTATTTTTTGAATATTTCTTATTTATTAAAACATTTCATACATATGTGGATAAAAGAACCTTTTAAAAATAAATGCAGCAATATATTTTAATAGCTTTTGTAACAATGTGAGGTTTTGTTTATTATTATTTTTTACTAATACAATGTCTGTCTTAGATCTAATGAATTATAATTATTGTTCATTTATTTGAAAGATTGATTGCAAATATTCCATATTCTGTTCTGTGTTATTTCTGTTCTTTAGTAGTTTTTTGACTTCCGTTTCCCGATGTTCCACTTTCCATTGATTTCGAATACTGGAGATGAACGGATCTGACGTTGCCAATAATATATTAAATAGATCTTCATTTGTGGAATTTCCTGAAATTTTTCTAGTATTGTGCCTTCTATAAAATCTGTAATCCTTATTTCTTTTTTCCAGAGCTTCCTCTGATAAATCTCCAAGTGGCACCAACTGATATTTAATGACATCTTCTCCATGATAAAGGATTTTGTGAACTGTAGCAGACTTATTTCTCCATGGGAACTTGGTTGTATATATTTTTGCAGTTTCCTTAGCAAAATCTCCAAATTTTCTAGAGTCAATTTCTTCATTGCACGCAAGTACTTCTAGGATTATTTGAAATATAAAACTGAGTTTATAATCAACACCTATTATTTTAGATGCTGTTTCTGGATCTGAAAAGAATCTTCTTGCGGTATTGCCATCATTTGTATTGCCTAGCTTTTGTTTTGGCTGATCTATAATCAACACAAATTTGCGATATTCATCTTGAACATGTTTCCTTTTTGAACTTATTAGCTCCTTGTTGGTTTCGTTGTTTCTTATTGATCCTGAAGATCCGAAATCCAAATAATAACTGATTTTAGTATGTGTTCCTTAAGTCGTATATAATATCCAAATATCCAAATTCATATGCATCAGTATTATCTAATGATTTTGTCGGGACTTGGTTTAATTGGCTTGATGTTGCATGGCATATGATGCAGCTGGATGCAGCCTTCGTGTTACTCAAAGCCTTGCCTACTTTTCCATCTATCATTGTTAGCACTAATTGGTAGCTAACTTCAATTTGTTGCCCATCTAAATCTAATTGTAATGGCTGTAGTGTTGCAATTTGGGCCTTGATATCACTAACTTCTTTGTTAATGGGATCATGAGTTTCCTTTTTGAATTAAAATTTGATAGGCCTGCAGTATTTCGTAGAAGATGGTGTCTCATTTTTTCAAAATCCTTTGTTTGCGTTGTACTAGTGGAAGGCTCTAAAATTTCCAAAATCTTTTTTAATCGCAATGGTACAAATGATACCATGAACATAGAATAAAAAGGATTGAAAAACTTAAAATCCTTTTATTTATATGCTATAAAATACCTGACACAAATTTAACTGCGCATTGCATAGTTATAGGGTCATAAAATATTATTAGAGCCATAAAAACAGATAAAATAAAAAGACCAAAAAAAAAAAATGTTTAAAAATCCCTTCTACGGTGGGATTTACAATATACCTGTAAGCTCTTTATTCTACTATAAAATACGCTAGAGTAAACGTAGTGTAACGGATAAGGATGAAGCAGGGCAGCTATACGTTTTTCTGATTGTGTAACAATAATAAAAAATTTTTTATGTACTACCTGTATTCTGTTCGATCACGATCAATATTCTCTATATCATAAAATGTTTTTGAAGGCAATAGCACATGATTTCTGTTACTTTTGCAAAAATTTTTGCGAAATAAAAAAAAATCGTAAAAAAAAAAACTTCAAACAAAAAAAATTTTTTTGGAGTAATTTCACTAAAATTAAAAAAGTGTTAAACAGACGGGTCCAAACGGGTACAAGAGTATACACAGGGTAAAAGAAAACACTTTCACCTCAGTGGTTTTACCTTCTTAATCCCTTTTGATCCGCAAAAGTTCTATTCTACTAAAGTTAAAATTTGACAAAAATATAGTAGTTTAGAAAATATGTCTTAACATCTCATATATAAATATCACAATAGTCGCACATATTACTTTTTTAAAGATAACAAGACCTAGCAAAAAAGCTAGCAGGTCATTATCGATGCTTGTTTTTGAGCAATGATAATTTCTTTCAGATTAAAAAAAAAAAAAAAAAGTTGTGTTTAACAACATGGCACGACCACAATTACCAATATTTTGACCTAATTTTTTGGCTACCTTAGTTTTAATATGTTTACTATCGAATAAAATTAAAATTTTGGAAATCGGTGACAGACAAAAATTGGACTTTTATCCAATGAAATAAAATTTGCAGCCACTGTGCAGCGTAGGGAATTTTTTTTTAATAAGCCGTCGGAAATATTTCGCATATATGATGATATGTGAATTTTTTGTTAAAAGGATTAAAACAAAAAGAAGCAAATATATCACTTTGAAGCTTGGCCTTTTTAGGAGCTGTAGACATTGTAAAGATTTATTATGTTTCTAAAAAACTGATTTACGAATGTCTTCAGAATGACAATAAATAGTTTTTTATGATCATATAGGGAGTGAAATTTAATGAATGTGTCATAAATCTTTTATTAGGGCCAAGAAGGGCTTAGTGTGAGTTAACCGCATGTTACATAACAAAAATAATAAAGTACCTTTTTTAACCAAATATTACTAATAATAATAAAAATAAGCCACCTGTTAATTTTTACCTTTTAAACATAATATTAAAAAAACTACTCGTTAAATTCTATCTGTCAAAAAAGAAGCAATGAAAGGCAGATAAAAAACTTAGGAAAAATTTTGGCGCTGGAAAATATATGGCGGTCGGCTTCGCTTTGCATCCCTCCAGATACCAGCAGCGAAATCAACAGCTGAACCAAGTAACGCAAAAATAGCAGATTGGCAAAAATAGCAGAAAATAAAAGCGATAAATAGCGAGGATGAAATACATTGTATTTGAAAATTTGCAAAACTTAAACACTTCATCAGCTATAATAAATTAAGTGTAAACATAGTTATGATGTAAAAGGATTTAATGAGATTAAGATTACATTTTATTAAATTATTTATCGTTTTATTTTTATTATTATTATTAAATATTATTATTATTATTATTATAATTATATATTAATTTAATTATTATTACAAATAAATAAAAAAAATTTAATTTGTCAACATTTCTATAGAAAGAAGTTATTTTATTCCTGGGATTACCATATTGTGGGTATTACAGTATCGAGGGTATGAAATGCTAGTTAGGTATGTTATATACCGTTGGAGAGGTTAATTTGTCTAGTCTCTCAGCATAAGTTTTATTTTTAAGGTTTAAGAAACACCTACACACAAAAAGGAAAAAATTCAAAAAAGTGCATATATGAGTTAGAAATAATTTTTTTTATACATATCCCACCAAGCTTTATTTGAGCAAAACAAATTAATTTCAAAATATACAAAAATTTTTTTAGAAATTGTTTTTTAGAAAGATTGAAGAAAAAGCTATCTAATTTGTTAGGGACAAATTTTGCTAACACCAAGAGGACCAAAATGTCAAACTTTGACCCCATCTAAATCAGAAACTTTTTGACCGATCTTGTTGAAAATTTATGTCTAAACTACTATCCAATAGGACTAGCCTTGGTACAAGTTTCATCCAAAGCGGAAATTATCGATTTCATAAGGTGGGTGGGTCACTTGACATGAAATCCCCCATAGGTAAAATATATATTTTAACCATAACAATATATAGTTTAACACCATGGTGAAGGGTATATAAGATTCCGCATAGCCGAATATTGCACTCTTACTTGTTTTCACTAACTTTACTTCGTTATCAACACATAACCGAAAAATATCTATTTTATCAACTAGTGCAGCACTACAACGCACAAATAATTACATTACAAATTAAATAAATAGAACATAACAAGGAATGTTCGCGAAGTAAAAATCTATATACTTTAAGGATGTATGACATGCGTGACAACGATATGTAAAAAAAAAATTTTTATAGCGGGAAAATCATCACATTTTAAAGAGAAGTTGTGGTTGTCAGGTACAGTGGGGAAGTCAACAAACCATTGACTTCTGCGGTGACACTCGAGACAGATAGTAAATTGGCGCATGTATCGAAACCTATTGTTCGGCAGAATGCGACAGAACAGGTCACATCGGGAAGCCGATCGAATTCCGAAAAATCCAAGGGTGGTGTAAGTCTCCTTAGCCTTTATAGAAGATTGTCAAGAAAGACTCTTCATTGCACGAAGGGCGGGATAGGCTTCTGCTTAGGAATCACTTGAAGATCACTAAAGGAATTTTTACCGGGTCAAACCAGTCCACATCTGTAAGGACGGCATTCTATGGCTGTCATTGAACGTACGGATCCTGTTGGTAGGATCAGTGTCGAGAAATGGCAAATGATGGAGAACTGCTAGACGAAATCTTCAGTGTGAAAGGAAGGCCGGACAAAGTAACGTGCGAAACTGATGACTGGGCAAAAGGTGTCAAAATGGTCAGTTTTGGCAATCAAAAAACCTTTGAGTTTTTAAAGGTCGCGATTGGCACGTGTGTCAGCGCTTGTTCTGAAGCCAGATTGGACGTTCTTCTTATTGCTTCTGAGTTCGGAAGTCACGTTATGAGTACCTCCATCTCTCAAACCGGTGAAGGTCATACTGGGGGTATAGCCAACCCGAACTGGGGACTCGATACGAGCTAGCGGAAGCTTATAACTTCACTGGGATGCAAAAAGAACCAAGGGAGAGACTTCCGGTTTACAGTAGACCAGGAGTCTCTCAAAAAGCTGCAGTCAATGAAGGGTTGCTATATTTGGGTTGGGGTCTATCAGATTTAGGTTTCCTAAACATGATTGACCTTAAGAGGCTGAAAGTGGTGCAGATTCGGCATGTGGCCGAAGATGACACATTTGCAAACTTAGCACATGTATACACGTGTAACTAACTAAAAGAATGTTACTAGCACACGGAATGCAGCAATGTATGTATGTTAGAAAGGAGGCCATAAGCACCGCGACCCAGAAGATCTTTTGTGCAGCCCATACATCTCACCATGTTAGGTTCAGGCTACGTATAAAGCCTAGAGATTATAAACATCAGTTGGGCTCATAATTTGACCCCCGAAAAATGTCTGCCTGGAAGTTCCCAAGGCGGGACAGCAGCAGAGCAGATTTTCTGTCGTTCCATCATACACGTCACAAAATCTGCTTATCTTGGTAAATGCATTACCCAATGTAAACTGGTGGTACATATCTTAAAACAGAGTGACTCGTAAATAGGCCGACAAACAGTTTAAATTCCGCCAAGGGACAGTGCCACAAATCTCCTGGACTGTCTTAATCCAGAAGTGGACGTTAATGTGTGAAGGAATTCACGTTTGGACCATTTTTGCAGCGTCCCTCCAATATGTCCGACAGGAGCACCGAAAAATACAGCAAATGTACGCATTTTACGTGCGTCTATGGGCGAATTTCTAGTACACAGCATTTTACCAGTACTATTATTGACAGCGTTGTCAATTTTATTCTTTGAGCAACGTTTTAGCATTTTTTAACAATTCTTTGCATTACAACTTGTGCGATTAGGGATGAAACGATGGGTATCGATACTTATACTTCATACTGTATCGGCAGTAAAGTATCGATACCAGTGATGGAAAATTCAGTACCCCCACGTCCATTTTAGTGCTCTTTTCTTGTTATGCTTCATTGCTTAGAAATTTAGCGTTGCTATTTTTTTAAACATTGTTAACAAGGGCTGCTGAGTCGTCACCAAAAAGTACTAACTCCGACTTTAACCGCTGAAATTTACACTCCGACTCCTAATCTTACCTTAATGCTTAATGTATATGAGACTAGTCCTTATTTGACTTTAAACTCTTTTTTTTAAAGCAGTACCTTTTAGATGGTTAAATATAGCAAGGAAATTATTCCGTAAAAATTTCGAACAATATTTTAAATATTCCATCGCCAATTTCGAAGTATTTTTATTTTGGAAAATATTTTTTTCAAACGACTTACTTTACATATGTAAATACATATTTTTAAACAATTTCTTATTCAAATTTTTATTACTTATTCGTTGGTCACATTAATAATTTAAAATTATTTTAAAAACAAATTTAAGATATATACTTATATTTAAATTCCTCCCTTCATTAGGATAATTAAATGAAAATAAAACAAAATGAATCAAAACTTGTATTAAAAATCATAAACGATTCAATTAACCACAAGAAAACTAATTATTTGTTTTTATTTTTCGAATTTATTCTATGAGTTAAATTTCAGTTATGTATTTTATAAAGCTATCCAACGGAAAGCTAAGGTAAAATGTCACAAGAAGATACAAGATAATATTCTGGTAGTGTATAAAGTCATTCCTAAAAATTTAAGGAATAGAACTATTACAAAAAGCTTTATAAAATACATAACTGAAATTTAACTCATAGAATAAAATCGAAAAATAAAAAAATTGTTGAATATAATAAAGTTGCTTATAAAAAGAAATAATTCCCAATATCTATTTATAAACTAATTATTATAAAGCTACGGCACGAGGTCTATGTTTAAAAATTTAAATATCCTTCAGGCTGTGAAAAAATTTCAATATAAAAAGAGAAAAAACACAAAAATTAACTTTGGTATTCTAGAAAAATTCTTGATAAAAGTATTAAAAAACACAAGTAAGAAAGAGGCGTAAATAAATTGAAAACTTGATTATCAATTACAGCATATTTCGATCCACCAAAAAATTGCGTTGGTTAAAAGATTGATGTTTTACTATAGACTGACAGCCGTCGTAGTGGCGGAAAGGGTGAAACTGCAAAAACTCTGATGAAAGAATGCGGTTATTCTCGAAAAATTTAAATTCGGCCCGAGTTTGATCCCCAGCTCAGTCAAAAATAAAAATGATCAATAAAATTTTAACTCATTTTGTGTTGTGAAATTCCTTTCATTAGAATGTTTAATGACAATTTAATTCGACGAACTTAAGCCTGATTCAAAAATTTAAATTTGGTTTAAAACCCATAAACAGTTTAATTAACCCCAAGAAAACTTAAATTCATTTTTATTAATCAAATATTTGGCATAATTTTTTTTATAAAAATCCAGATTATCATATTGTAAGCGAATTTAAAAATTTTTTTGTTTTAATCTTAGCCGATTTTCTTCATTTTACGATTTAGCAGATTTTATCATATTTTTTTAAAAGTTTTGGCAAATTCTTATCAAAAGGTTATGGTAACACAGCTTGTTGATTATTTCAATGTCAGATATCCTCATCAGAATTTTGATGTTGAAAAGTACCAAAATGTTGAAAAAAGTACTATTTTGCTTGGTGGTCAGTACCATATAAAATTTTCAATTTTCCATTACTGATCGTTAACTACTCGGTGTCTTACAAAAAGCATCGATACTTACTTCTATCGGTCAATACTTTGATAGGATATAGCCAATGAAAATCAGAGTAAATTCAAAGGTACATGGTTCTAAGTACGTGTTGTAAAAAGTGGTTCATCACGCGTGACTCATATCAATCTGCTTTGTCATTTTTGTTCAGTATCGTTATTCAAGTCATCATATCATTGTCAGATATGTTTTTCGTCCGATTCGATAAACTTATGGTGCGCATAAGCATAATCGAACAACTGAAACCACTGTATGTAAAGTCTGAGTTCTCCAAAAATTAGCCAGCTACGATTGATGCTTTGGAAGCCAACATTGCTCGTATCATTCGCGATACGAGCGGACCTTCCAAATGGACCACCTCAGACGTAGGTATGGGCAAATTAACATGATATAATTTTCTAACAGTAAACGCAATAAATTTTTATTTTAGCCGATAATAAAAATTTTAAGTTCACTTTCAAATTAATACGTTTTATTTTACATTATAATCAAACCTCACGATGAATCGCCCGATACATTGTGTACTTATACTGCCCTTCTAAGAAAGTCACAAGTACCAACATTCCAAAATTGAGATAAAGGCAGATTCTGAAGCTTGAATGTGTTTCTGATTTTTGTGTTACGCATAAAAAACCTATTTTCTTCTTTAAATGACTGAAAAACGTTAAACAAAATGATCGCAGTAGATGCGTATTTCCTAGACAAAAGTCTTATATGCCACATACTATGATAAAAAGTCATATTATTCAGTTGTATGCTAAGTTACTTTTTGCATAACTTTGATTGGATAAGCCGATCAACACCAAAATTTTACATAATTAAATTGAACAAATTTCAAAAACGTGAAAAAATTAGAAACATGCTAAGTCGACTAAGCATGTTTCGGAATTGAACTGTCGGTATGAAATAAAAAAAATAACGTTGTGCATTAGTGCAAGCCAGCCTGCTTCAGTTCACACATAAATACAGGGTGTCTGGTGGCAAATTTTTAAATACGATTATTTCAAACAGTAAAGGAGGGAGGGTGGAGCCGTTGGAATTATCGATTGTGTGTTTTTGTTATTTACGATGTCGCAGTGGTCGAGTGAGCATCGCGCGTTCGCTGTGGAGACATTTTTTAAGAATAATGATTCTTACGTAATTGTTCGTTGACAATTTGTACAAAGTTCGGTATTCGGCAAATACGTGATGGACCGAGTGTAAATTTAATTCGTTCGTGGGTGCAGAGATTCCGCGCAAATGGTTCAGCTATGTATGTCCAACTGACAGGGCCCAGTCGATCTTCAAGGACTCCCGAAAACATTGAACTGAGTGAAAGCAGTTTACGTGAAAATCCGCGACTTTCAATACGAAAAAGAGCAGCCTCATTGGGACTTCATGAAATTTTAAGAGGATCTGAAGTTCCATCCTTTTCAAATTCAAATCGTTCCAGAACTGAAAGAAAGCGACTTTGATTTACGCAAAAATGTTTGTGAAACGATGTTGGAGCGTTTTCGCACTGTAAATCCCAATTTTTTTTAGCGACGAGGCTCATTTTCACTAAATGGCCAAGCCAACAAACTGCCGTTCCTGGTCTCATATCAATATTTTAACAGAATTAACCAAAACGATTAGAAATATTAAAAATTTGAAAAAATTGAAACAGGACTCTAATGGCATAATGGAAGATTTTATATGTTAAGAGAAATCCAACAAAAGGACTGAGAAATTAGATATTCTGTATTATGGTTGCATTCGATTTCTCCAATGTCTAAGATAAGTGAAAAAATTTTTTGCAAGCCAAGTTTTATCAAATCTAAAGAAAAGAATCGCTTAATTCCTAAACACTTAAACCATTATATTTTTCTAAAAGATAATTTTATAAGACCTCCATAAACTATTGAAGTAACTAATCAAATGATCTCAAAGTTTATTTTATCATATATAATACGTATTAATTAAAAAATATGTTTTACATATTTTTTAGTAAACCGATCAATAACAAAATTAAGTAATTATTAATCGAATTAACCAAAACCTCGGTTAATTAATCGAGCGATTAACCGATTAAATTAATACCGTAGGTGGGAGGCATTAAGGCTGGCTAGTCGGAGGGACCTTCTGTCTAAGACTCAGAGGTGTGCTTCGATCGGCACGAGAGGGGCCATGAGAAGTACACCTCAGACGGCCCTGCATGTTATTCTACATATTCTGCCTAGAGCTGTATGTGATGGGAATGGCAGCCAGGAGCATTCTTAGACTGAGGGAGTTGAGAGTGTTAGCGAATTTCACGGAGGGTCTTGGTGAAATTAGCGGATCTTGGGTGAAATAAGTGCTGGTGGTTCTTACCTGGGCTCGCCCGGCTCCACGGATTATGTGAACACTAGGGTCGATTTTGGGAATTTGCCAGAGGCAATGTTGCCGTCTAGGGATAGCTGGTCAGGTCAGGGCAGATGGTTTAGGGGATTTGCCATTTTCACTGATGGCTCGAAGATAAAGGGCACGGGTACGGGGGTCTACATTAAGGATCTGGACATCAGGTCATATAGACCTCCTGATTGCGGTGTATTTCAGGCAGAGATTCTGGGGATTTTTAGGGCCGTGGAATTGGTAGGGGCAACATTACCCGGGGCTCGGAGGGCACTATATATGTTGCAGCGAGGCGGCTCTTAAGGCCTTGATTGGCTGTTATGTGAGCTCCAGGCTATTGGATGATTGCAGGAGGGCTCTAGGAGAAATTTTAGGGGATAATATGGCGAGGCTGTGCTGGGTACCGGATGACTGCAACATTACAGGCAACGAGATAGCTGATAAGTTGGCCAGACTGGGATCGGCAATGGAGAATCCTAACTGTTTGGAGGCGGACTTCTACTTGGGAGGATCAGTGATTATCTGGGGGAACCGCACGGACTGCAGGGTAGTGTTGTTCTTGCTTGTGTTGTCCAATTTGTATCTTCCACTACTTTCTTTATTTCTGTGCTTTCACTTTTTATTTCTCCTACTATGTTCTTACTATAATTCTATCACTAACTAAGGCGTTACAATCGACCATATTGGTATCTGTGTGAGGGTCTGAAGTTTACTTCGCACTAGCCTTTCTACCTATCCTGGCGTACTCCTTGCATGTCCTTAGGTTTTACTATTAGGGGAACCTGTTTATTTAGATCTGGCAGCACTATTTTGTTCTTTACTGATTCTGCATATCAAATTTTTGTTTGATGTTCACTTGTTTGTTTGACGACTTTCTTTATTTCATTACACATGTTAACATAACTTTCCTCAAATGATTTGTATATATTTTTGTTGTTGCTCTCAAACTTTTTTACATAACTTAATACCATGTCGACATTTTGAATGTTTTGTAAACAGTCATCGTTTATATAGCATATGAAATTATTTTGATCTACAATTTAACTTTTAACATTTGTCGGATCCATTGTGTTATATAAAACCACACTTTTAATCCCTGTTTCACCACGAATTGTTGTTTTGAACTTGCGCATTGCTCAGACATAGCTGAGTGATTCATTTTTTTTATTTATTATACCATTTATACTTTGTTTTAATAAAACTTTATTTCGCACTATTTATATGCAGTATTTTAAATAGTCCTGCCACAACAATCGAAAAACGTACTCACTTAACTTGTAATCAGCTGTTTTCTTGACCGTAAATTGAACCCCTCAACTTGAAAGAGAATTTTAAAGGCAAGTTTGTTTCAATTTTTAAAAGTATGAGTGTATTGGTAAAAAGTGTGAGCCTATTAAAACTTGCAAGCCAAAACTTGATCGTATAACCCTTAAGTTACGAATAAAGCTATTCCAGTTTCTTAATGTTCTTAATTCGTGCAAAATTTATCAGCCACCATGTATATATGTATGAGTGTATACATATTTGCATTCATTAAACAGTACACATTTTTCAGCTCATTGATTTGGGACTCAATTCTGACAATTGCACGTGAAAGTAGCCTAAAGAACTTATGCATCATTAGTTTTGTTAAGTTAGCTTCATTAATAATTTAATGGCCTTACGAATTTTTTTGCCCAAGGTGGATTTTTATAACTTTTTCAATATTTTAACACGGTAATATCTCGGTATACCGTACTGAATATCACTTTTGTGTCTAATAGCCAATATGCACTACAACGAAATCTAGTACTTTCGAGATTTCGAGCCAAATCTAGTTGTTTTTGGCTAGATTTCCCGTACAAAACAAAATCTACGCCGTAACTAGATTTTGACGAAATCTATTCGAAATCTAGTAGTACTTATTGATGCAACTATGCTTTTCCCCATATAGCACTAAAAACTACTTCTCTGCACAATAAAAAAATTACATTTCCCGTACAAAACAACATCTACGCCGTAAGACCCCTTTCAGACAAGCAAAGTTTACTTTGCAAAGTCTTCAGTTTATAGAAGAGAAGGGAAAAGAGTATAGCGGGGGAGTACATACTTTGCTGTACTCGCAAAGTCGTTTTGTTTTTCGTTCGTAGATTATACCTGAAGTTGGCTGCAACTTTATATTTATATACAGCGTTACCAGAATCTTTGGAATAAAAATTGTCATATGGCGAAAGAAATCATATTTTGAAGAGGAAAATCTTGAATTTTTTTTTCTTAATTTAAATTTTTTAAAACAAGGGCAAAATAGTAAGAATTATTAATTTTTTATAAAACCATACTTCTTATTATTTAAGTTGAAATACATAAAAACATAATTCGTCAGTATATGAAACTTTATAAAAATAAATTTTTTCTTTTCACCTATTTCCGATGTACTAAAGAATTATTTACTTCTTAAGGTACGTTCAGACTAATGAAATATTTATCGAAAATATTTGTTCTGATATTTGCTTCAAACTGTGTGAAACAAAAAAATATTTTGTTAATGTTCAAACTAAGCTCAAATATTTGATCATTTTTGTTTGATGAAACAGTTGGCAAACAGTGTTAATAAAATAAATTAATTCATGTTTGCCATGCGTTCAGACTAAAAGAAATATTTGCATCAAATAATTATTTAATGAAAGTGTTCAAAAATAAAAATATATTTCTCAAATGGTAAAAATGAGCGCAAAAGCTAATTTTTTATTTTATTCTGTGGATCAGCGTCTCTTTTAGTGTTAGAACAGGAGAATGTAGAAGAAAACATGGAAGCCACTGGGTAACGGGAACATGGCTAAAATTTGCGAAAAATTGCAAACTTGCAAACAAACGCTAAAATATATTTGAAGTCGTTAAATCGGTTAAAAAACAAAATGTCAAGAAAAAAACAAAAAAATGTTGCAAAAATAGCGAAAATTCGCGAAAAATTTAGATATTTTAAACAAGCCATAAAATTTATTAAAGGTGCCTAAAACTATAAGGAATTGCAAAAATTCGGTAAAAATTGCTAAATTAGCGGAAATTCCCAAAAATTTGCTAATAGCGGCATGATACCAAAGTTTAAATTATTAAAAATAGTTAAAGCTGCAAAGAATCACAGAAAGAAATCGCTTCTTTTGCGAACATGGCTAAAATTCGCGAAAAAATGCAAACTTGGAAACAAACCCTAAAATATATTTGAAATTGCTAAATCGGTTAAAAAACAAAATTTAGGGGAAAAACAAAAAAAAATGTTGCAAAAATTGCGAAAATTCGCGAACCATTTTAATATTTCAAACAAGCCATAAAATTTAGTAAAAGTGCCTTAAACTTTAAGGAATGGAATTATAAAAAATCTTTAAAATTGTAAAGAATCCGAAAACTTACAGTAAAAATTGCTTCTATCTGGAACATGGCTAAAATTATTTGTCGTTGTTTGCTCTTTCAATTTTTTTGTAATATCAAATAAATGTTTGCTCAAAAATTACTAAAATATTTGATTTTTTGTGTTCACACTATGTTCACATTGGACAAATATTTGTTTGCCGGCCAATACTTTTATTTGCTCAAAATCAGCTGTTATTTTATTTGATACTCAAAAATATTTTGTGTTCAGACTACGTTAATGAAATATTTGATGTTTGCTTTCAAATATTTCATCAGTCTGAACGTACCTTTAAAACAAAAACAAAGTTTTTAGAATTTGCTTTTGTTTTAAATGTAGTTGTTCGAAATAAGGAATTCTTTCGCACATTGGAAATAGGTTATAATATGCCTTTTTTAATATTTTTATGTCCAGAAATAATGATGCAATTTTGTGTATTCTAGATACTGGGTACAAAAGTGTGCAGCACCAACACACATCAAGCTGATGCAAAACTTCATTGTTTTAAAAATTGACTGTTTAAGTAATCGTGTATTTTCTATAAGCAAAATTAAAGTAAAAATCAGAATTTCTAAAAATAAAAAATCATCATTTGAGAAAAAAATCTTTAATCATATTTTTGTTTGAAAAAATAAAAAAAAATATGATAAAATCATCATTCTGGCAACGCTGTTTATATATTATATTCAAACAAGAGAAAACAAAAATTTGTCAAATTAAACTTTGTGTGTCTGAGCACCAAACAAAGTTTAAAAGAGAATTCAACAAACTTTGTCAAAGTAAACTTTGCCTGTCTGAAAGGGGTCTAACTAGATTTCGACGAAATCTAGTAGTACTTATTGATGCAACTATGCTTTTCCCCATATAGCACTAAAAACTACTTCCCTGCACAATAAAAAAATTACATTTTAACAAAAAACAAATCAAAAACAATAATAGCTGCTTGTTAAAATTGTTAAAAAAAATTAAAAAATTTTGTAAAATAGTAAAAAAAAAAATGCAAATGACAAATAATATTGATAAAATAAATGAAGTTAATTATAAAGAAAATGTAATGCAAATTTTTAAATGCCTATTTCTTTATATGTAAGTATGTGTTACACAAAAAACTTTCAGTCGGCGGTTTTTGTTGTGAAAACCAAATCTCGCTAATGTCAAACAAGTAGATTTCAAATGAAATTTACTAGATTTCTATGTAATGTAAATGCCCTATAAAGCAAAGTTGTAGATTTGAATAGAAGAATAAAAAGCGGAATATACCTACCCGAAAAAAGTGCATACAACGCCTTAAAATCGCAAAATGCCAATTTTTCCCCATTTGTTTACCTTTTTGCTCAATAACTGGATTATAAATCCACAAACATTCTGTTTTTTTTTTTTTTTTTTTTTTTTTAATAAACTTTATTTTGCATGAAAAAATTCCGATTCATATTGCAGCTATTCTTACACAGAAAATATGACATTTTTATTGGTTAGCTATGCATGGTAAAAAAATTTAGAACATTTTCAATTACTGTCAATATCCATCATCGTTGAAGTTGACGCTTGTGGATCTGATGATCTTGTTTTCTTCGTATGTTGTTCATATTCATGTTCTGAGTCTGCATCATCATCCGAATAAGACATAATATTCAAGGGCAGTGTGTCCACCAATTTCAGTGTCATCTTCATCTTCGGTGTTTTCATCTTTAAATTGCATAATTTTAGAACTCCACCAACAAACCTCAGCAAGCAATGCATCTAATTTGTTTTCTTTGAATCGCTTGGCATGGTCACCAGGTGGAACAGCTATTCGTCCGATTCCTGAGGTAATTGTGCCAAAAACGTATCAAGGTAGAAATGCATGAAATTTAATTTTAACATCATGGAAGCATTGACTTTTTCAAAATAATACATCAACTTGTCCAATCGTGTCTGTATGTCATCTCGCTGTTCCTAAAACGCCTTCGATGAATTTGTTCAATGTCTCTCATGCACATCGGTGGTTATAATGGTTCGAAAAGATATTTGTAAAATATTCGTTTTTCATTAATTTTCGTATATCCGGTCCATTCAGAGTACCTGTTTGAAATAAAAAAAAAGCATTTGCGAAAAAATTATTGGTAATGCGAATATATCGAAGTGAACAAATTAAGATATGACAGTATTTAAATTCCGACAACAATACGTACCTTTTCTAATTTTAGCTTCAGTTAGTTTTGGAGAAATTAATTTCAATATTATTGACTACCACTTCAACGAATTTCCCAGCTATTCCTAATTTCATATGTAGCAATGGCAACAAAATATCATCTACATCCTTTATTAAAGGTTCATTACGTAATTTTTATTGTTTCTCGAGCTCGGAAGTTCTTGCTTTCCAATCTTTACATTGATATTGATTCCCTGCATATCGCGAATATCGCAGAAGAATTTTGGAAAACCGACCTTTAATATAGATTAGATCACAACAAATCTTCCATTTGTGTACATTGTATTTGATTTTCTCCAAAATTTCGCCCAATGTTGTATACGTTTACTTGATAGTTGTGCTGCGTCCCAATGTAATGGACGGATTTTTGTTTATTTTGTGCAATAGCACAGCCTTCAAACTTGAAACTGAACCGTCGATGAATAAACGCAAGTCGTCAGCGATATAAACCATTTCCATTTTTTTCTCCTCTAAACCTTGGATATTATGGCAGTAAGTGAACGTATTTTGAACGTATTTGTGGCCCTTTGTTCCTTATAGGAACCACAGGACATAATATATATATATAAGTGAACGTATTTGCTTCGTCAAAGGTGAGTTGTTTACCCTTTAAAAATTATGTCAAAAAATCTAATTTTTTGGTGATAGTCCCATCTTAGCATCATTCACATTGGTCGGATTGGTGAAAACTGGTTCGGCTTGCAGGGACACAGTATTCACCCTCGGGGGTTTTGGTGGATCGGTAACATCAGCGTATTGTACTGCAAGTGTCGCAGTAAAAGCGGAAATGTATACTTTTGTTTTCAATTTATTCTGTTCAATCCATAACCGGAAGTTATGCATGCGTAGCACCTGGATTCATTATGTCCAGCTGTACACTTTTCCCATGTGCCCAGCTTATAAGGGTATTATAACAACTTTTGCACAGTGTTCGGCGTAAAATTTGCCCCACTTAAATCTGTTACATCAAAATAATAACAATGCGCTGTTTTGAATTCCTCAGTAAACAAGTTTTTTCGGTCCTGTTTGGCTACTTTTGGGACGATATGACCACAAATGTAACAAAAATCATCCAACTTTGGGCACTTGTTATTTTCCATATTGAAATATTCAATGTTCTTCTGGTTTTCAAATGTAATTCACTCTGAACAAACGGGGTTTTTATTTCACAGCTTTCAAAAACCGAATGAACAAAAAAAGGTTCTAACAAAATACGTATGTATGTAACGGAGACAGTATCGAATGTAGAATGAACACAAACACGCGTTTTGTTACCTGTAAGAAACACCCACGCTTATTAGACAGTAATGAGCCATACAATTTTGGAAAAAACCTTAATTGCTTAAAAATCCGATGCACAATAATAGACCTGCCTGTTTTTTTTTTAAATTAAAATGTTAATTTGGGAACTTATATTCAAAATAAAAACCAATTTTAGTTTTTTATTGTCGTTTAAATGTAAATTCCCAAACGAAAATGTTTATTTTACTTTCAAAAAACATCTTCTTTATGATGGTATTTCGCGCATTTTGTTACCTGTAAGAAACACCCACGCTTAAGAGACAGTAAAATACCATAAAATTTGGTAAAAAAAAAAAAGTTCAGAATAATTTTCTTTTTCATTGTACACAACAAAAGATATTCACAGAAAAAATAAAACCAAAACGGTAACGCTGATATACATTTTCAACCACCATTTCAAGTTAATGAGTAAAACAAAACATAAAATAGTCAAGCCAATTGACTGATAAAAAAACAGCATATTTGTGGATTTGTAATCCAGTTATTGAGCAAAAAAAGGTGAAAAATGGGGAAAAAATTATAAAAAAAAAATTGCGATTTTTAAGGCACTTTTTTCGGTTAGGTATGTTCCACTTTTTTTCTCCTATTCAAGATCTACAACTTTGCTTCAGACACAAGAGATATCCCCTACGGTATACCGAGATATAACCGTGTTAAAATAAAGAAAAATTTATAAAAATCCACCTTGAGCAAAATAAGAAATTCGTATGGCCATTAAATTATACTCGCAAAGCACTTCTGAAATAACCTAGTGTGCGTTAAAGGTGTTGGTGAGCATGTTACGAAACCGGGCTTAAAAGTTTCAATATACCTCCAAATTCCCGAGTTATGGACCAAAGACATTTTTTGAGGCTGCTACTTTTAAAAACTCATAACTTTTTTATTTATTAACCGATTTTTGAAATTCAAACGATTTTGGAAAATAATTGCTATTTTTAAATATATATACTTCTCATACAATATTAGCACAAATATGAATAGATTTTTTCAATTATATGGAAAATTTTTAATTTTTTTTAAACTTTGAAAATTTCTACTAGACTTTTTTCCGAAATTAGTTTAAAGACAACAAAAATATTAAAGACAGTATTTTTCTGAGTAAAATGAGACGTCATTTGTTGAAATCGATTGAAAAATGAGGAAGTTATGGTACTTTTTGCGGACAAAAGAGTGGAAACCTGTTTCGATTAGTTTAGCATGATTTAATAAAATAACTTTAATCTAATAAAACTTAACGAATTTGATATGTGTATCACCAATTTATACTGCTAAGATAATTGTAAAATTCATATGGAGTGTATTGGTAATTTAAACGCCCAATTGTATACGATTAGTGATGGTTTATATGTTTACTGATTTATAGATTTGCTGGTTTTAACACATTTAAAACAAAAAAGAGAGTTTAACTTGCACTGATTTATTAGTCCTTAGTGTTTTTAATTTTACCATGATTTGTATATACAGTCAACAAAAAAGAACTTGTACACTTTTTTTTTTTTTTTTTATAAATTTATTTATTTGCAATCTATCTACTATAAGACAATAAGCAAATGTGGTAACTTAAATAATATATAACAGGAGTTATATAGACCCAAAGGACTACATAACTGTATGCAATTAAATTTAGATAAGATTATATATATATATTTATTTATTTAAATTTCTATAATATTAGCATTTCTTTACATTTGACTTAATTTATTTATTTATTTATTTTAGTTAAGAGTTTAGGTACAACGTTCCTTTTCTTCTTAATAATTAATTCCAAGTAGTGTTATTAACATATATACATTTACTGTTCTTGTTATGTTAAATGAAGGGAAAAGTTTAACAAAAACCTATTTGAAACGTGAAGGTATATGATAAAAAGCTTAAACTAGGGTTATTTGAATAAAATTACGATGAAATCAGATCATTTATATGAATATACTGGGAGTATTGACATCTTCTGTGGAAATTTAATGTGATCCTGTCAATTTTATCGTAGACGAGGTCGAAATTGGCAAGTTCGTGTAAACGTTGGGTGGAGTAGTGCCAAGGTAAGTTATATATCAATTTAAGTAGCTTATTTTGAGCTACTTGTAGCTTTTTTAAATGGCATTTAGCCGAGGTGGACCATACCGGAGCGCAGTAAAATATTATTGGGTGGAATATTGCTTTGATAATCAGTTTTTTGTTTTCGATGTTCAGTTCAGCCCTCCTGTTTATTATTGGGTACATCATCCTTGTGATTTTATTGATTTTGTCAACAAGATAAGGAATATGGTCGTTAAAAGAGAGTTTTGTGTCCAGGATGACACCCAGATACTTGACGTTTCTTTCCCAATGGACATCGTGGTTCATAAACTGTAGGGGTCTCTGTGGGATGTAACACTCCTTTCGTTTTGTTGTGAAATATATAGCTTGTGTTTTCTCGGGGTTCACCAATATCTTCCATTTGGTGAAATAGTTGTTCAGATTGGTTAGTGCTGATTGAAGACTGTTCATTATACTTGATGAAAGTAAATCTGAGCACAGTATAGAAGTATCATCGGCAAAGATTGATGTGACGCAATTCGAGAATGGTGGAATATCTGCAGTAAAGATATTATACAAGATAGGTGAAAGGCATGACCCTTGAGGACAACCAGCAATTAAGTTGGTTTGTTGAGAACGAGTTTTACCCAGGAATACATTAAACGACCTGTTGTACAAAAAACTTTGGATAATTTTTATAATTTCCATCGGAAAGTTGAATTTTTTCAATTTAAAAAGAAGTCCGTTATGCCAAACTGAATCAAAAGCAGCCTTTATATCTAGGAGAACCATTCCCGTTGATTTGCCGTTTTGAAAATTATTTTTTACAAGTTTTCTAATTTTAAGTAAAGGTTGGGTAGTGTTATGTTCTTTCCTAAAACCAAATTGTTGTGAAGGTAGGGTATTATTTTCATCAATAAAACAGTTTCATTTTTCTTTTATTATTTTTTCAAGTATTTTACTTGTAGAAGAAAGTAGACTTATTGGTCTATAAGACAAAGGAGTATTTGCAGGCTTGTTAGGTTTTAGTATTGGTATAGTCTTAGATATTTTCCATGAGTTTGGGAAATAGCACAGCTTTAGACATGCGTTAAATATTGTTGTAAGATAAACTATTCCTTTATTAGGAAGATTTTTTAAACATTTGTTATTGATACCATCCCCTCCAGGAGATTTTTTGTTTTTAAGTTTTTTAATAATGTCAGCAGTTTATAAAGTACGAATTTTGTGCACTTGGATTTGCAGAAATAATTTCACTAACAGTATTATTTACTTCAGCAATAGTGGTTGTATCGCTAAGGTGGGTCGAGATACAATGGTTCGATTTAAAGCATTGAGCCAAGATTTCGCACTTTTCTTGCTGGGTGTAACATACCACGTTATTGTGTTTAAGAATTGGAATAATTATTGATTTCTTCCTGAGCATTTTTGATATTTTCCAAAAAGGGGGAGATGATTTGTCGAGTGTGGACAACATATTATTCCATGTATGATTCCTAAATTGTTTTATTTCTTTAGTAATGCTTATGTTTAGTCTAGACATTTGTTTGTGGTCTTCAATGTCCCTAAAACGCTTCCAGTTCCGTCGATAAACATTTCTGATTTGTATCATTACTTTTATGTTGTTGGGTAATGGTTTGTTAGGGGGTGATATTCTGCGTTTTGGTACACAATTTTCGATGGCCATTTTAACGGTGGTGTCAAATTTATTTAACATGGTGTCAACTTGTATACTGTTCGTTATTTCATTTGCATCAGTCGATGGAAGATTCCTGTTAATGTACTTGGCAAAACGGGTCCAATTTGTTTTATTGAAAGCATAGTAGTAATTATCAGCTTTCTCATACCCCATATTTAAAACGGTGGTGATTGGTAGGTGATCCGAACTCAGATAATTTATAACTCTGACTGCGGTCATGTTTTGCGACACGTTTGTTAAATAAAAGTCTAGTGTGGATGACTGCTTGTTTGGATCAGCCGGTATGTAAGTGTTTTTGTGTGGATAAACAATTTGAGAGTGGTTTAGCTGAATTTTGTTATATAAAACGTTACCCCAACAATTACTTCGTTGGCAACCCCAATACGTGTGCCTGCAGTTGTAGTCACCACCTAGAATGTATTTACTATGAGCGCTGGTTAGCTTACGAAGGTCTGACTTAAATGTATTGATTCTAGTTTGGTCCGCACCTGATGTTCCTCCTGGAAAATAACAGGAATAAATATAAATATATTCGTTACCAGTTGAAATTTTTATTCCTATATTTTCGATTAAATTTGTATTTAATATGGGTAGTAGCTGATGTTGGATATGTTTTTTTTATTAGAATTGCTACACCACCTCCCCTACCTTGCTGACGATCATATCTGTAGCAATAATAGTTTTGATGTTTTATTGAAAACTTATCGTTGAGCCAAGTTTCACATATAAGACAAATGTCAACATTTCGATTTACCAAAAACTGGAATAGTTCTTCTTTTTTATTGTGAATGCCACGGGCGTTCCATGATGTTTTATTTATATTGGTATTCATGGATACAAAAACTTACAGGCAAGATTAGTAATAACCTCAAATTGGTCTTCTCGAGACCTACAATTTTTTAAACTAGAGATCAGTTCAAAAGTCAAATTTTTCATTTCTTCAAAGGAAAACAGATTGTTGTTGATATTGTTAGAATTGTATATGGTATCGCCCGATTTGTTGTTGGCATTACCAGTATTGCTGCTGGTATTTGTAATACTAGCTTGATTATAATTTATTCTATTTGAATTTGGATTTTGCCTTTGGTTTAGCGAATTTGGAAAATTAACATTGTAATTACTGCCATTGGTATATGAACGGTTTCTTTCTCTAATGTTCCTTGGAAGGGCACGTTGTTTAGTTTGAATGTATGTTTCCCTACTAGGACATGTAGGAGACATTGCCTTGTGGGCACCACTGCAATTAGCACATTTTTCAAAGGATGCATCGCAATCTTTAGTAGCATGGTCTCCGGCGCAACGAGCACAAAATGTTTTGACCTTGCATCGACTAGAACCGTGGCCAAACATTTGGCAGTTGTAGCACTGGGTCAGTTTAGCTTTATTAGGTTTCTGATATTCCCATCTAACTTTTATATATTCGATGACTGAATAATTTTGTCGTAACTCTTTTAATGTAATAGATTTTTGTTCAAAATAGACAATGAAAATTATTTGTTCGCTATAACCTTCTCTGTCTTTAGTGATGATTTTTACATCCGTACATTTAAGACCTAGCTTTAAAAGTCGATTTTTAATAACTGCTGGGTCAGTTTTATCTAGGCCCAATAGAACAGCCTTATAAGGCTTTTCATTTTTAGCTGCATATGTGAAATACTCATGATGGAATTTGTTAGTAAGGGAATCACAAACTAGTTTATAATCTTCTTTGTTGGCACAGAACATTTTTATGCCAATTGATATTTTGCGTAAAGAATATTCTTTTATTTTTAATATTCTACATATTTCATGAGTTTGTTCTATTTTACATTTAAGTATTGTTATGGGTTGCCAAGGGCTCGGAGGTCACCATATATGTGGACAGCCAGGCGGCTCTTAGGGCCTTAATGGGCTGTTATGTGAACTCCAGGCTAGTGGACGATTGCAGGAGGGCTCTAGGAGTAATCTTAGGGAATTATGTTGTGAGGCTCTGCTGGGTACCAGGTCACTGCAACATCACCGGCAATGAGATAGCTGATGAGTTGGCAAGACTGGGCTCGGAAATGGAAGATCCTGACAGTTTGCAAGTGGTCAGGCCTCCAATGGGCTTCTACTTTGGGAGAATTAGGGAATGGATTCTGAACAGGACTAATCGGGCTTGGCGGGGCCGAACGGACTGCCGAGTATCGCGCACTCTGTGGCCGATGCTTAGTAGGTCAAATTCGGACGCGCTGCTGGGTAAGAGTAGGGCCTGCGTCAGGACCATGATAGGTATTATCACGGGCCACTGTATGATAGGCAGAATGGCGGTGAGAATGGGGTCTGGCTTATCGGATATATGTACCCTGTGTGAGGACCCAGAGGAGCTGGAGACAGTTGAGCACTTTCTGTGCCACTGTCCCAGGCTACAGAACAGCAGGCTGAGGTGGCTAGGTAGCAGATTCCTGCACGAATTAGGAGATGTCTCGGGCTGCGGGCTCGAGAATCTGATGGGATTCGTAATGGGAATGACCTGGCTGCTCGGCAGGAGGCTGGGAAACATGTAGGGCAGTTTTTCCTGTTTGGTAGGGTTGTGTTTTGCTTGTTCTGTCCGATTTCTTATCTTCCACTATCTTCCTTCCCTGTGCTTTCACCATTTACTTCTACTACTCTGTCACACTAGACATCTTTCTCTTCTTTCTTCCTTTGTTTCACTAATTAAAGGCATCACAATGGACCATATTGGTCTCTGGGTGAGGGTGTGAAGTTTGCTTCACACCAGCCTTTCTAACCTAACCTAACCTATTGTTATTGGTGGTATGTTTATTTTCACGGTTTTATCGACAACAATTTCGTCATCTTGATCAAGAGTTTGTAGCGGAGCAAAATAATTTTTTTTTGATTTTCCGTTCTCTGAGAACTGATTGTTTTTGGTTTTTTTGTCATGTTTTGCCTTGAGGAGGCAGAAACATCTTCAGCACGTAAACGTTTAATTTTGTTTGTGTTTTTTTTTTAATAAGTTATTTTTTGTTTTTATAATAATAAGAAAAAATAGCTGTAAATTAATTTACAAAAATACAAAGAAACAGGGTAAATCACGACCATACGTATCAAACGATAGTACAAGACTGATATATATATATATATATATATATATATATATACACATTTACAAAAAGCAGACTAGCCTCTAAAAGGTAAGTCTAGTACATGAACTCGCTGCAGTCTACGTGTTTCAATGCTGTCGTCTAATAGTGCAACAGCCAGTGGGTTACTATGGTTACTTAATCTTTGAAGATAATTTTTACTGAACCTTTGAATTTCTTCTCGTACTGAGGACATATTCAAATCTCTTCGAATATTTTTGTTTGTGACAAACCATGGCGCTGCTGTAATTAGTCTTAAGGTTTTTGACTGGTATCTTTCTAGAATATCGATGTTTGATTTGCTTGCTGTTCCCCATAGCATAATTCCGTATGTCCAAACTGGTTTTAGTATGGCCTTGTAGATGATCAGTTTATTGTTTAAATTTAGTTCCGATTTTGGCCCTAGTAGCCAATATAATTTACCAGTTTTTATCTTTAGTTGTGTTCGTTTAGATTTAATGTGTTGCTTCCAAGTCAGCCTTCTGTCTAAAATCATTCCTAAATATTTAACAGAATTTTCTGCAGGTATTTGTTCCCCGTATATATTCTCTCTTGAGCAGTCTCCTCGCCTTAGTGTGAAAGTTATGTGTTTTGATTTGTCTGAGTTGACTTTTATGTTCCACCTGGTAAGCCATTTTTAAAGAAGGAAAATTTGATTCTGAACAAGTAACGATGCTTCTGATGGTGACTGGCTTGTTGCAGCTATTGCTGTGTCATCCGCATATGTTGCCACCATGACATCATTTATGACTGGAATATCTGCAGTGAAAATTGTGTATAACACTGGACCTAGTACGCTTCCCTGTGGAATGCCCGCTTTTATTTCGTAATGCCTGATCTTTCATCTTTACTTTTAACATAAAAATGTCTTTGAGAGAGATAACTTTTAAAAAAGATATAGAATGGAGCCGGTAAAACTTGCTTTATTTTAAAAAGTAAGCCATGGTGCCATACTTTATCGAATGCTTGCTGAATATCGAGAAAAACCGCTGAACAGTAGCGTTTATTCTCAAAGGCTTCAGTTATTGCATTCACTATCCTATGACATTGTTCTGGAGTTCCATGTTTATGTCGGAAGCCGAACTGATGATCTTGGATAATATTTTGTCTCTGTAAAACTGGCAACAATCTTCGTAGAAATATTTTTTCAAATATTTTTGAGAATATTGCAAGTAGGCTAATAGGTCTGTACGACGATAGCATATTTTCAGGTTTGTTTGGTTTAGAAATCATAATAATTTCGGCACATTTCCATTGCGATGGGAAGTGCTCCAATCTCAGAATTGAGTTGTAGATTAATGTTAAAAATAATATACTTTTTCGACTCAATTTCTTTACAACGTTTGCAGTAATCAAGTCATAGCCAGGTGACTTTTTTGTGTTACGCATTTTTATTTCAGATGCTATTTCAGTAGGAGTGAAAAGCTTAATAGGTAGATCCATTTGACATGGAGAGTCTAAAAAGGCAGTAGTTTCATTATGTTCTTGAATACTATTGAGTTCTTTAGCTTGAAAATATTAGATAAATGAACAGCAAATGCTTCCGCTATGCTCTTATCTGATTTGCACCACGTACCATCATTATTTTTTATTATTGTGTTACGTTTAGTTGGCCTTTTTAAATATTTCGTTGATTTCCACAAAAGATGTTCGTCGTATTTGGAGCTGTTAATTTTTTTAATAAATTCCGCAGTTGCTTTGTTTTTGTGTTCATACAGTAATTTTTTCAGATCTTTGCATGCTTTGTTGAATAATCTCTTGTCAACAGGATTTCTACTTAAGGACCAATTTCTACGTAATCTTCTCTTTTCTGCTATAAACTGTCTTATTTCTGCTGATATTTGAATGTTATTTCTTTGAATAATAGGATTTCTAGGTGTCGCTATATTGGCGGCTTCGTGAATTACGTTTGTAAATTGTTCTACTGCATCATCCAGATCTTCAGCGGTTTTCAATTGAATGCGCAAGTCAATATTTTGATCAATCCAGCATTGAAAGGATTGAATATTGGTATGATTTGTTATAATGTTATTATTGAATGACCTTAAGTTAACAGAAGTATTATAATTTAAAAGTATTGGAGTGTGGTCGGAGCTCAGGTCATTAAGATTTCTTATTTCAAGTCTATTATTTGGTATTCCTGAATATACTGCAAAATCTAGCAAGTCGGGAAGCTTTTGGGGATCAGATGGCCAATACGTCGGAGATCCGGTTGATAGTATAGAGTAATTGTTATTTCTCAAGCATTTATATAATTCTTTTCCCTTAGGATTCGATAGCCTTGAACCCCACCAAGGATGCTTAGCGTTATAGTCACCTCCCACAATAAATCTTTGACCCAGAGAAGTAAAAAACTGGTGGTAATCTGAACATTTAACAGTATGTCGTGGAGGAAAATATATAGAACTAACGACAACGTCTGATTGGTTACATTTGATTTTAATATTAGTAGCCTGCAAAAAATTTTCCTTAATTTCAGTCAATATATTGTATTTTATTGAAGACTTTATTAAGATACAAGAACCAGCATGAGCGCGGTTATTCGGATGGTTAGTATTTATTAAATCATAGCCCCTAATGTAGAAATAGGATCTACTCGTAAAATGAGTTTGTGAAACTAAAAGAATATCAATGTAGTTGGTGTTGAGAAAGAATTCAACTTCGTGTGTGTTATTGGAAAGACCATTCGCGTTCCATATTGCTATACGTAGGTTTAGTTGCATAGTTTGGCTATAAGTGTGGACATCATGTTAAGTAGTGTAGTGGTGGTTTCAATCTGTTTTTCCATTAGAGCTTCTATTCTTTTAAATGAGCTGGATAAATTTTCGTATTGATGGTTGTTGCTTTTAACAGCTTGAGAATAGCAGTGTGAGGTTGCAAACAGTTGGAACATTGTGGAGGAGTATTTTCATCCTTTGTGCACTGAGATGAAGGACGATTTAAGCCGCATTTTACGCATCTAAATATCTTTCTACAGTACGATTTAGTATGCCCAAATTATTGGCATCTATAACATTGTACAATATCGTTATTTTTGAAAGGTGGTTCTATTTTAACCACTGCATTTAAAAGAAATTTAATATTATAAATATTCTTATTGTTATTATTTGGCTCCAGATCCACAAAGAAAATAGATAGCGGATTTTTCGTTACTCTGCTTTTAACATTTGCAATGTTCCTTACTTTTTGCCCTAAATTTTCTATTTCATGTTTGATAGATTCAATTGGCGTCGAAAAGTGCAAATTTTTAACTACTACTCTGTAAGCTCTTTCTTGTTTTAATTGGAATGTGTGGAATTTTATTAGCTTTTCATCAAGATATTTAACTATTGTTCTATATGAATCTACTGATCTTGTCATTAACGATTTGTAAGAAAAGTCTTCTGATTTGATTACCTTCAAAAAGTTGTTTATCACACTTTTAATATCTTTAACGTCGGGTATATAAATTGGCGGTGGTTTTGGCACAGAATTGTTGTTTTGATTATCATCGTCATCATCATCATCATTATTGTCATTATCATTAAGTATTTTGAACATATTACTGCTGGTACATGGATCGTTTGTTGGTGTTACACGTTTACGTGGAATTTTTGGTGATTCAGCATTACATCGTTTTCTTGAGTTGACTACCTGCCAATTATCATTATCGCTAGACTCAGCTTCATCACTATCACTACCCATACTGGATCAGTGATAAGCTATGTTGTTTTTTTTTTTTTTTTTTTTTTTTAATAACTTGACAAAAAGAGTCCAGTTTGTTGTTGTTTCGAACATACAAAGAAAGTATGCAAAATAATTTGAAATTTTTGAAAAACAACGGTATTAAATTGTTTTCAATATTTAGCAAAATATTAACACACTATACGTCTGCACAATATCACTGTCAAATAAAGACTTAACTTGTACACTTACCAACTCAAAATAAAGCAGGCATCAGAAATTAAGAACCGAAAACTTATAATTTAAGTTTTCATTTGAAAAATTCAAAACTCATGCGTACAAAATAGTTTTTTTTTTGTCTGTCAGTAAAAAAAAAAATAATAGGAAAAACAAAAAAAAATATTTATTTTTAAAGTACAATATGTGTTTTGTACATGAAAAGAAACAAAAAAACATAATTTGAAATATACACAAAAACGTTTTTTTTTTTAATTTCATTTTTTTTTTTTAATATTTATCATTGGTGTTCCAAACGAGGGGGTGCTTTAATACCATGTTAGATAAGGCCATGATGGCTGTATCTCTCATTCAATAGGGAGATAAAGCCTTTTTTTCATAAAGCCATCATGGCCTTAGCTCACATTAGCAATATTAGAAAATGGCTTTATCTCTCATTTCAGTTTTGAAGAACTTTTGCATTTTACATTGATTAATAGTTTTCTTATTTTTATAATTAAGAGGTAATGATTTTCCCTTTTACGAAATGTTTAAATTATGTGTAAACATTCCGTAAAAGGGAAAATCAATAGTTTTCTTATTTTTATAATAAGAAATAATAATAATGATTGGGACTTATAATTTGCAAATACAAAAAACTTGTCGATTCTGCGACTGTTTGCGACTTACAAAAGCAAAGAGATTGATTTTACTTTTACTTGCTAAACTGTTCAAAAGAAAAGAAAATCAAAATCGCAATTTTTAAAACAACTGCTGGCAAAAGTTTGGTTCAACTGTTTGTTTTTCGTTTTGTGATTTTGCTTTGACTGCAAAGCAGAAGTCAAATCAAAAGAAATGAAAGTTATTGCAGTTTTTTAAACACTGATATACGTACAGTACTTTTCATTTATAGTCACATTATGCGGTATAGTCCATTTTATCTTTATTTTCTGTCACTATAAGTAAATTTAGCAGCATAAGCACATTTGAGATATATTCCATCTATTTGCGGGTAGTAAAGGCAAAAGTAAAGAAAATTATTAGCGTTATAGTCACATAAGCAATATGTACCAGGTTCCTTTTAGTTTTCGAAGGTACAGACCATATAAAGGACCTAATAATTAAATTGTTAAATTTTTGTCATCAGTTATCCACTCTAAAAAAAAAATAGTTTTTAGGGATGAAATATTTTTTGTTTATTTAATACGGAGGTTGCTGTCAATACTACTCTTAATTGGACTATTCTTGCCTTCTTCTTGATTAAATTTTTCAGAAATCTCCTAATTAAAATTAACAGGCACATAGCATTTTAAATATGGGCTACAGTGTTTTTTTTTTTTTTTTTTTTTTTTTTTTTTGAAATAATTCCTTATATGGAGACAAACATGCATGTATGTATAAGTCAAATTTTTATTTACAAAATGTGTTTATTTTTAAGAAAAATTCAATTGACAAAATTCATTATATGGAGATCACAATACACTTTATTTATAATAGAAAAGTTAGCTTTTTAATATCAGTTTATAGTTAAATTAAATGAAGTAAATTTTTAAGTTTAATCCACTTCTAATTAGAAATTAAAATCAATAAAAAACTATACATAATATGTCATAAGATAATAATATAATTTCCCTACGTTCTTAAATACAGTACTGCCTGAGATGAATCAGAAAATCAAACTTGTTTCACGAAAACCTAATGATGCTACATATTAATTGAATGATTATCATTTTTATAGGTAGGTGCATTTAACCATATTTAAATTTATTTTTGAAACGCATATAGAATATACCTGTAGTTTAACAAAAATATTTAACTATTTAATATTTTAAATGTTTGTTTAACTTAATATTATCATACTTACGTTGATAATACGTCGTTTTGTTTTAGAGAATTATAAATCAAAATAACGTAACACACATAACTAAATAAACAAAAATAAAAATAATATTTGTCCCTTAAAAATAAATCGGTTATCACATTTTTATCCTAAATATTTAAAATTGCTATTATACCTCAATTAATTTCCATTTTACAACGTTTTTTGCTTCTCATGTAAACTGTGATGTTATATTATTCTGCATTTAAAATGACGATATGTGCAGTTCTTTTAGATTTTTTTTTTAATATTTGCCTTCAAAAAAAAAACAACATATGTACATAAATTTTGGTTCACCAGCCAAGAAATAATTTTACAAAAACAAAACACACAGGCTTTGCGTTTGTAGTAAACTTTTACTTATTCCACTCTGCCTTCTTTGAAAAGGTCTTTATAGTAAATGCAAGGTGTTGGTCTAATTTTGCGTTTTTATTTTAAAATTGCAGCAATTTTTTTGAAAATATATTAAAAACAAAAATGTTCAATTTTATTTTAAAAAGAAACGGTGTGGTTTTCAAAATTAGGCAATAAAAATCATATTTAAAACAAAAATGTACGTTTTTGTATCAAAAAATATTATTTTTTTACTAAAACTTTTAAGAACAAAAAGGTTTTCTTTTATATTAAAAGGCAACACTTTTGTTTTACTATAAGAAGCAGAAAAAACATTTTAAAATTTAAAATTTTTCGTTTTTGTTTTAAACAGTTTAACAATTTGAAAAACGTATTAAAATTAAAACAGGTTTGTTATTGAAAATAAAATAAACCATTTTAATTTTAAAAGTTGACACCATTTTTTATTAAGCGTCATTAAAAAAATATAGCTCAATGCAGTGTGTTAAAAATTTAAAAAAGTAAAAAAAATATTAACAACTCGGTGCAGTGTGTTTAAAAAACTGTAAAAAGAGAAAAAGTATAAAAAGTTAAACAAATATTATAGCTCAGTGCAGTGTATTTTAAAAAATATAACAAGTTACAAAAATAATAATAGCTCGGTGCAGTGTGTTTTAAAAAAAAGTTAAAAAAAGAATATTGTAAAAAATGGAAGACAATTCTGAAGATTTTTTAGAAGTACGTATATGATATCAATGATATTTTGCACGAGCCAAATACAGAAAGTGATCCTTTAGAGGATCTTTTAAAACGTTTTGATTTGATGGTTGTAATGCCATATCTAAAAGGTAAGTTGCAACTAATTATTATAAAATTCATTTTTTTTAGGTTATGTGTTAGTCAAAATGTAGCCAATATTAAAATTTTTTTATTATTTTTATCTTTTTAGAGAGTAGTGTAACATACCGAAGTCTTCAATACTTAAAAAATGAAGATTTAAAAGAAATCATCCCCTTGATAGGCCTTCGAGTGGAATTTAGAGAGAAGTTATTTGCGTGGCGGAAAAAAGAGGTGTTTATTAATAAGTTTATTTAATATTCTTTGCTTTATTTTAAAATTTTTTAGTTTGGTATTGATGATGACACTTTATCAGCTCCGTCAAAAGTGCAAGATTGGTTGTGTCATTCGCAAACACAATCATCATCGAACAACTCGGGTGCAGCTGTAGTAAAAGTAAAGTTTTTATCTTTGAATAATTAACAAATGAAATAATTTCTGGCTTTAATTATAGGATTTAAAAACTTTATTGATGGAGACGTCAAAGGGCAAAGCCATTTTAAATTTTTACGAAAAGGCAAATGCTCTTACCAACGTGAACAGAACGGAACTTATTAATATAATCGTTGAGGACTCTCTTTTTTGCAATAGGTCACTATCACCAAAGGATTTTACAAATATTGTTGATGAGATATGTAAAGTTTTTCCCAACGAAAGAAAATATCATGTAAGTATTTGCAAATCAAACTAATAAATAGACAAGTAAAAGTGCTATATTCGGCTATCTGACAGATTTATTGTTAATGTTTCTATTTTTACATTTTTTTAGGAATACTACTTTATAACACGGTGTGGTAAAAGAAATCCTTCTGGAAAGCTATATTCAAAATATGTAAATATGAGATTTAAAAGAAAAAAAATTGAAAATACTGCAGAAAAAGAACCTATTTCACCTAGAAGTAGCGCAGCCGAATTTGATGAATCCACAGCTAAAGCCTTAAAAGATTATCTTAAAGTTGAAAAAGATAATTGGGATGCAATAATCGACAAATGGGGAAAATGTTTTCTTTTGCGGCAAAGAGATTTAAAGAGTTTAAATATAGCTGAATTCTTAAAAGCTTGGCCTAAATTCAAAGATCCAAGATTTCCAAATTTGGTAAGTATTAAACAAAAAGCTAAAAACGATATATAAAACCAACTTATATATATTACCAGGTCAACATAGATTTTTCATTACTGTATCCTAACAAGAATAATCTATTGCGTTCAAAATGGGAATCATTTAGTAAAAAAATTATATTATTTTACGAAAATAATATACATAACGAATACTGCAAACAATTATTTGAAATTTTAAAGTCGTCAAAAAATAAAGGTGAGAAAATGTTTATATCAAAAAGTTTAATACATGTTTACAATTATTTTAAATTTCACAGATACGCAAGACTATTTAATTTGCACTTTGTTAAACGCTGTTGTTCCATCGACATGCAGATTTAAAAACGCGTCTGGAGAAAACAAGAGAAAAATCACCATTTCTGATGCTCACGAAAGCTTTGCTGTCAGAGTTTCATCTATAAACGATTATCAACAAAAATTAAATGAATTGGTAAATAAATACTTTTTAGAAAGTTGTACAGTTCAACCATTTTTGATTATCGAAGGAAATTCCAGTGAAGATTTGACTGGTTTCTTTATATATTTTGACGGAAATTTATTTCAGTTCGATTCATTATTTGCTTGTTTAGATACATGTTTTAAAATGTTTCACGTTTTTTCTATTGATTACCCAAAAGCGTGCAACCCACTTTGGGTTTTTATACAACTTTATTTTTTTTGATATTAATACAATTTCTGATTGCAAATCGTCTAATTTAACATCGCTCCTTAATTTTATGAACAGCCACTAGCAAAATTAAATTTTTTATACAAAAGTTACTCACAATTGAAATCAATAATGTATATTTGTTTTAAATGTACAAAAAAATTTTCACTTGTTATCGTATTAATACGTCATTTAAAAACTAATCATTTATTAACTAATAAACTTCTTCAACTTCAATGTAAACAAGAAAACTGTAATCAAATATTTTCAAATTTTAATTCTTTTAAAAAACATTTAGAAAAACAACATCCTATTAAAGAAAATTTTGTTCAATTAAAAATACCACAAAGTGATTCAAACAAACTCGGTAAACCAAATAATTTAACCCCAAACAATTTATTAAATAATAATATCGAAAGCAATACTTTAGATGCTACACCTTCCACTTCAATAGCAGCCCAATATCAAAACGAAATAGTTTGTCAAAGTTACACTTCTGATAAAGCACTTTGCGATATTAGTAACTTAAAAAAACGTGCACTGTATTTAATACTTTCATTGCAATCGCAAAATTTTATGCCAAGAAAACAGGTAATCGAAATTCAAAATATGATTTCAACTCTTCTTTCAACTGTTGCAATGTCAGTCGAATATGTATTGAATGTCCATAATGCTAACGAAATGAAAGAAGATTTAGATTATATTTTAAGCTTTTGCAAAGAACCGTTTTTTGAAATAAAAACTGAATACAGGCTTTTTAAAATATTGCAAGATTTAAACTTATATCAACATCCAAAAACAGTTGTAATAGATGAAGCAGTTACTGCAACTAACCACCACCTGGATAACTATCTTGCCGCGATGTGGTGGCTTAAATGCCGGCGGTAGTGTATGTCTTGGAACTTATTTCGGTACAGTCTAACCGGAACAAGTTCGAAGGCATAAGCTTTAAAGCCAGCATGACCAAGGGTTATCCATCCCATATCCCATCCTCTTTACCTATAATCCTACCTACTTCTCCCTTTGATTCCCTACATCCCCCACTTTTAAGGTCAAGGTGGTTGATAGCAGTGCCGAGGACCTGAATGGCTAGTTAGTGGTAAAAGAAACTGGTCGTGAACAGCTTCCCTCTGACGCCGATGGCAAGGGTCAGTTGTAATTCTAGCCTAGTCCGCGTACGCCGTCACTGCGCGCGATGGTCGCTTTGTTTACGTGCATACTCGTGGGACCAAAAACTGGATAATTTAAACTTTAAAGAAAGAAATGAAGAAGTTGGCGCAGGGAATGTCTCTGTCAGCTCAGCAGGTTCGGGGTCAGATTTGGACTCCGACTTGCTGGGTATTCACAGAGATATTCTGCTGCAGGAGAGTCAGTTAATGACAGAACTGACAGTCATGACGGACAGGATAGACTCGCCAATCGGATCTCCGTCTCGTACAGGGGCATCGGAAAGACTCGGTGACCTAACTCTGGGCTCTGATGATGAGCACGAAATAACTTTGATTTCGGCTCATGATGAGGGCCATAGGGCTGGGCCATCGACTTCCGGAGTCACACTCGGGTTGGAGAGTGGATTGGCGAGTGTATCAAAACTCGTTGTTCGGCAAGATGCGACAGAACAGGTCACGTCAGATAGCCGAACGAGCTACGATAAAGCCAAGAGTGGTGTGAGAGCCTCCTTAGCCTTTCTGGAAAAGATAGCTAAGAAAGACTCCTCACTGCACGATGGGCGGGATAGGCATCTGCTGAGGAAGCACCGAAAGAACGTTGCTAGATTCGAACGAATCCACGGCTCTGTCGGTGCCATCCTAGGGCTTCCCTATCCTGCGGGATACACAGCAAGGGCTGCTGTGGATACAAATGTTGTCAGTAAAGACAGCAAATCCCCAGCACCCCCTGTTGTTGAATCCTCGGATAAAGCAGAAGATAAGGAAAAGGAGGGTAAAGGTTCAACGACTGGCCCTCTTAATCGTGACAGTTTGGTCGCAGTTAAGGGAGCTAGGCCTGAGAACGTTTTACCCACTACTAGTCGCGCGATGAGGGCTGGAAATGTCTCGGTAATTTCCGATAGTCACTCCCAAAAAGGAGTCACTAAAGGAAGGGTTGCTGGGACAGACCAGTCAACATCTGCAGGGAAATCGGGTGATCATCGACTGAGCTCTGCTAAGGGCCCCAAAAAGGGGGTAGTTAAGCGAGTGAGGTCTGGTGATGACCAGAAATCCCCTGCGGCTAAGAGGACTGGTCAGACTGTGGTCAGTTCTCTTAAAGATCCCCATAAGGAGATCAATAAGGGCTAATAAATCAGAGCAAGTTAAACTCTATTTTTGGTTTAAAATGTGTTTAAGCCAACAAATCTATAAATCAGAAAACATATAAACCATCTTTAAACGCATAAAATTGGGAGTTTAAACTACCAATACAAACCATATGAATTTGTCTACATTTATCGTAGTGCTGCCACATGTTTCTTTTTACACCACATATAATACATGGGACACTGATTTACAACTGTTGAGTTTAAACTACATATAAATTTAAGTTTAGTTCAACTAAACCAGCGTTTAAACACTCACTGATTTATTAGCCATAAGAGGACTGACTCCAGAAAGGACGGACCATCCACGTCAAAGAAACTAAAGGAGTCGTCGAGTAAGGACGGTATTCTAGCGGCTGTCATTGATCGTAAGGATCCCGATGGAAGGATCAGTGTCGAGAGATGGCAGGTGCTAGAGAACAAACTACTCGACGAAATCTTTAGTGCCAAAGGAAGGCCGGACGAAGTATCGTTCAAAGGGGCTGACTGGACAAGAGGTGTCAAAACTGTCAGTTGCGGCAATCAGAAAACCTTTGAGTTTTTAAAGGCTGCAATTGGTAAGTGTGGCAGCTCCTGTCCTGAAGCTAGTCTGGACGTTATACTAGCGTCTGAGTTGCCATTAAGGCCGGTAGTCACGGTATGGATACCTCCACCTATAAAACCGGTGGAGGTCATACTGGGGGTACTGGCCAACCAGAACAAGGGGCTCAATACAAGCCAGTGGAAGTTGGTAGCTTCACTGGGTTGTAAAGAGAACCAGGGAAGAGACTTCAGGTTCGCAGTGGACCGGGAGTCTCTTAAAAAGCTTGATTCGATAGGAGGGGTTGCAATATTCGGGTTGGGGTCTATCAAATTTAGGTTTCCTAAAAATGATAGACCCTAAGAGGTTGAAAGTGGTGCAGATAAACCTGCACCACTGTGAAGCAGCCTCAACCGAATTAGTAACCCACCTCATCGACAACAACGTGGACGTGGCCTTAATCCAAGAGCCCTGGATTAATAAAAACCGGGTAGTTGGATTAAGGGTCACGGGGTATACATTGTTCGTACCCCACACAGATGAGAAGGTACGAACTTGTATCTTGGCGAGAACTGAGTTTAAATTTATGTTTTCTCATTCTTACAGTAATGGAGACCTCACGGTTGTGACAGGAGAAGCCAAGGACAGAAGGGTCCTGGCATTAGCATCGGTATACTTGCCGTACTAGGCTACCGATCCACCTGGTGAAAAAGTGCGAGAGTTGGTGGAGTACTCAGACAGAACTGGCTCGAGGCTGGTACTAGGGTGTGACGCCAATGCACACCATACCCAATGGGGAAGTGCCGACATCAACAAAAGAGGTGAGTCTATGTTTGATTTTATTATTGCCAGCAATCTTTATATCTGTAACAGAGGGAATACACCTACGTTCAGAACTAGGGATAGAGAGGCAGTGATAGACATGACATTGACGAACTGTAGGGAATTAGTGGAGGATTGGAGGGTGGACCTGGGGTTTTCCTTCTCTGACCATAGTCGCCTGTCCTTTAATCTAATGTTTGAGAGGTCGAAAAGGTGTCCGTATAGGAATCCGAGAAGGACGGATTGGGATTACTTTTCGAGATTGGTGCAAAGTAACCTTAGAGTTACACGCGACTGGAGGTCGACTTCGACCGGTGTAGAGCAACTGGTGGGCACCTTCACGGGGGTACTGACTAGTAGTTATGAGCGATCCTGTCCTTTGAACTTTCCGGGCAAGCGCACACAACCAAGATGGTGGACAGACGAGTTGAGGACTCAAAGGTCCACTGTCAGAAGGTTGTTTAATAGAGCGAAGTATACGCGTAGGGAAGAAGATTGGAGTAACTTCAGATTGAGTTACAATAGATATAAAGGAGACATTAGGAGGGCGAAAAGGGACTCGTGGGTCAAGTTTAGCGAGTCAGTGGAATCTGTAAATGAGATGTCCAGGTTCAGGAGAATTTTATCCAAGGACCCTGTAGTCCCTGGATTTATTCAGAGACCGGACAACTCATGGACGGAATCTAGCTCTGAATCTCTTTGTCTGCTAATGGAGACTCACTTTCCGGGATGTGTGGATCCTGGGATGGGGGAACAGATTGAATGTGGTAACCCCTTCTCTGGGTCAGAATCGGGCGGTGAGGAGAGGGAGACGGTGGGGGACATGATCACCTTGGAAAAAGTAACATGGGCGGTTAATACCTTTGGGTCTTACAAATCGGCAGGACCAGACGGTATCTTTCCGGCGATGTTACAGAATATCGGGAGATCATCACTCCTGCTGTTGGTGGAACTGTTTAGGGTCTGTGTGCTGAACGGGTACATTCCTAAAGGGTGGAGGGAGGTCAGGGTGGTTTTCATACCCAAGGCGGGAAGAACCGGTCACTCTAAACCCAAGGATTTTAGACCAATCAGCTTATCGTCTTTTCTTTTGAAGACGTTGGAAAGACTGATTGATCTACATCTGAGGACGAAGATTGACGCCGGCATCATCAGCGGCGCTCAACACGCCTATCTTAAGGGTAGATCTGTTGAGAGTGCGCTTCATGATGTGGTGGGTTATGTAGAGCGGGGATTGCGAAACAAGGAATACACCTTGGCGGCATTCCTGGATATAGAGGGCGCTTTTAATAATTTGAAGATAGAGGCTATCAGGCAGGCATTGGTGGATCTAGGCGTTCCTCTGTTCCTGGTCGAATGGATAACTCTGATGCTCAGCAGCAGAGTTATTCACTCGGACTGGGGAAACGAGCGCTTAAAGAAACTGGTGACTAGGGGAACCCCACAGGGGGGAGTTCTCTCTCCCTTATTATGGCTCTTAGCTGTCAACGTCGTTCTGGGACTTTTTGACAGATTGGGTCGGAAAGTTGTGGCCTACGCGGATGATGTAGTGATATTGGTATCGGGCAAGTTTCTGCCGACAATAAGCGAAGTCATGCAAGGGGCGCTGGGCGAACTGTCAGCATGGGCGAGTGATAAGGGATTGGGAGTCAATCCGGAGAAGACCGAGTTGGTTCTTTTTACTAGGAGGTACAGGGTAGAGAATTTTAGGCTGCCGGTACTAGGAGGAGTAGAGCTTAGACTATCTGATAGCGCTAAGTATCTAGGAGTTTTTCTGGACAGCAAGCTGTCGTGGGGAAGGAATACTCAGGAGAGACTTAAGAGAGGCCTCAATGCCTACTATGCTTGCAGATCATCGATAGGTAGGAGTTGGGGACTCCGGCCGTCAGTAGTGGGATGGCTGTACACTTCGGTGGTTAGACCCATTCATACGTATGGATGCTGTGTTTGGTGGGAGTCATTGAGAGTGGCTTGTCGAAGGAACCTTCTGTCTAAGACTCAGAGGTGTGCTTCAATCGGCATGACAGGTGCCATGAGAAGTACACCTCAAGCGGCACTGGATGTCATTCTACATCTTCTGCCCATTGAGCAGTATGTTATGGGAATGGCAGCCAGAAGCATTCTTAGACTGAGGGAACTAGGATTGATTAGGGATTTCACGCAGGGTCACTCACGGATCTTGAGTGAGATCGAAGCTGGAGGTTACTGCCTGGGATCACCCGGCTCCACGGATTTCGTGGGCACCAGGGTGGATTTCGGACGGTTGCCGGAGGTGGTAACGCCTTCTAGGGAGAGATGGTCAGGTAGGAGCAGATTATTTAGTGGATTTGCTATTTTCACTGACGGCTCGAAGATGAGAGGCACGGGTGCGGGGGTCTACATTGAGGATCTGGACATCAGAATGTCATATAGGCTTCCGGACGACTGCAGTGTTTTTCAGGCGGAAGTTCTGGGGGTCTTGAGGGCCGTGGAACTGATGAGGGACAACATTGATAGGGGCTCGGAGGTCACTATATATGTCGACAGCCAGGCGGCCCTTATGGCCGTAAGGGGCTGTTACGTGAAATCCAAGCTAGTTGACGGTTGCAGGAGGGCTCTGGAGGGAGCCTTAGGAGAGTATATGTTGAGATTGTGCTGGGTGCCTGGTCACTGCAACATAAGCGGCAACGAGATTGCTGATGAGTTGGCGAGACAGGGCTCAGAGATGGAGGATCCTAATCACATAGAGGCAATTAGGCCTCCAATAGGATTCTACTTTGGGAAGATTAGGGAATGGATTCTGGACGCGACCAATAGGGCCTGGGGGAACCGAACGGACTGCCGGGTATCACGGACGATGTGGCCGGTGCTCAGGAAGTCCGACTCGGAGTTGTTGCTGGGCAGAAGCAGGGTCTGCGTGAGGACCATAATAGGAATCATCACGGGTCATTGCATGATAGGCAGGATGGCGATGAGGTTAGGATCCGACGTGTCGGATATATGCGGGTTGTGTGAGGACCCGGAGGAGCTGGAGACGGTTGAGCACATTTTGTGCCGCTGTCCCAGGCTACAGGGCAGCAGGCTGAGGTGGCTGGGCAGCAGATTCCTAGGCGAATTAGGGGACGTCCCGGGCTGTGGGCTCGAGAGTCTGATAGGATTCGTAATGGGGATGGCCTGGCTGCGCAGCAGGAGACTGGGAGCTAACCGCACATAGGGCGGATTGGTGTTGTGTTGAGTGAGGCTTTTCTCTCGGGTTTGGTCAGAACTTCCTTTTCTCATCTATTCTTATCTATTCTTATCTTTTCTGATGCTTTTGCTGTTGCTCTTCACCTTCTTTTTCAGCTTCTTAACTATAAACAAGGCATCACAATGGACCGTATTGGTCTCTGGGTGAGGGTGTGAAGGAGACTTCACACCAGCCTTTCTACCTACCTATCTACCTACTGCAACTAATGAAAATAACACCCAGACATTAATTTCAAAATCCAGTGATATTTTTATTATGCCACTTCACTTTATGTTAAAATCAATATTTGAAATTCCAAACTTACTGAAATTTACACTGGAAAATAGCAAAAGTTATTTAGATGAAAACATTTTTTATAATTTCACCATTGGTGAATTGTTTAAAAAGAGAAAACAAAACTTCGATTCAGACTGCATAATTCCATATTTGTTATATTTTGATGATTTTCAAATAAACAATGCTCTTGGTTCGCATACGTATTCGATATGCGGTAACTACATAAATTTTCCCACTATGCCGGAACACCTTGTATCCAAACTTCAGTAAATTTTTAATGGATCATTTATAGCAACAAAGGAATTAAAAATATGTGGAAATGAAAAATCATTTCGGTATCTTGTTAACGAATTAAAAAAACTTGAAGAGGGTATTGAAATTGTTAATGAAAAACAATCCGTTAAAGTTCATTTTCTTTTAGCACTTATAGTGGGCGATAACTTGGCCCTAAATAGTTTATTAGGATATGTTCAATCATCTAACTCAAAAAATATTGTCGTTCTTGCACAAGAACAAAAGAACAAATGCAACTTGATACAATACAATATGATGAATATTTATGAAATGAACATAATTATAAAAACGATGTGATTTTAAATAATTATCAAGAAACAGGAATTAAAACCAATAGTATTTTTAACGATTTAAATAATTTTCATGTAACAGAAAACTTTAGTTTTGACATTATGTACGATTTGTTTGAGGGAGTTTGTGTTTATGACGTTTGCAATGTTATATTGTCTTTAATAAAGGACAAGATTATTACATTAAAAGAAATAAATAATAGAAAAAATTTGTTTCAATACGGTGAAACAGATAAAGGAAATGAATCACGCCCATTGGACATCGCGAAGCTGAAATCTTTCAATTTAAAAATGACTGCAAGTGAAACGCTGTGTTTTGTACACTTCTTACCACTCATGATAGGCGATTTAATTCCACGAAATAATGAGTATTGGAATCTATTTACAATTCTTTTACAAATTGTTGATATCTTCTATATATGTACATATATAAAATAGGATGTGTGTATGTATGTAACGTATGGACTCCAAAACGGCTGGGCCGATTTTGATGAAATTTTCAGTGAATCTTCAGAATATTCAGGCGGGTGACACTGTGAAGTCTGATTTCTGATTTTCGGTCTGGGGGCGGAGGGGCGTGGCAAAATCCATAACTTGAGAACGGCTTGACCGATTTGAACGATTTTTTCTTTAAAATGATCGCCATGGTTTATACGGAAAGAAAATTTTGCTCCGCCCACTGTTACGCCCACTTTTTTCGATTTACCTAAAATCAGAAAACGGCTCCATCGAGTTGACTAATTTTTCTTTCAAATGTTCGTATTAATCAACTTTAAATTTTCATCGAAAGAAAAATTTACCACGCCTACTTTTACGCCCACTTTTTCTATTAAGCGCATAACTGGAGAACGGCTTGACCGATTTGGACGATTTTTTCTTTAAAATGATCGCCATGGTCTAACTTAGGTTTTGCGGAAAGAAAATGTTGCCCCGCCCACTTTTACGCTCACTTTTTTCGTAAGATTCACAGCATATATATACATACATACAACCATATGTATTATCAAATGTAAATCAAACATATGTATATGAACAACATTTTAATTTATAATATTACTAGCTGACCCGGCTCCGCTAGCCTTAAGATGAAGTAATCAATAAATATAATTTCCAATTTGCCTTAAATACATGTGTTTCTTTTTTCATTGAACCCATATCTACACCATATGTAAGTTATTCTGTAAAAAAAACTTTATGATAGGTATTTCATGGATTTTTATTTAAAGGCCGTAAATTTCGTTTAAAGATCAATTTAAATCATCTGGTAATACAACACTAATGTTTGCTTAGGGCCAGCAACGCGGACCGGGTCAGCTAGTATTATTAAAAAATACATTTTCTTTAGAAGATATAAATTGTCTTAAAATTGTAATAGAAAATCATCATTTACTTTACACAAAATTGTATGGGAAATTGAAACCAAAACATCACTTTTTGGTTCATTACCCCACAGCAATTAAATTGTGCGGCCCACTTAAAAAAATATGGGGAATGAGGTTTGAGGCCAAACATAAAGAAGCCAAAAGTTATTTTAATAATATTACATCTAGAAAGAATCCTCCGTACTCATTAGCAATAAAATCTGGACTTCAATTTTCAAAATTTTTGTTAGATCATGAGCAAGGAATTGAATCAGAACTACATTTTGATTCATATGAAATTGTTACTTTGAAAAATCAACCATACTTCAAAAATATAGATAAAGAAGATGGATTAGAATTTAAGGATGTTAAATTAATAAATGAGTTGTTATATAAAGGAACATTTTATAAAACAAATCTTTATTTATCAATTAATACAAATACATTTGAATTATATAAAATAAAAACTTTTCTACAAAACAATAACAATATTTATATATTATGTTTTTCGGTTTCGTTAAACAAATTTGATGAACATTTTCAATCGTATGAAGTTGGAGAAAGGAGTGAATGTTTATATATAAAAGATATAAAAGTATTTTCTAGTCCTCCAATAAACTTATATGCAAATAATAATGGTAAAATATATGTAAGACCAATATTACTATAGTTAGTTTTTGAAAAGTATTCCATTAGATATGTACATCCAATGATTTTTTGTAATTATTTTAGCACATACAAAATAAAATATTAAATATATCTAATAAATTTTTGTAAATATTTTAGAACATAATAATTATTTTTAGATGTTTAAGCTAAAGGACTTTTTATTTATAAAATACTAGCTGACCCGGTCCGCGTTGCTGGCCCTAAGCAAACATTAGTGTTGTATTACCAGACGATATAAATTGATCTTTAAACGAAATTTACGGCCTTTAAATAAAAATCCATGAAATACCTATCATAAAGTTTTTCTTACAAAAAAAGTGGGCGTAAAAGTGGGCGGGGCAAAATTTTCTTTCCGTAAAAACCTAAGTTGGACCATGGCGATCATTTTAAAGAAAAAATCGTCCAAATCGGTCAAATCGTTCTCCAGTTATGCGCTTAATAGAAAAAGTGGGCGTAAAAGTAGGCGTGGTAAATTTTTCTTTCGATGAAAACTTAAAGTTGATTAATACAAACATTTAAAGGAAAAATTAGTCAAATCGATGGAGCCGTTTTCTGATTTTAGGTAATTCGAAAAAAGTGGGCGGGGCAAAATTTTCTTTCCGTAAAAACCTAAGTTGGACCATGGCGATCATTTTAAAGAAAAAATCGTCCAAATCGGTCAAGTCGTTCTCCAGTTATGCGCTTAATAGAAAAAGTGGGCGTAAAAGTAGGCGTGATAAATTTTTCTTTCGATGAAAACTTAAAATGGATTAATACAAACATTTGAAGAAAAAATTAGTCAAATCGATAGAGCCGTTTTCTGATTTTAGGTAATTCGAAAAAAGTGGGCGGGGCAAAATTTTCTTTCCGTAAAAACCTAAGTTGGACCATGGCGATCATTTTAAAGAAAAAATCGTCCAAATCGGTCAAGTCGTTTTCCAGTTATGCGCTTAATAGAAAAAGTGGGCGTAAAAGTAGGCGTGGTAAATTTTTCTTTCGATGAAAACTTAAAGTTGATTAATACGAACATTTGAAAGAAAAATTAGTCAACTCGATGGAGCCGTTTTCTGATTTTAGGTAAATCGAAAAAAGTGGGCGTAAAAGTGGGCGGGGCAAAATTTTCTTTCCGTAAAAACCTAAGTTGGACCATGGCGATAATTTCAAAGAAAAAATCGTCTAAATCGGTTAAGCCGTTCTCAAGTTATGGATTTTGCCACGCCCCTCCGCCCCCAGACCAAAAATCAAAAATCAGACTTCACAGTGTCACCCGCCTGAAGATTCTGAAGATTCCCTGAAAATTTCATCAAAATCGGCCCAGCCGTATTTTATATATATATAGATTATATTTATTTATTTCTATCGATTATTCGCTAACCTTTGGTTTGCATCGGCAGTAACTTAAATTTACAAAATTTTAATATGAATAACACAAAAAAACCAAAACAAAATTTTGAAAAAAATTTTTCTTAATTTAAATTCCAAAACCTATTTGTCATAACACAATTACAAAAAGCCATAATAACAAAAATAATATATAATTAAAGTATTGGTTTTTTTGTGTTATCCATATTAAAATTTTGTAAATTTAATTAACTGACGATGCTATCCAAAGGTCAATAAATAAATATAATATTTTATAAACAAAAATACCTCAATTACAAATTATAATTATAAATCAAATAAGATTAAATAACTTTTAAGTTGTACTAAGCTGTATATTTTTATACTCTAATAAACCTTAAAAATTTAATAATGAGTTAAATACTTATTGCCTGGTGTAAAGGTAAGTATGAAGCAACGTATACCTTCAAAATTAGGTATGTACTTTTAATTTAAAATTACACATTTTTAATTTAAAAATATTACATTTAAATTTTTACTATTTAATTAGGCTTAAGTTCATTAAATTTAATTTTCATTAAATTATTTTTATGAAGAAAGGAATTTTTACAACATGGAAGATTAATTAAAATTGTTATTGATAATTTTCATTCTTGACTGACCTGGGATTCGAAGCCAGGCTGGCTGGCGTGTGATTCGAACCCAGGCGGCTGGTTACCCTGACATGTTTCGACCTCAACCACTAGGTCTTCTCAAAGGGATTTGCCGTCTTACACTCGCAGCCATCGATGACTGCTGACGTCAGTAGTCAAACATCAATCCTTAAACCAAATTGTATTTTAACCTTTGGTAGATCGAAATTTGCTTATTGAATGATTATCCATTTTTAATTGATCTCACATGTTTTTCCTTTACTTCTGTTTTTTCCGTACTTTTGTCAAGAATTCTTCTTGAAGTCCAAAGTACATTTTTTGTTTATCATGTTTTTTGTCTTTCTTTTTTCTTGTTGACATTTTTCAGCACAACTTGAAGGACAAATGAACACATAGAGCTTGTGCCTTAGCTTTAACAATAATTAGTATTGTGGTTAATTTGTTGAACTATTCATGGTTTTTAATCCAAATTTTTACTATTTAATTAGGCTTAAGTTCATTAAATTTAATTTTCATTAAATTATTTTTATGAAGAAAGGAATTTTTACAACATGGAAGATTAATTAAAATTGTTATTGATAATTTTCATTCTTGACTGACCTGGGATTCGAAGCCAGGCTGGCTGGCGTGTGATTCGAACCCAGGCGGCTGGTTACCCTGACATGTTTCGACCTCAACCACTAGGTCTTCTCAAAGGGATTTGCCGTCTTACACTCGCAGCCATCGATGACTGCTGACGTCAGTAGTCAAACATCAATCCTTAAACCAAATTGTATTTTAACCTTTGGTAGATCGAAATTTGCTTATTGAATGATTATCCATTTTTAATTGATCTCACATGTTTTTCCTTTACTTCTGTTTTTTCCGTACTTTTGTCAAGAATTCTTCTTGAAGTCCAAAGTACATTTTTTGTTTATCATGTTTTTTGTCTTTCTTTTTTCTTGTTGACATTTTTCAGCACAACTTGAAGGACAAATGAACACATGCGAATCACACGCCAGCCAGCCTGGCTTCGAATCCCAGGTCAGTCAAGAATGAAAATTATCAATAACAATTTTAATTAATCTTCCATGTTGTAAAAATTCCTTTCTTCATAAAAATAATTTAATGAAAATTAAATTTAATGAACTTAAGCCTAATTAAATAGTAAAAATTTGGATTAAAAACCATGAATAGTTCAACAAAATAACCACAATACTAATTAAATATTACATTTTTGATATAAAAGGGCTATATTCTTGTTTTAAAAACTATAATTTTTAATACAAAAACGGTATATTTTCTTTTAAAATTGATTTTCACTTTAAATCAAAAATTATTATTTTTGATTTAAAATTTTTTTTTATAAAAATTGCAGTTTTTAAAATAAAAACGAAAACTTTTAAAACAAAAGAAAACCAGCTTGGCTCGATTTCACAGCTGTTTTATTTTAAAATAAGATTGTTTCTTTTTGATTTTAAAATTTTTTTTTTTCTGAAAAATACCGTTAACTGAGAAAAAAATAATCATGTTGCATTTGTTTTGTCCAGTCGTTTTTTGTTAATCAATAAAAAAATGGCAACATAAGCAAAAAAATGGAATTTTTTTTATCGATTTCATTTCTTGGTAAGTTATTCATAATAATTTGTTGTGACTTTTAACATTTTGCAAGGAAGCTTTAGTAAGCGAAGCCGGTGTTTGTTGTACCATAGAAAAGTAGATCCTTGCGTCTGGCCAAATGCTGGCTACTCAGAGAAGTTTTTTTTTTGCGATCCTATTTTATAATAAATTTGTATTACACTTTTATTTAAATAAACTACATTCTTTCCTAGTGCACTTCCGCAACATTTCGATGTAAATTGAAAAAAAAAACTAATGTGATCTAAAGAGTTTAAAATTTTGAAATGAATTTTGTATATTCAGAAAAATCTGTTTAAGAGCTTTAAACTGAAACAAATATTGGCCATATACATTTAGAAATTGTATTGGAAAAGCAAATATTTATATGAAAACTTTAAACGTCCATAACTCGAAAACTAAGCGCTTGCGCCAATTTTTTTATTCTATTTTTCTTCTTATTTTACATTTTGTATCACCCTAGGTACTTATTTTTTATTTGGAGCTGCGTCGGTAAACAAGATTTGTTCATTTTTTTTGCTCACTCCTCATGAGTGAGGAAATTCAAAATATATTTTTCCTTATCCTCATGAGGATGAATCAGCATAACGTTTCAGCAATACTATGGGCACCACCCTTACGAAATTTTTAAAAAGCACCAAGTAAAAGAAAAGATGAAATAGGTATAGAGGTGGAAGATTGAAGGGATGGGCCCGTTTTACTTTGTGGTATCTTGGTCCTTAAGTAAAAAATCGATGGTATAATGAAAACAGATTACCTTTGGATCCTAGAAGCCAATTTATCCGATTTTGTGGAAAGAAGTCCTACCCAAAGGAAGTTTCCTATTTTTTAATTTTTAACCCGATCGGAAACGTTTGGGATTTTTGAAGAAACAACTTGCGCAATACGATTATGCAACAACTTAAGGAAAGCTTTGGATGAGAGTTTAAACACAGTGGTCAAAAATTCCGAAGTAAACAATCAGAAATTAGGTGAAAGTATGCCAAGACGTATCAAAAGCATTATCAAAGAAATAATACTAAAAATGTTAACAAGAGTAAAATTATCTTTAAATATTCCTGAATTTTTTTCAGTTTTCTTATGCTAATACTCTTATTAGTGGTATAAATAAAATGCCGAGTAGGTTTTATTGTATTTGATGTGTTTTACTTCACTTTGAAATATTAATCAGTAATCAGGTATCCAATATGGCTTGCCATTGTATATACTATGTACGAAGTACATACATCGAAATCGGCTGAAGTGCACTTTACGGGGCGTACGAAAAAAAAAATATAAAAAATATGCCACCCGATCCAGAATTAAAAAAAAAATACCAAAATTAATATTTAAGGGGGCTGAGGCCCGTGGGGACCCCTGGGTCCATAAAACCGCCCCGCCCACTGAATGGTATGTGTGGGTACTCAAATTAAAGGTAATTGTGCTACAAAAACGAAAATAATAAAATTTTGGGTGGGCGGCATTTCTAGGGCCCTCTGGGGCAAAAAAAGTGTCTCCCCATAACTTATGTATATTTGTGTGGATACTCAAATTAAAGGTAATTTGCTCACGATTGCAAATATGTATTTTGTTTTTGTATTCGTCTAGGTTAATTTATGTATCTTTTATAGCTATGCAGAGAAGTTTTAGTTAGCTAAGCCGGTCTTTGTTATACCATAGAGGAGAAAACCCTTTTGCCCGGCCGAAGGCCGGCTATGCAGAGAAGCTTTAGTAAGCGAAGCCGGTCTTTGTTATACCATAGAGGAGAAAATCCTTGCGCCCGGCCGAAGGCCGGCTATACAAAAAAGCTTTAGTTAGCGAAGCCGGTCTTTGTTATACCATAGAGGTGAAAATCCTTGCGCCCGGCCGAAGGCCGGCTATACAAAGAAGCTTTAGTTACAAAAAAATAAAAAAATAATAAAACTCATTTGAAAATTTTAGCGCATAGGTATAACATTAAAAAAGCAAAATAGAAACAAAATATTTACAATCGTAAGCAAAATACCTTTCATTCGAGTACCCACACATAGTTATAACGGTGGGAGGGGCAATTTTTTTACCCCCAGAGGGACCCAGAAGTCCCGCTCGACCTAAATTTTATTAATTTCGTATTTTTTACACAATTACCTTTAATTTGAGTACCCACACATACCACTAAGTGGGCGGGCCGCTTTTTTTGATCCATGGGGTCCCAGGGGCCTCAGCCCCCTTAAATTTTAATTTTGGTTTTTTTCTTTTTTTATTCCAGAGGGGGTCCAACTTTTTTTTTTTTTTCCGTACGCCCCGTAAAGTGCACTTTTGCCTCGAAATCTACCATACACTCATTTTTTTTTTTTTTTTTTTTAATTTCATTTTAAGGCAATGCCCATCAAATTTTTTTAATCACGTGCAAATTTGTAAATATTTTTATGGTTTTATTTGCAATCTCCACTTGTCATAAATGTTTTCATAAATGCTTATGTATGCATGAAGATGGTCACTCTGTACGTACGTACACAAATAGATATATAGTACATATCAAATTCATTATACTTATATGTACATATGTATGTATAATTTCAAGGGAAATTTAAGTTCTATATAAAATAAAAATCCTTTTTTTCGAAGAGCTTGCAATACTTTCAATTATTACTTGCATGTAGGTGTGACCAAATACTTTTATTAGTAAATAAAATTTTTTTTTAAAATTCACATCACGAATTATCCCAATACTTTTTTTAAAGCACTTAAAAAGCTACAAAACTTAAGAAAATCCAACAAGAAATTGAGTAAAATATTCACAATTAACATTACCTCTGATTCTTCTGCTTCGGAGTCCAGAAAATCAGCCATCTTCACTTAAATATTAAGTTATATACTCAACTAGATAATGCAGATGCAATGCAAGTTTAAACACACTTAATATTTAAATAGAAATACTTTTGATATAACCCATACATTTTTTTACGCATGTGAACAAATCAAACCATGGTGAAATTACTAGATGAAACATAACAAATGATGAATGGTGAAATCAGTAGAAGGTGGCAGCACTACAGAATCCATTATTTTTTGCTTATACCATGTTCACACGGACAGCAATATACGTGTTTCGCTCTCCTATTCCTGTTTGACGCCACGAACATGATTCAAACAACATGTTTTCCCATACAAATTTTTAAGAGGAAAACAGGTCGTTTCGTTTTGAAACATGCTGCGAAACAGGAAAAATATACTATACTATCCAACATTGATGACAATTATCGTTAATTTATCTGAGCTAGCTCTCAAAAAAAATCAAAGCAAAGAAAAAAAAAATAAAAATTAATGTATAAATAATATAAAGTCATAATTATTAAATAATAATGACGCTAAACTACTGGGAATTTTGTCATAATTCTTGGAATATAAAGTATGAAAAGTAATCAATGCTTAGGTTTTTCCATTTTTTTATCCTTCAAGGATTTTAAGGACAAGCACAATTAATGCATCTCGTTAAAATTTTTAGCCAAAACACATTTTTATTGCATCAACTGACTTCAATTGGCTTGAAACATTAAAATTTACCATTTTGTTCAGTTAAAATATGCCCACTTCACTATTTGTAACTTCAGAGGCTCATTTTGGCAATACTGAAATACGACACGAGAATTTTGTAATAATTTAAGTAACGATAAATCGAATTGCGGAATAATGTGAGACCAAACATAAGGAACAATCAGAGCAATTGATGCATGCAAGTCTATTTAACATTGAGCAAATATAAACGAAAAAATTGAGACCAAAATCCACCCGCACAATCGATGCATCACGGTCTGAAAGGGTTAAAACGATTTATATAGAATCACACTAACAACACAAAAATAATGTCAAAATGTAACAAGAATGAATCGTATGAACAGTACGTTTGGCAATCTAGTTTCAGTGAGCGAAACAAGTGGTTTATATTGTCGTCTGAACATAGCATTAATAACAGTACGTTTACATTTGACAGTACTGGCAAGACAGTAAGCAAATACGTATTAGTTGCCAAAAACACTTCTTGCTGTCTTCGTGACGTAGGCGTTCAGACAGTAACTAAGACAGTTCACTTTTAAAAAAATGTCTACCGTGAATGTCGCAGTTCAAGTTCTAGCTAAACGTGTTTTATATGCACTTAACAAATTAAAAATAGCATTTAACAACTACTTTTTGTGAACATAGATAACACCTAAGTAAAACATACAAAACCAAAGCATAATTTATTAATTTTCTTTTAATTGTTGATTTTTTTTTTACTTTTGCAAACAAAACTTCAAATTACTGTCAGCAAATGTCAAATCACTGTCCATTTTACTGTCTGCAAAATTTGCTAGACAGTAGACAAGACAGTTGGAAAAGTGTACATGTATTAGTGAAAAAGGTTGCATGTATTGCAACTGTCCTGCCAGTACTGGCAAATGTAAGCACCGTGTAAATGATGAAATATTTATTACTTGAGGGTTACACGATCAAGTTTTACACGGTGTTTACATTTGCCAGTACTGGCAAGACAGTTGTAATATATGCAAACTTTTTACCCGCGAGAATATAACAAACTTTTGCTGACAAACTTTTTTTTTCACTCAATTCAAAGAGAGCAAGTAAGCGGGTAAAAAGACCCGCGAGAAAATAACAACCTTTTGCTGACAAACTTTTTTTTTCACTCAATCCAAAGAGAGCAAGTTGTAAATCTCTGAGAAATGTTGCAGACAGAAATGAGTGTTTTTATTTTGCTTTACAGACCAGTGATGGAAAGTTGAAACATTGAGATGGTACTGACCACCAAGCAAAAGAGTACTTTATTCAAAATGTTGGTACTTTTTTATAAAACATTTATTCTTATTATTATAAAAAAAAAAATAATAAATTAATTAATTTTACATTATATACGCGAAATTGTTATAAATTTACAGTGAGTGCTTGTTCTTCTTCTTTCTTTCTACATGAGAGAGGATTTTCGGCTTTCAACAAACTTTTTGGAAAACCTGCAGAAATTAAAAAATTCGTTACTAATTTATTTATATATGAAGGAAAGTTTGTTGAAAAAAATTGTTAAAAAAAAAACTTTAACTAGAAAAACTAAAAATGAGGAAATGTAGCCCAGAGATTCCTCTATTACGCCCCGTTTTCACATTTTTGTCACAAGTCCTAAATTTTGCATAGTGGGTCGAAATATAGTATGAGTGACTTTTGAAAAAAGTTTGTTAAGAAAAAATTGTTAAAAAAAAAAATTTTAACTAGAAAAACTAAAAATGAGGAAATGTAGCCCAGAGATTCCTCTATTACGCCCCGTTTTCACATTTTTGTCACAAGTCCTAAATTTTGCATAGTGGGTCGAAATATAGTATGAGTGACTTTTGAAAAAAGTTTGTTGGAAAAAATTGTTAAAAAAAAAACTTTAACTAGAAAAACTAAATATGAGGAAATGTAGCTCAGAGATTCCTCTATTAAGCCCCGTTTTCACATTTTTGTCACAAGTCCTAAATTTTTCATAGTGGGTCGAAATATAGTATGAGTGACTTTTGAAAAATGTTTGTTAAGAAAAAATTGTTAAAAAAAAACTTTAACTAGATAAACTAAAAATGAGGATTGTGATTTTTCTGTACAGAATGTATTTTAAGCTGTAAATGGGATGCGTTTCATTTTTTTTAGCTTAACATCGCCGGGCTCTAACTCCACCCGAAATAGTGGTTGGGGATTTTTTTCCCTATTTTTAATATTTGTAACATTTTTTATTTTGAAGCCCTTTTCTTCTAAAAATGTTTTTATTTCGTCTGGGTCCACGCATGAGTCAATGCCCTTTATCACAACCTGAAGACCTTTGCTGCTTTTCAGTTGGTATGTATAGAAGCTTTTTTTAAGTGCTTCAAACTTATTAATTATTTTACGAAAATCATTCTCGTTATTAACCTGTATTTTTGTTTTGTTTATATTACCACGCTTGATTGCAGCCACGTAAAACGAATTTTCACCTATCACCGAGATTAAACTTTTTATTAGCTCACTTGAGTTTTGCTCTCTAAGATATATCGGGGGGGGGGCTTTGACGTTTTTATGACGTTAGGTGCTTCAGAAGATTCATCCTCCAGAATTGCAAAACGATTTTGTGAATTTATTCTATCAAAAGATGGAACTTTCGAGGCCGAGGCTACAGCTGAAGAGGCAGGGCTGCGACCACGTTTAAGCATTTTTACATACCTGTCCATACCAACTTGCACTTGTGGTTTTTGTTTGTTTTCCATTGCGTCTATGTTCGAGTTTATGTTGTCAATGGTAACGCTTGTATTGTTTTCTGTTGTTGTATTTATTTCCACATTGCTTTCACTAGCATGAGTATCATTTATTTTTGTTGTTGTTTCATTGTTATTACTCATATAGATTTGTTTTTGTTTTTTTCACCGTTTTTTTATTTTTGTAGACTGTGCTCTTTTTATTATGTATAATGTTGTTACACCGAGATAATAAAAGAAAAAAGAATAAATATTTTTTTGCACAGATTATTTGCAAGTATGTATGTGCGTACATACATACATATGTAGGTATATTTTTTTACTTGTAATTTTTTTTTATTTCTTAATTTTTTATAGTTATTCTATTGTTCACTTTTATATTGAGCGTCCAAATTCGCTTGTTAAACTGATATTATTAACTAATTTATGTTAAAAAAAAAGAACCGTATGCGGAGTTAAAAGAAACACGTCTTTTCTCATCGAGCACGACCGACTGAATGAACTGACTGAATAAAAGCCAGAATGACAGCACAAAAACGATTGATCAAAGGTAAAGCTCCCAAGGAGGAAAGCCAACCTATTCAGTATTACGAATTTAAAACCAATACCATCATTAAACTCTGGAATCAAATCCAGGATATATGTTATGAGATTTGCCGACAACTTGAAGAACCAACAAGGCACGGAATCGAAATTAACGAATACAACAATTTAGAAGATATTGTTCAACAACAATTAATAAATATTTCCATAATGGCTTCCACATATGACACAAGTACTGTACCTGAACCAACTATTCATTCAAGTAGGAGTTCACAGAGCGCTCTACCATAACCAAAAATAACTATTCTACATTTTAATCGAGATTGTTTAAAATAACGACAGCTTCATGACATTTAGTCAGGCAGTACACGTTAACAGAAGAAAATTATACTACCACATGACAGACACTGAAAGAACGATATAATAATAAGAGAGTGCTTGTATCAAACCTGATTAACAAAATATTAAATCGATCAGTATCTTGATCGTCCGCAGTTGCCCTTAAGAGCTTATATGACACCACTCAAGAATGTTTGTTAGCTCTCAAAAACCTCGGCATCGAAACCTCAGCATAGGACCCCATACTATTACAATTATTAACAAACAAGGTTGATAGAAAATTACATATCCAATGAGCAATCATTGCAAAATCAAAAGATGTTTGAATATCTCAGACTTTTTGACATTTTTAGAAATTCAATTTAAAACGTTAGAAGCAACAGGGTATATTGAGAAGCCCACCAATTAAGTCACCTCATCAATTGGTTCAGTTAGCACAAACTACAATTCATGTCAATTTTGCACTAACGGAGCCCACAAACTTTTTCAATGTATCAAGTTCTTAGAACTATCAGCAACAATGCGGTTACAAGGAGGAGAAGGCGCGGAGCGGGACAAGGAATTCTCTGGTTTATCTGGACAAGATGGCGAAGAGAGATCCTTAAACGTTCTCCGCGAGGGACATGTACCTTCTGAGACGGCACCGACAAAGCGTCGCTAAATTCAAAAGAATTTACGGCCCTGTCAGTACCGTTCTAGGTTGGTCCTCTCCCCGGAAGAAGCAGGTAGATGCAGCTTCCAACCCTGACATTGCTCAGAAGAGTAAAGGGCTGGTGGCTTTATCAAACTGACACACGGTAGGCAATTTGGAGGCTGCTGTCCTAATAACCAAGGCGCTCATATCTTCGGAACGAGCTGCTTAGGGCAAAGGAGCGACACCCAAGGTAGTAGTGAACTCTATGAAGATGTCTGGTGCATCATCGGCTAAAGCTCCTAAGGGTGACAACAACAAGGAGACCATTAAAAGAGTCAGATCTGGAGATGATCAGCCTTCTTCATCGAACAAGAAGGCCGTCATCAATCGGAATGATTCAGATGGGAATTTCAGCACCGCTCTATGGCAGCTCGTTGAAGGTACGCTCATCGACGAATTGGACGTATTTAGTGGCAAAGAGGAGGATGTATCCTTCAATGGTGCAGACTGGGTTAAGGGAGTGAAGATTGTCAACTGTGGTAACAAAAATTCCTTGGAATTCTTAAGAACCATGATTGGCAAGTGTAGCGACTTTAACCCAGATACTGGCAGTAATGGGCAAACAGAATGGTAGGCGCTTTACCAACCAATGGAGGCTTATGACCTCACTGGTTTGTAAGGAGAACACCGGGAAGGACTTCCGGTTCGCCGTAGATCGGGAGTCCATGAAATTTTTAGAGGAGGTTGGAGGGGTTTTTAAGTTCGGTTTGAGTAGTGTCAGGTTCCGGTATCTGAAACATGACAGGACCAAAGAAGCTGTTAGTGGTGCAAATAAACCTGCACCATTGTGAAGCAGCTTCAGCCGAACTAGCAACTTTTCTGACTGACGTAGCCCTTATCCAAGGGCCTTGGATAAATAAAAAAAGGTTTGCGGGTTAAAGGTTACGGAATACACTCTGTTTTTCCCGTCCACAGAGGACAAGGTAAGAACGTGTATACTAGCGAGGAATGAATTGAATTTTCTCATCTCTCATTCTTTCAGGTGCGTTGACTTGACCGTTGTTAATAGAGAAGCCACAGGTAAGTAAGAGTATGCTTACTGGCTTGGGTATATACGCCGTACGAGGCAATTGATCCGTCTGGCGCAGGTGGATGAAGTGGTGCCATCCTGGTTTTGGGGTGTGATGCAAATGCACATCATAACCAATGGGGGAACGCTGATATTAACAAAAGGGGTGAGTTAATGTTTGATTTTATAACTACTAACAATCTTATTATATGTAATATGGGTAACACTCCGACGCTCAGAAATAAGGATAGGCAGGCATTAGTGAACCACGACGAGTAACTTGTTGTGGATTGGAGGGTGGCAACGGATTGTACTTTTTCAGACCATGGCCGTATAACCTTTTCACTGAATTTTGACCTGTCTAGGATTAATCCATTTAGGAACTCGAGGATAACGAATTGGGACTTAATTAATGAAAGGGTCTGCTCGGGGTTGAGTGGATAATATGCATGCTTAGTAGCAGGATTATCAACTCGAGCCTAGGGGATCAAAGGATAAGGAGGAGGGTTACCAGGCGGACACCACAAGGAGGGGTTCTATCGCCTTTACTGTGGTTGCTCGCGGTCAACGCGATTCTCAGGTCCTTTTATTCCATGGTTAGGAAAGTCATTGCCTATGCGGATGACATAGTTCTGATGGTCAGGGGAACATTTCTGTTCACAGCATGGGCAAAGTATAGGGGACTGTGTGTAAACCCTGAGAAGACGGGCCTGGTGCTTTTTACCAGAAGGTGCAAGATAGAGTGTTTTAAGGGACCAGTGCCAGATGGTATCGAGTTAACTCTATCGGACAGTGCTAAGTATTTGGGTAACTTCCTCGTCTGTAAATTGTCTTGCAAGGGAAATACTTAGGACAGGATGAGTGTTCAATAATAGTACTAAACTATATTGAATTGAAGTTGAATTTGTACAACAGTAGCACTTTAACTATGTTGGGATTGTGTGGTGTTATGGGATTTGGTTCAGCCATGTGGTGTACACGACTCAAAAGATATTTCAAAGTCCCTATAACCCTCGGTTATTGCTAGCTGTAGGGGTTCCAGCCAATAAATTAGGCGTTCGAAAGAACTGCCAAAATCTTTTGAGACAAAAATAATACTAGGCAGGATTGTGCCGATTTGGTTGTAAGTTTTAGTCTAATTTATTAAAGTCAATGTAAAGGTTTATATACAGCTTATGAGAATACAGTTTAGTTTCTCTAACTTATTCTAGCTTATCATAATTATATATTTTACTCTTTCGGTACCATGTAGATATCTAATGTTAATCAATATAGTTGCATGTTAACCAATCACAATGAGTCTTTCATTATGTTCACTCAATATTAAGTAAGTCACTCAATGTCTGGTTAACATGCCTTCAACAACAAGTGATGTAAATTGATATTCGTTTTGTTGACACTTGTAGGTATAATTGTGCAGTGTGCCTGCGTTATCGACTAAATGTGGTACGCTATATGTATGTGCACACTACACCCTCACCCTTAAGAGAGAAATTATGGGAGGAATTTTTCTTTCTATCTACATGATATCGTTACAAAATTTCTTAAATTTATTGACAAATTATAATTGTTATATTGGTTTCAATTTTTATTATTATGTAGTTGTAATAGTTTTTGTTATTTAATAGGATATGGTTTTAAATTATTGTTATGTATTTCCTTATATGTACCGTTATAATCTATTGTGGTGTTTACACCATTTCTTTCTATGATCCTATATGGTCCTTTGTATGGACTTTGATGTTTTTTCCTATTTTCTACTTTCATTAAAACTAATTCTCCTACTTTTAAATTAAATTTAGTGTGATATCTGTCATTACTAATTCTTTTTTCTTTACTCTTAATTATTAGTTCTCTTGCCTTACTTAAGGCGAATTGTAGTCTCTTTTTTAGTTCTTGGACATAATCATCGTAATTGTAAAATGCTCGTACGTTTTCTATTTTATCTGATGGTAAACATGGTAGTTTACCGTAAACCAATTCAAACGGTGAGTAGCCTGTGGCCACATGTGGTGCCGTATTGTAGGCAAAAGTGAAATATGGAATCCATTTGTCCCATTCATGGTCATTTGCTGTAGTTAACAAAAACTCGTTCAAAACTCTATGGTTTCTTTCTATGGAACCTACTGTCTCGTGGTGATAAGGGGTTGAGAAAATCTGTTTGATTTTCAAAATTGAGCAAACATTTTTCATGGTTTCGTTTACAAATTCTGTTCCTCTGTCGGACTTAAGTACCTTAAAGTGACCATATTTTAATATTAGTTGTTCAACCAATGTTTTTGCTGTTGTATGTGCATCTTTTGTTGGCATGGGGTGTGCCACAACAAATTTAGTCAACTCACATTGCATTGTCAAGATGTACCGGTACTCGTTTGAAATACGAAGAGGTCCTACAGTATCAATTGAAATTGTCTCAAAACTATTGTTTGGTGTGTCTGTTAATGTAAGTGGTTCTTTTATGTGTTTTGTTTGTTTGTTTTTGGCACAAATGTCGCAATATGACACAAATTTCTTTACCATTTTGTTCATGTTTTTCCAAATATACCGCTGTTTTAGTTTAATGACTGTTTTTCTAATTCCTAAGTGGCCTGCGTGTGTGGCATTGTGGAATTCGTCAATTAGTTTATATTTTATAATGTCGTCTGTTATTCTTTTAGGGGCGTTATATATTAGTATTTTTAGTTGAGGATTTTTGTTTTTTATTTTTATTTTTGCATATGCTTCTTTTAATTCTTCTTTACTATAGTTTTCAAATATTTTATCTTCACTCTTGAGTGCTAATTCCTTAATATTTTCTTTATTCATTTTTGATATCAGTTTCTTCAGTATCGAATCTAGTTTCGCTGATTTATCACTGTAAATTGCTAGCTTTATATTTTCATTTTTCATGGTTTGGGTACGTAATTTCTTCCTGGCCGAAACTGGTTTCGTAGAATTATCATTACGTCCTATGTGCACTATATTATCTTCAATAAATATATCCTTTTCTTCAATTTCTTCTATAATATTGAATTGTAATTTCTTTATATTTTTGACGTCATTCATGGATACGCATTCCCATATTTGAAGTTGATCAGACTCCTGAGATGTGCTTTTTTCCATACTTTTCTTTTTCATGCATGGTTTGTTCTTATTTTGCTCATTCTTATCTTCATTTCTTTGTTTATTTATTATATTTTCCTCATTTTGTTTATTCATTGCCCTGGTTATTACTAGTGTTTTTCTTTCCGTTTCGACATTGTCTTTTGGTATCATGGTTTTTAGTATCTCTGAGTTGATTTCTATTCTCGAGAGCGCGTCAGCGTTTGTGTTCATTTGTCCTTTCTTATAGATGATTGTAAAATCATAGTCGCTTAGGTCCAATCTAATCCTGGTCATTTTTGACGAAGGGTTTTTGTGCGAAAATAGGGAGATTAAAGGTCTATGGTCAGTTACTACTATGAACTTTCTACCGTCTAAAAAAATTAATACACCAGTGTATTGCTTAAAGTTCTTTTTCAATTACAGGTTTATTTAAATCATGTTTTTGTAACGATTTACTTGCATATGAGATAGGTAAATCTTGGCCTATTTCTCCTTGGGATAATACAGCGCCTAACGAAAAGTTTGAAGCGTCAGTTGTTAAAATAAAGGGTTTATTAAAATCAGGGTATTGTAATATTGGTGGGTTCATAAGTTTGTTCCTCAGTTCTTCAAAAGCATGTTGGCATTGTTCTGTCCATTTAAAAACTGCTGATTTCTTTAATAGTGCGTTTAGATGTTTTGCTATGTCGGCAATATTTGGTATGAATTTCCTGTAGTAATTGCAAAATGCAACGAATCGTCTTACTTCGTCTGCATTTGTTGGTGTTGGATAGTCTTTAATTACTTTGTTTTTAGATGGGTCAGTTTTTACACCTTAGGAAGCAACATTTTTTAGGGTTAAGCTTTAAATTATATTTTTGCAATCTGTCTAAGACTCTTATTAAGTTCTGGTTGTGGTGATTCAAACTACATCCGAATACTATTATGTCGTCTACGTACAGAAATGCTTCTGATTCTAAGCCTGAGAGTGCTATTGTGAGCATTCTTTGAAAGCTATTTGAAGAAATTTTTAGTCCGAAAGGTAATCTTTTAAATTGGTAATGTCCTTGTGCTGTGGAAAAAGCTGTAAGTGGTCTTGAGTCTTTGTTCAATTCAATTTGATGAAATGAATTGGTCATGTCTAGTGTAGAGAACCATTTGGCTCTGCCAAGTTTGTCTAAGACGTCTTCTAGTCTGGTTAGTGGGAATTTGTCATCCACTATTTTGTTGTTTAGTTTCCTAAAGTCCACTACGAGTCTCCATTTCTTTTTGTCTTCCGTGTTTTTCTTTGGTACCAAAAGGAGTGGAGCATTGTATGGACTAATTGATGGTTCTATTATATTGTCACTAAGCATTTTTTGTACTTGTTCATTTATAATACCTGTGTGGGAGTGTGGTAGTCTGTAGTTTTTTATGTATACCGGTGTATTATCTGAGGTCGTAATTGTTTGTTTATAAAAATTGTTTACTGTCAATTTTTCATTTTCGAGGTGAAAGACATTTTGATATTTTTCAAAAATATTTATTAATTCTGTTTTTGCATAGTCACCATTATTGTCTAACTGTAAGTCATTTAGTATTTGTTGAAAACGTTTAGAGTCGTTGTCACAATTGTAACGTAATATGTCGTAGTTTTTCAGTGAGTCAGTTTGTAAGTGAATGCCCTTTAAATTTGTTTCCTCGTCTGTTGTGTTTAATATTTTAATATGTGTCATGCCGTTGCTGGGTGCTATTGAATTACTTAAGAACACACCTTGTTTTAGTTCATTATTAAAAATTACGCTATCTTCAGTTAAGTGTAATTTTATCGCTTGTATTATTTCTGTTCTTGGAGGTATTTTTATATGTAGTGACGTAAGAGCTTTTGTATGCATTGGAAGGGTTATAGTAGTATTATTTGTAAATAATGATATTGTAAAAGTTTCGTAGTCTATTTTACAAAGATATTCTTGTAGAAAATCTCTACCTATAATGCCGTCTGTCTCTATTGGAAAATCTGTTTTTACTAACTGAAAGGGGTGACTGCATTTTTCTTCAGTCAGTGTTAGTTCTAGATTTATTGTCCCTAATGAGTGAATTTCCTCCGTAGTGATCCCCGTTAATTTGCATTTTTCTTCTGGATCGAACTGTTCTCCGTCAAAGCTTGTTTGCATGCGACATATTGATATGTCGGCACCAGTATCTATAAGAAATGTCAATTGTTTATTCTTGTATTTGGTGATTATGAAATTCGTGTTATTAGTGGATATTTTGTAAACGTTTAGTCTTGGCTGTCCGGAATATCTTGGTATTCCGAGCCTGTTGGGTTTCCCGAATAGTGTATGGAATGTATTTGTCTGTTTCTACTGTTTCCATAATTGTCGTATTGTGTTCTTCTACTGTTCGTATTGAAGTTATTGTTCCTATTAGGATTAAAGTTATTATGTCTATCGTTGGAATTGTTATTTCCAGATGAATTTCTATTATTTCTTTGGTTGTAATTATTGTTTCTATTGGGATTAAAGTTATTATGTCCATTGTTGGAATTGTTATTTCCAGCTGAATTGCTATTATTTCTTTGGTTGAAGTTATTGTTTCTAGGGAAATTATTGTTATTGAAATGGTGGTTTCTATAGTTATTATGTGTTTGATCTCTTTTTAACTGCAATATAGTGTTTTGACCAGGGTAGGAAAAAATTCTACTCGCGAGCACAATTCGAGTCAACTCTCTCATTTTAAAATTTGTGCTCGCGAGTTTTATTTTTAAACTCGCGAGCACAAATTTTTTACGAGTCATAAGATTTTTGTGCTCGACTCGTAAGCAGATAACAACTCGTTTTAAAATTTGTGCTTACGAGTTTTATTTTTCAACTCGTAAGTACAAATTTTATGCGAGCAGAAAACGAGCGCATACGAGTTGAAATCGAGCAACTCGTTTAAAAAAATTAATGTTTGCTTGTGCGAAGTAAAAATATACATACATATGAATTTTTAGAAACGAAGGGCAGGCAAATGTGTAGGAAGGGGTTATAAAAACATATGCACACATATGAATGCTGGGCATAACCATGTTGATAAGAATGTATGTGTGTTTGTATGTATAAATGTTTTCTTGTTTAAAAATATGTAAACCTGCAAAATGTTTAATGATGTGTAATAAAATGTATGCGTTCTTAAATGACTTAAATAAAAGTGTTTGAGATTGGTAACATATTATTTTCATAAAAGCTGCCTTTAATAATTATAAATAAAATAAACATTTGTCAATCGATTTTCATGGTTTATGGCTCATTTTATTCGTAATATATCTGGCTTTCTGATAAATAATAAAAAAAATTGTTCTAAATTTGTTAACAAATTTTTGAAAACAAAAAATAGTACTAATTTTGCTTGAAAAAAAAAGTTTATCGCCACTAATTTCTGAAAATGTCCGAAACAGTGGAAAATATAAAAAATGTTATTCGTTTGACTTAAAGGAAATATTATTAATAATCATTTGTTGGTGTTTTTATAAAAATCGGCCCTTATTTCGGGCGGAATATAAGTCAAGCCCATAAAAAAATTTGAAACTGCAAACGGATTTAAATTAACCGCTTCAAAATCTTTATATTTTATATGTTTTTATTTAAAGACTTACATTTGTTTTTGAAGACCAGTGTTATAAATGAATTAAGAGTTTTTTAGGGTAGCAAAAGCCATCACATAATTGTCTTGTGACAACCAAATTAGTTGATTCTTATAGAAAACATCAGCAGGTAGTAAACAATCACGACTATTTATAGAAAATGTGATCATTGATATGTTTGTTTGATCCCTAGTGAGTGTTTAAATGTCAGTGCAATGGGTCTGAAAAACTTATTATATTAATGTTTATGTTAAAATGGCTGGCAAGACGTGTGGGAAAGGGTTGTAAAAGTGATGTTTGTACTAAAAAAATGCACACAAGCGAATGCTGCTCATAAACAGGTAGATAAGTGTGATTTAAAATATATGTGCAATACGTATAAATGTTAAATTTTGAATGATGTGTAATAAAATGTATGCGTTCATTAGTGACTTACATAGAAGTGTTTACGATTCATAGGAAATTAATGAACTGCCTTTTTTATATTTTCGAAACGTATAACATGATTGCATTCTTTTAAACGAATCCTTTTCTTTGCTATTTCTTCTTCATGGTTAGTTATACTTGTCACAACGTAATATTTGCTGTATCAATAAATACCTTTTCCCACCTTACTTCTGATCCATTTGCTAATGCTGTGTTGTGTTTCGATGATATATTCATACATACACACATTTATCCACACATACAAACAAATAAACAGGAAAAATATATTTTTAGTTAAAAAAAATTCATACGCAAAAATAAAACTCGCGAACAATTCTTTTTAGCTCGACTCGCGAGTTGAGTTTTATTTTTGACTCTTAAAATTTGAATTCTTTTCGCGAGCAATATTTTTCAACTCGCAAAAATAAAACTCGCTCGCGAGTTTTATTTTTTAAACTCGCGAGCAGTAAAGAATAATTCTTTTCAATGTTGAAAATAAAACTCGCTCGAATTGGACTCGCTCGCGAGCGAGTTTAATTCGAGCACTCTCCGTACTCTGGTTTTGACTCAATTTATGTTCATTCTCTAATTCTAATGCAAGTTCGGATGCCTCTTGTAAGTTACTTGGTCGAGCAGCGTATATGGTCGCTTTAAAGTTTTCATTTAGTCCCTTTTTTAATGTATCCAGTGCTAATTTGTTATTTAGTTTTATTATTACATTCATTTCGGCTTCAGAAACTTCATTCCCTAATTCTTTAATACCTAGTTGATTTAAATTATCTATTATTGCTGTTATTTTTTCTTTGTATGAATTTATATTCATTTTTCCTTGGAATAATATGCTAAGACTATTTTGTAATTCCGGGATGGTTTTGGTATTCTTATATCTGTTTTTTAAAAGATTTTTTAGAGTTTCAAAACTGTCTGGTTCTGACAAACTTCCTATTGCTGTTCTTACTGTTGAAGTAAGTTTTGCATGGTATATGTATTGAAGAAAGTCTGTCTTTGCTTCGGTGGACAGTGTCTTATTAATAAGTTGTGCTGTGATTAAAAAACTATCTAATTCTATGTAGTTACCATTGAATAGAGGTAGTGCTTTGGAAACGGTTTCTAAACTAAATGATGCCATCTTTGTATCTGATTCTTTAGTGTCTTGTATTAAATATTCTTTTATCTTTTTGTAAACGTTATCAAATTCTAATTTTAATGCTACTGTTTCCTTTTCATTTTTCTTTTCAATTTGTGCTGTTAAAAATTGTTCTCTTATATTTTCAATAGTTTCTAATTTTATTTGTATAGTTTTTCCTGTATATGTCCTTCCTGGACTTTTCTTTAGAGTTTTTAATATTTCCCTTAGTTCTGTTAAATTTTCTTCCATTACCATATCATAATTATATATTTTATTTCATTTTATTTTGTTAAAAAAAATCTTACTGCTATTAAATTTTATTTTTATGAATAGGTTTTTATTATTAATATTTTTTTTTTTTTTTTTTTTTTTGTTGAATTTATACATCAGTAATAGCATTATTTGCTCTATTGTTATATTTTAAGACATATCCTTTAAAATACTTATTCACCTTATATGCTACATATAAAACAATAAGTACTATACCTAATGTTATTATGTATTCTGGGAACATTGGTTTGTTATTGTTTTCTAAATTTCCGTTATTAACTACTGTTTCTTGTATTTCCACTTTGCTCTGTGGTTTACCCATTATTTCTAAAATTGTCACCCAAAAATTTATATCCATTCAAATTTAATTATTATATTTTTCAATTAATTTACAAGATATATTTTACTTAATTGTTTCCTCCTTCTGGAGTGTCTTGATTTGTAAATAATATATTTTTTTTTTTTTTGTTTTAAATTTTAATTGAAAATTCTTCTACCTTTGTTTTGAAAATGCTTTTATTTTCGCCTTCACCTCCTTCTTTTCTTCTACAGTGCACGCGATGTTTAGTTCTTTATATAGGATTGCCAATTTCTTCCTTCTTTGGGACTGTTTGCCTGCTCGTTTCTTCTTTGGTTTCACCTCCACCTTTGCTTGTTCAATGTGGTTTTTCTTGTGTCTGTTCTTATATTCCTGTAGAGTTATTGCTTTCGGGCCGGCATTTACTGGTAAAGGTTCATACCTTGGTACCGTGTGGCTTACTGGTTCTGGAATGTACTGTTCAACCAGATACCCTTCCCAGCGGCTAATTATCTCGTTGATTTCTTTTAACGACGTAGTAGACAGTTGTTCTGAAAATCCTAAGTTTCGGTCTGCAGGATCGCCATGTGGTGTTATGGGATTTGGTTCAGCCATGTGGTGTACACGACTCAAAAGATATTTCAAAGTCCCTATAACCCTCGGTTATTGCTAGCTGTAGGGGTTCCAGCCAATAAATTATGCGTTCGAAAGAACTGCCAAAATCTTTTGAGACAAAAATAATACTAGGCAGGCTTGTGCCGATTTGGTTGTAAGTTTAAGTCTAATTTATTAAAGTCAATGTAAAGGTTTATATACAGCTTATGAGAATACAGTTTAGTTTCTCTAACTTATTCTAGCTTATCATAATTATATATTTTACTCTTTCGGTACCATGTAGATATCTAATGTTAATCAATATAGTTGCATGTTAACCAATCACAATGAGTCTTTCATTATGTTCACTCAATATTAAGTAAGTCACTCAATGTCTGGTTAACATGCCTTCAACTACAAGTGATGTAAATTGATATTCGTTTTGTTGACACTTGTAGGTATAATTGTGCAGTGTGCCTGCGTTATCGACTAAATGTGGTACGCTATATGTATGTGCACACTACAATTGGTTTGTTTGGACAACAACAGCACTTGAAACTGTGTTGCTTCCTCTTAATTAAAAGTCTTTCACCTTCAAAATAAGAGTCACTTTATTAATAAATTTTCTTAACTTATATACTAATTTTACAATAAAATTGTGAACAATTGTTTATTTAAATTTGCTGACAGTTTATTTTGTCATGACCTTATCAATAATACATTAAACCATTTTTCTGCCGAATCTACAAATTATCATATAAACAATAACTGCGAAGTTAATAAACCTTAAGGATCTTTTAATGAGGTTTGTAAATCTGTTAGGTTTTGTGTATGTGAACTGTATTCGCTGGAATGTATTTTATTGAATAATTGCTTTAGACGTGTTGCATTGGCAAGTTCGGTGATTATCCAAAGCTTGGTGTATGATGCCTTTAGAGAGCTGGAGATTGTCTGTTGACCTTGTATTGATATGAATTTGCTTTTGAGAGTACATTCCGGCTCCAAGTAAAGTAAGCCTGACCCTTTAAGGGTAAATTGAGTGATATCTTTCTTGCACACCGCTGTTGCATGAATTGCCGTGGGTAGTGCGTAAATCCATTTATTCTGGTGGTGGAGAGGTATCCAAGCATTGGTGTCTTTTATTTGTTGCACTGAGCAGTCTGCTTTAGTTTCGTTGTGAAATAAACTAATTTCGCAGGCGCATGTGGGTGAACCTTCTTCATATCGGACCTGTACTTTGGAACATACAAAATCATCTTCTTTGATGACGGCGCATAAGTTGAGTTCAGTTTTGTCAATGGTGAAATACTGACGACGGATCACATCAACGGCCCATATGGACGAACATGGTTTTATTGATAATAAGGTGCCGTTGATCCAATTTGGCACTGGTACAAGGTTGAATAATGCAAATTCGTCAAGCTCAACTAATGGTAAATTGATACGAAATATTACTGTGTTATTCGTGAGTCCACCTTCAACTTTCATCAGTTTATACAAGTACCTCATCCTGTTTGACAGGCAATTTAAGTGATTCGGCAAGTGCATTCTTATTTTTTCTATTTCCTGTTGTAATTGAAGCGGAGTAATGATGAGCGGACTTATAATACCGTGATGAGTGTTTGTAAGAACATCCAGTATTGAAGACTGTGTGTGTTGTAAGTGTGCCGCAGTGATTGTGAGTTGAATGCATAGTGATGAGAAAATGCGGTATTTGTTGGTCGATTTGCTCAAATTTCTCCTTTATTCGACCTTGGTCTGACTTCAAGATATTTATAGTAGAGTCTACAATTGACGTCCGATTTCTTAAAAGGCTGAGAAGATGTGCCTCATTTTCCTTTATTTGTGAAATTGTGCTTGCCATGTTGTCCGCATATTTCGAGTCCAATACACCAAATAGTGAGTTCGCAATGTTCCCTACTAAATCGATTGCTCCCCTTTTATGTCTTCTGTCTGAAAGTAGAGTGCTGCTCATGTGTAGTTCGTCTTTGGTATGTTCAAAGTATTTGACAAGGTTTTGACATGACGATTTTTCTTTCATGTCTTCACATAAACTGCTTAAAGCTCTGGTACCGCCTGCGAACATTGCCAATTCAGACCAAAATTCCTGTAAGTCGTAATAGATTAAAATTTGCCAATCCGAGGACGAAATTGCTGCCGATCCAATGCCTTCAAAATGTATGCCCACCTGAGTTCCCAGCTGCGTGTTGTGAACTTGTGTTCCTAAAACCAATGGTAGTAACATGAGTGCAATCAAGGCCGTGGTGATATTGATAGGCATGGAGATGCGCCTTTTCTTTCTGGGATTCTCGGACTTATCGCAATCTTCATGATCGGAAGTTTCATCGGACTCTGTATTGATAAGGGTGCTAACCGTACAATTGGTCTTCTGCAAACCCCGGATGACGTCTTAACATCAGCCACTCGCACCAGACCATCATCTCCTTGATGCACTTTTACTATCCTAGCCAACGGCCACTTTAAGGGAGGTATGTTATCCTCTTTTACTATGACCATATCGCCGGGCTTTACGTTGGCGTTCCGTGTTTTCCACTTATATCGATACTGTAGTTCGCACAAGTATTCCCTTGACCATCTCCTCCAAAATTCCTCCTTTAGGTGAGTGACCAATTTCCACCTGGTTAAGAGACCCATCTTTGGTTCTTTAGAACTTAAGTTTACCTGCGAATTAAGTGGTTCCCCAATTAGAAAATGACCAGGTGTTAGTGCAGCCAAATCACTTGGGTTGTTTGACAAGGGAGTGATTGGTCTTGAATTAAGAATGCCTTCGATTTCAATTATGATGGTATCGAGTTCCTCATATGTCAACGAAGCTGTTGCTACACTTTTGAGTAAGAGATTCTTCGCTGACTTTACCGCGGCCTCCCATAAGCCCCCAAAATGAGGTGCTCGTGGTGGTATGAAGTGGAACGTTATGCCTTTGGATGAGCAGGCTTTACTGATTTCACTTACGGCCGGAATGGAATAGATTGAATCTGACAATTCTGCGAGATGATTTTTTGTGCCCACAAAATTAGTCGCGTTGTCACAGTACATCTCTCTGCAATGGCCTCGCCTGCTGGTGAACCGTTTTAGTGCTCCTATGAAAGCTTCGGAGGTTAAGTCGCTAACCAGTTCTAGATGAACAGCCTTAGTCGCGAAGCAGCAAAACACGGCTATGTATGCCTTTTGAGGTTTCTTACATTTGTAATGAATCCACAGTGGTCCGCAGAAGTCCACACCGGAGTTGATGAAGGGGCGAGCTTGTGTGACACGGGTTGATGGCAAATTACCCATGATTTGATTGAGCAATTGTGGTTTGGCTCTGGTGCATCGTATGCAGTGTTGGACAATTGATCGTGCTATTGTTTTACATTTTACTGGCCAATACCTTTGCCTCACATGTGATAACAGTGCTTGAGGCCCACAGTGGCGATTCTTTTCATGTGTCATTTGCATTATCAACCTTATTATTGGGTCATTGTAGGGAATCAACATTGGATGTTTTGCGTCATATGGAAGCACTGAAGATTTTAACCGACCTCCCACTCTGATGATGCCGTTAGTATCTAAGAAGGGGGTGAGATTGTCATATTGACTGCCCTTGCTTACTTCACCATGCCTTTTCAAGTGCTTCCAATCTTCTTCAAAATCTGATCGTTGTATTTCACGTATAATGACTGTGAGGGCCTGTTCTAATTCTTGAGCCGTTAAGTTAAGTTCTTGATGTTGCTTTATCTTTCTCGCATGATTAATGAATCATATCATGTAAGCCACAACTCTCTGGAGTGTTTGAAATGATCCGTTATGTTTTATTTTGTAGATCATATCTGATGAACTGTCATCTGCGGTCGTAACTACAGTCGCCCTCTTACGTTCCATATCGTGCTCACTTGGTATTGTGCATGTGTTGGTCATGGCTGCCGGCCAAACTTCCTCTAATCCGTGAAGAAATATGGGCCCATAGAGCCATAGGGTGCTTGCTGCTAGTTTTGATGGAGAAAGGCCTCGCGACAGAATATCCGCCGGGTTTTCCTTTGATTTAACGTGTCTCCACTGCTTCGGTATTGACAGTTCCTGGATTGCCGCGATTCGGTTAGCCACAAACGTTTGGTAAGCTGCTGATTGCGAGTTGATCCAGGATAAAACGATCTCTGAGTCGGTCCATAGATAAGTGGGTGCATTTTCAAGTTCCAAATCAGCCTTAACCCTTGCTGTTAGTTGGGCGCATAACAAGGCTGCGCAGAGTTCCAGACGAGGCAAGGTCTGGCGTTTCAATGGGGCTATACGCGATTTTGCACAAAGCAGTCTTACTATCACCTGCCCGTTTTTTATTTTTGATCGAAATGCAGCACCATATGCTCTTTCTGAAGCATCCGCAAAGCCATGAATTTGTGTGGTTGAGGGAATATGTCCTTCAAAAACATGTCGTGAAATCTCTGGGTTATTTAAATGTTGTAATTCACTGCGAAACGTCATCCATCTTTTGGAGAGATTTGCTGGCAATGCTCCAATTTTGTTTGCCAAAGCTCTTGAATAAATATCTTGGCGGTGACCACAACTGGCACCAGTATTCCCAAGGGATCGAAGAGTCTTGCCAGATCTGACGTTTGGTGACTTGTTTAGTTTCTTCTGGATATACTTTGACACAAAATTTGTCAGCGTTTGGCAGCCAGGTTAATCCTAAGGTTTTTACCCTTTGACCCTCTGTACTGTTAAAGTCAATATTGACTTCATGTTCTTTATCTGCTACATGTTGAAGTAATTTTGGATGGTTGGCACTCCATTTTTGTAGATTCAGACCATGCTTCTTTAATATGTGTTTTAGCTCTTGCTGTATGGTCAGTGCGACATTCAAATTATCGCTTCCGCCGATCCCATCGTCTACATAGAAGTTTTTAAGTAAAAATTGGCTTCCATACGGGTACTGGACCCTGTTTTCTTTTGCTATCTTTAACAGACATTTTGTGGCCAAATATGGTGCCGATCGGGTACCGTATGTAATGGTACTAAGTTGATAAAATTAGATTGGCGTAGATGGGTTCTGTCTCCAGATAATAATCTGAAACCTTCTGTCGTCTGGGTGTATCAGCACCTGGCGATACATTTTCTCTATGTCCGTTGTAAAAACGAAACGTGGTAGTCAAAAGCGCAGTAGTATTGAGAACAGCTCGCTTTGAATGGTGGGCCTTGTGTACATCAAATCATTTAGTGCCAAGCCCGAAGAAGTTTTTGTTGAGGCGTCAAAGACCACTCGTAATTTTGTGGTTAAGCTATCAGGCCTCAATATACTGTGGTGCGGGATGAAGTAGTTTGGTTTGCACAGAGAATTTATCTCTATTTGTGTCATGTGGCCCAAGTGCTCGTATTCCTCCATAAATCGTATATACTGTGCTTTGACTTCTGGCGCCTTTGCCAGTCGACGCTCCAGTGATAGGAAGCGATTAAAGGCTACCCCATGTGAATCGCCTAATGCCTCGGGCTTGTCACTAAACGGAATTCTGACAACAAATCTTCCATTCACATCGCTGTGAGTCTGCACAAAATGGTTTTCACACTGTCTTTCTGACACTGACAGAGGTTTCTCTACCGTATTTATCTTTTCTAGTTCCCATAGCTGAGCGATGTCCTCTTCTAACATTGTTTCATTTTCGACACACATTCCGCATGCTGCAGTAGTTGGCAGGTGTTCCCCAATTTTTCCTGCAATGACCCAGCCGAGTTCAGTATTTTGCAAGGTGGGCAAATTATTGGCTAACTTGATACGCCCATCTGTCAATAATAGGTGATGGAATTCCGCACCCAACAAAATATCGATACTGTCAGGGCGGTTAAAACCTGGGTCAGCTAGTGCGATATTGTTAGGAATTTTCCAGTGATTTGAGTTAATCACTTGTGAGGGTTGTGGCGAGATTATGTGTTTAAGGACAGCTGCCTCAAGTCGTGTAGAGTAGTTATTAAATCTTGAACACAATTCGACGTTAACTCGATGATGAACTTTGGTATTGCTGGATCCAATTCCACTTATAGAGATTGAAGTTGGTTTCATTGCAATGCCAAGACGCTTAACTAGGCGTTCGCTTACAAAATTGAGCTGAGATCCTGAATCCAGCAGTGCTCTACATTGTACCTCTTTTTCGCCAGCTCTGATGTGGACAGCGGCTGTGCTAAGTAGTATATAGCTACTTGATGTGGTGTGTTTGGCTGCGCTTAGTAATGCGGCTGTTTGGTTGATTTGTGTGGGCCTTGTAATCTCAGCCGAATGGCTGCCTGTTACCTTTGAGGTTGAGGGTTGTTTGCTTGTGTTTTGATCCGAGTCCTTTAAATGCAACAGGGTATTGTGCTTGTTGGCACACCTGGTACAACTTCTTAGACTACAATTATTTGCCTTATGCCCTGGCCTCAAACAGTTAACACAATACCTTTGGTTTTGAACGAATTGAAGTCGTGCTGATGGTGACAGCTTCAGAAATTCTGTGCATGCAAATAGCGGATGTCCTGCAGATTTGCTCATGGTACAGAGTTCATTGTTTCGTCTTTCCATTGTGATAGACGTGCAAACCATTGCCCTTGCGCTTGGCGATTTATCCTTTTCGGACATTGCTTCTACTGATTGAAAATTCCTCTCCAAAAAGTTTAGAAAGTCTTTGATAGTTGGCACTTCTCGTGGATGCAGAAGGGACTGTTCATAACGAAGTCGTGTAACTTGATCCAGCCGTTTAATGAGCAAATGGATAAGTAAGGGATCCTATGTTGATGTGTCTATTTCAAGATTTTGTAGAACGAGTAAACAGTGGCAGTGAAGTGTTTTATAAGATTTGCAGCTTCCCCTACTAGATGCGTTTTCAGATACCAAATTTTTTGGACCTTTGGGATTGGTTGGCCTATGACCAATGATGAAAATAAGTCGTGGAATTCTTGCCACATTAAATAATTACCGTCAAATTTTGGTAATGTTATTTTTGGTATTGGAATTGACTCTGAAGGACTATTAGTATGTCCAGAGTTTGGTTGGGGTGTGTGGATGCCCTTCGTACATCGTTTTCCAAGTTGATAAATTGCTCAATGTTGTAGCCTTGATTCACAGGCTCGTCACTTAGCTCAGATATTTGAAGATGAAGGTCTTCAATGTTTTGCCATTGTTTGGTGGCGATTGTCATGTCCTGAGTTGTTAAACTGGTTTTAAGTAACCGCTCAAGAGAAGCCATAATTGTTTTTTGTCTACGAATTAGCTTCAACAGCTCTTCTGTGCATGCTGATGTCCCGTCAGAACGTGCTGCTTGTATTTGATTTGAGAATGCGCCTTGAGTTTTGGACACCTTCAACATAGATGATTAAAAGATGTCTTTGTATTGTAAGACGGCATCCATAATTGCGTTGTAGTAGTTCTCATAGAAGTACTTGTGGTCTAGCGGAAGGTTACTTCTTGAAGTTTCGGATAATTGTTTCAATCCGTTCTCCTATTTCTTTCTGCTTACCAACTAGCTCTGCGAATGAGGCCATTGTTGACTGCTTCTTGTTGCTTGTTCAAAATGATGAAATCCTGCGCTTGGTACAGGATCACCAGATTTGTTCAATAATAGTACTAAACTATATTGAATTGAAGTTGAATTTGTACAACAGTAGCACTTTAACTATGTTGCGATTGAATTTGGACAACAACAGCACTTGAAACTGTGTTGCTTCCTCTTAATTAAAAGTCTTTCACCTTCAAAATAAGAGTCACTTTATTAATAAATTTTCTTAACTTATATACTAATTTTACAATAAAATTGTGAACAATTGTTTATTTAAATTTGCTGACAGTTTATTTTGTCATGACCTAATTAATAATACATTGAACCATTTTTCTGCCGAATCTACAAATTATCATATAAACAGTAACTGCGAAGTTAATAAACCTTAAGTTTAAAGTCAATGAAACTTATAGATTTGTGAGTAAGCAAATTAAGTTAGTCACATTAATAAACAAATCAAAAAATATGTATTAAGTTGCAATTATAAATAAACTACCGAACAAAAAATAATAAGTATTGGGATTCAATTATAAGCGACAAACAAAATGTGTAAATTCAAAGAACTCAAACTAAGCAAAATATAAGCAGAGGTTCAACAGACTTAAAAGTAAACAATTAGGCAAGAATAAAATATGTATTAACAATGAGAAAGTGACTCAACGCCTACTATACATGCAGGACCTCCATGGGTAAGAACTGGGGATTGAGACCGGATATGGTAAACTGGATTTACACATCGGTGGTCAGGCCGATTCTTAGTTATGGATGTACTTTTTGGTGGGATGCGTTGAACGTGGATAGGTATAGGAAGATGCTCAGCCAGGTTCAAAGGAGTGCATCTTTTGGCATCACAGGTGCAAGTAGAAGCACTCCACATGAAGCGTTGTATATACTGTGGCTGCTAGGAACTTATTTAGACTCTACGAGTCCTCATTGGTTAGACCTAGGCGGGATGATCACACGAGAGTTTTGTACGAAGTGGGTCTGCTTGATCAGGGTAGTATTCTCGAGTCTGGCGTGGATCCATTGGACTGTTTGAGGGGGGTAGTATTTACGGATGGATCTGAGATGGAAACCGGCACTGGTGCCGGGGTTTATATTGCGGACCCTGACGTAAAAACTTGGTTGGGTACCCGGACACTGCAAGGTGGATGGCAATGAGGTGGCTGACGAAATCGCGAGAGAGGGTTCGTGTCTGGAATTAATGAAGAACGGAGGGGGGGTGAAGCCCCCCTATGTCACTACTATGAGGTGATACGGGAAAGATTGTGTGATGACGTTAACTGATCCTGGAAAGACGGAACGGATTGCAGGGTGGCTAGGGCACTATGGCCTAAATTAGACGCAGGGGCAACCAAGGTTCTGCTGGGATTGGATAGGAGTGGTCTCAGAACGTGTAAAGGGTTCTTGTTCTGTTAGGGCTTTTACGAGTAAATGGGACAATGTCAAACCGGACTTCTGCAGATTTTGCGATGATTTTGAGGAGCTAGAGACGGTTGAACATGACTTTGCCACTGTCCTGGGATGCAGGGTCTCAGACAGAAATGGCTGGGGGATTTCACGACGAACTGGGGTGCATCGCTGAATGTAATCCAGTCGATTTAATGGGGTGTGTCAGGGAAATAGGGTGGCTGTTTCTGGTGAGGGGACTGTAGAGGGAGTAACTTTCCTACGTAGTGCCTACTAATATCTTTTACTCTATATATCTGTTTATTTCTTTCCTTCTTCAATTCTTTCTTTTCTCTACCTGCTTATTGAAGGGATTCACAATGCACCGCATTGGTCTCCGAGCGTAGATGCGCCCTTGGGCGCATAACCTTTCTTAACCTAACCTAATGCGGTTACAATGGGTTCAAAGGCAAAAACTATGCGTTAATTGCTTAAAACCAAATCACACATCAAGTACTTGCAATTCAAGGAATTGTATGAAGTGTTCAAAGAAGCATAACACTTTACTTTACTTGAAAAGAAGCATCTACTTTCATCATCACACATCCAGCAAAACACATCCTCCACCAACGGCGTGACGGTCACGTCAGATGCTAAAAACGCTGCTAGGAGGCGCCAGGGTTATATATTATTGGCAACGGTCAAGGTATTCATTACTGCTCCAAATGGCGCTTCGGGCGAGTTTAAGGCTATACTTGATTCCGGATGACAAGTCAATCTCGTTTCAAAACGCCTTACTCGAAAATGATTTCCGCATCAGAAGCATCACTCTGCATTGATGGCATTTACAAAATTCAAAAAAGATCAAATTATCGTGTGAATGTAGGTATGATGTCAACGAATTCGAAATTCTTAACCAATTTAGAAGCATATGTTCTATTGGCACATCCACAATTTTCTAAGCAAGAATATATAGATATTTTGCTTGGCGCAGAATTTTTCTATAAGCTCATCAAAAGCAGAACAATACAACTTGGGAGCAGTTTACCTACACTTCAAAATACATCTCTTGGTTGGATTATTTGTGGATCAATGGCAAATTATCCAGGTCGTTCTAAGCAAAATGCGTTCACATGTGCAATATTTAATAGTACAACCTCACTGGAAGAAAGTATAGAACAACTCTGGAAACTAGACGAAGTTCAATGCACCGAAATATTGCTCTCACCTTCAGATCAAGAGTGTGAGCGACATTTTAGCCAGCATGTATGTTTAAATGCAGATAGACGCTATGTAGTCAATACTTCTTTTCTAGAAAATCCAAACGCATAAGGAGATTCACACACACTAGCTTACAACAAGTTTATAGCACTGGAAAGACGACTCTCAAAGGTCAAACAAGTACAATCTCAGTACACACAATTTATGGGGGAATATGAGCAGCTGGGACATATGCAAAAAATCAACATTGAAGCCTTGCAAAATCCTAAATACCTAATCACACACCACTGCTTCATCAGACCAGATAGCACCACAACAAAATTAATGTTCGATGCATCAACATAACCTCATCCGGCTTTTCACTGAACGACTTGATGCATATTGGCCCAACGGTTAAAAATTAATTATTTTCAATATCGCATCGGTTTCGACTAAAAAGATTTGTCTTTACAACTGATATAAAAAAAATGTATCGTCAAATATTAATCAACTCAAATGACCATAAATACCAATTAATTATATGGAGAGAGGATCCACTGCTGCCTATAAATTACTTCAAACTCAACACAGTAACATATGGAACACGAGCAGCAACATACTTCGAAACAAGATATTTGCAAAGGATTGCGGAGGAAAATGCTACTAATTATCCATACGGTTCTCAATTTTTAAGGTTCTCAACTATTAGCACCTGTTGTTGTCAGAACAAAAATATTCATGCAACATTTATGGCAACTTTAGATAGATTGGGATGATCCACTTCCAGAAAATCTAAACAATTTATGGAGTTCATTCAGAGATGACCTTAACAATTTAAAAAATATGGAGATTGTGCGACATATCATCAAGGGTGAACTTTCAATAGTACTCAACTATACATATTTACGGATGCCTCCGAAAAGGCATTTGGTGCAGCTACATACCTTCGTGTGATTCTGCAAGATGGCCGAGTAATTTTACATATACTTTGTGCCAAAACCAGGGTTGCTCCATTGAAGCAACAAACTCTTCCTCGCCTTGAGCCGTGTGCCGCAGTCATAGCAGCTCAGCTGCCGAAAAAATTCAGACTGATCCTCATATTATAAATCAACCAATTTATTTGTGGACCGATGCTGAGATTGTGTTATCTTGGATAAACACACAACCTTGTATCATTCCTTTGTAGCTAATCGGATAGCCACTATTCAATCACTAACTTTTACTGATCAATGGCGCCATGTTCCATCAAAGGCCAATCCCGCCGACATTCTATCAAGAGGTCTACCAGCAGACAAACTTCGTAGATACAATTTATGATTTTACGGGCCTAACACATTTTCTCGATAAGGTAAATTTTATCTGAGTTGGAGGACGACTCCACGCCTACCCATTTTTATACGATGCAAAACGTCCTATGTTAGTTCCGTATAATCACCCTCTCATAAAACTACTTTTTATCATGGTTCATGAAGAAAATAAGGACTGCAGAACACAAACTCTATTGTATTTAATACGGCAAACATTTTTGCCCGATTAATGGAAAAATAATGGCACGATATACAGTTCAGAAATGCATTAGATGCGTCAAAGCACAACCCCAATTATGTCAGCAACTTATTGGCAATCTAACTCGGGTCACTCCAGTACCAGCTTTCATTAATACTGGATTTGAATACTGCGGTCCATTTTGGCTACATTATAGGGTCAAAAGTAAAAAACAGACAAAGGCATATATAGCTGTATTCTGCTGTTTTCCAACAAAGGCTCTCCATCTTAAATTGGTTTACGATTTAACAACCGAGCCATTCATGGGTGCATTAAAATGTTTCATTAGTCGCCGCGGTCGCTGTCAAAACATGTATTCAGATAACGCCACCAATTTTGTAGGCGCTAAGAACCAGCTATCAGAGTTAGATGAGACTATTTATTCTGAAAAGGGTCAGAAAATGATTATCTCCACTGCCAGTAAAAATGGAATACATTTCCACTTTAATTCACCACATTTCGGAGGACCTTAGGAAGCGGCAGTAAAATCAGCAAAATACCTTCTGTTACAAAGCATTTCAACATCATCCCTAACACAAGATGATCTAGAGACAATCATAATAGAAATCGAGGCAATGCTTAATTCTTTCCAGTTGACTCCAACATCTAATGATCCGAACGATCTTAATGCATTGACCCCTATCCATTTTCTAATAAGCGAAGCCCTTACTTCACAAATAGACAGTAGAGCCACATCCTCAAGCAAAGCTTCGAGTCTATCACATTGCAAACAAGAATTTTGGAAGCGATGGTCTTTGGAATACTTGACTGAATTTCAGCAACGCCATAAATGGAATAAACAAGGCACCAACCTTAAGGTGGGAGATATGGTAATCATAAAAGAGGACAACGTGCCCGTCATGGAATGGCCAATTGCCAGAGTTGCTCAACTTTTTCCTGATGATAATGGAATAGTTAGGGTCGTGGTTGTCAAAACATCAAAGCGACTATTTAAAAGCCCAATTCACCGATTAGCTCTTCTTCCCATTGGCCAAAACTCCGAACCATCCACTACCAGAAACATCAAACTCAGATGGAGAAACCAAAACTAAAAAACAAAGGTTCTTAAAAAATCAGCATAGCCTGGCATTACTGACGATACTAGTTATGTTACAACTAGCGTTCCGAGCTTCTGTCGAAAACAAGAAATTCGGTAATAAGTTAGGAATTAATTTTGAACATCAAACACTGAGTAGAATCTAATTGTTTACTACGATTTCAAAGCTTATTATGCTGAAACATTAATTCTCATTGACGGCACACAATGCTTGCAGTCTCTGTGTCAGCTGATGTGACCAAATTCATCATGTATTGGAATCATTGATCATTTTAATCATATAAAAGGGGAGGCAACGTTGCACATGCATTATTTGGCTTATTGGATTCTGAACACGCAGATCAAATGTCGGAAACAATACAAAGGGTTAATGAAAATGAGTCATATTTACTGATATTATTTAAAAACCAAACATAAATTCAACAATCAATGTTAACAAAATCAAATTGCAGCAAGTACAAGGTTTGAATATTTAGAAAAAGAGCTAAAACTTTACGCTGACAATATAAGTAGTATGCTAACACAAACTCAATTGTATCAACTGTTTAATGCTGCAGTACTTGAATTGGCTCTCATTGCAACAAACTTAGTAGTAATACAATCATCAATTCTTGATACACTTACCAAGCGTCAACACGGAAGAATCAGCCCACTTCTTATCGCTCCTCAACAATTAAAAAATCAGCCAAAAAAAAAGTTCACCTGCCTTCGTCATTAAAGCTGTCATTTACAGAAGAAGATGAGCTACTTCAATTATTTAAGCTGATGAAGGTTAAAAGTGGACTCTCGCGTCAACATGCTATTTTTAAAATAACCTTACCATTGATTGGGTATTAAAAGTTAAAACTAGTCCATCTTACTCCTGTTCCTAATACAGTAAACTATTAAAACATGCACCAACGGTATCAACGCTTACCGAAAGCAATTTATTATTCTCCTCTCTACCTCACAACTGAAGACTTGCGAAACAGTAAATCAAAACATATTTCTGTGTACCAACATTCCAATCCGTTATAACTATGGACATATATATGCGCATGTGAAATACAGGTGTTCACCAATAATACTTCACCAACATGCAACATTGAAAAATCTGACCAAGGATGGATATCATTAAACAGCAAGAATCCATGGATTAATGCAACTCCATCACCTTCAGAGAAATTATATCTATCTTGGTTAAAGGATCAGGTCTACCCATTTTGGTTCCATAATGTATCATAAAACAAAAGCTTGACACTATAAACGGTCGAAAAACGATATCAAGTACAGTAAGTTCATCATACACAACCTTTTGCCTAAGTTCAACATATCATTTGTAATGCCTCACAATCACCTTGCAGACAGCAACCAGCCAAAGCCTAACAAGTTTGAGATTTCATATTCAGAAAATTTAAGACATATTGAAACAGTACAAAAGGCGCTAAAAGATCGCGACATCATGGAACTCCCTAATAAATTAAGAACTCATCAAAGGCATTTCTATACCATTAGCTACCTAGCCCTTTTTTCAGTATCATCACGCTAATAATAGCATTTATAATATTTAAGAAGTCAAAAACAAAAGAATTCTTTAACGAGGATATTAAGCTTCCAATAACACCTATACCGATGCCTCGACAATAAACTAAGTTTACTAAAAATATATGTATAATATATCTAGAATGTATTTTACGCCTTTTGTTTAACATTGTACTTATTTAGAATTTATTTTATCCGCCTTGTTTAATTCAACATTGTAATTATTTCAAAAATTCTATTTTTACTCGTTGAACGAGCGTTCAAGGCGGGGAGAATGTTAAAAACATACATCCGTACACTTATTCATTTGTTTATTTACTTACTGTAAGAACATAAATTCATACACTTACTAATTTGTTTATTTACTGCTTACTGTTAAGAACACACATTCGTACTAATTTATTGCCCAATATTTTAATTTCTATGTAATTTCGTCAACTGCATACACGGCACTTTAAGTTCATTAACTATTGCTCATAATATCTATATGAAATATCTATAATATCTGCTTACTATTAAAGTTCATTTACACTATTTATAAATTTGGTCATTGATTTTATGTTAAGTTATGCAAATTTTATTTCTTTATTGTTATTTTTATTTAGCTGAGCATTTTTAACTTTAATTCCTTGTATATAATAGAATGTAAAAAATAAAGTTAGTTGGTCGTGTTTTGATAACCATAATAACAATTGTGTTTTATTATATGACGGCTGTCTTAAGTGCTTAAAGATTATCACAAGAAAAAGATTGGTTTAGTTCAAATTCATGTGTTTCCTACCAATTCATAACAATGTATGTAAATCTGTTTGTTTGTAAGTTTGAATTTAACCGTTGGTAGGACAGCACCTGGCTGTCAGAAATGTAGTTAGTTATAATAGAACAACCCTGAGTTGATACCATATGTTTGCTCTACGACAGTTCTGGTACTGTGTGTGTGTGTGTGTATTTGGCATACACAAGTGAAATCGTATAAATGGGCAAACATCATTTAATGCGGGGCAGTCGGTCGTGGGATCGCAATAGGGTTAGACCTACTTAGGACAGTGGACACATCCCAATTACTCTTTAACTATTTTGATCCACTCGTTGGCTCCTTGGTACACTGGACAGCACGTATGTGGGTACACCTCGGGTGATCTTGAGTCTCCGTCCGAATCACCGCTATAAGGTTACACATGTTGCGAGCTATTGAGCAACTGGCCGCTTGATTGGTGACCGTTACTTGTCGTTACAAAGGCACCCGAGCAGGGACCTGATGTTTCAAAAACAACAACGACATCAACAGCAGTTCCAGCCGAAGACTCCCCAAGCAAGAGGATAAGAACCAAGTGGATATATAACCTGAAGATGTTCCGAGTACCCGATGTGGAAGTGAGTGGTCCGTTTGGCCCTTTCAAGCCAGGCATAACGTCCCAACAGCCGGACTGCAGTGCGCACCCAAAACTCAATCGCGGAATGATTATTGAGGTCATCCGCAAATGGGGGGTGACCTTCACAGGTGACAACCTGCTCTGTTTTTTTTTTGAACGAGTGGAACAACTGGCTGTCTCATATGACATTTCTGTGGACGAAATTCTCCCCGTTATGACCGAGCTGATGCAAGATAAGGCGCTGATATGGCTACGTAACAACCATTAAGCGTGGATACGGTGGGCCGTATCCAAGGTATTTTAATAACCACAACGATTGTTGCCGCCACTGTATTATTTATTAATTCTTCATTACACTCGTTCTGTTAATAAGACTAAGTTGTCTGTGTGTATGTTCGAAACCGTATTACTTAATACCTATACACACTAACATTCATTCCATCGCAACACATTTATATATATTTACATTAATACATATTTAATAACTGTAATGGCGTACGTTTGCAAAAGCTGCAGACAATTGAAGTATACTTACGAATCTTATTAATCTGAGCTGAACCATTCGCACGACAATACAAAATTTTTTAAAGCTTACTTTCAAATAAATGAATTGGAATCAAAACAAAGTTTGCTAATAAAAGTTGTATTTACTTGCTCGGATTTGTTAAAAGAAAATTTAACAAAATCTTTAAAAAATTTTTTTTAATAGAACACGTGTGTCGGTTCATAAAGAAAATACATAAAGTAAAATTATGACGGAATATAACTGCAAAAAATGCCCCGCAGTGGACACCAATAGGATGGTTCAGTGCGACAGGTGTGACAGCTGGTTTCATTTTGAGTGTGTTAACGTAAGCAGCGATGTAGCTAATATTAGCTGGATGTGTGACAATTGTGGCCACCAACCTGCAGTCTCAATTAGCACCCCAACTCGCCACGCTTCTATGGGCAGAACTGAGAAGCAACCCATGGACAATCCAGTTGGTACCACTGTAGCCACATCACCCACAACATCGGCCATACCTACTGCTGTTACTACCCTACAACGTGCGGACTTTGCTACGTCTAGTCACAACCCAAATAATGTTGTGACGTGGTCAAGCACATTTTTGCAATGCAATTCTTCAAGCTTTGCAAAACCTCAAGGTGCCCTGTCGAACCCGGCAGGTAAAACTCATCAGCGGCAAGCGAAAGAAACCTCGTTGAACCAACGTGATCTACAGCTACGTATGCTAGAAGAAGAGAGGGAACTTCAAAAAAGGTACTTGGAACGAAAGTACGCAATTCTAGCGCAAGCCGAGGGCAGCTTAGGTAATGAAAGTGGTATTTCATTAAACTTTACATAAAATCAGCCCACGGCGTTGCAGTTAGCAGCAAGGCGGGTGATACCAAGAGACCTACCATCCTTCGACGGCAATCCAGAAGATTGACCATTATTTTTAAGCAGTTTTAAAAATAGCACTGAAATTGCCGGATACTCAGACGCTGAAAATCTTATGCGCCTACAATCCTGCCTGCGTGGAAAGGCTAAAGATTTAGTGAGAAGTAAATTACTTTTACCCTCTATGGTGCCCGAGATCATACAAACCCTCGAAATGTGCTGCGGCAGGCCGGAATACATCCTTGAAAGTCTAATAGAAAAGGCTCGTAAATTTCCACCCCCGAAAGACAAACTGGAAAGTTTCATTCAGTATGCGCTCATGATCAGAAATCTATGTTCTACAATGGAAGCATGTTCTATGGACGCACATCTTAATAACCCCATGTTGGTGAAGGAACTGGTAGAAAAACTTCCCAATACCCAAAAATTAAACTGGGCAATGCATCCAAAGGACAACAAAACCCCAACTATTAAAGTTTTTAGTGACTGGATGTATAACATTGCGACGGCCGCCAGCCAAGTGGTCTCTCCAACTGTATTTAAACGTAACGTTTCCATGAACTTACACATCACGGGTATGGAACAGAATCAATCGCAACAAAAGTCAAACTGTTATGTGTGGTAGCGCAACTCACAAAATACAAAACTGTGAAGGGTTCAAAGATGCCACGTTAGATCAAAGGTGGGCAATCGTAAATGTTAAAAAACTTTGCCGACAGTGCCTCAATTTCCATCGCCGCAAATGTTTCTTCAGCAAACCTTGCGGTATTGACAATTGCCCGGCTAAACACCACCAGTTAATGCACAAACACAACAAAACCGTTCAAGCGGAAAATCAAGCTGCATCTAAAGAAACTGAAAATCTGATAAACGCTCACAACAATATTAAACAAGATCTTAATTTACTTTTTAGATTTATTCCTATTCGTCTGTATGGCAAGTACAAAACTGTGGAAGCATTCGCGTTTTTAGACGAGGGCTCGTCTGTGACGTTAATTGATCACGAACTCTTCGAAGAGTAAACCTAGAGGGTACAGAAGAATCTTTGACTCTTAAATGGACAGGTAAAACTACCCGCGACGAAGAAGGATCAATACGCTTTTCAATGTGGGTGTCAGACGTCGAAAATAAAAGGCAATTTATGTTAAACGACGTTCACACTATTAAAAACCTGGATCTACCTACCCAGTCAATGAATATCAACCAAGTAGTGAAAAGATACCCCTACTTAAAAGGTTTGCCTCTGAAATCATACGAAAGCGCGAGACCGAAGATCTTGATCGGCGTGAACAATTGGAGACTTGCTGTCCCACTAAAAATTAGCGAAGATGACATAAATCAACCAATTGCATCTAAAACGCGTTTGGGCTGGTCTTTACAAGGTTGTACATCAAAGAAGTCGATGCCGGCCTTTGTAAATGTACATGCGTGTGAGTGCGAAAAACAATACCAAGCGCTCCACGAACAAATGAAAAACTATTTTCTACTAAAAGTAATAGCAAAGATCAGACTTCACACCATCTGGGCCCTGTAGAAAAGATATTGGGGATGTATTGGGATCCCAAAAACGATGTCTTTAAGTACATTTGTAAATTTTCTAGACTCAGTAGAGATATTTTCCAGGATGAAATAATGCCAACCAAAAGAGAAGTTCTACAGGTACTAATGGCTATATTCGACCCGTTGGGACTCCTGTCAATTCACACAATAAGTCTTAAAATACTCCTGCAAGACATCTGGCGCTCTCCAATCAAATGGGACGACGAGCTGACAGCCGATTTATATCGCAAATGGAATCAATGGACCGTTACTTAATCAGACATATCAAAGGTTGCAATTCCACGCTACTATTCAACCCTCTTACCAACAGCTACCAACATCGAGCTACACACATTTGTTGATGCCGGAGAATTTGCATACGCAGCTGCATGCTACCTTCGAGTCTTAAATAATTCTGACGTCGACGTATCGTTTATTGCAGCCAAATGCAAGGTGGCACCCCTAAAAGTTATATCCATACCAAGGATGGAACTTCAAGCAGCGGTGATCGGCGTAAGGTTAGCATCGAAAATTCTCAACAGCAGGCGCATTAAGTTCAGCAGATGCTTTTGGTGGACAGACTCAAAAACAGTTTTGAACTGGTTATCAATGGACCCACGCAACTTTAAACCCTTTGTAATGCATCGTGTTGGTGAGATCCTGGAAACCACAAACCTCTCGCAGTGGAATTGGGTTTCATCGAAGTTAAATCCAGCCGACGCTGCTACAAAAATCTCAAAGGTGAACACTGATCAATGGTTTAACGGACCTCAATTTCTAAGAGGCGATAAAGAAAATTGGCCTGTATTTTCGAATTCCAAGCACCTAAGCCAAGAGATCGAGTCAACTATAACCGAATAGCGTTTTTAATGTTCTCCAAAAGCAATATTTCGAACCAAACATCAAATATTTCTCATGCTGGAGAAATCTCTACAGATCCCTTGCAACGTTTATACTATATATTAATCGGGTCAAATGTTTAACAAAGAAGAAGGACCCACCAACAGAGATTAATTTCGATATGATTCAACAATCCAAAAACGTTTTGTATAAAGTGGCTCAACGTGTAGAATACGCTGAAGAAATCGCAGACATTTGTATAAATAAAAATGTGAGTAAAAACAGCAAAATAAAACAACTTAACCCATTTTTAGACGAATATGGTGTTCTGCGAGGTGAAGGGAGAGTACCATCCTTAAATTGCATCGGCCGATCATATTGCCTCATGATCACTATCTAACGTTCTTAATTGTTCGTCACTACCACGAACTCCATCACCATTGCTTTCACGAAACTATAATCAATAATTTAAGAAGCAAATATTACATCCCTCGTCTGCGTGTACTATATAAAGTGGTACGTAGACAATGTCAACTTTGCAAAAATACGTCGAGTTTACCCGTGATACCCCAGATGTCTACTCTACCATATGCCAGACTAGCTTGCTTTGAAAGGCCATTTACATTCGTTGGTATCGATTTTTTTGGCCCATACTACGTCACCGTCGGAAGGCATAAGGAAAAGAGGTGGGGAGTAGTATTCACATGCTTAACGATTCGAGCCATACACGTGGAAGTTGCACATAGTTTAGATACGAGTTCCATAATGTGCATTTCAAATTTCATAAGTCGCCGCGGAATGCCTAGAGAGATATTTACCGATAACGGTACCAATTTCAAAGCCACAGCAAAAATGTTTAACGAGGAGCAACAACGCTTAAGTCTAGGCGATATTACTAACAAATTCGATGAAATCAAGTGGATATTTAACCCACCTGCTGCCCCACACATGGGAGGAGCCTGGGAACGAATGGTAAAGTCCATTAAAACAGTTCTAAGTGCGGCATTTCCCAACTTCAAATTCAATGATGAAAGTTTTAAAAACGCCTTATGCGAAGCTGAATTTATAATCAACTCACGTCCGTTAACATTCGTTTCACTGGACACGGAAGACGATGACCCCTTAACACCAAACCACCTACTTCTAGGTTCCTCTTCAGGCTACAAACCTATTTGTTCAGAAAACAACTTACGTGATCGTTGGAGACAAACACAAAAATTTGCAGATTTCTTTTGGCGACGATGGGTTAAAGAATATGCCCCAAATTTGTTTCGACGAGGAAAATGGTTCACCAAACAAAACCCAGCTTGGCCCAGGTTGGCGATGTAGTTGTTCTAATCGATGAAAGTCTATCCCGAAACAATTGGCCAAAAGGTATAATCGTAGAAACCATTACAGCAAAAGACGGGCAAGTACGAAGAGTCAAAGTTAAAACGTCAACCAATATCTTGGAAAGACCCATTTCAAAAGTTGCTATCTTAGATGTCGGCATTTAATTATGAGGTAAATTCATCACTTCCCGACTCCTTTACGTAAGGGAGAATGTTGCCGCCACTGTATTATTTATTAATTCTTCATTACACTCGTTCTGTTAATAAGACTACGTTGTCTGTGTGTATGTTCGAAACCGTATTACTTAATACCTATACACACTAACATTCATTCCATCGCAACACATTTATATATATTTACATTAATACATATTTAATAACTGTAATGTCGTACGTTTGCAAAAGCTGCAGACAATTGAAGTATACTTACGAATCTTATTGATCTGAGCTGAACCATTCGCACGACAATACAAAATTTTTTAAAGCTTACTTTCAAATAAATGAATTGGAATCAAAACAAAGTTTGCTATTAAAAGTTGTATTTACTTGCTCGAATTTGTTAAAAAAAAATTTAACAACGATGATATACGGAAACGCGTCCAACGGCCACGTTAAAAATTTCGAGATTACGTTCTAATCCCACAAGATTTGATGCGGCACACTAGCCTGACGGGAGAGCAGAAGCTGGAGACAATATTTAAAAATGCACAACCTGAGTAAAAATGGTATATACGTAGACGAGATTTTGCGACTTTTTAAGACCTTATTCTATTAGCCGCTGATTTGGAGGATATTTCAACAGATTACCGGCCGACACGTGGTAAACACCACTGAACCATGCAGACTAACACGGCAGAACAAGTCCAAACTGAACAGGCCGTGTTACAAAATAAAACCTACCTCTGTTTGAAGCAATTGGAAGCCGTATTAGTTATAGAGGGAAAACGGGCATCATCGGTACGGGAGCCACCAGAAGCTTTGTTACCCCAGCAATAGTACGGCAACTGTCTACAAAGCCCAGGGGGTTCGAGGTCGATATTGATGTGTTTATAGCCGATGGTTCCAGGAAAACTGTTACACAAGCCGTTTCTTTTCAAGTGACGTTCGGCAACCAAACCAGACCAAAAGACTTCTTGATTATGACTGAAGCGACGCAAAATATAGTCCTTGGGCTAGACTTTCTACATTCCTTTACGGCAACCATTCAGTGTGATATTTGGCATACACAAGGGAAATCGAATAAAAGGGCAAACATCATTGACTGTGGGCAGTCGGTCATGGGATCGCAATATGGTAAGACCTACTTAGGACAGTGGTTACACATCCTTATTACTCTTACCCATCGTAACGATTGGTGTGTGGGTACACCTCGGATGATATTGAGTATCCGTCCGAACTACCGCCGTAATGTTACACATGTTGCGAGCTATTGAGCAACTGGGCCCTTAAGTGGCGACCGTTAAGCTGCTTGTATATTGTGTATTTTATTAAATAAAGAGTATTGTTTATAACATTGTGTGTTTTTTTTTTTTTTTTTTTTTCATTATTTATTTATTGAATCTTCATATATTAAATATGAACTAACAATAATTAATCAAATCTTATCCTAATATTTGCTTTATGTCCTGCCAGTGCCAAACACAAAAGATTTAGTCATCACGGTTTCTGTTTACATATATAGGTGTTTATCGCTCATCTGATTGGGTGAGTGCTGCAGTGTCTCTTCTTCTTAAGCGAGTGTGGCCGCCATAATTTAAAATATTTCTAGCTAATGGATTTGGGTGCAGTTCCAGCCTTTTTAAATATTTTACTGCATATTTCGTTATCATAGTTTTTACTAATGGCACATTGAGATCCTTGTGGATATTTGAGTTTTTGACGTACCAGGGGGCGGCTGTGATTATTCGAAGAAGTTTATTTTGACGCCTTTGAATTTTTTCGATGTTAGAAGCCGAGGCATTGCCCCATAACTGAATACCGTAGCACCAAATTGGCTTTAAGATAGAGTTGTAGAGTAGAAGTTTGCAATCGAGACTAAGAACAGAATTTCTTCCAATAAGCCAATTAATTTGGATTGCTTTTAGTTTCATTTGAGTTAATTTCGCTTCTATATGCCATTTCCACGTTAAACGCTGATCTAGATGTATACCGAGGTATTTTACATGCGAGTGTTGGGGTATTATTTGATTATTTATTTTAATAGGGGGGCATGTTTCCCGACGCAATGTGAATGTTATATGTGCGCATTTTTGCTCATTGATCTTTATCCTCCATTTTTTTAACCACCTTTCTAGTTCAAATATATGATCCTGTAGATAACGAGATGCTTCTTGACAGTTTGCGTGTACGCTTAGAAAAGCTGTGTCGTCCGCAAATGTTGAGGTATGGGTGTAGCTGTTTGTTGGCAAGTCCGAAGTATAAATTAAGTATAATAGAGGGCCCAGGATGCTGCCTTGTGGGACTCCAGCGCTAATTGGCTGTGGAGAACTTCAAAATTCGCCTTCTTTTATAATAAATTGACGACCGACTAAGTAGCTTTGTAACATCTTGTGTATATTTGCTGGTAAGTTTTGCTGCAATTTCAGTAGTAAACCTTCATGCCAGACTTTATCAAAAGCTTGAGACACATCGATGAAGAGTGCTGAGCAATATTTTTTTTCTTCAAAGGCTTTTCTTATGACATTTACTATTCGATGAGTTTGTTCAATTGTGCTGTGTTTTCTTCTAAAACCGAATTGATGATTGGGAGTACATCTGTTACCATTTAAAATCGGCGTTAATTTAGACACTAGAAGTTTCTCAAAAAGCTTTGATATATTAGACAATAAGCTTATAGGTCTATATGACTCAACTTTTGTGGGATCCTTTCCTGGTTTAGGTATCATGGTAACTAAGGATACTTTCCACTCTTGTGGGTAGTATTCAAGGCGTAAAATAGCATTAAAAATTAGTAGAATAATTTTCTTTGCTATGCTGGGTAGCTCCAAAAGCATTTTGTTACTGATCTTATCAAAACCAGGGGCTTTCTTGGGGTTTAAATCATGAATAGCCTTCTCGATTTCTCTTACTTCAAACCTTAGTGGAACAGCTGATCTAACAGCAACAGGTGGTAACTCGACCGCAGTATCGAAAGATGTATGAGGGGTAAATACGGTTTTCAAGTGATGAACGAAAATATTTCCTATTTCTATGTCATTTCGTGCCCAACGTCCATTTAAGTTTCTTAATGGTGGTTTAGTGATAACTGGTCTTTTAAGATTTCTAGCTGGACGCCATAATGAGTAATCAGATTGAGGAGTTGCATCAAGTTCCTTAAGATATTTTTCCAGAGAAGCCGTTTTTTGAGACTGCAGTAAGTTTCTTAGCCTTTTTGTGCACTCTTTTAGTAAATTTTTAAGTTTAGGGGATCTGTGCAATTGCCACTCTCTTCGAACTCTCCTTTTTTCAGTCAAGAGACGCTCGACATCAGTAGAATATATTTTACTATTTTTGATATTTTTGCGGGCTATGCTAGAATGTTGAACAGCTAGTTTGAGATAATTGTCAAAATTTACAATAGAAAGATTCACATTCTCCGGTGTTCTAAGCGGAATATTTTCAGTGCAGTGGGTACTGAGATATTTTTTATATTTTAACCAATTTATTTGTGTGGCTGACGTCACTAAGTAACCAGACGGTGATACAATTCTATAAGGGTTTGATATGGTAAGAATTGTAGGTGTGTGATCAGAAGATAATTCTAAAGAAGCTTCAACGTGAATCGTTTCTGCGGGGATGTTTTTAACCACGCCAAAATCGATGACATCTGGAATTTTTTGCTGATCAGTAGGCCAATAAGTTGGTTGTCCACTCGCGACCACATTTAAATCCATTTTAGACATTGTATTATACAAAACACGACCCTTTGGTGTAATGAGCCGTGAACCCCAGAAGGTATGTTTAGCGTTGTAATCGCCAGCTGCTAGGAAACAGGGTCCTAATGATTTAAAATATTTATAATATTGGCTTTCTGATATTGAAAATCTAGGTGGAGAGTATAAAGATGAAAGTACAAAGTTTCGATTTAGCTCTTCAACACAAATGTTCGTTGCTTGCAGATAATCTTCACGATGATCACACATTAAGTAGTGTTTGATTCGGGTTTTTATCAAAATAGCAGAACCTCCACAAGCTCTATCTCGAGGGTCCTTGGTATCATATAATATATAACCATTAATTTTAAACGTATTTCTTGAGGTCAAATGAGTTTCAGAAACCATCATTACATCAATTTGTTTACTTTTAAGAAAATATTCTAGTTCATTTTTATGTTAGCGAATGCCGTTTGCGTTCCAAAAACAAATTTTTAAGCAATTCATGGCTTGTTAAGTACAGCTTGCAATAACATCGATTGCATTCTTAACATTTCCTGCATCATATTACCCATTGTATTCGTAAAGTTTGTTACTGTTTGTACTAGTGTTTCCATGGTTTTTTCTAGACGACTTAAATTAGAAACTGGGGTCTCATCATTATTTGGCAAATCACCTTGCATTGGCATATGGTTTGATTTTAGGACGTTAGCGTAGGATGTTCTGTTATTACTAGGCTGCGGTACCTGAATGTCATTAGTATTATTTTGATGTGTTTCCTGAATTTGAGGTGGATTAGGTTTCGGTCCAACCGAGCGCTTGACGATAGAGTATACAGGGCATCCTCTATAGTTGGCAGTGTGATTACCACCACAGTTGCTGCATTTTTTACATTGGGGTCGTTTTTAGATTTATCGCAGAGAGCTGTACCATGCAATTCTCCACATACAACGCAAACAGGTGTTAAATGGCAGTATGCCTTAGTGTGACCAAATTCTTGGCAGTTTAAACATTGCACGGGACCGTTCCTTTTATGCGGCTCCTCTATCGTTATTTTCCTATACAGGATATATCTCAGACTGTAAATGGGATGAGTTTCGTTTTTTTTAAGCTTAACGTCGCCGGGTTCTAACTCCACTCGAAATAGTGGCTGGGGATTTTTTTCTCTATTTTTAATATTAACTACATTTTTAATTTTAAAGCCCTTCTCTTCTAAAAACGTTTTTATTTCACCTGGGTCTACGCATGAATCAATGCCCTTTATCACTACCTGAAGACCTTTACTGCTCTTCAGTTGGTATGTATAAAAGTTTTTTTTTAGTGCTTCTAATTTAGTTATTACTTTACGAAAATCATCTTCACGATTAACTTGTATTTTAGTTTCATTTATACTACCACGTTTTATTGCAGCTACATAAAAAGAATTTTCACCTATTACCGAGATCAAATTCTTTATTAAATCACTTGAGTTTTGCTCTCTAAGATATATCGGGGGTGGCTTAGAAGATTTTGTAACGTTTTGTGCTTCCGAGGATTCCTCTTCCAAAATTGCAAACCGATTTTGAGAACTTATTCTATCAGCTGTACCCTCTTTTAAAACTTTTGGGACAGAAGCAACTGCAGAAGAAGTTGGGCTGCGACCCCGTTTTAGCACTGTTATGTACCTATCCATTCCAACTTGTACTTGAGGCTTTTGACCGCTTTTCACCTGTGATACTGAGCTTTCCATCATGCCTGATTTGGGGGTAATCTTTTCATCACTTGTTAAAATCGTTTCTGCCACTGAGGCACCGCTTGCAGGTTTTATATTTTTTATTGTATTCGAATCAACCGTATTATTAGACACCGAAGGTGATACAGAGTTTTCTATTGTGCCTGATTGAGGGTTAATATTTTTATCACTTATTAAAATTGTTTTTGCCGTTGAGGCAATGCTTGAAGGTTTCATATTTGTTAGTGTATCAACCGTATTATTAAAAACAGAAGGTGAGAGGGATCGCGTACGAGTAATAGGTTTAGCCGTTAGGTATTTGCTATCATCGACTCTTTTTTTTATTTCTGCATTTGTTTCGTTAACACTCACTGTGATATATGCATTTCTATCATTATGCTTAATTGTTTTTGCACTGTTTGCACTCATAAGAGTTTTTTTTTTTTTTACTGTTTACAGTTGTGCTCTTCTTATTTGTTATTGTTTATCAACACCGAGAATAAAAAATGTGTATTGTTAACACATGTTAACACAAAATCTAAAATTTCAAAAGAAATACAAATTTATACAAAAAAAAAAACCATGACCTACTTATTTAGCTTAACTTATTAAAAAAAACACAGAAATGCTTATATGACAGAATTCAGTCATTTACCTTAAAAATGTTTACTGTAAGTCATTTACCTTTAAATGTTTATTAAATTCAGTCAATCAACCCGTAAAAAGGTGTAATATTACCATAAATGCAATTAAAGCATTTATTATAATTGCAATCGCATATTTAAATATTATTGTTATTATTATTATTGTTACTGTTAATTAGACTTAAGAAATTAAATTGTATAAAAGGCAATTAAAAATAAAGAACTTGAGGCAAACTAAGATTAACTCTGATGATTGCTTGATTAGTCTCGGTGCTTCTACCCAGGCTCATTTTTAATATTAACTAGCACATGGTGTTTCTACCTGGGCTAACTCGTAACAATTCAAAAACAAACATCTGAACTCCAAAGGAAACCTTTGGTGTTCAATCGCTTTCATATATTGCGATCAATCATTTTGGTGACCCCGACGGTCCTGTGACAAGAGACAGGATCTCATCAGCAACCGACAGCAGTCAACAGGCACCAATCATTTTGGTGAACCCGACGATCCTGTTACAAAAAACAGGATATCATCAGTAAACGCAACTCAAAGGTCCTATTACAAGAGATAGGATCTCATCAACACAAAGGTCCTGTTGCAAGAAGCAGGATTCTATCATCAATCCAAAGGTCCTATTACAAGAGATAGGATCTCATCAATCCAAAGGTCTTGTTACAAGAGACAAGATCTCATCATCAACCCAAAGATCCTATTACAAGAGATAGGATCTCGTCAACCTATAGGTCCTGTTACAAGAGACAGGATCTCATCATCAATCAAAAGGTTCTGTTACAAGAGACAGGATCTCATCAGAAACCAACGGGCCTGTTACAAGAGACAGGTATCATCAGAATCCAGCGGTCCTAAAACTTTCAGTCCTGAGGTCATAACGGGGCGACATCAACATTTGGTATATACATTTGAGCGTTCCTAACCACAGTTTAGGATCCACAGAACTGTAATCAAGTGACAACATATCATCATCGCATCTAAATCTATTCAGCAATTAAGACCATGGAATCCTTTGAAGAATTGGTAGCTATCCAACAGGAGACGGCGGAAAAAATAAACACAATAATCCGCAACGTCAAAAAGGACCCGGCTACACGAAAAACAAAAGAATATTATTTGGAACGTATAAAACGACTTGACACACAATGGCTAGAGTTTGAGAACATTGACAACAAAATAAGGTGTCTATCAAATCCACCTTTGCATCACCAGTATTTTACTGAGATATACTTACGCATTTCGGATGACACACTTAAATACAAAGCATTGTTTGAATCCGAAGTAAGAAAATTATCGCAACCATCAATAAGAAAATCCATAGATACAGAAGGTGCAAATGGCGGTAAGCAGGGAGAACCAGAACCTGACAAAATCACAAGCAAAATTCTTCGTAATCAACGGGCTCTAATGAGAGCGCTAAGGCGAATGATCGAAGAGGTACAGTCTGAGGAAAATCGAGAGGAGTGGTATTGTCAGAGCAAATTAACGCTCATTGACAAATATATGCACGATTTCTCGTACAACAACGACACCTTATGGCAGTTAGCATCTGAAGAGCAAATTGACGGGTATACGTTGGATGAGTTTTACGAAATGCAAGCGGAGGTGCACAACATACAAGGTGTGTTACGACAGAGTGCCAATATCGCCAACGAAGCTACTGCACAAATCGTCAGAAGAAGTGAACATTGTCAACCACAGTTGCCAAAGATCCAAATACCAAAATTCAACGGCAGTTACCTACAATGGGTAGCCTTTAAAGACCTTTACATCCAGCTGATCCACAACGCGACAATGAGCGAAGTGGAAAAAATGTTCTATTTAACTACACACTTGGCAGACGAGCCAAAAAATTTAATAAAACACTTACCGATCACATCAGCAAATTATGAAATCGCATGGAACATCTTGGTGAGCAGATACGATAACAAAAGACTAATTGTGACCACATTATTGAACAATTTATTATCACACCCACAAATTAAAAATGAGACAGCACAAGCACTCAAATGTATCCACGACCTCGCAAAAGAATGCACCCATGGTTTGTCGGCACAAGGCCTCCCAGTGGATCAATGGGACGCCATAATAGTCCATATATTACTGAGGAAACTTGATTCCTCGACCCAAACACTGTTCGAGCAATCTCTTAAGGACAATAAGAACCTTGTAAGTCTAAGCGAGTTACTTAGATTTATAGAGCACCGTTTCCAAGCGTTAGAAACGCGTGGAAAAACTCTAGAAACTGGTGTGAATAGAACAAAATTGATCACAGCAACTACATCAACATCCAATTGTAAGATATGTGGATCAACAGGGCATCCCATATATTATTGTGAAAAATTTAAAAAAATGCCGCCACCTGAAAGATTACAATGGATACAACGAAAAAATCTATGCGTTAACTGTTTCCGATCAGGTCACGTCGCCAAGGCATGCACTTCACGCTCCTGCCTAAAATGCAATAAGAAACACAATACGTTATTGCATTTAGAAACATCAAACGGAAAGCCATCACCATCCTCGGGGGGAAACCCTCAAAAGACCAACGTAGAGTCCTCTCCAAACGGAAATAAAAATGCCCCAGTCGTAGCTTCTGCAAACAAGGAAGATGCTGGTAACAGCTACACAGTCTTAGCCACAGCAAGGGTAAAGGTGTTTGGAACCAATGGCCGCATATGTACATTCCGAGCCCTTCTGGACTCCGGATCACAAGTCAATTTAGTAACAAACAGGTTACTAAATAAACTATCGCTGAAGTCAACGGATTCAGACCTGTGCGTGGAAGGGATAGGACGCAAAATCCACAACGTATCCCAACGAGTAAATCTCGAGCTTCAAGCATGTTCAAGCAACTATACAACAAGGGTCGAAGCATTTGTGCTTCCAAACATAGTGTCACCACAGCCTACAAATTCATTCGATACATCAGAATGGAATATTCCTGAAAATATTAAATTGGCAGACCCATGGTTCAATCGTACGGATAAAATTGACATGCTGATTGGAGCAGAATTTTATCATCAATGGATGCGCCCAGAACAAATAAGAATCAGTCACGAATTACCAATCCTACAAAACACAGTGCTAGGTTGGGTTGTAACAGGCAGATTACAAGGAGGCAGCAGCAACGTAGTTACCTGTGCAGTATTCAGCCCAGAAGAAGAAACAACAAATCAACTAATTGAGAAGTTCTGGAAGCTTGAAGATACACATGATACTGAACGAACATTGTCTCTAGCTGAGAAACGATGTGAAGAGCACTTCATTCAGAATGTAAGAAGAAATACAGAAGGTAGATTCATTGTTCGCCTTCCATTTTCCGAGAACCCAATCACTCTCGGAACATCAAAATCAATGGCATTCAATCGATTTTTATCACTTGAAAGACGGCTGAACAACGATGCCCCACTTAGAACAGAGTACAACAAATTCATGCAGGAATATGAATCCTTGGGGCACATGGAAGAAATTCAGGAAGAGGATATTCCGGATTCTCATTACGTTATGCCTCATCACTGTGTCTTGAAGCCCGAAAGCTCTACTACGAAACTACGAGTAGTTTTCGATGCATCGGCCAAGTCATCTAGCAGCACCTCCCTCAACGACATACTACATGCCGGACCAACCGTACAGAGTGAACTATTTTCAATTTTATTACGTTTTCGCATGCACAGATTTGTATTCTCGGCAGATATCGAGAAAATGTATCGGCAAATACAAGTAGCCGATGCTGATCAGATGTTCCAGCTGATCATTTGGAGGTACAACAGACATCAAGATATCCGATACTATCGTCTAAAAACGGTAACCTATGGCACCTCGTCAGCACCATATCTAGCAACAAAGTGCCTTCAACACTTAGCGTCACAAAATATCACGAGATACCCCTTAGCAGCTAAAACACTACGCGATGACTTTTATGTAGACGACTGCCTTAGCGGATCTGATTCTATCCATACTGCATTAGAATCACAACGTCAACTAAACTTATTATTGGGAGAAGCTGGTTTCAAGCTTAGGAAATGGTGTTCAAATCATCCTCAACTACTAAGCGGCATTGCTCCTGAAGATAAAGAGGTCAATCTAGACTTGGACGAAAACTCCAATTGTTCAATTAAAACACTCGGATTGATATGGCTGCCAAGGTCGGATCAGCTATGTGGACGAGCGCAAACCTCAGCAAACACGAGCGTGACGAAAAGAATAGTCAGCTCAGAACTGGCAAAGATTTTTGATCCATTAGGACTTTTTGGACCGGTCATTGTGAAGGCAAAAATATTTTTACAAGAATTATGGCAATTACCAATCTCATGGGACGATGAATTACCCAGAAATCTTCAAAACGAATGGAATAAGTTCCGAAAAAATATAGAAGCAATAAACAACATTAAGATAGACCGATTCGTGCTGAAACATGAAGGAGCGCTATCAGTACAAATTCACACGTTTGTTGATGCCTCTGAACGAGCCTATGGAACGGCAATTTACATACGCTCAGTATACAAAGATAAGACTGTAGTAGTTAGATTGATTTGCTCCAAGTCACGAGTTGCACCAATCAAAAAACAAACTCTACCAAGACTAGAACTATGTGCCGCGGTACTAGGGGTGGAATTAACAAATAGAGTGAAAAAAGATTTAAGTCTACAAAATGCAGCAAACTTCTTCTGGTCAGACTCAAAAATTGTCCTCTCTTGGATAACTTCACCAGCAGCATCTTTTCACACCTTCGTGGCCAACAGGGTAGCAAAAATTCAAATGTCAAGCAGTCCAAGTCAATGGAAACACGTCAGTTCCAAACAAAATCCAGCTGACGCAATTTCCCGAGGACTATCACCAGAAACCTTAACACAACATTCAATGTGGTTTTATGGTCCATTATTTCTCTCTGGATTCGAAGATGGATGGTCAAACCAAGTCTTTCAACCCAATGACATACCTTGCGATGAAGAACGGAAATTGACGAAACGAGTTTTAGCAATAGCAACAACGCATCAGGATGGTGAAGGCATAATCGATCGAATTAATCATCGAAATTCATTGAAAACCCTTCAGCGCACAATCGGCTATATAATACGGTTCATTAAAAATTCAAAAACAACCAATAACCTTCGTTCAACCAACAAGGCGCTCGATGCTCACGAAATGGAAGAAGCTCTATACGTTATTATCAAGTTCGCTCAGGCAACAGAATTCGAAGAAGAACTGAAAAACTTGTTACGTAAAACACCTGTTCATAAATCTAGTTCTTTGGCATCATTAAATCCATTTTTAGATGAACATCAGATAATCCGAGTCGGTGGCCGACTAGAACAATCAATGTTAACGTTTAATGCAAAACACCCCGCAATTTTATCTCACAATCACTTCACATCAAAGTTATTAATGCACATGCTACACGTAGAAAATCGTCACTGCGGTCCACAGGCATTATTAGCCGCGTCCAGAGCACAATTCTGGATCACGAATGGAAAGACTTTAGCACGTAGCACAGTCCACAAGTGTATACGATGCACTAAAGCAAGACCAGTATTGTTCAAACAACTGATGGGAAATCTGCCAGCGGCCAGGGTGACACCCGCGCGCCCATTCATAACATCAGGAGTGGACTTTTTTGGGCCTATCTGGATCCACCACAAAATAAGAGGGAAAAGACCAGATAAGGCCTATATCGCAGTTTTCTGCTGTTTCGCCACCAAGGCCGTCCATATGGAGGTCGTGTCCAACCTATCGACAGAAGCCTTCATAGGAGCATTACGACGTTTTATCAGCAGGAGGGGTCACTGTCAAACCCTGTACTGCGATAACGCAACTAATTTCGTAGGAGCAAGCAATAAATTGAGTGAATTAAAGGAATCAATATATTCACAATCAGCACAAGAAAAAATAACACGGATATGCAGCGATCAATCCATAACCTTTAAATTCATTCCACCTAGAGCGCCGCATTTCGGTGGACTTTGGGAAGCGGCAGTCAAATCCGCCAAACATCTTTTACTGAGAAGCGTCTCTGCGGCGTCACTTACCTATGAGGAATTAGAAACTATAGTAGTTGAAATAGAAGCCATTCTAAATTCCCGACCATTGACTCCACTTTCATCAAATGATGATGATCTCCAAGCTCTTACACCGGGTCATTTTCTTGTCGGCGAACCTTTAACATCAGCCGTAGATGCTAATGCTCAAGCACCAAAATTATCATTAAATGCAAGGTGGAAAATAACCTCAGAAATAAAACACAAATTCTGGGAGGAATGGACACAAAAATATTTACATGAGCTACAGCAAAGGGGGAAATGGAAATCATCTTCACCAAACGTCATTGAAGGCATGCTCGTTATCATCAAAGAAGATAACATTCCAGTATTACAATGGCCATTGGGCAGAATCAACCGAATCTACAAGGGAGAGGATGGACTTATTAGAGTTTGCGACGTCAAAACAGCAAAGGGAACCTTCAAGAGGCCAATTCATAGATTGGCTCCGTTGTTTAACGATTCCCACATTGAACATCCCGAATATGAAACTCCAACGCCACAAAAGAGGCAACACTCATCAGACGGTGATGCTATACAACCAAAACGAAAGACAGTACAATATGCTTCATTGGGAGTTTTCAGTACAATTATCATTTCACTTCTCCTGCTGCCGATAATACTAGCTTCTCCAATAAATGTTACAGAATTTTCTACCGATCCAGGATTGTATTTCGAAGGCGTAGGATCAACAAAGTTAATAACAGCTACCTGGAAATTTATCATATATTACGATTTAGCACCAATTTGGGATAGGAACAAGGTCCTGGAAGCCGGAATAACATCATTTTCAAAGCTCTGCAAGCAATCAATAGCCATTGAATCGTGTGAGACACTCTTCCTACAACTTCAGCACACTTGGGACACCCTTATTCAAGAATCAGACCTCCTTATTCCAAGAAGAAGGCGGAGAGCTCCGTTAGATATCATGGGAAACATAGCTCACGCTTTATTCGGAGTCCTTGACTCGGATTATGCAGAACAAATGGCTCAAACTATAGCCAACGTAAAGGAAAACGAGGAGTATCTGAATCTGTTACTAAAAAACCAAACTTCAGTAATAGACTCGACAATAAATATTCTCAAGCAAACCGAGAACAACACTAAGGTGCGCTTTTCAGATCTGAAGAAAAGCATCTATCATGATTTAAACACAGTCAAAAATGAGAACTCAAACCTACGACAAGTCCAGAATCTAATATCTTTGGCGATTCAATTAAATACACTTGCGTCAGATCTACAAAGAATTGAATCAGAGCTGGTCGCTGCCCTCACACATACGAACCACGGGAATATAAGTCCACTCATCCTCACATCAAAGCAGTTAAAAGCAGAAATTTCTAAAATTAAGGGACATCTTCCCAAGGGTCGCGCATTACCAGTTGAAGATACCGATTTGTTAGAATTATACAACATCATGACTATAAAAGGCACAGTAGCCCAGGGAAGTGTTATGTTCATTATTGAACTGCCTTTAGTAAATCAAGAACATTTTGAACTATTCAAGGTTATCCCTATACCCACCAAGCTAAACAACAACACTATTGCTATAACAACCAACTGTGAATACCTGGCTGCGAACCATCACCGCGATGAATATTTGACACTAAATGCACTTCAATTCAATAAATGTAATTTAGTTAAAAGCGATATATACCTATGCTCTATGTTACCAGTCAGCGTCACTCGAGACTCCAGCAGCGTTTCCTGTGAAATTGCTCTATTCAACAACAAAACATCACCACAATGTAGTTTCGGTCACATCCCGACTAAGGTCTCCTTTGTCGCACTGAACACCATCAATCATTGGCTTTATTCAACAACATATCCACTAGAACTAACTGCAGTCTGCGACTCTGAAATCATACACCTCCATATCAAACATTCTGGTCTCTTGTACATGAACCCGACTTGCATCATAAAGGGAAATATACTGGCTATCCATGGACATGAAACTAGTGTCACTACTCTTCATAATTCATATGCCATGGTTGGCAATATCACGGCAATTGGTAAACCGTCCGAGGTAAGGCGGCTTTTAGCACCAAACATTAATTTAGACACCAAATTGGATGAACTCACGAACATCCAAGGGCAACTAGCAGAGATAAAGAATCTTCCAAGGGATATAAAGTACCCTGCTCTTCATCATCCGTACATCGGCTCTGTGGCTCTACTTCTGTCATTTCTAATCACCGTGGCCCTAATAGGATGGCGACTTAAACGCTGCAAAGGAGCATCAATCAACCTGGCTCCAACACCACCACAGCCTACGCCACGCCAACTCTGAAGTTTAAAAATAGCTATTTACATATCCATTACTATTTAATTTACTTTAATTTATTTAATTTGTTCATTTTTTTCGCCATTCGCTCAACGCGGCGGAGAATGTTAACACATGTTAACACAAAATCTAAAATTTCAAAAGAAATACAAATTTATACAAAAAAAAAAAACCATGACCTACTTATTTAGCTTAACTTATTAAAAAAAACACAGAAATGCTTATATGACAGAATTCAGTCATTTACCTTAAAAATGTTTACTGTAAGTCATTTACCTTTAAATGTTTATTAAATTCAGTCAATCAACCCGTAAAAAGGTGTAATATTACCATAAATGCAATTAAAGCATTTATTATAATTGCAATCGCATATTTAAATATTATTGTTATTATTATTATTGTTACTGTTAATTAGACTTAAGAAATTAAATTGTATAAAAGGCAATTAAAAATAAAGAACTTGAGGCAAACTAAGATTAACTCTGATGATTGCTTGATTAGTCTCGGTGCTTCTACCCAGGCTCATTTTTAATATTAACTAGCACATGGTGTTTCTACCTGGGCTAACTCGTAACAATTCAAAAACAAACATCTGAACTCCAAAGGAAACCTTTGGTGTTCAATCGCTTTCATATATTGCGATCATGTGTATGTATGTACATACATGTATTTTTTTCTTTTCTTTTATTTACTTTTTTTTTTTTTTGTATACTTTATTTGTTCACGTTTTTATAAAAAAAATAAACCGTATGCCGAGCTTAGAAAACACGTCTATCTTCAACGAGCGCGACAGACACATGAAACCAAGGAGTTTTGTTTTGTATCCCGTTCAAACCGTTGAGGCTGGGGAGACCAGCGGTAAACGTGTCATTACAAAATTTTGACAGCAGTCGCTCGTGTTCAGCAAAGAAAATGTAGCAGTATTTAAATTAGGGAAATTTGATCAGTTAAAGTTAAAGCAGTAACACATAAAGTTTTGTAGCTTAGCACTTTATTTAATAGCGACTCTAAATATGTAGAAACAAGCAATTAAGCACCAAACGCAAAAGGCTTCAAACTTGACATTTTAACCCTCCGACGGTTGAGTCATCCGTTGCCCTTATACGAAGTACAAGGTCCACAGGGACCTATTTTTCCTTTTTTTGTATGGAATTTTATATGAAAATTCATTTTTTTGTTTTGATTTATTATAATTTACTAATTATACATTTTATTGGCTTCATCTGTATGAAGCAAATGCAGCAATGTCCACCATATTAAAAATCATGGTGGACATTGCGGTTTGTGGAGCGCTTGCATGTATATGTGCCAAGCATCTGGTCCATTGTTCAGTTTGCATGTCCACAACGCAAGTATAATGTTGTCTCGACAGCAAAACTACCGCTTTGTTCTTCTTGGGCACATATGAACATAGTGCTATATCGCCTTCGTTGAAGCTGAACAATGTGCTGTTGACAGCACGCGTATGATTTTTTTGCAATTCCCGAGGCACACATGTCTTATTCGAGCGCACTGTTCCAACATATGCGGTTTTCTTCTTGATCAAAGTACGCGCCAAATCCAAAGTTGTGAAAAAATTGTCGGCATAAATTGTGCGTCCTGTATTCAAATATCTCTCCGAAAGTTGAAGTGCAACATTCTGTCCTTAATTCACCTCTCGTGCCTGGTCAGGCAATTTCCTAGAGTTAATCATTCCTTTGACAGGATAAAGTGATTTTGAGTCGCACAACCACCATATCTTTATATCGTACTTGACAGGCTTCGATGGAATGTATTGTGTAAAGCGGGTGCGGCCTCTGTATGGGAATAACTGCTTATCAACGGTCACTGCATCATGCGGAGTGTAAGCTGCTGCCAAGTTAGACTGCTGCCAATATCATCAATAGCCGCAGTTTTGCTGTTGATTAGTCGCTGCTGTCGCGTATTTTCATTGTCGAATCTAAGGCATTGTTTTATGCACTTCATACGATCTAATGATAATGCAGCTTTATATATTGGACAGTGCGTTGGGCCCCATAACTCTGCAAGAGGTTTTCTTTTCGATTTAGTGAGTCCAGCATACAAAATAATAGCCAAAAAAGCATCGAACTCTTTCAAAGTGATTGGTTTCCATTCCTTTGTGTAAGTTGGATTTGCCAAATTCCATGCAGCGTTCACTTCCTCGCCTTTCCGATTTGATTCGCGTATTATGATGTACGCCATGTCTTCGGTGATGAGCGAGCGGAATATGGTCAAGGGATCATATGCGGTTCCTACTGGTCCCGGATTCCTCCTTGTGTAGTCGACCACGTTATGAGCACGAGTACGGGAAGTCGGTGGTGCATTTTTAGTCCATTTGGTGCCATATTTGGAAATGAAGTAATTGTCATCGTCGTCATAACTAATATCTTCATTGATGTCTATATGTGGTTCAGTTTCCGCATCCGAATCATCAACATGAAAATTTGCTTGATATGTGAAATCGTCATCACCCGCACCTTTAAGACCAAATGCAGGAACGGCACCTTCATCGTCATCACTCATCTCCGCACTCATGAAGTCTCCAAATCTATCATCCACTGCACGTCTTTCATCCTCACTCATTTGCTGGTAGCGTGTACTACGACGTACCACCATTTCAGCAATGTCTAAATTTTCCTCTACCATCGTATTGTACTTTTATTTCTCTTTATAAAATTCAAAATAAAATTTCGCACTCGATGTTCACTGTCTCAACTTTCACTGATTTGGTTTACGAAACTAGAGCCGATTTTATACCCTTTTCTACATCTACCTGGCTTCTAGCTTGTACATCTGTGTCTATGTGAGAGTAAGAGTAGGTAAAAAGTAAGGGTTAATTCAAACAACTCAAAAGTGACGGTAACAAAAATTCAAAAAGGGACGGAAAGTTTATTATGTTTCAAGGAAAGGCACAATAAAATAATCCAAAAAGTAACTAAAATTCAAGGAACACGTTTGTGATGTGTTCAAACAATAAAATAAGCTAAAAGACAGTACATTTATTAACGATTTCTTGAAATTTCAGTACAAGGTCCCAGCGGACCTTTTCACACTTTAGAATACATGTGAGGGTGGGGTATACTTCCCATGGACTATCAAGGAGTAATTTCAGTTTGAAAATTAAAAAGGTCCCCAGGGACCTTCGCACCCGCCGGAGGGTTAAGGATATTAATGTAGCAAAGGGAAAATCGATAACCACCAACGTGTAAGTGTAATCGAAACTGAAGTACCGGTGAAAAAAATTGAAGTTCTGTATAATAAAATTTCGATATAAAGGCTTGTTTGCACGGTAATACAATGTATTACGACTTTGTGGAATCAAAATATTATGAAATTCTCTCCGTGCTTAAAATAAAAAAATAAAAATCTGTTGGTAAGTATTTTTCATGTTTACACTGATGGTTTAAGTAAAATAAAAGCAAAGTGAGTTAATAACAAAAAAGCAGATGGTAGCAGTTTTACAATATTTAAAAAACAGCATGAACATTTCCTGAGTTGAATCTGCTTGTTTTTGTAATTTTATAAAAATGTTACCACCTTCAATATACACTGTTAATATGCGACTCTGGTATGATGAGAATACATAAGTTTCTAAAACGGTTTAGAAAATGAACATTTACCGACCGATTGTCATATTTTTATCCGTATTCTCTCTTACTCAATGCATTTTGCTTTTACATGATACGATTTTTCTCATTTTACATCATTTTTTGACATGTCGTAACACATTGTATTGCCGTGTAAAATAACCTTAATTAATTGATTTTCTGGTCTCATGCAGATTCATTATTGGGAAGTTCGACTGTATATGATATCTCAAACAATTTGTATTTTATATTATAAACATATGTAGATATATAATGTATTATTTATATATAAGAAGTTTATTTTTATTTATATATATTTTTTTTAATTCCTACGCTAAGAGACCAGAGTCTCTGGCGGGACAGCTGGTAGTGAGTCAGTGAAAACAACTTATAGCCTGTTCAACGATCTAGATAGCAAATCGAAGCGATCGCAATCCATTCGCTCGATTTCGAATCAGATTGGGTTCAACCATTTCGACAGCTTTCGATTGCTTGCTCTTACGAGTGTCAATATTTGTTACTTACGTAGTAAAAAAATATAGTATTGCCATATGGGATATTTCTACAATTTTTTGCGTTTTTGTTCAAAAGTATCAAAACTAATACTTATTTGCTTGATAACAAATACAACTGTGTTTGAAATTTTATCAGCTGTATAGAAATGTCAGAAAATAAAAAAAAAATTATTGATACCAATACTTAAAAAAAAGAGTTAATAAAGGTTAAATGTAATCAAAAACATAATATATAAGCAAAAAAATAAATAAATCATGCAAACAAATAAATAAACCAATTAAATAATTACAAAAGCAGCGACCCATTAATTTTCTGTACTAGAAAAGTTAAATAGTTTCATTTGTAAATACCGCGACCAGGTTTTTGCAGGCTTTTGTTGTTTTTTTTTTCTTTTTTTTGTTTTTATCCTGTATTTTAAATGTAAATATAAATATTATTTCAAAATCAATTCAAACCTATGGTTTTCTTCTGCCTTAAAATATAATGTCGTTTACCATCTTCTACTCTGCAATAGAACGCGTAGGTGGTACAATGGCGTTTAGTTTTTGGCTTCTAATTTTCCGTTGCTCGTCCATCGAAAATTTATTAGCTCCAAGCACTAGTGCACCTCTCGCCAACTTAAGATTTTCGTCCATGTATTCGACAAATGTTAGCAGTTGCTGCATTGTCGACTTTATATACCCACACCACCACAATTGTGGAGAGGGTATTATGCATTTATGCTTATGTGTATAACACCCTAAAATATGGGTCCTATATCTACTTTAAAGTATACCGATCGACTCAGAATCATACTAAGTCGATCCAACGATGTCCTTCCAGCTGACAGGCTGTCCATATAACCTTGTGCGCAAAGTACATGTCGGAATTTTGGAGATAATTTGATGAAATTTGGCACATAGGTTCAAAAGGACCAAGCTCATTGGAAATGGGCCGAATCGGTCCATAATTTTACTTAGCCCAAATACAAGATTTCTTCCGGATAGGGTTTTTGTTCCGATAAATGATCTTATTATGCTGATATTAAGATTAAATATTATCCAAACTAATTTATTGCAATCAAAATCATCTAACCAAATTTTATTGGAATCGGTCTATATTTGACCATAGCTCTCATACAAATAATACTCCCGAAAATGGCTTTTAATGCCATAACTTCCTTACAGATGTTAGTATTCACATACAAATTGGCGTAAATGAGTTTTACGATAGCTAATATGTCATAATAAAATGTTATCCTGGTAGGTCCAAAATAAACCATAGCTCCCATATAAACCCCCATCCTAAAATCTCATATATTTAGATAAAGATACCTAAATAATATTCCGCACAAACAGCTCTTAAATAACCTCTTAACCTCATAACATAATTTTGTTCAGGATTGTCCATGATTGCCCGTGGGTCCCAAATGGTCGGGCTTGTCCGACTATACTTTCTTACTTGTATTACTATACTATAATTTTACGTTTAAACAATCAATAAAATATTTTTATTTTACATACATATACATATACATATGTGACAAGTGGTAATGTGCTCCATTTTTATTTATTATTTATTTAAATTACTCTTAAATATTTCTTGTTTTTTAAAATTCAACGATTCGACAACAAAACAAAAAGTGAGTGGTTTTGACATTTGTGTTCGTAATCTTGACGATACCTTCGATATTGATAAACCGCTTTTTGTATGAATATGCTTACGTTTTCTTTCGAGTTGTCGTTCGTTTGAATAATCGTACAGAATTGAGTTAGTTGAACCCAAATCAGTTTTCGATCGCTTAGAATGCGATCGAAGTTGTTCTTTCGAAATCGTTGATCAGGCCATTAATAAATATGTTTAATTTTTAAAGATGTTCTTGTTTTGAAAATTTTGAACGGATGACATCTTAAAAGAGAATTGCTCTAAATGAATGTCAAAATATTGATTTTCTTTATTAAATAATTTGTAAGATAAAAAAAAAACAATTTGTTTAGTATTATTTTATTTAAAATAGTGAAACACGATTAAAACATAACTTAAAAAAGGTCATATAGGTTAAACAAACGTGTGTTTTCGCAAAGAACAACTTGTGGATTGAATAAAAACTAATCGTTTGTAAATATTGCATTTTGGTCGAAAAATTTGTACACCACGTTTAATAATATTTATTGTGTTATATAAGTGCTTTTTTAGTTATTGCATAGAGCATCTTGTGTTTTACATTGCAAATTAAAAACAATAATGATAATCTTGGTGTGGTGAAAATCCAAATTTTTTACACAATGGATTTTTTACACAAGCAAATTTGCATGTTTCTGTTGTATTGTTGTAGAACAACTCCTAGTGCCTCCACATTCTGGTAAGTTCACAATGAAATTATGTTGCTTATACTTTTTAGTGTGGTGAGCTTGTTGACTTATTAGGGTGTGTGGAAACGGTAGCAAAGTTCTATGGTGAAATATAATTTGTCTGTGGTAGAAAAATGTCATGTTTGTGTTGTGTGAAATTATAACATTTTGACAACGTGAAATTTTGACATAAAGAAAATAACAATTTCTTTCTGACATTTCTTAGCAGAAGTCTAAGTCGGCAAATTTTTGCGCCAGCGGTTCAGGAAAAAGTAGCCGGTAGTGGATCACCTGACAAAAGAATTAGTTATTCAAAATGGAAAAATTATCTAATACAATTAGTTATTAATTTAAATATATGTATTTGTTATTAGTATAAATATATTTTAACTCGACTTCAAAAAAGAGGGAGGGTTTCAATTCGGTTGTATCAGCCAAGTCACAGAGTACAATTCCGTTCGGAATGATTCCGTTCAGAATTGAAGAAAACATATTTGCTTATTGATAGAAAGTATACTTTGATGGTTTTTTGGTCTTTGACATACAGAAAACTCCCATACCGTTCATGAAAACAAAAATGGTTTCATTCCGCAAAGTTTTTTCGTAATTTTCTGAAGCACCAAAATACGGAATGAATTCCGTTTCCGAACGGAATTGTACTCTGTGACATGGCTGTATGTTGCTTTTTTAATGTTTGTAACCGCATAACTCCGGGCGTGTAAACAGCTTGTAATTACAACAAATTTTGGAAATCAGACGGACAATTTGTCTGTCCGGAAATTTTATTTTTGAGATGCTCCATAATTTATAAACCAATTTTCAGCAGCTTGCAAATGTGAACAAATTTTAAGGAATTTTTGGAGGTTGCACATTTGGCTTTTTCAAAATTTCTGCATTTTTTTTTTAATTTTTGAAGTTTATCAGCGATTTTTTTATTCTCTACTGATTTGGAACCCATAAACAGATATCTTATGCTTCTATAAACTTTTTGGAAATTTTTCATTTTTAAAAAAAAATTTTAAATCTTCGAGAATTGTGCGATTTAGGTAACCCAAATCCTAATAAGCTGATTATCGGATTAATGATCTAACAAACATTAGCGGAATTCACCCTTGATAGTAAAGTCCCTTGTAGACCTTGTTGATCTTATAATTTTAGTAAAAATACTAACATTTACAAGACTGCAACAACAAAATATATTAGACTAAAATATACTACGGTAAGATGTTTCTTAACATAAAAATTATCCCTTTTCATACGAACTTATTTTTGGTACAAATTGTTTTAATTAAGATTTATTAAAATTTATAAAAATAATTAAGTTAAATCAATAAAACTATTTGGCCAAATTTTTAAAATAAATAATGCTAAAAAAAGCTAAAAACATTTTCCAAAAATGCTAAATAAAATGCCAAGTGCTAAATGAAAATGTTCAGCTAAATAAAAACTTTTAATGCTAAATTAATCTGCAAAAATGCTAAAACGGCCACACTGCATATAACGTCAAACAAAAGAAAATAACGAAAAAAAAATTTAAGCAAGCGTCAAAAATTCAATAAATTAATTTGACATTTCATGGGTAAATAATGCCAACTCTCCCTAATGGACATACCTGGTACCATGGTATAAGGAATACAAGGAAGTGCCACTTTCTCTTTTTTCTCTGACATATTGCCTTTTGACAACTAACGTGTTTTGTGAAAACTGTGCTACCATATTTGTTCATAATAATCCCATTTTTCATTGATTTTTACAATAAAATTGTATTTCAAATAAATCAACAACACAAAAAGTTTTTAAATAAAAATTTTAACAAAGACAAAATGAGCTGCATATTCGAAGATTCAATGGAAATATCGTATAAAAAACCATATTTTAAGCACCCGTAAGATGATTATTGTATTTTCTGATGTACCTCATCTGATAAAGCTGTTGAGGAACCATTTTTTGGATGACGGTTTTTTTCTTTAACGAATCCTTTTTACAAAAAAAGTGATTGAAGTGTTGTTTGTTTCAGGCAGTTTCGATTTAAGTATAACGAGGATTATAGGCTTAGAAAAGTTGAATGTTAAAGGAGCTGGTACGATTTCTTTTTTACCTTAAAATAATATATCGAGGGTTATTATTCAAATAGTGCTATCAGCAAAATCACAAGTTTACAGGAGAGCGAGTAGTAAACAAGTGTGTGAATTTACCAGAATAAAACAGTTGAAGAAACTTTATCTGTCTCTTTCTCTCACTCAGCAAATTCATTAATTTTCAATGAATACGAAAAAGACACTCACGCTTTGAAGTATAAAATCGTATGAAAAATAACAGAGTTGTACTCTTAATACAAAGGGTGAAAACCGCTATTATCAAGGCGAATTCAACTACAGGTGGTGTCGATACTACAACAATCCAAAAACAACACAGGGTTTAATAAGATTGTGCCTTGGAAATATAACAAAATACTTGTAATGTAAATGTAATTAGAGTTCTGAAGCTCGTTTCTGTATTTCTCGTATCGCAAATTTTCTCACATTAAGTGTGAAACAAAAAATTTCATCGTTTCTCGATTTGTGAGAAAAAAGTGTTTCTGTATTTAAATGCGAGAACAGACAACACAGATTCTGTTTTAACTGGAATACTTCCAGTAATTAAGTGTCAAATGCAAGCGAACGTCAACAAAAGAAATATATATAATAAAAATAAGGCTGCCAGATTTAAAGATTTATCGACATTTTGACGATTTTTTTTTGTTCCAAAATTGGCAAAGTGAAAATTTGCTGATTGTTTTCTAGTGACGATACAGTCTTTGAAATAAAACAATTTTAAATAGTTTTATATGTTTGTGTATTAGGCACCACAGAAAACCGATATCTTTAAAAATAAGGCAGATTAAAAAATATATCGGCAAAAGCAAAATTTCGAACGGAAACTGTTTAATTTTTATTTGCTTGGATTATTTAATACATTTGTTTGTGTGATCAAAAGATTAAACTATTACCCCATTTTTCAGTCAATGCACTTTAGGAAATTTTTGCCTTTTACTTTGTCCAAAAGTGTTTATTTTATTTCAATATGATATTTTGTCACTCCTTTGGGAAGTCGGAAATTTTAAACTCTTATCGGATTAAGGAAAATAAAATAAATAATTTTATTTAAATAGACCTCAAGCTTTATGTATGTATAAAATATGTATTTTACCCATGAACTTAATGTTTTTTTTTTTTTTTTTTTTTTTTTTTTTTTTTTTTTTTTTGTTATTAAGTGTTTATATGATAAAAATTTGTGGTTATATGATTCAAATCGAACAAAATTCGTCAAAATTAATTATTTTAAATTGTCCGAAAAAAATAGACGATTTTTTTATTTTTCTTAGGATATTGACGTTTTTTTCACAAATTTATCTGGCAGCCCTGCATAAAACTAACACAATGAAAGGCTAAAAAAATTTTAATAACAAAATATAACAATTGTGTTTTATATACTTATTTTCATCATTTAAATTCTTTCTTTTAAAATAAAATAAAATAATACACATTCTTGTGTACATACATACATAATTTGGGCTCCATTTTTTTAAATTTTATTTGTCTTGGATCCATTTTCAAATATGACTTATGTTGACAGTTCTGGTGAGAAACTTTTTGCAAAATATTGTTACAGAAACACTTGTTCTCACATCCTTCCAATAATTGCTGGAAAATTATTTAAATGACAGATAATACTCGCAAAGTAAAAGTACAGAAACACTTATGTGCGAAAAACCATTTTTTGTTTCATATTGCACTGTTTTTGTCATAATTCACTCGTTTCATGCGGGAAATTTTACTATGCGAGAAATACAGAAACGGGCTGCTGTAGTCTATTAATGAATTTTTAATTTTATTTAAAAGAAAGGTATTTTACTTTTAATAAACACTGATGTCAACATGCACAAGTTATAATAAAAAATGTTATTAATACAACAAATTAAATATGTAACTATTTTGATCTTATAATAGCTTATATAAATATCCAACACGGTTAAGGAGAAAAGTTTGACTAAAAAAATTAGTGTAAATATGCCTTTCGAACCGGCGGTGACTTCAATGCAAAATTTTAATTCGACTTTGAGCTGCACGACCTGGGAGTGTGTCTGATAATTGTGTGGTTGTCAAAAATTTCTACGCTAATGTCAAAATTTATACTAGCCCCCTGGACTAGTGAAATTTTATTCTCCTGAACAGTGTCAAATCCTTCCATGAGTACTTTGCTGCCGTAATTTCAATTAGTTTCGTTTTTTTTTGGTTAAGGTTTTAATCTATTCATTTTCAGCCAGTTATTTATGTTATCCATGTCGTACATTAAGGTAGGATCACACGATTGCCGCAATCGTATGACTCAATTTTGAAATTGCCTTATTGACGCACAATAATGAAATTCCCCAATCAAATATTCTGAAAGCACACGATTAGTTGGTTGATAGTTGGTTCAAAGCGAAATGAGTACAATAATTGCCGCAGCACAGTCACACGACTGTTCTTACTTGTCTGCGAAAACAGCTGTTACACATACCTGAGTGTTCCTTAAAAAGAAATAATACTCAGTTTTATATTAATTTTATTAAATATTTTGAATAAAAAATTCATCCTGAACAGATATTGTTATGAACATAATTTAAATAAAAATGATTTAATTATAATGCATAACAAATAAATGTGTATATATGTAATTATTACCTACTAAAAGAAACACATAAAAGTAAATTTTTTAAAAAAAGTCAAATATTGTCGCGTATTGTGTTTTTTATTGCCGCACAAGAACACAAAAAATATTGGTAAATTTTTGTTATTTATATTGACGCGCGATTTCATTTACTTTACCAGCAAAAACTTGCAAAGAGAGAGTAAGTAGGAATTTAAAGAAATTGCTCTCAAAAATACTAAACAGTGCAAGCCAAAATTTGCAAGTTAAAGTAGTGACGAACACAGATTACACACAGATATGTAAAAAGTGACGTGTAGAAAAGGCCAAAATCAGTTGCGAGGGCTGCTTTCGAAGAAAGAGACAAAAAGCGTTTTTTGGTAGTGAAGTTGCAATGTGTAAAAACAGGCCTCCACAATCAACACAAATTGCGTGCTCAAAACAAAAATAACAAAACATAAACCACGTTTAACAAAAGCATTAGTACAACAAACGTTTTATTTTGTGCATAAAAATGTATTTAGTAATATTTTATAATGTTATTTACTTACTTACATATTAAGTTAATTTTTACAACACTTTTGCAAATAAATCTCAACTAAATAAATTTGCGGCATAAAAGATGGTTCAAAGAGAAATGAAAAAGGGCAGCTTTCTAAAGGCCCAACCATAATGTGCTTAAGTTGGCTTCAGCAAAAGTGCGAATATATGTAAATCATATGAGCAAACCATATTGAACTTAAGGAAACGTTTTGTTAAGTTTTATGAAATTGTCATTTGCTTAAGCAATCGCACATTCCGTACGGAATCAAATGTTTTTTTATTTTGTTTTTGTTTTTTTAAATACATATGAGAGACTTTTTGTAAATTTTTGACGGTAGGTTAATTAAGACTATGCATATTATGGTTGGGCCTTAAGAAAAATACAAAAAATCTTCCGTCTCGTGACATATCTGTGTGTAATCTGTGGTGACGAATATACAGGAATATTTGAGTACCCATTAATTATTCTAAGACTTGGGAAAATCAAGGCGAATTCAACTACAGGTGGTGTCGAAACGCCATCTGATTTTGACAGTTCGAGCCAATTTGTTTTTATTTGTTAGTGTTTTGTTTGGAATGGTTGACATTTTGGACCGTAAACACTTACAATGCAATGCAAAGAACCCTATGTTGTTTCTGTTGTTTTTGGATTGTTGTAGTTTCGACACCACCTGTAGTTGAATTCGCCTTGGGGAAAATTGTATACATTACGGTAAAAAAATGTGATTTTATTAATTTATATTTGTTTATGTTGAATAAAATAAATCATGAATTGGATTTTTTTTATTTAGGAGGGGAAAGAAGTTTTCGGGTTTTCATCAATAATAAAAGATAAAAAAACCCTTTGTTATCAATAAAAGTATTTATAAGGCAAAACAAAATATTTAATTTAACAATCAATGTATAACCTATGCACATATATAGGTATATAAAATTTCAACGTTACGGACTGACTGACAGATTCATCTTCGCACAGCCTTAACGCCGTGAGTTATAAGGTTGAAATTTGAACCGGATGCTGGTCTCTCGCTAAATCGATCGAAAAAAAATACAAAAAATGGTGAAATGCGGGAAATTAAATGTCTTTGTTTTATTTTTTCGTTCTACAAGTGAAACATTAGAAACATAAAATTATAGGTGCAGGGTCCTGAGTGAATGAGAACCTATAACGTTGGTAATTTTTTTTTAAACTAAGGAACATAAACTTTGGCATTTAAATATAACCACGAAAGAAAGGTAACGATTATAAAATAATTTTAGATATTCTCATTATCTACTTTATGGCCGTTTTACTTGGTCCAAATGCATTTCTTTGGTGTTTGTTTCCTAATAAACAAGACGGTCATAAAGTAAACAATGCGAATATGTCAAATTATTTAATAATTAATAAGAATCTTTAATTTTGTAAATAATTTAATTTGCAAACAAATGTTTTAACCAATTGGATATTGTACTGCAATAGTGTTAAGTATCGGGTATCTAGGTAGCCATTATCCTCACAGTACTAATACCAACACCTGATCGGTTAAAACAAAACAAAATACCTAAGGGTTTTTTTAACAAGTTCGTTATTTTATTTAGTAATAAAAATATCGAAATATCTGTGCTAAGTTATAGTGCGTTTCCATTATGAAGAAAAACACTTGTTTTGAGCAAAATACATCGAAGTGTTTCCATTATGATGTTAAGTGTTTTTATTTTCGAATTTTCGAAATATGTTTGACGGTTATTTTTTTCATGTTTATGTTTATTTTACATTAAAACAAATCAAAACGTTTAAAAATAGTGATGAAAATGGTAGATTCTATTGAATTTGTATTAAATTATATCATATCTAATAACGATATGAAAAATAAGGTATGTAATTATTTTTCAAACGCAAGAATTTTGTGCAGAAATATGTCGGCGAAGAATTAGAAGAAATAGGGTACAGAAATTTATTTTAATTCTTCAATAAGACATTCAATAACTTTAAACGTATGTATTTTCTCAAAGGAACGATCTTCACGGTTCTGGGAATATGATTGTCAAGTAAATGGGGATGGATTCTTTAAAAACAATTTTAGAATGGCTCGTGAAACATTTTCTAAACTCTGTGAAAATTTAAGAAATCTGAAAAAAGAAGACACGACGTTCAGAAAGGCTATTCCATTCGAAAAGAGAATAGCAGTAGCCATGTACGCTTTAGGTTCTTCTGCCGAATATAAAAGTGTTGGAAAATTGTTTGGCATTTCTAAATCAATGGTCTGCAAAATATTGATAGAGTTTTGCTATGAAGTTTCCTATAAACTCAAGCTATTATATTTAAAAAAAAATTCCATTGACCAAAGATACTGTAGAAGATTGTGTTAACGGCTTTGAGTTGTTAGGATTACCTCAATGCCTAGGAGCAAATGGTTTGTATACTTTTTGATATTTAAAAACGTTATTTGAAATCATCTGAAAAAAACTCATAGATGGATGCCATATTGAAATTCATCCAACATGCAATGATGTGGTTGATTATTATAACTATAAAGGCTGGTATTCAAAGGTTTTATTAGCTCTGGTGGACTACAGGTAATCAAATTTAATGTACATACAATATTTTATACACTGTTTCTATATATAAATGTGGGAAGTCCAGGCAGATGCAATGACTCTCAGATATATGAGAAGTCGTTGCTTAAGAAATCTATGACAGATACTGTAATTTTATCTGAAAGTTTTAAGTATATAAATGGAGTTGAAGTGCCAGTATTTTTAATTGGTGATTCAGCGTTTAGGTTTTCCAAAAACCTTATGAAGTCGTATCCATTTAAGGCTGAAAACGACATTCGAAAGAAATCGTTCAATTATTCCCTTTCAAAGGCAAGACGCGTTGTGGAAAACGCATTCGGTCATATTAAGGCTCGTTTCCGGCGTATAGGAAAAGGAATCGATAACGATTCAAAAAATGCAAATATTTTGATAAAAACATGCTGTATACTTCACAACTTCTTAAACGAAAACAATGACAAAATAAACCAAAAATGGATATTGGACCTTAAAAATTTAGAAAAAGATCGGCAATATCCCCAAAATGAAACTATTTTGGATGATATATGATGCTGAAAAAATACGTCATGCTCTTAGCTTACATTGTTAGTATTCCATAATAAAAAGGACAGTTTTTACAAATTCATTTCTTTTAAATTTATTTTATTAAAAAATAAAGAAACAATAAATGTAGCTAAATATGTATTAATTATAAACAACAAATATAAGAAAAGATTTTAAATGACGATGAAGAAGTTAAAGTAAAAATGATTTATTTGGAATTATTAACTCTATTTAAAAACTTCAAAATTTAATTTTTAACTTCTTCATTATCATTTGAAATCTTTTCTAATATTATTTTCTTTTCTACTTCTAAACTGTACATTTTTTCTCCCATTTAACTGACTCTACTCTATCTTTTTCTTCCCTCTCTTCTAATATTTCTATTTTATTTAATATTTTTTTTAATAAATCATCTCTTCTTTTGTTGCTAGTGTTGCCTGAGGTGAATGGGGTAGATGTTGCACCCACTGAATTTTATGATATTGAAGGCAACTCTTCACTAGCTGCCGATATTTCTTCAAATGTGGTCGACATCTCCTCAAATGAAGTTGATTGAGAGTCATCTATTAACACCTCAAACTCCCTGTTATCAAACCTAAATTATTTTTCGTGGAACAATCAGAACTGCGATTAAACTACTTACCAGATATACTCTCTTCAACAATATCCTTTAAATTGCTCATTTTGAAAGCCCCTATAATGGCATGAACTTTATGGTACATTTCCCATGAGGAAGGAGAGCCACCGGAAATACCCACTTTGTCCTTTTCCTTTCTTTAATTTATTAAAAAAAAAATTCATTACATTTGAAGTACTACGTTCGTAAAGTTTGCCATACCTATGTTTCGTTGTAAGATTATGCATTTTCGTTTTAATCTCCTCCTTTGAAACTAATATATTCCAATATGTGCGAGTTCTTCCTTGCGCCTCTCAACATATCAATTTTAGTTGCCCAAAGTTCGCACAATAAGGACTCCTCACGACTTGACCAAATCCGCTTCTTTTTAATATTTTTTTTAATCGTTGACATACATAGATAATTTGCTGTTTTAAAAAAAATTTTAAGCAATTTGCATATATGTATGTATGTAAATAGTATTTTAATACTATTTTTTAAGAAACAAACATTTAAATTACAAACATATATACATACATACTTACAATGAACTTGGCAAAATTTTACTTGTCTTAATACGCTTCATAATTTCTTTTACAATTAAATTGTTTTACAATTAAAATTTTTATATTAGCACTTTTTATTTGTATATTTATTTTCAATACAAAATTACCACAATATTTTCTTTCTTACATTACAAATGTCACTTTTTCGAATTTTTCATTCAATATTAAGGGATAGCTCAGTGTTGCATTTGTAGTTATTTAATAAACGCAGTGTTGTACAGAACATTTTCGATATGATTTGGAGCAAAACACCGTATTTGAGATGTTTTCCTCACACAAAAAGTGTATGGGAAAACAAATGACTTGCTGCATGTTTTCCGGAAAACATGTGTTTTCGCGCAAAACATCTAAATGGAAACGCACTATTAAACAGAAGTATAATTTCTTATTGCATAAATATTTTTAATAATTTTAAAAATCAACATTAGCTTATAAGTTTTGCAAAATATCCTTATTTAAAACTTCTTTTGGAATAGTTTGTTTTGTAAACAAAAACATGAAACAGCTTTTTCAAAAATTCTTGCAAGTAAAAATTTTACCAGTAAAGATGGAAAGTTTATTATGTTTCAAGGAAAGGCACAATACAATAATCCAAAAAGTAACTAAAATTCAAGGTACACGTTTGTGATGTGTTCAAACAATAAAACAAGCCAAAAGACAGTGCATTTATTAACGATTTCTTAAAATTTCAGTACAAGGTCCCAGCGGACCTTTTCACACGTTCCCGTACTAAACACATTTAAATATCAATAGAAACTAAACTATTGGTCGGATTGCTTTTTTTAAACGATTCTAGATAAAATTTCTGTGGAATACATGTGGGGGTCGGGTATACTTCCCATGGATTATCAAAAAGTAACTTCAGTTTGAAAATGAAAAAGGTCCCCAGGGACCTTCTCACCTGCCGGAGGGTTAAGGATATTAATGAAGCATAGGGCAAATCGATAACCACCAACGTGAAAGTGTAATCGAAACTGTAGTACCGGTTTTTATAAACAAAAGTGAAAAAAATTTAAGTTCTGTATAATAAAATTTCGATACAATTAATTGATTTTCTGGTCCCATGCAGATTCATTATAGGGAAGTTCGACTGTATATGATATCTCAAACAATTTGTATTTTGTATTATATACATACATATGTAGATATATAATGTATTATTTATTTATAAGTTTATTTTTATTTTTTATATATTTTTTTTAATTCCTACGCTAATCCCGCGAAGCTCTTCGCTTGTCCGCAGGATACCAGAGTCTCTGGCGGGAATCGAACCCGCAACCTCGGTACTGATAGACCAGCTCACTACCAGCTGCCCCGGTAGGCTAGCTGGTAGTGAGTCAGTGAAAACAACTTAATAAATATGTTTAATTTTTAAAACTGTTCTTGTTTTGAAAATTTTGAACGGTAACGCTGATGACATCTTAAAAGAGAATTGCTCTAAATTAATGTCAAAATATTGATTTTCTCTAATAAATAATTTGTGAGAAAAAAAAACAATTTGTTTAGTATTATTTTATTTAAAATAGTGATACACGATTAAAACATAACTTAAAAAAGGTCATATATATAGGTAAAACAAACGTGTGTTTTCGCAAAGAACAACTTGTGGATTGAATTAAAACTAATCGTTTGTAAATATTACATTTTGGTCGACAAATTTGTACACCACGTTTGAAATATAGTTTAATAATATTTATTGTGTTATATAAGTGCCTTTTTAGTTATTGCAAAGAGCAACTTGTGTTTTACATTGCAAATTAAAAACAATAATGATGATCTTGGTGTGGTGAAAATCAATATTTTTTATACAATGTATTTTTTAACACAAACAAATTTGCATGTTTTTGTTGTATTGTTGTAGAACAAGTCCTAGTGCCTCCACATTCTGGTAAGTTCACAATGAAATTATGTAGCTTATACTTTTTAGTGTGGTGAGCTTGTTGACTTATTAGGGTGTGTGGAAACGGTAGCAAAGTTCTATAGTGAAATAGAATTTGTCTGTGGTAGAAAAATGTCATGTTTGTGCTGTGTGAAATTATAACATTTTGACAACGTGAAATTTTGACATAATGAAAAGAACAATTTCTTTCTGACATTTCTTAGCAGAAGTCTAAGTCGGCAAATTTTTGGCGCCAGCGGTTCAACAAAAAGTAGCCGGTAGTGGATCACCTCAAAATTATCTATTACAATTAGTTATTAATTGAAATATATGTATTTGTTATTAATATAAATATATTTTAACTCGACTTCAAAAAAGAAGGAGGGTTTCAATTCGGTTGTATGTTGCTTTTTTAATGTTTGTAACCGCATAACTCCGGTCGTGTCAACAGCTTTTAATTACAACAAATTTTGGAAATCAGACGGACAATTCGTCTGTCCGGAAATTTTATTTTTGAGCTGCTCCATAATTTATAAACCAATTTTCAGCAGCTTGCAAATGTGAACAAATTTTAAGGAATTTTTGGAGGTTGCACATTTGGCTTTTTCAAAATTTCTGCATTTTTTTTTAATTTTTGAAGCTTATCAGCCAATTTTTTATTCTCTACTGATTTGGAACCCATAAACAGATATCTTATGCTTCTATAAACTTTTTGGAAATTTGTCATTTTTAAAAAAAATGTTTAAACCTTAGAGAATTGTGCGATTTAGGTAACCCAAATCCTAATAAGCTGATTATCGGATTAATGATCTAACAAACATTAGCGGAATTCACCCTTGATAGTAAAGTCCCTTGTAGACCTTGTTAATCTTATAATTTTAGTAAAAATACTAACATTTACAACACTGCAACAACAAAATGTATTAGAATAAAATATACTACGCTGTGGTTGATAAATCCCACAAAAAGCAGTAGTAAGCTAGTGTGTGAAATTACCCGAATAAAACAGTTGAAGAAACTTTATCTGTCTCTTTCTCTCACTCAGCAAATTCATTAATTTTCAATGAATACGAAAAAGACACTCGCGCTCTGAAGTATAAAATCGTATGAAAAATAACAGAGCTGTACTCTTAATACAAAGGGTGAAAACCGCAATTATCAAGGCGAATTCAACTACAGGTGGTGTCGATACTACAACAATCCAAAAACAACAGAAACAACACAGGGTTTTTTGCATTGCATTGTTAGTGTTTACTGTCCAAAATGTCAACCATTCCTAACAAAACACTAACAAATTAAAACAAAGTAGATCGAACTGTCAAAATCAGATGGCGTTTCGACACCACCTGTAGTTGAATTCGCCTTGGCTATTATTTTTCCAGTTTGTTTATTTAGATTTCCTCTCAATCGAATATATTTCCATGTTATTATTATCAAAACAAAGTAGCTCGAACTGTCAAAATCAGATGTCGTTTTGACACCACCTGTAGTTGAATTCGCCTTGGCTATTATTTATCCAGTTTGTTTATTTAGATTACCTCTCAATCGAATATATTTCCATGTTATTGTAATTTTTTTCCAATTACAGTTACATAAGATTGTGCCTTGGAAATATAACAAAATGCTTGTAATGTAAATGTAATTAGAGTTCTGTAGTCTATCAATGAATTTTTAATTTTATTTAAAAGAAAGGTATTTTACTTTTAATAAACACTGATATCAACATGCACAAGTTATAATAAAAAATGTTATTAATACAACAAATTAAATATGTAACTATTTTATCTTATAATAGCTTATATAAATATCCAACACGGTTAAGGAGAAAAGTTTGACTAAAAAAATTAGTGTAAATATGCCTTTCGAACCGGCGGTGACTTCAATGCAAAATTTTAATTCGACTTTGAGCTGCACGACCTGGGAGTGTGTCTGATAATTGTGTGGTTGTCAAAAATTTCTACGCTAATGTCAAAATTTATACTAGCCCCCTGGACTAGTGAAATTTTATTCTCCTGAACAGTGTCAAATCCTTCCATGAGTACTTTGCTGCCGTAATTTCAATTAGTTTCGTTTTTTTTTGGTTAAGGTTTTAATCTATTCATTTTCAGCCAGTTATTTATGTTATCCATGTCGTACATTAAGGTAGGATCACACGATTGCCGCAATCGTATGACTCAATTTTGAAATTGCCTTATTGACGCACAATAATGAAATTCCCCAATCAAATATTCTGAAAGCACACGATTAGTTGGTTGATAGTTGGTTCAAAGCGAAATGAGTACAATAATTGCCGCAGCACAGTCACACGACTGTTCTTACTTGTCTGCGAAAACAGCTGTTACACATACCTGAGTGTTCCTTAAAAAGAAATAATACTCAGTTTTATATTAATTTTATTAAATATTTTGAATAAAAAATTCATCCTGAACAGATATTGTTATGAACATAATTTAAATAAAAATGATTTAATTATAATGCATAACAAATAAATGTGTATATATGTAATTATTACCTACTAAAAGAAACACATAAAAGTAAATTTTTTAAAAAAAGTCAAATATTGTCGCGTATTGTGTTTTTTATTGCCGCACAAGAACACAAAAAATATTGGTAAATTTTTGTTATTTATATTGACGCGCGATTTCATTTACTTTACCAGCAAAAACTTGCAAAGAGAGAGTAAGTAGGAATTTAAAGAAATTGCTCTCAAAAATACTAAACAGTGCAAGCCAAAATTTGCAAGTTAAAGTAGTGACGAACACAGATTACACACAGATATGTAAAAAGTGACGTGTAGAAAAGGCCAAAATCAGTTGCGAGGGCTGCTTTCGAAGAAAGAGACAAAAAGCGTTTTTTGGTAGTGAAGTTGCAATGTGTAAAAACAGGCCTCCACAATCAACACAAATTGCGTGCTCAAAGCAAAAATAACAAAACATAAACCACGTTTAACAAAAGCATTAGTACAACAAACGTTTTATTTTGTGCAAAAAAATGTATTTAGTAATATTTTATAATGTTATTTACTTACTTACATATTAAGTTAATTTTTACAACACTTTTGCAAATAAATCTCAACTAAATAAATTTGCGGCATAAAAGATGGTTCAAAGAGAAATGAAAAAGGGCAGCTTTCTAAAGGCCCAACCATAATGTGCTTAAGTTGGCTTCAGCAAAAGTGCGAATATATGTAAATCATATGAGCAAACTATATTGAACTTAAGGAAACGTTTTGTTAAGTTTTATGAAATTGTCATTTGCTTAAGCAAAGTGCGAAACTGATCGCACATTCCGTACGGAATCAAATGTTTTTTTAAATACATATGAGAGACTTTTTGTAAATTTTTGACAGTAGGTTAAGGAAGACTATGCATATTATGGTTGGGCCTTAAGAAAAATACAAAAAATCTTCCGTCTCGTGACATATCTGTGTGTAATCTGTGGTGACGAATATACAGGAATATTTGAGTACCCATTAATTATTCTAAGACTTGGGAAAATCAAGGCGAATTCAACTACAGGTGGTGTCGAAACGCCATATAATTTTGACAGTTCGAGCCAATTTGTTTTTATTTGTTATTGTTTTGTTTGGAATGGTTGACATTTTGGACCGTAAACACTTACAATGCAATACAAAGAACCCTATGTTGCTTCTGTTGTTTTTGGATTGTTGTAGTTTCGACACCACCTGTAGTTGAATTCGCCTTGGGGAAAATTGTATACATTACGGTAAAAAAAATGTGATTTTATTAATTTATATTTGTTTATGTTAAATAAAATAAATCATGAATTGGATTTTTTTTATTTAGGAGGGGAAAGAAGTATTCGGGTTTTCATCAATAATAAAAGATAAAAAAAAACCCTTTGTTATCAATAAAAGTATTAATAAAGCAAAACAAAATATTTAATTTAACAATCTATGTATAACCTATGTACATATATAGGTATATAAAATTTCAACGTTACGGACTGACTGACAGATTCATCTTCGCACAGCCTTAACGCCCTGAGTTATAAGGTTGAAATTTGAACCGGATGCTGGTCTCTCGCTAAATCGATCGAAAAAAATACAAAAAATGGTGAAATGCGGGAAATTAAATGTCTTTGTTTTATTTTTTCGTTCTACATGTGAAACATTAGAAACATAAAATTATAGGTGCAGGGTCCTGAGTGAATGAGAACCTATAACGTTGGTAATTTTTTTTTAAACTAAGGAACATAAACTTTGGCCTTTAAATATAACCACGAAAGAAAGGTAACGAGGTAGCGGGTTAAATTATTGTAAATTATAAAATAATTTTAGATATTCTCATTATCTACTTTATGGCCGTTTTACTTGGTCCAAATGCATTTCTTTGGTGTTTGTTTCCTAATAAACAAGACGGTCATAAAGTAAACAATGCGAATATATCAAATTATTTAATAATTAATAAGAATCTTTAATTTTGTAAATAATTTAATTTGCAAACAAATGTTTTAACCAATTGGGTATTATACTGCAATAGTGTTAAGTATCGGGTATCTAGGTAGCCATTATCCTCACAGTACTAATACCAACACCTGATCGGTTAAAACAAAACAAAATGCCTAAGGGATTTTTTTAACAAGTTCGTTATTTTATTTAGTAATAAAAATATCGAAATATCTGTGCTAAGTTATAGTGCGTTTCCATTATGAAGAAAAACACTTGTTTTGAGCAAAACACATCGAAGTGTTTCCATTATGATGTTAAGTGTTTTTATTTTCGAATTTTCGAAATATGTTTGACGGTTATTTTTTTCATGTTTATGTTTATTTTACATTAAAATAAATCAAAACGTTAAAAAATAGTAATGAAAATGGTAGATTCTATTGAATTTGTATTAAATTATATCATATCTAATAACGATATGAAAAATAAGGTATGTAATTATTTTTCAAACGCAAGAATTTTGTGCAGAAATATGTCGGCGAAGAATTAGAAGAAATAGGGTACAGAAATTTATTTTAATTTTTCTTGCGAAATCTTTAATTAGAAAATCCCCCAGACTTTGGAAATTGCTAATTTTTTTATGTAAAAAATCAAAAACATTAAATAACTTTAAACGTATGTATTTGCTCAAAGGAACGATCTTCACGGTTCTGGGAATATGATTGTCAAGTAAATGGGGAAGAATTCTTCAAAAACAATTTTAGAATGGCTCGTGAAACATTTTCTAAACTCTGTGAAAATTTAAGAAATCTGATAAAAGAAGACACGTTGTTCAGAAAGGCTATACCATTCGAAAAGAGAATAGCAGTAGCCATGTACGCTTTAGGTTCTTCTGCCGAATATAAAAGTGGTGGAAAATTGCTTGGCATTTCTAAATCAATGGTCTGCAAAATATTGATAGAGTTTTGCTATGAAGTTTCCTATAAACTCAAGCTATTATATTTAAAAAAATTTCCATTGACCAAAGATACTGTAGAAGATTGTGTTAACGGCTTTGAGTTGTTAGGATTACCTCAATGCCTAGGAGCAATTGGTTTGTATACTTTTTGATATTTAAAAACGTTATTTGAAATCATCTGAAAAAAACTCATAGATGGATGCCATATTGAAATTCATCCAACATGCATTGATGCGGTTGATTATTATAACTATAAAGGCTGGTATTCAAAGGTTTTTATTATTAGCTCTGGTGGACAACAGGTAGTCAAATTTAATGTACATACAATAATTTATACACTGTTTGTTTCTATATATAAATGTGGGAAGTCCAGGCAGATGCAATGACTCTCAGATATATGAGAAGTCGTTGCTTAAGAAATCTCTGACAGATACTGTAATTTTATCTGAAAGTTCTAAGTATATAAATGGAGTTGAAGTGCCAGTATTTTTAATTGGTGATTCAGCGTTTAGGTTTTCCAAAAACCTTATGAAGTCGTATCCATTTAAGGCTGAAAACGACATTCGAAAGAAATCGTTCAATTATTCCCTTTCAAAGGCAAGACGCGTTGTGGAAAACGCATTCGGTCATATTAAGGCTCGTTTCCGGCGTATAGGAAAAGGAATCGATAACGATTCAAAAAATGCAAATATTTTGATAAAAACATGCTGTATACTTCACAACTTCTTAAACGAAAACAATGACAAAATAAACCAAAAATGGATATTGGACCTTAAAAATTTAGAAAAAGATCGGCAATATCCCCGAAATGAAACTATTTTGGATGATATATGATGCTGAAAAAATACGTCATGCTCTTAGCTTACATTGTTAGTATTCCATAATAAAAAGGACAGTTTTTATAAATTCATTTTATTAAAAAATAAAGAACATTTATTGTTTCTAAATATGTATTAATTTTAAACAACAAATATAAGAAAAGAATTTAAAAGACGATGAAGAAGTTAAAGTAAAAATGATTTAATTGGAATTATTAACTCTTTTTAAAAACTTCAAAATTTAATTTTTAACTTCTTCATTATCATTTGAAATCTTTTCTAATATTATTTTCTTTTCTACTTCTAAACTATAAACATTTTTTAAGTTTGGTTTTCATAGCAATAAAAAACATAATGAATCTCCAAATTATACCTAGATGAACTTATTGAAATTATTGTTCTACTGAAAGCTATTTAGTTCAATTAACTTTTCTGCCATTTCTATCTAAATGTACATATCTATATGTAGATAAAAATTAAAGGTGACTTAAACCTAAATTATTTTTCGCGGAACAATCAGAACTGCGATTAAACTACTTACCAGATATACTCTCTTCAACAATATCCTTTAAATTGCTCATTTTGAAAGCGCCTATAATGGCATGAACTTTATGGTACATTTCCCATGAGGAAGGAGAGCCACCGGAAATACCCAATTTGTCCTTTTCCTTTCTTTAATTTATTAAAAAAAAAATTCATTACATTTGAAGTACTACGTTCGTAAAGTTTGCCATACCTATGTTTCGTTGTAAGATTATGTATTTTCGTTTTAATCTCCTCCTTTGAAACTAATATATTCCAATATGTGCGAGTTCTTCCTTGCGCCTCTCAACATATCAATTTAAGTTGCCCAAAGTTCGCAAAATAAAGGCCGTGTCAGATAAAACTTTGTCGCTTTGCGTGACGTTTCTACCTTTGGCAGAAAAACGCAAATCAAAAGGTGTATAATCTCCGTGAAAATAACAAAGTATTTAACATAGTAAATCTCGTTTCACTCAAAAAAAAAGAGAGTAACAAAATATGTCTCTCTTATCGTGATTAAAATTAAGTATTTCCGGCTGAGCAGAACTAAATTTATGTGCAGCCAAGTTAAAATAGTGAAATATTGTGAATAAATATGGTAACTTTGTCCATTTTATAGACAATTATATCTTCTTCTTGTTTTCGGTGTATGGGAGAGTATTTCGGCTTTTATATAATAGAAAGTTATTTTTTTAAACTTTGTTCAAAAAAAAACTTAAGTTTAATATAAATTATATACCAAAATGTAGCTAAAGTACCCAGCTATACGCCACATATAGCCAACCTTCGGAGGATGTCCTAATTTTGGCCCCTTAGCCAAAAGAAAAAATGAGTGAAGTTTAAAAGAAAGTTATTTTTTTAAACTTTGTTCAAAAAAAAACTTAAGTTAAATATAAATTATATACCAAAATGTAGCTAAAGTACCCAGCTATACGCCACATATAGCCAACCTTCGGAGGATGTCCTAATTTTGGCCCCTTAGCCAAAAGAAAAAATGAGTGAAGTTTAATAGAAAGTTATTTTTTTAAACTTTGTTCAAAAAAAAACTTAAGTTAAATATAAATTATATACCAAAATGTAGCTAAAGTACCCAGCTATACGCCACATATAGCCAACCTTCGGAGGATGTCCTAATTTTGGCCCCTTAGCCAAAAGAAAAAATGAGTGAAGTTTAAAAGAAAGTTATTTTTTTAAAATTTGTTAAAAAAAAAACCTAAGTTAAATATAAATTATATACCAAAATGTAGCTAAAGTACCCAGCATATAGCTAACCTTCGGAGGATGTCCTAATTTTGGCCCCTTAGCCAAAAGAAAAAATGAGTGAAGTTTAATAGAAAGTTATTTTTTTAAACTTTGTTCAAAGAAAAACTTAAGTTAAATATAAATTATATACCAAAATGTAGCTAAAGTACCCAGCTATACGCCACATATAGCCAACCTTCGGAGGATGTCCTAATTTTGGCCCCTTAGCCAAAAGAAAAAATGAGTGAAGTTTAATAGAAAGTTATTTTTTTAAACTTTGTTAAAAAAAAAACTTAAGTTAAATATAAATTATATACCAAAATGTAGCTAAAGTACCCAGCTATACGCCACATATAGCCAACCTTCGGAGGATGTCCTAATTTTGGCCCCTTAGCCAAAAGAAAAAATGAGTGAAGTTTAAAAGAAAGTTATTTTTTTAAACTTTGTTCAAACAAAAACTTAAGTTAAATATAAATTATATACCAAAATGTAGCTAAAGTACCCAGCTATACGCCACATATAGCCAACCTTCGGAGGATGTCCTAATTTTGGCCCCTTAGCCAAAAGAAAAAATGAGTGAAGTTTAATAGAAAGTTATTTTTTTAAACTTTGTTCAAAAAAAAACTTAAGTTAAATATAAATTATATACCAAAATGTAGCTAAAGTACCCAGCTATACGCCACATATAGCCAACCTTCGGAGGATGTCCTAATTTTGGCCCCTTAGCCAAAAGAAAAAATGAGTGAAGTTTAAAAGAAAGTTATTTTTTTAAACTTTGTTAAAAAAAAAACTTAAGTTAAATATAAATTATATACCAAAATGTAGCTAAAGTACCCAGCTATACGCCACATATAGCTAACCTTCGGAGGATGTCCTAATTTTGGCCCCTTAGCCAAAAGAAAAAATGAGTGAAGTTTAATAGAAAGTTATTTTTTTAAACTTTGTTCAAAAAAAAACTTAAGTTAAATAAAAATTATATACCAAAATGTAGCTAAAGTACCCAGCTATACGCCACATATAGCCAACCTTCGGAGGATGTCCTAATTTTGGCCCCTTAGCCAAAAGAAAAAATGAGTGAAGTTTAAAAGAAAGTTATTTTTTTAAACTTTGTTCAAAAAAAAACTTAAGTTAAATATAAATTATATACCAAAATGTAGCTAAAGTACCCAGCTATACGCCACATATAGCCAACCTTCGGAGGATGTCCTAATTTTTGCCCCTTAGCCAAAACAAAAAATGAGTGAAGTTTAATAGAAAGTTATTTTTTTAAACTTTGTTCAAAAAAAAACTTAAGTTAAATATAAATTATATACCAAAATGTAGCTAAAGTACCCAGCTATACGCCACATATAGCCAACCTTCGGAGGATGTCCTAATTTTGGCCCCTTAGCCAAAAGAAAAAATGAGTGAAGTTTAAAAGAAAGTTATTTTTTTAAACTTTGTTCAAAAAAAAACTTAAGTTAAATATAAATTATATACCAAAATGTAGCTAAAGTACCCAGCTATACGCCACATATAGCCAACCTTCGGAGGATGTCCTAATTTTGGCCCCTTAGCCAAAAGAAAAAATGAGTGAAGTTTAATAGAAAGTTATTTTTTTAAACTTTGTTCAAAAAAAACTTAAGTTAAATATAAATTATATACCAAAATGTAGCTAAAGTACCCAGCTATACGCCACATATAGCCAACCTTCGGAGGATGTCCTAATTTTGGCCCCTTAGCCAAAAGAAAAAATGAGTGAAGTTTAAAAGAAAGTTATTTTTTTAAACTTTGTTCAAAAAAAAACTTAAGTTAAATATAAATTATATACCAAAATGTAGCTAAAGTACCCAGCTATACGCCACATATAGCCAACCTTCGGAGGATGTCCTAATTTTGGCCCCTTAGCCAAAAGAAAAAATGAGTGAAGTTTAATAGAAAGTTATTTTTTTAAACTTTGTTCAAAAAAAAACTTAAGTTAAATATAAATTATATACCAAAATGTAGCTAAAGTACCCAGCTATACGCCACATATAGCCAACCTTCGGATGATGTCCTAATTTTGCCCCTTAGCCAAAAGAAAAAATGAGTGAAGTTTAAAAGAAAGTTATTTTTTTAAACTTTGTTCAAAAAAAAAACTTAAGTTAAATATAAATTATATACCAAAATGTAGCTAAAGTACCCAGCTATACGCCACATATAGCCAACCTTCGGAGGATGTCCTAATTTTGGCCCCTTAACCAAAAGAAAAAATGAGTGAAGTTTAATAGAAAGTTATTTTTTTAAACTTTGTTCAAAAAAAAACTTAAGTTAAATATAAATTATATACAAAAATGTAGCTAAAGTACCCAGCTATACGCCACATATAGCCAACCTTCGGAGGATGTCCTAATTTTGGCCCCTTAGCCAAAAAAGTTGTTTATACTTTGTTCGACAAAATACGTTAGGAAATTATAAAGTTATTATATCATATATTTTAAGGAATCCATTTAACATTAACATTTGCTAACTTATTTTTTTCTTATAGTTTGTTGTAGTATTTTAATTATTTCTTATTAAACACCATTTCCGGTTTTACTTTGTTATCTTGTTAAAAGCCGAAATACTCTCCCATACACCGAAAGCAAGAAGAAGATATAATTCTCTTTAAAATGGACAAAGTTACCATATTTATTCACAATATTTCACTATTTTAACTTGGCCGCACCTAAATTTAGTTCTGCTCAGCCGGAAATACTCAATTTTAATCACGATAAGAGAGACATATTTTGTTGCTCTCTTTTTTTTGAGTGAAACGAGATTTACTTTGTTAACTACTTTGTTATTTTCACGGAGATAAGAACAATTTCTTTCTGACATTTCTTAGCAGAAGTCTAAGTCGGCAAATTTTTGGCGCCTGCGGTTCAGAAAAAGTAGCCGGTAGTGGATCACCTGACAAAAGAATTAGTTATTTAAAATGGAAAAATTATCTATTACATTTAGTTATTAATTGAAATATATGTATTTGTTATTAATAAAAATATATTTTAACTCGACTTCAAAAAAGAAGGAGGGTTTCAATTCGGTTGTATGTTGCTTTTTTAATGTTTGTAACCGCATAACTCCGGGCGTGTCAACAGCTTGTAATTACAACAAATTTTGGAAATCAGACGGACAATTCGTCTGTCCGGAAATTTTATTTTTGAGCTGCTCCATAATTTATAAACCAATTTTCAGCAGCTTGCAAATGTGAACAAATTTTTAGAAATTTTTGCAGGTTGCACATTTGGCTTTTTCAAAATTTCTGCATTTTTTTTTTAATTTTTGAAGTTTATCAGCGATTTTTTTATTCTCTACTGATTTGGAACCCATAAACAGATATCTTATGCTTCTATAAACTTTTTGGAAATTTGTCATTTTTAAAAAAAATGTTTAAACCTTCGAGAATTGTGCGATTTAGGTAACCCAAATCCTAATAAGCTGATTATCGGATAAATGATCTAACAAACATTAGTAGAATTCACCCTTGATAGTAAAGTCCCTTGTAGACCTTGTTAATCTTATAATTTTAGTAAAAATACTAACATTTACAACACTGCAACAACAAAATGTATTAGACTAAAATATACTACGCTGTGGTTGATAAATCCCACAAAAAGCAGTAGTAAGCAAGTGTGAATTTACCAGAATAAAACAGTTGAAGAAACTTTATCTGTCTCTTTCTCTCACTCAGCAAATTCATTAATTTTCAATGAATACGAAAAAGACACTCACGCTTTGAAGTATAAAATCGTATGAAAAATAACAGAGTTGTACTGTAATCATTAGATTAATGAATAAGCGAGTGGAAGGTTTTGTTGATAGTTTCCATATGTTTATTGAATTTAAAATGACAGGTTTATATAGTAAAAATAATGATAACTTAGCACTTATAATAATATTTTGTATGTTACTTCTTATTACCAAATTACATTACAATAATTATAAATATATCGGTAAGAATAATGTAACATGATCATCACTTAATAGTTTCTACATTAATTCAAACAATGTGTCATATGAGAATTAGGTTGTGTATGAGTATGCCAGAATATGCGACTATCATATCCGCTACACCTCCATTTTCTTGAAAGAATGTTCATACGCTATTAAGCATATGAATATTCTTTTTAATTATTGTTTTTTTTTTTTTTTTTTTTTTGTTATATAATAAGATTAATTTTATTAGTTATTTCTTATTTGATACTGATATAACAAATTACATATCATATTAAAATTCATATTACTATTGCAAATTACATATATTAAAATTTATTTTATTATCTGATATTGGTGTAACATAACTTATTTGTGTTTAATAATTTATAATTTAAGTTTATTTTCCACAGTGCTTTCGTTGTTATGTTAAAGCATATTGATTCCAACAAGAAAAAGAATCACTTGCCTTCATTAAACAGTTTAAGTCTATTTTTGTGAACCTTCTGCTTCCTATTTCCCTTAATTTCGATTATTATGTTATCATTATGTCTTATCTCTATAACCTTATACGGGCCCTCATATCTATTTTCTAACTTATGTCCTACTTCATTTCTTAATAAAACTAGATCTCCTAAATTTAAATCCAATTGTTCCGTATTCATATCATAATGTTCTTTACGCTTTACCTTAGCACTATCTAACAATAGTCTTGCTCTCTTGTATGCAATTTCTAATCTGTATTTCACTTCCTTACTATTATCATCTATATTGTAAATAGGATCTATTGTATCTATACTATTAAAATAATGAAAACCATGAAGTATTCGTCCATAAACCAACTCGTAAGGGCAATAACCATGTACTGCCGATGGTGTAGTGTTGAAGCAATATGTAAAATATCTAAGCCATTCATCCCAATCACCCCGTTCAATCGATATATATGATCGTATATACTCGTTAAATGTTCGATGGCTTCGTTCAACAGTACCAAGTGTCTGATGGTGATAGGCAGTTGAAGAAATATTTTCAATTTTCATATATTTACATAAATCTGTTATTATTGAGTTCTTATATTCTGTTCCCATATCCGATATGAACGTCTTCATTGGACCGTAACACAATACAAAATACTCAAATATGGCTCTTGCAACTGTATTTGCACTCTTGTTTGGTATAGGTATTGTCACCAAATATTTTGTTAGATCACATATTAATGTGACAATGTATTCATTACCATTCTCTGTCTTTGGTAATGGACCAATGGTATCTACTAACACAACGTCGAATGCAGTTGCTGGAGTCTGTGTCAATATCATTGGTGTCTTAGTATGTATTGTTATCTTGGATTTTTGGCATTTTTCGCATGTCTTAACATATTTTTTAACGTGTGAGACCATACCTCTCCACTTGTAATGCCTTCTGATTTTCGCTAATGTTCTTGATATCCCACAGTGGCCGCCTTCTGCTGGGTTATCGTGGTATGTAGTTAGTATACCTTTAATTTTATTTTCATCTTCAGCATCAATTATGGTCACCTTTGGCAGTAGCGCTACTGTTAATTTCCTTAATATTTTATTGCCCATTCTTTTGAATTCATTTATAGATACAAATTTAAAAATTTCTTCATCAGGTGCCATTTTCAATTTATCGAGATTTAGCATACTGGCTTCTTTTTCTAGCCTTGGGAAAAATCCTCCTAGGTCCAATTTCCCATTAATACACATATCTTCAATATTTATTCGTTTTAATATTAATTTTCCATGCTTCAATAAGCATCTTCCTTTTTTTTAATAAACTTTTATTTAAATAAACTACATTCTTTCCTAGTGCACTTCCGTAACATTTCGACGTAAAATGAAAAAAACTGTAATGTGATCTAAAGAGTTTAATATTTTGAAATAAATTATGTATATCCAGAAAAATCTGTTCAAGAGCTTTAAAATAATACCAATATTGGTCATATACGTTTAGAATTGTAGTGGAAAATCACATATTTATATGAAAACTTTAAACGTCCATAACTCGAAAACTAAGCGTTTGCGCCAACTTTTTTATTTCATTTTTTCTTCTTATTTTTCCATTTTCCATCACCCTGGGTACTTTTTTTTTTATTTGGAGCTGCGTCGGTAAACTAGATTTGTTCCTATATTTGTACTTGCCTATTTTAAATTCCTAAATTTGACGCTAACTTTTTGTTTATACTACAAATACCCATTATTTGGGTATTTTGGTTTCCCGGTTTTTAAATTCCCAAATTGGACGCTATTTCTTCAACGCTATCTTGGCTCACGTTTGTTATTTCAATTGTTTACACACCGATCAGCTGTTTTCTTGCAAGATTTCACTGGATACTGTCTGCGTACTTTTTGAGATATTTTCAGCCGTAAGAGTAAAATTTGTCTTACTCTCCCAAAAGAATTTACTGAGTATTTGCTACTGGAAAAGTACCCAGACAGACCTATTAATACTAATACTACACACGTAAGATAATACTCTGCGATTGAATTTGACGTTTGCTGATAAAAAAATCTTATATCTTGTCTCAGTTACATAGGCATTGCTTACATTAAGTAATCTGCGCTGCCACTGGCAAAAACAAATTGTTCCTACATTCTTTTACTACCACAATCCCCAAAATTCCTTTCCTTTATTTTAATAGAAATTAAGATTAATTAATAGAAATTTAGCTAAATCCTTACAATCAATTAATATTTTAAAACGTGTTAATATATATAAGCATAATATATTAATAAAATTTTTGCTAGTAAAAATAATCCCAATTTGTTATACAAAACCACACTAATGGCATAGCCAGTAGTAGCAATTCAAAGTAAAATAATTTTAAATGTCTTGGTAAAAAAATTGGTTATGTATTGGTTATGTTGCTTGCAAGTTATTCATGTAAATCATGTAAGATTAACATGAAGTGACTATTAAAGGCCACTACACACTATCCTATTTAGTCGAACGATATGTCAAAAAAATCGTGTGTGCTCACAATGTATGACAGTGTGGCTTAAAAATGAATTGAGCGACAGATTTTATTGACAGTCTGTCCGACTTGCAAATATTTATAAAAATTTTCATAAAATGATAGATTCTATGCGATCAGAGTTGCATTTTCTTGTAAAGTAGCTGAGTCATTTGAGTTTGCATCTTTTTTGTGGGATAGTGTGGCATTGACAGCAGATTTTGCAGACATTTTTTTATGTCGGATAAAATTCCGTCAGATTTTCGTGTGAATGAATCGTACGATTATGTAGGATAGTGAGTACCGGCCTTAAGTGAAATCACTGCCAAAAAAAAAACCTCGTTTTCGACGATTTTACATTGATTTTTCCTGTGTGTATTAACATTTGCATTTACATATATATTTATATCATAATGAATTAATTGTTAGTTTGTTTACCAAAATTTTATATTATTATGTTAAAATTAATTAATTTTTTTAATTAATTCATTTATTAATGATGTGCTAATAATCCCAATTTTTGAATGAGAACACTGAAATTTATTGTTGTGGGAAAGCTAGTTTCTATGCGCATTTCGCTGGTTGCTTAGGCCAGCTCGTCAGGAAACTTTTTCCAAATACTTTAGAAAAGCTAAAAATATTATACAAGTAAGACCATAAAGTGAATAAGAATTTTAAAACACTCAGGTCTTAAATGTAACAATATCAAAGCTTCAACAGTCACAATGTTCCTGAAAAAAAAATTTCAAATGTCCTTGAGTAAATAAGCCGTAAATTTCTTAGAAAGGTAATCGTGGAAAATTAAGATTCTTAAAGTAATCAGGGTTCCTGTATTGAGCCCCAACATTTTTATGTCAGGTATTACTAGCGTGTTCCACTTATAGCGTGAGTATAGTCATGTACGTACATGACTATAACTTGCTAAGTAAGAAACAAAAAAAAAAAAAAAAAATTAAGACCAAAACAAGAATTTTATTTAAAAATATGAAAATAAAAGAAGAAAAGAAAGAATTTTGTAAAATCGAAAACTAAAATAGAAACTCATGTAAGAAAATGAAGAATTAGTAAAATATTATTATTATAGCTATTGATAGTGTAATATTATAAATAAATATGAAGTGTTGTTGTAGAACTGAAGTGGGCATGAAATTCTAAGTTTTTTTTTTTTTTTTTATTCCTACACTAAATCCCGCGAAGCTTTTTGCTTGTCGGCAGGAGACCAGAGTCTCTGGCGGGAATCGAACTCGCAACCCCGGTACTGATAGACTAGCCCATTATCAGCTAGCCTACCGGGGCAGGCTATGGTAAGTTTGTAAATAGCGTAACGATTGTTTTTGTAAACGAGACAGGTAATTAAATTTAGGGTATGTCGCCTGACGCAGGTTGGGGAAGGGACAAGTGTACCCATACATATCCATACTATCACTTAGTGTGATACTTAATACAGTCATTTCGTCTTCTCCTTAATTCTTGTGATTTAAAATTTTCGGTATAATTACGTGATATTTTAAACATACTTCCAGGGGTGTGAAGTATGTATATATGCTTACGCGCCAAAACCCTGGTTAAGATTCACATTTTGCTTACTGAGCAAGCGGGTCAGCTTTATACCCCCCCTTGACCGGTTTTTGGAATCATTTACTTAAACTTTATTTAAAAGTCATTTAAAAGCGCGCGTAATATATATGGCGCCCAACGAAAAGCCATCCATAGGATGGTGATAGGAATTTTTTTTAACAAAGCAAAGAGCCACGTTTGAGTGAAGAGAAATGATTGTATCTTGATTCGTAAATAATTTTCCTTGTAAACATTGGCTAGTACTATTGTTTGTAAAAGTCGTGATAACTGGGAGTCTTTAACCTGGTTTCAATTGCAATGCAAGCCATGGTACATACGAAGGTAATTTTTTTTTGTAAAAAAGGAAAGACAACTGTGTTATTTCCACCTAACATTTTTTGGTTTTTATTATAGGGATTTATTACAAGTCTGAACTGATTCCAATTAGAGGTCAGTATTATCGCGGTATTAATACTATGCTCATAGGGCAAAAAGTAGCACAAACTTGAATTATCTAAGTCCTTGCCTTGCTCTTTTAAAAATGGTAGGCATAATGTTAGATAATCCAGGGGGCTAATTCTCGCAATCGTGTTCGAAATAAAAAATAATTTCGAAAGCAAGTAATTTTCTGATGATGTTACTCGATACCAAACGAATCGATTTGTTGCTGAAGTGTTGTAAAACTAGTTAACTATTTCGTTTAACATCACTGACAAAAATGTAAAAAATTGTAAACAAAAAACATATGTTTTCATACAAATTAATACAAAGAAAAAACTAAGCAAAGTGAGAATAAATTATAAAAATTTTAATATGTAATAGTGTGGACAATATACTTTGGTTTTACTCTTCTTCTTCCGATTCTGAGGAGAATGGGAACTTGAATTTTATAAGGAAAAAATAAGAAACAAGAGTGATCCTTTAAATTTGCCAAACAATGAGTAAGTCCGATAATTTTTAAATGTGTATATAGTAAATGAAATAAAACAAACCCACATATTCTATTTTTATGCTTCCATAGTTTAAATTCAATGATCGTAAGTTAAATATTGTTTTTTTTTTTTGAGTTAAAGCTTAAATTTTTTGTAAATTATTTAAAGATATGCGACCACAAACACACAGTTTTAGCAATTAATTCCAAATATGGAGGGGCCGCCCATGATTCATTTGTTTGGAGGGAATCGGAAGAAAAAAATCTTTTTGAGCAAGAATATAACAACAGCTAAAGGAATTTTTGGCTCTTAGGTAAAATAATTTCTTTCAGTTGTTTTAAATATGTATAACTATGTACGTTTTAATGTGTATAGTATGTTTAATTACAGGTGTTTCGGGCTATCCCTGCGAACCGTGGTTTCTGACGCCATACCGGAGTCCGCATGAAAACGATGGAAAATTCTATGCCACGATAAAAGAAGACGGTATAGTGCTGAAAAGATCGCACAATTTTCGAACGTGTGTGCTGCGCTACACAATATCTGCATAAATTTTCGTGTTCAAAACATATCCCGTGGCTGTTATAGATGATGGCTCAGAAACTAATATAACAAAAATTGGCAAGAAAATTCGAGATAATATAAAACTAAGTTTAAGTACAATAGGGGAGTAATAACCATTTTTAGATTTTGAAAAAAGTATTTAAAAAAAGAATTAATTTTTAAAGAGATTTTGTACCTTTATTTTTTACATATGTACATATATTACTTTTGTAGGTTATTAGAGTTCTAATAAACAATATATTTAAATCTTATGATAATATAAAAAACAAATAACATTGCATTAAAAATTAATAAAAATTCAATTTAAAATAAGCAAAAGTCAATATAAAAATTCATTTTTGAACATACATAAGAAGTAAATATTTTAAAAATCCATATTTAGCTTTTCTAGTTATTTTTCTCTTAGTCTGGAACTCCATAGCTTTTATTTGTGAGTTTAGTTCATGTTCCATTTCTTTAATATTTAGAGCTTTCTTTTTTATTTCAAACATTTTAACAGCAAGTTCATACTCCTTCTCCTTTAATTTATGCTCCTTGTTCTTTATTTCAACCAATAAGTCTAGTCTATTAAGCATTTCCTTTTGATAAAGTTCTGTTGTAGTCATATTTTTTTTAACAGTGCAGTTTTAGTTTCTCTTCCTCTTGCGTTAATAATTTTTTGAACCTTATTTTTTTCATATTGAACATTTTTTATTTTTCGAATTTATTCTATGAGTTAAATTTCAGTTATGTATTTTATAAAGCTTTTTGTAATAGCTCCATTCCTTAAAAACATTTTTTTTAGGAATGACTTTATACACTACCAGACTATTATATTGTATTATCCTCATACGGTCCCCACCCGTCTTCTTCTTGAAGGATTTATTGAACGAAATCTTTTTTTTTAACATTTTGCTTTTGGTCAGCGTACACCTTAACATATACATACTTATATTTATTATTCAAATAAGGCAAAGCTGATTAGCTCTTGCCTTTCCCTGAGAGCTATTGGGTATAATACTCTTTGCCAAGTCTTAATGTTTGGCAATGAAATTTCCAAGAATCTCCTTCTGCGTGAAATTTATTTTTGAAAGATTTGACCTACAAATACTTCAATTAATTTTTTATTCTTAAATTTTCATAAATTTGTTCACTTACATTTTGTTTTATATTCTTCTTTGTAGCAGAAAAACGTTAATTCGAATGCTTTTGTGTTTACGAGTAAAAACTCGCAAGGTTGCATTCGAATGATCACTTGTTATCGAATGCCATCATTAGAAATTTCGATACATTTTACTCGATAACGGATAAGAGAATCCCAAAACTTAAAAAAAACTCGCAAGTTCGATTAATAACTCGCTCGTATACGAATGCGAGAATTAGCCCCCAGGTTTGAAATTAAGATTTCGACACGAGAGTTGAATATGAGAAAATGTAGCCAATAAATTCCTCTACTACCCCTGGGCCCCCCCCCCCCCCCCCCATTTGCACATTTTTGGCACAAATCCTAAATTTTGCACAATGGGGCAACATATGTTTGAGTGACTTGTGTAAAAAAGTTTGTTTCAAAAAGTTGTTAAAAAAAAACTTGATGGAAAAAACTGAATATGAGGAAATGTAGCCAAGACCTTCCTCTATTACCCCCCATTTGCACATTTATGACACAAGTCCTAAATTTTTCTAAATCGGCCAAATAGGGGAGCGGTTGTTTTTATAAAAGTATCACTTTTATTTGCTCAGAGTACATTTGTTGTTTTTATAAGTCTTTGTATTATTATGAAATTTTATTTTAATTAAAAACACTTTTAAATCATTAATTAAATCAAAAAATCTTAACAAATTATTAAATCAGCGCAGGCTTGTTCAAAAGTTTGTTGAAAACCGAAAATTCCTCCCATATAGCAAATAAGAAGAAGAACAGGCATTCACATTAAATGTATGCAATTTTGTATTAACCCATATTCGGCCAAGAAAATTCAAACGGGATATTTTTAAAAATGTATACTCTTTTTATAGTAATTTCGGTCATCTGAATCCAAATCCGTTATCGGTTTAACGCTGCCTTGTCCATGAGTCCCGGAAATGGGTGTTCGCAAGTGCGAACACTGGCTGCTATTTGACATGAATTTGCAATATAAACAAATTTTTTTTCATTTATAAAAATGTTAAAAGTAAGATAATAACAAATGAGCAATGTCTCAAAATATATTTATTAAGATATTAAAATAATAATGTCTTATTTTATATGAATTTTTTCAAAGCATTTTGGATGCAAATGCACGTTGGATTTTTGGCACATCCATTTGATTGGTTTGCCTCATCCTTTAAGTTGGCACCTGCGAGGTTTCCCTTGTGGTTCAACTATTGGAATATGCTCCCCTACAATATCTGGCAATTGATAACCAACGCTTTTGTCTGATCTTTCCTGAGCGGATTCAGCATCTGTTTGAGAATTAAGTAGCAAAGCTTAGCTATAGCTTACTCTAAATTGTTTTTGAGATAGCATATTTTTCTAGTCTTCTTGTTTCAAGAAGCAGTGCAGTTTCCAAGTATTAATGAGTGATAAGCCTAGAGCAGAAATAAATAAAGCCCAATGCCACTTCTTTGACCTTATAGTTATTTGAGACGGCATTGTCGTGAATGTCTACGCGCCTTATCCCCTTATTGTAGGAGTTGAGAAGCAATGGTTGTAGTACATTCTCGTATTTTTTTACATCCTTTTTCATCGCTTTACGCTGCGCATCTGTTCAATTTGTTCGAAGTTGGTGAGAACCGTTACCTCCTTGTTATCTGCCTAACGACAAACCAATAAAGAATTTGTTCTATCATTTTGCTGAAGGGGAATCTGAATTAGTGTCAGGATTTAATGTCACTTTCTCCCCGCATCATCTGCTTTCCTATGCGTATTGGGGGGCTTTTGCAATTCTATTGGGTCGAACGGTTCCCGTGGCGCAAAAACTTTTTTTACTTAAAAGTCACATCAAATAATATGATGGAAAAAGTTGTCAAAATAAATCGGATAGATAATGGGATCTTTTACACATTCCAATAGTCTTAAAACCAAGTCTGTATCCAAGCCAATTTGACGATCGTAGCTGTTACTCAAACCAGAATATGGTATACAATTAAACGAATAACCACCACTGGAACACAAACACCAAAACGAATTGGTTTATTCCGGATTTTCAATTGTTATTAGTTGCGTGACAGGGGATTCTGTTTTTGTTTATGATCAGCACAGCTTTAAAACAACATTGTAACAACAGTGAAACAAACAGCTATAATTCAGTAGAAATATTATTTTTTATTTTGGTTTTATATTTATGTTTGGTCATTTAAATTATTAAGATAAATTTTCTTTATTTAGTTTGATCATTTTTAAACAATTTATGTGTATATGCAGTTATATAAAAATCTTCCTAAAAAGCGTCCCCAAAAATACCCCTGCAGGCAAAACATAAAACACATTTCCTATTTTTTTATAACGGCTAATTAAAATTAAGACTTTATATTAAATAATGGAAACATTATATTGTAACAAATAAATGTACAAAACTTTGTAACTTGGCAATCAAATTCAGTAAATTTCCTGTTCGCAAGCACGAACAGTGGCCGAAAATGGGTTAAAAACACTTTTTTGGACTTGGTAGCAATAAAATTTAGTCTGCAAGGCATAAAACACTCAATCGCCATATTGTTTGTATGAGAGATTCCTGCACACTCTCTCTGTACAATGAATGAAACAAAGTTTGTTAAACAGTTTGTTATGTTCACGGAGAAGAAGCGATATAAAAAAAAAACAGAATATTGAACAAGAACGACCGTAGATTGACGTTGAGAAAACTTTACCGCAGTTTTTGACACGATTGTCTCGAGTCTGTTCATGTCCTGGGCAGGCTGCTCACCCCATATGACGTTTTACTGCCATCCGTGGCACTACTCATTGTCTGTAAAAAAATTCGTATTTGGAGTTTCAATCAAATTTAATTAAATTAAAACATTTAAAATTTTTTTTTAATATTTCAAAATAAAGTGGACAATAAATTTGTATTTACCTTATTTATTCTACTTAAATGTAACAATTATTATAGGATAAATAGTATTAGTAATACGAAAAAAAATAAATTCATAAATACTTGTTTATTCGCTTTAATCCTTAAATGCCTGAAGTTTCAACTTTGACACCGGACTTTAAAGTGAATTGCGCACTTGCAATTAAAAGAACTTTTTTCCTTTATATTATCAAAAAAAAATAGATAAAGTTTTAATAGTATCAAAATTGATACTTGCTTTATTTTTGCAATTATATGTATATTTACATTATTTTCCTTGAAATTATTCTTTTTTTTATATATACAATTTGCAAGATCAGGCTTTTAGGGGCCAATTATTATTTTAAATAAATAACTATTAAGGGATTTTTATATTCGAAATGGCAACTCAATAATAAAAATATTTATACCAAGAGGTTAAAAAAATGGCAATTTTGTTAATTTTTTCTTTGGTTTTGTTTTCTTTTCTATTTTTACTTATCTACAATGTTTCTATGGGTCAACCTATCATATTTTCTTGTCAAAAAAATCAGTTGTTTACCTTTTTTTTGTCTTGAAAATTTCCTTTTGGAAAACAAACATATATGCAAAATTTCAAATCAGGAATCTTTCAACCCCTTTTGGTCTTAATTCGAATGGTTAGAACAACCAAAAAATATTAGCAAATGGAGTTGGCAAAAAGTTGGTAAGTTTATACAAAATTGATTGTTTTAGTTGTTGTAATTCCTTTCTATTTTGCAGCAGGATTAATACTACCAAATATATGCGGGTGAAATTATTTAGTTATATTATAAAAAAAAAATTATTTAAGCTCCGGTTATTTTAAGTCTTTATGTAAGATTTTTTTTTATTTATTTAATATTTTCATTATGTATTTAGTTTCTGATTTTAGGCCTTTAAGTATTTATCATAAATTTAGTTCATTATTAACATACTCATCTAGATTTACAGTATATATTCAATTAAGTATTTTATTAGTTAGTTCGCTTGGCATTCAACTAATTATTTGTTTATTTATTTATTAGATTCTTTATTAAACTAGTTATTTACTTGTTTATAAAATTATTTATTTAATTATTTTCCTGTTAAATTACTTATTTAGGTCTTTATGCTTTTTTTTATAGATTAGTATAAGGACTAAAATTTTATTTTCATTGTTCAAATTTGAATTAAATTTGAGTAGGTAAATCTGGAATAAGTCTGTAAATTTAAATTAATTAATTAGATTTAAGATTATTAGGAGCAAAAATAATTTGAAAAAAAAATTTAGAAGGACATACAAAAAAAAAAGACAAACTAAACTTTAAATCAATTATACGAACTGTATTTTAATTCGATTACATAAACCGAATCTGAATTTGATTACATAAGCCGAATCTGGATTTAATTACATAAACTAAATTTGAATTTAATTATACAAACTTAATTTAAATTCAGTTATACAAAACGAATTTGGATTTAATTACTTGAACTGAATAAACAAGTATTTATGAATTTATTTTTTTCCTATTACAAATACTATTTATCCTATAATAATTGTTAAATTTAAGTAGAATAAATAAGGTAAATAACAATTTATTGTACACTTTTTTTGAAATGATAAAAAAAATTTAAAATGTTTTAATTTAATTAAATTTGGATGAAAGGTAACAGGCGTACGGCGAAGTGGTAACTAACGATTAGGGGCATTACTCCAAATAGGATTTTTGTTACAGGCAATGAGTAGTGCCACGGACGGCAGTAAAACGTCATATGGGGTGGGCAGCCTGTCCAGGTCATGAACATCTGGTCCTGATGACTCGAGACAATCGTGTCAAAAACTGCGGTAAAGTTTTCTCAACGTCAATCAACGGTCGTTCTTGCTCAATGTTCTGTGTTTTTATGTCACTTCGGTTTTTCAACAACTTAATTTTTTTGGAACGAGTTCAATTGTGTATGTGTGAGTAGATGGCCACGAACCTCCTATTCCCGGCGTGCTTCAGCCTTAACACCAGTGTGCCCTAGTCCATCTCGAAGCGACTTCAAGATTTTGTTTAATTTCAAAGTTCTCAAGAAAAGTTATACCTCTTACGCACATCACATGATTGCTATGTTTTTCTTTATATTGCGTAAAAGAATAGCTCTGTTTCTTTACTCTACTTTGGGATCCCTCGGGATCCCAATTTGCACGAAAAGCGTTCCCGTACTTTAAAGGTATGGAAAAAAATGCTAATGAACAAATTTTGGAAAGTGTTGTGGAATAAAATAGTGTTATTAAATAAAAAGGTTTTATATTAAAATATCAAGAAAAATAATGTAAGTTGTTGTAAAAGTGTTTGTATTGTTCTATTTTTGTTAATAGTAGTTTATTTCGACAGATAATATACAATTTTTTAAAAGTGGCGCAACCTTTTGTTGGTTTTTTTAGACTGTCTGAACACTTTGACTTTTTATTTTGTGCTTAAAATGGTTTTTTCTGGTCCCGTACTTTTGGGTAATTTTGTATCATTGTGAGAGAAATTTATGCTTGCTCCCATTTTCACGAACTTTACCCACAAAGTAAAGAAACAAAGCTAATGTGTCGTTATTTTTGTCCAAGCGCAAGCAAATAAAAAAATTTAAACACGTTTATTTCGAAATGTATTTTTTCACTTTTTTTTTTGGTTTAGATATTTTTTGAGACGATCTTTAACATGGTGAAAAGCAGAAAGTCCTGACTTGCTTAGAAGTGTATTAAAAATATAGAGAAAGCAGAGCACAAATGAAAGAAAAACAGAATTTTATTGAAAATCGAGAATGAAGATAATACATGGAATTGAAAATGAAGAAAAAGCTATTTTGCACAACATTTTTTAATTATTTAGCAATATTAAGTAGTTATCTTCGTCGCCATCCTTGTTGAAACCTTTGAAGTTGCTCGTTTTTTGAATCTTCTTCTGAAGAAGAGGCCGTTTTCCTGAATTCTTCGGTTTAGGTTTTGAGGTTCATTCGATGCCACTTTTGTGGCTGCTAAAGCATCTTCAGATTTTTTTGATGGCATTTTTTTCGATGGCAATGGGCCCAAAATATCAGCATTCCTGGGATCTGAAATCAGGCTTCTGAGATTCTGATAAATGTTCCACTGACGCTGCAGAGATAAACCAACTGGTTGGATAATTTCGGGCATGTTGTCATCAACTGGGATTAATGACTGTTGAAATTATTTAACATCCTCGCTGTCCGCAAATTTTTTGGTTTTTAAGGAGTTTTTCTCAATTATAAAATGGTGGAATTGTGTAATACCAACAAGTGGCTTGTAGAATGGCTTAAAATAACTGTCCCATTCATACCAAATGACATTTTTTGACGATACAGCTGTATTATGGCCAACTGGTGGCGATTGTACGACGCACTGCAGTTAATCTTTATACGTATAAATATTAGTAACAGCATACTTGGCCTTGAAAATACCGAAGAAGCGATCCGGGGCGAACTTGGTATGCCCTGTCAAGAGGAAATTCAATAAAATCGTTGTGTTGAGTCCTCGAACCAACCGCCATTGCAGATATGATATGGATATCAGATGGTTGAAACGCTCTCCGATGTGTAGATGGTTTATTTGCTAGCGCATATACCCGTGTTATGGCACCATGTGTATGAAAATGTCGAAGTAAATTTTCAAAACGTTTTCTTCCACACACATGCACAAAAAGGAATAATGAGCGGCAAACAGGTAAGTGATAAAAAGTGAACATCAATTTATGCCTTTCAACATCTGTACCTTTTTGCCTTTCATGTTCCCTCCATTTCGTCATTTTTGTGTAGGCATCTCCAAGTTTGTCTCTGCACATTATTGCTGATTCGATATGGCTCAGCATAACCAAATCAAGTTCATGTTTTGATAATTCTAGATAGTTGTTTCTTGCATTTTCTATTATCTTTCGCGGTATTATTTTTTGGCATTTCTTATTACAGCAATCTTGCGAAATAAATTTATTTATCAATTTGTTTTCATTGTTATATATAGTAGACAAGTCCATTGTAAAAAAAATTTGTTCCACTTCCATTTGATCTTCAGCTTGAAATAATAATTGTAGTTCCTCATCGTAATTGATACCAATATTCATCATTCTCTTCATCTTCATCCTTATCTTCACCAAAATATTTTCTAAAAACCTCCCAAAATTCTTCATCGACAGACATCGTAGGTATTCACGTCAAAATTTCCTATAGTGGAAAAGGATAAATTGGAAATAAATGACATTTTAACAACAACAACCGTACACAGTTTTTTTTCCTCAAAACTTCACTATACTCAAATAAACAAGTCTGTAAAAGTTACAGAAAAAACTGTAGTTATTACAGAAAATTTGCTGTAATTTTTTTTTCAGTGTTGCTTATAACGGAAAAGACCAACAGAAACAGAACGAAGGAGACTACCGAGAAACTGACGAAATGCATTGTTTGTATTTAACAGCTGATTTTTCGAAATTTTGTTTTTGAGTCATAAGCCGCCTTTTAATAGACCGGGTCACATATAGTTTTTTCAAATATGCTTATTTTATCAAAAAAAAGGATTAAATTTACCTTAATCTATGTTCTTGGACACAACTTTACATGTTGTACAACTTCAATATTATCATTAATGTACGTCATTAGCGTGTAGTGTATGTACACTTATGTACATAACTGTAATAATATATATTTGTACACTTACATATGAGCAACACTATATGTAACATAAGACCCAAAAATCAAAATTGTTCAATAAAATTAAGTAAAAGAAATTTATGTTTAGTCAGCGGAAATTGTAAGTTCAATGATTCCACAAACGGTCGCAACAGAAATATTTGTTGATGTTTAAATTTGCAACGTCAATGTTTAAGGACTGAAATTCAATAAATATTTTTATCGTGAGAATTTTGATTTATGGCATTGTCACCAAATATCATTTTTGTTTAAGTGAAATAATTTTGTAGCTAGAATATAATTTGGATATTCAGCAATATAGTATTAATTTATTTTGATTTAATGAAAAATGCTGACTACTAGGATATTTTACTATATAAGTCGGTATTTTTGTTCAATAAAACCAGAGTTAATCTATGACCAAACCAAACACTTGTTTTTATTTTAATTCTCAAAAAAATAGCATTTTTATGCTCGGCAAATGCGGCAGAAGTGCTTAGAAATTCTAACCCCTTTTCTTCTGTTGACACTTTTATCCTTAAAAAGAAAATTATCCTTACTAAAGAAAAATAAAATTGCTTTGATTTGATGCTAAGGATTTTTCCAAAACAAAAGAAAAAATATCCTGAAAATAAATTTAGGATACTGCTATCCTACCTTTAAAAAATAAAAATAATAAATCCTGCAATAGGAAGGTTTATTATATTTATACCGCGATATGTTTCCTCCACAAAAAACCATATCATTGTCCATAATAATCTAGAATACTAGTAGTATATCTTGTATGTAAATAAAATTTGAAACAACCCTTATTAATTACCATGTTTATTATAATTTATGATATTATACGTACAAATAACAATTAAAATTCTATAAAAATAAGAAATAAAACAAATATATATATATATATATATATATACAAAAGTAAAATAAGTCAAATTCGAATGGACAGAAGATTGCCAAAAAGCATTTGACACATTCAGAGACATACTTAAGAACCCACCTAAGTATATTACAATACCCTGATTTTGATAAACCAATTGTACTGACCACAGACGCCTCAAACGTAGCTTTAGGAGCAATACTCTCACAAGGCGAAATTGGTAACAACTTGCCTATATCATATGCATGCAAATCTTTAAATAAACATGAAAAAAATAAGTCAGTTATTTAGAAAGAATTATTAGGAATTTATTGGGGCATACAGTTTTTTTTGACCATACCTATGTGGCAGAAAATTCACTGTAGTAACAGACCATAGACCCCTCATTGCACTATTTTCGCATAAAAATCCATCCATTTGCCAGTACTGGACAGTAATACTAGTAGATTTTAGTTAAAATCTTAAAAAAAATTTTTGGCGTTTACACCAGTGCTTTTTGACATATTGTCGGATTTCATTTTCATAATAAAATCAGCTGATTGAAAAAGGAAAGAAATTGTATAGTAAACTCTGATTAGCAAAAATAGAAAGCCAAAAACTAATTTTATTATATTAAAAAAATAAATAGAATAGGAATTAAGATTGTTGCGTAAAAAAATACAAACATTTGTTAAATATAAGGTTTCACAAATGTACTACCCGTAATAAATGATACCTGGGAAAAGATGACTGATACGGAAAAAGAGCAGCCAAATGGCGAGGAGTTTACTTACGACTATCACCCAAAAGGTGAACAAATAAGAGACAGGATTGCAAATTTTTAAATGTAACAATTTTATTGCAAAACAAACAAAAACAACTAGAAACTTAAAAAACAATATTAAAAGTAATAAAAGCTGCTTTTCCTTTTTGTAGGTACGTTTCCTGTAAATTAACGCCTTTGTAATGTTGTACAGTTTATATAAATATAATTTTCATACCGTTTATTTATTATTGCTAATCCATTTTCGAAAATGTTTATTTTTGTTAATTATTAATTTACCGCAAATTTATTTTCCCTTTTTACATATTTTTTATTTTTTTTTTTTTTGTCAAACTGTCAGATTTTTCTTGTTCAGAGCTGTATTTTTTAGTACATTACTATGAAATTCATAGTTGTATCGTTGAGTATTGCAAGATTTCGTGAGATTTTGCCAAAATCTAGTGGCGAACTAGATTTTGTTTTGTATGGGAAATCTAGTAGAAATTAACAAGATTTCGCTCAAAATCCCTTAAGTACTAGATTTTGTGTAGGTGTAAATGTAGTATAAGAAAATACATATTACAGCCATACCTAAACAAGAGCGGAACGCGTTTTCTAGCTGTCAAAAATTCTCATGCCCATACAATTTGTATGTAGCATACCGAAACAACGCGACGGCAACGCAGCGGTAGCGCTTTGCAATTGGAATATCCGATTTTGACAGCGCGTTAAAATAAACAGGGCTGCTATATTTGTTGTTTTGACAACCCTGTTTTTATTGTTTGATAATAAATAATGGCAAATTAGCTATTTTTAGGTCAAACTAGCGGTTTTAATTCAATTTCTTATGTCTTTTATGAGGGTTTTAGTCGGCACGAAAGTTAACACTACTGTTTATGGCACAACGCTGACGCTCTATTTAGGTATAACATATCAGCGTAAAAGCTACGCTGAAGAAAACGTTCCGCCTTCCGCTCTTGTTTAGGTACGGCTGTTAGTTGCCAAAAACACTACTTGCTGTCTTCGTGACGTAGGCGTCCAGACTGTAGTTAAGACAGTTCACTTTTAAAAAAATGTCTAACGTGAATGTCGCAGTGCAAGTTCTGGCTAAACGTGTTTTATATGAACTTAACAAATTAAAAATAGTATTTAACAACTATTTTTTGTGACCATAGATAACTCTTAAGTAAAACATGCAAAACCAAAGCTTAATTTATTTATTTTCTTTTAATTGTTGATGAAATGATGTGCAGAGAAGCTTTAGGAAGCGAAGCCGGTGTTTGTTATACCATAGAGGAGAAAATCAAAAAAATGGGCCATTTTTCAAACAACATCAAATTACTCTCAGCAAAAGTCAAATTACTATCCATTTTACTGTCTGCAAAAGACAGTAGACAAGAGACAGCTGGAAAAGTATACATGTATAAGTGAAAAAGTTTGCATGTATTGCAGCTGTCTTGCCAGTACTGGCAAATGTAAACCCCGTGTAAAACGGTTAAGAAAATGAACATTTACCGACCGATTTTCATATTTTTATCCGTATTCTATCTTACTCGATGCATTTTGCTATTACATGATAAGATTTTTCTCATTCTACATCATTTTTTGACAGAAGCTATTAACCAACCAAGAATTAATCAAGATACCCATCCGCATCATCTTCCCAAAGTAACAATACCAAAATTCAATGGTGATTATCTGAGCTGGCAACCATTCTATGACATGTTCAACGAAATGATACACAGAAAGGCAATGCCAACCATACAAAAAATGTGGTTTATAAAAACAAATGTGACAGGTGAGGCCGCAAGACTAATACAAAATCTATCTCCAACAGAAACCAATTATGAGACGGCATGGAATACACTTCAACACCGTTTTAACAATCCGAGAATTCTAACAAATAATATCATAAATAAATTGTTAGGCCAGCAAAAAATACCGGAAAATCCCTCTGCTGCAGCTATAAAAGGGCTGCACGATACGACGCGCGAATCTATTGCAGCACTAAACAATTTAAACATCAATACATCGACTTGGGATCCAATACTAGTCAATATATTGGTTAAAAAACTAGACCAGGGAACGCATGTACTGTATGAGCAGTCGATACAGCTTCCCAAATCTTTACCATCCTTAGAAGAGCTATTGGGTTTCCTAGAAACTAGGTTCCAGTCACTAGAAGCAGTCGGTCGAATCCAAAACACGCCAAAAAGAACTGTTTCAGCAGCAACCACGTCTCAAGATACCTACTCTTGCAAATTATGCGAAAATGGAAATCATCAGTTGTATCATTGCAAACAATTCTTATCAAAGCCACCGTCCGAGCGATTAAAATGGATTCAACAGCAGCAACTATGTGTCAACTGTTTCAAGCCTGGCCACATAGCAAGACATTGCACAATAAGTTGCTGTAGAAATTGTCAGAAAAGGCACAACACGCTAGTTCACCCGGAAATATATCAACACAACACAAGCACTGGACCATCAACATCAAAAAAGGTGTCCACTGTGAGTATCAAGCCAGCGACCAATGTACCAGCATCGTCAACAGTAGCGTCGGCTCATTTGTCTGGAAGGCTACGTCCTGCTAGCAACAGCACGCGTAAAAATCACTGCCAATAACGGGCAATCTGGTATTTTCAAGGCAATATTGGATTCAGGCTCACAAATCAACATTGTAACAAACCGACTAGTAAATAAATTATCCATCAAGCCCACAGAAACATCTCTATGCATCGAAGGTATCGGCAGTCAATCACGCAAAACAAATCAACGCATTAACGTAGGACTTTATTCCACCTCAACCAACTTCAGCACAAGACTAGAAGCGTTTGTACTTCCCACCATTATTCCAATTCAACCCTCCGAGGAATTCAATTGCACATCCTGGCCAATTCCAGAAAATATACAATTAGCTGATCCTGAGTTTAACAAACCTAACAACATTGATGTTCTCTTAGGCGCCGAATACTACCATGATCTGATAATTTCCGGTAAAATTAAGTTATTATTGGAGCTACCAAGTTTAATTAATACAAGACTCGGTTGGGTCGTCAGCGGAGGGCTAGGACAAGGCTCCATTCAATCAGCAACATGTGCAATAAATACTAAATGCAGCCCAGACACAAACGAACTCATCGAGGGTTTTTGGAAAATAGATGGTTTTGAGTCAAATGACACGCCCACGGAAGGAGAAAGGCAATGCGAAACACACTTTATTCAAACCACAAAAAGAAACTCTGAAGGTCGATTCGTAGTACGACTACCATATCGCGAAGACCCAAGTAGTTTAGGCAGCACAAGAATGCTTGCATTTTCAAGATTTATAGCCCTGGAACATCGACTAGCAAGAAACCAAGACATCAAGGCTCAATATGTTGATTTTATTGACCAATATGAAAGGCTAGGCCACATGACGCGTATAGATACTTCTGAAGTGTATGAACCCCATTGCTACATTCCCCATCACTGTGTGCTGAAACCAGAAAGTAAGACCACGAAGCTGCGAGTTGTATTTGATGCGTCAGCAAAATCCTCGACAGGTCTCTCCCTCAACGATATACTAAGCATTGGCCCTCCAACTCAAGGAGATCTCTTTGACTTGTTGTTACGATTTCGATTGCCCAGATTTGTGTTTTGCACTGATATCGAGAAAATGTATCGGCAAATTCTGGTTGATCCGGCTGATCGAAATATGCAACTCATTTATGGAGAAGGGATCCAACTGATACAATGCAAGCATACAAGCTTAATACGGTAACTTATGGAACGTCTGCAGCCCCATACTTAGCCACAAAATGCCTACAGCAGCTCGCAGACAAAAATATGGAGAAATATCCTCTGGGCGCTAAAAGTCTAAGATACGATTTTTATGTCGACGATGGCATGAGTGGCTCAGACAGTTTAATAACAGCAGTCGATATGAAAAAACAATTAAGTAGTTTGTTACAAGAGGCTGGGTTTAAACTGAGGAAATGGTGCGCAAGCCATCCTCATCTAATGTCTGGAATACACCCTGAAGACGTGGAGCTAAACCTAGAATTCGACGATCAAAGCACAAAAATGTTGGGATTAACATGGAATCCCAAGGCAGACGTATTCTGCCTCAAGGCAGATATCCAAGAAACCCAAAGATTCACAAAGAGAACAGTAACATCAGATGTGGCACGGATATTTGACCCATTGGGCGTCGCTGGTCCCGTAGTAGTGGCCGCAAAAATGTTTATACAACAGCTATGGCAGCTAGAACTATCATGGGATGACGTACTCCTAGAAGATCTTTACAGCTATTGGTGGTCTTTCCGGCAAAACTTAAAACATATAAACAATTTATCTACTAAGAGACACATTTTTGATGGCCAAGTCTCGAAAGATACGCAAATACATACTTTTGTAGATGCATCAGAAAGAGCTTATGGGGCTGCAGTCTAAATACGTTCCAAATTGAAGGATACTCGAATCATAGTCAGATTGTTATGTCCAAAATCACGAATCGCACCCTTAAAGAAGGTAACCTTACCAAGATTAGAACTATGCGCTGCTCTCCTTGGGACAGAACTTACCAGGAGAGTAAAAAAGGAAATGCGAGCTGAAAACACCCCAACATACCTATGGTCGGATTCAGAAATAGTTCTTCACTGGATTACATCGTCCACATCGTCACTTCGTACATTCGTCGCCAATCGAGTAAGTAAAATCCAAGAGCAAACAACAACCAGCCAGTGGATACATGTTGGCTCGAAACAAAATCCAGCTGATCTAATTTCTCGAGGTATAAGTCCAGAAAAAATGTCGCAATGCAACCTGTGGTTCGTCGGACCAATATTCCTACATAGCAGTGAAAGGGTGTGGCCTAAAGAATTTAATAAATATCAATCACCTCCTCATTCCGAAGAATTCAAACTAAATCCTGTGACGGCTCTATCTACCACTTCACCTGGATTGGAAGAGATAATCTACAAAATAATAATAACGACTAATTCAAGACCCTTCAAAGGGTGGTAGCATATACACTTCGTTTCATCCAAAATGCTACGACATCCAAGGCCGCCCGACCAATAAGCAAAACACTCACCCTTCACGAACTCACTTCAGCAACTAACCTAATCACCAAAGGCATTCAGGCGTCAGAATTTAAAATTGAGCTCAACAAATTAAAGAAAGGGCATGAAATCAAAAAATCAAGTCAAATAAGTGGTTTATCTCCCTTTCTGGACGAAAATGGCATTATAAGGGTAGGGGGAAGACTGGAGGCCTCCTTCCTCTCATACAACGCAAGACACCCAATACTCCTTCCATACGATGACCCGATCGCAAGGCTTATAATGAAGATGCTACACACCGACAACCACCACTGCGGTCCACAAACGCTATTAGCCATCTCAAGACAGCAGTTTTGGATAATCAAGGGCAAGTCGGTAGCCAGAAGCATCGTCCAAAACTGTGTTCGATGTACAAAATCGAGACCAATACTAATGCAGCAAGTTATGGGAGACTTACCCGCCACTAGAGTGACTCCAATAAGACCGTTCATGATATCATGTGTAGGCTACTGTGGCTCACTCTGGCTGCACTACAAATTAAGGGGCAAGAGGATCCACAAGGTATACCTAGCAGTCTTTGTTTGCTTTTCAACGAAAGCAATACATTAAGAGGTAGTAAGCGACCTTACAACAGAAGCATTTATTGGGGCTCTCAAAAGATTTATTGCCCGCCGAGGACGCTGCCAAACCATATACTCAGACAACGCTACAAATTTTGTAGGAGCACGAAACCAACTTAAAGAATTGAATGACGTCATCTTTTCTGAGCATTCGCAGGAAACAATCAAAAGGACTTGTACCAACAGTGGTATCGAATTCAAGTTTATACCCCCAAGGGCACCACATTTCGGTGGATTATAGGAAGCAGCAGTGAAATCCGCTAAACAGTTACTGCTCAGAAGCATGGCAACAGCTTCACTTACATACGAAGAACTAGAAACTGTCATTGTCAAAATTGAGGCAATACTAAACTCGCGACCACTAACACCTCTATTAAGTAATCCAAACGATTATGCAGCCCTAACTCCCGGTCATTTTTTGATCGGAGAACCACTTACGGCACAAATAGATACAAGAGCACCCAACCCAACAAGAGCAACACAACAAATGTCGCTACTTGCCAACCAATTGACCTTAACCGCCTTAAACCTGCAAAGAATAGAAAGGAAAGTAATAGACGTGTTAACCGATGCTCATCATGGAAACATCAGTCCGCTTCTATTAGCTCCTCATCAACTTAGGAATGAATTAACCGTAATAAGGGCACATCTCCCAAGACAACGTGCACTTCCTGTAGAAGACGATAGTCTGATACAATTTTATAAGCTAATGAAGGCCAGTGGAGCGATAACAAAGACCGAAGTTATCTTTGAAATTATGTTGCCACTTGTCGACCAGCAATTTCTAGAACTCTTCAATGTAATTCCGGTTCCAACAATAAAAAAAAATCTTCTAATATCTATTAACTCAAAGGAATCTTTTCTAGCAATTAATTCACACAGAGATGAATATATTCCTTTTTCAACTGAAGACGTTACCAACTGCGTAATGTCTAAACCCGATGAATGCATATGCCAAAACAAGCAGGTCAAGCTCAAAGGGGATACACTTGCCAATTCCTGTGAAACAAACATTTTCATCAACCGGAACACAGCCAACTGCAAACTTATCCGAATTCCATCCAACACAACATGGACACAATTAAAAAATCCTAACAATTGGATTCTGGAATCTCAGCAGTCTGTGCCACAGAAACTTCACAACACTTTATAAGAGGCACTGACAAAATGCAAATAGACCAAACTTGTATAATCAAAACCAATTCCATCACGATTCAAGGTCACTTTAGTTCGTCAAACAGTTTGCACACATCATACGTCCAACTTAAACACATCGACCATATAAGCAGACCACAGGAAATCAAACAGATTCTTAACACTACAGATAGCCAGTTTGAGACTCACCTTAATCAACTCAATAACCAGCAAAAACAACTTAATGAGTCAACAATTACACGTCTACCACAGCTAATCAAGTCTAATAGCCAACATCATCATATAGTAAGCTATTCCGCACTTATAATTTCCTTGCTCATCGCGGTAACCATAAACCTAATTAAAAGAAGCTCAACCCATCAAGAAGGAATAGGCCACAACTCCAACCAACCAACACCGCATCCAGTTCCATTACCCCGACCTGTCACCATTGACATCATAGACACCTAACCCACATAGGTAATCATCGACCAGCGGTCAACGAGGGGGAGATTGTTGACATTCACAACAACATACATTTAATTTTAAATTTTATTTTTAACTATGTTACTTAATGTTAATGAACTTCATAAGTTCAGTTTATCGCTGACATAACATAATTTCATTTTTTGTTTTATTTTACCTTTTGTTTATAAATAATTGTAAACATATCATTAATTTTAATTTTAATTTTAATACCACTTCCGTAATGATACTATTTATCTCGGTTTTGTCTAACAGATTCGAGTTAACAACCCCATTCTTAGCGAGTTGACAAGCCCTTACAATTTCGTATATTAAATCTTTCAATATAAGAATTTGGTTCATGGTGTCTTGGCCAATTCACTCATTTTCTTTACCATTACTTATTTCGTTCATTTTCCTTACGAGCTCATTGGCTTCTTGTACAACTTCGTGTGTTGCGTTCAGAAGCTGGGCGTCATTTTGTATTGTTCGTTGTTGTTACTGACGATAGCATTTTGGCTTCTTAAGTCGGTATTCCAATCCATTGCATCCGGATTGCCAGCAACCCACTTCCAGGCAGAACCAATCCAATTAATTGATCTTCGGCCTCTACCCGTTTGATTTCCTAGCTCAAATAGTCTGTCCTTTACTTGGTCAAGGTGATAAAATATTTTGTCTTTTTTATCGCTGGGTGGCATACGTTCCTGAACTAACGCGGTTACGTTATCGGCAATAGCTTTATAATTATTAAGGTTTATGACGTGGACTAATTTAAAATTTCCGTTGATGATCCAGCCGTTTCCATATCGTATGGATATTATAGGTACATCATAGCAGAAGATTTCCATTGCATGTAGAGTGATTGTACTTATGTTGACGAAGCTCAGTATGACTATGAGGAGAATCATTCTTCTGGGAAATAGTGGAAATTTCTAATTAAGTAATGTAAATGGTTAGTTTGTTATTTATTCTAGGTAGTTTTAATAGGTTAGTTGATTACTTATTAGTGGATTATTCTTGTTAGTAAATTAGTTGATTATTATCAATAAACATTATTATGGTTATAATAAATTTCTACGGTTTAAATATAATCTTAGGAATAAATTGCGCATAAAAATAATTTTTATTTGTTGGTTTCTGTGTTTTAATTTCATATTCCCTTCCCCCTTTTTTTTAAAAAAATTTTTTATAATGCTTAAGGCTTAGCATGAAATCTTGTAAAAAGAAGTAGAAGTTTGTTAAGGATTTATCTTTAAATTTTTAATATGGGTTTTGTGGATCCTTTTACCACTTACTGTGTGTACTGTGACCCTATTGTCTTTTGCTACGATTTCCCTTCTATATACCGGTTTATTAATATTCTTTATTTTAACAAATATTGTATCACCTTTCTTAAATTTTTTTGGCGATGAGCGTTTCTTATTCATACGTTTATTTCTTTCCTTTACGTTTCTTTTAATAATCCTCCTTAAATCTTTGTTAATCTTAGAAAGTGCTTCTAGCAGTTTATCAGTCAGCCGGTCTTTTTCCAATAATGGAGTGTATGGTATTATTATATCTGTCAACGGCTACGTACATTAAATCCTGAACACTCAGTTCTGAATTTTCTGCTCTTAGACACCTATAGATTTCGATAAGAGTTGAATGCAGGCGTTCTACTTGGCCATTAACTTCACTACGCTGTGATGGCGTCAAGTAAATTTTTATCCCTAATCTTTCCAAGAAGTCTATTACCAAGGGGCTGAGGAAACTAGTCTCATTATCAGTTACCAACATTTTTGGTGCTGTAAAGTAATGTAGGATCTTAACAAGTTTTTCCCTAACATTTAAAACAGATCTATCACTGATATGAAATAGTTTAGCAAATTTTGAAAATTTGTCCAGTACAGAAATAAATTTCTGGTCTTGTATCGCGATTATGTCCATGTGCAGGATTTCGCATGGCATGGTTGGCGTGGGGGTGGCCTGCAATAAAGGTTTGGGCGGGTTCCTATCATACTTATTGCTATTGCAAATGTCACAACGCTCAACGAATTTTTTTATTAACGACTGCATACGGGGAAATAATATTTGTCTAGTATTTGCCTTTTATTTTCTCTAGCATTTCTATGCGCTCTACGATGTTCATTTTCAATAATTTCAAATTGAAGATTTTCTAATCTTATATCAGATACTTCTTTTTGTGCAATTCTAATCTTGTATTTGGAAAAATGTTGTAAGTAGAGGTTGTGCAAAAGTGGCAAATAGCATTCTGGAATTTTAATACCGTTTATAAGATTTGGGTTAAGAGTTCTCTTTAAGATGTCTGATAGTTTTTCCGCATCCCATTCGGGAAAAAAGATATAATGTCGCAGAAAATTCCGATGGGCTGTTTCATGAGATTGTAGCTCTGAACCTATTTTAATAAAAATTTTATTTCTAAAAACGTTTATGGGAACCTCCATGTGAGGGATAAGGTCTGATGCATCTTGGCTGGCACTATGGACGGTTGATCCCATTGATGAAGTGTCATCATCCCCAATTTCTGATGCCGTTTTTGTAATTTCGGAATAATTATCGTTTACTTTTGAGGCTGTTCTCGTTATTTGCGAGTCGCCCTCGCTGGCTGTATCGGTGGAAGCTTCGTTAATGTGGTAAACGTTAGTTTTTAGTCTAGAGAGAGCATCTGCAACGAAGTTCGATCTACTCGGTTTTTAGATTAACTCGTGGTTGTACTCCTCTATACGTGCCTTCCATCGCTTCAATTTGGCATTGAAGTTCCGGTTACCTAGGGCGTAGGTAAGATGTTGATGGTCAGTAAAGATTTTTATTTTTTTTGCACCGTATAGGTTATTTCTTAGATTGTCCAACGCCCACACTATGGCGTACCCTTCTTCTGCTTTGCTTAGAGAGCGCGATATGAACGCGATTGGTTTGTCTTTGCCAATTCCTCCTTGTGACAGAACGGCGCCTATTGCGTAGTTCGAGGCGTCCGTAGTAAGATTAAAAGGTTTGTCAAACTCAGGGAACGCAAGAATTTCTGCCGTGGTCAGAAGTGTTTTTAACATTTGAAAAGAGTCTAGAGCCTCCTCATTCAATTCTATCTGCACTTGTCTCGACTGGTTAGCTTTTTCTTGGGCATTTCCACCCCTCGTCAGGTTTGTTAATGGTTTTGCCACCTTTGCGTAATCCCTAATAAAGCGCCTATAATATGACGTCATTCCCAAAAATCCTTTAAGCTCCTTAAGGTTAGTAGGAGGTAGGAGATTTTTAATTGCTGTTACTTTTTTAGGATCAGGTTTAATACCCTCGGAACTCACTATGTAGCCTAGAAAATCTACCTCCGTTTGCATGAAATGTGTTTTGTCAATATTAACCTTCAAATTTGCTTCCTCCAATCTTCCGAAAATAGTGTCGACATTATTGAGGGTTTTTTCCTCACTACGACCAAACACAATTATGTCGTCAATATAAACGTAACATATTTTCCCTATGAATTCTTTTAGGACGTCGCACAGTGGCGCCATTTGAGTTTTTTCGTTGCAAAAATCATATCTTTTGAACTGAATAAGATAATTGAACAGTTTAAACAGCATATGATAGATAACTGTTCAGCCTATGAAATGAGCGTTTGGAAAGGGTGCTACGCTTTGTAGGGGCCTACTTATGGGTTATCAAAGTTAAAATTAGTAGAAAAATCAATTTTATGGTAACTAAAAAAAATTATTTTTACATTTTTAGATTGTTTTTATTTTTTTTCTTAAGGGTTTTATGTTTTAAATTATTACCCAACAAATTAAAAAAAAAATTTTTTTTTTTTTAAATTTATTTTTTCAATTTTCTGTAAAATATTCATCACAATTCGTAAGAGAAGGTATATCTAAAAGACTAACCATTTCTAAACTATAATTATTTTGTAACTCTATTCGTGACTTCACATGCCGCAGGGAAGAAATAAGTGGATCGGAAGATGCTGCCAACATGTTGAAGAGGTCCTTATTTTGCCTTACCCTTGATGCTTTGAATGTGTTCTGCAATCTATATTTTTTATAAAATTTGTTAAGAGACTCCTGTGCTTCTTCAGAAAGCTTTCCAATTGGCAAAGACTGGTACTCAATTATATCTTTGCCATGCGCCAATATTTTATGGACGGTCGGGGTCAACTTCTTCTGTGGATACATTTCTGCTAAAAGAGATGCAGTTTTCGACGCATATTCTCCATATTTTGTAGAATTGACATTTTCTTTGCAGTTTAAAACATCCAAGATCGTTCGCAATCTTTTCACGATTTGATTGTCAATTCCAATGATTCTAGTTACTGCCTCATCATTTTCAAAAAATCTCCTAGAAGTGTTTCCATCGTTTGAGTTACCGTATCCGTGCTTGGGACAGTCTACTTTTAGTCCAACTTGTTTAAAAAAAGCATCCTGTATTTGCTTCTTTCTGATCTTTTCCTTATCCTTTATTGATGTATTTTCATCGAAGTTTTCCTCCTCTTGTGGTAGGGTATATGCCAGTTTTAGCAAGAATTCCATACACCTTATCCTTGCGTGCAATGGTGACATTCCATATTCGTAATTCTCCTCATTTGTAGAATCGTTTAAATTACCAAAGTTCTTCTGACAAATAATAATATAAAATCGATAAAAAAAATATAAAAATAAAACGAAAAAAGGGGTTTAAATAGGTTTTTGCTAAATTTTTACCTCCAATATAATTCTGTCTATGATAACTAATTGAAATATATTATAATTAAGCAGAAAAAGATACTAATCTTAAACTCTTTACAACTAATTATATAAAATTGAGATGTAACATATTATATATGAAATAAATTGAATTGAATTGAAAAAAGTTCTTCTGACTCTTTTTGCAAATCGGGCATGACATTGTTGAGGTTGTTCCTGTCAGTTCGTTTACGACTTTTCCGTCAACCATGGTCAGGTGGAACTCGTAATTGCATTCAATATATTTTCCTTCTCCAATTTGCAGCTTTGTAGGCTTAATCTTGCTTATTTGTTCTTCAATGTCCTTCACCGTAGTCCTTATGAGTTCTGCCGATTCCCTTGCAAACTGAAACATTATTGGTCGGCAATAATGCACTGATGCAGACGTGGATTTTTCCAGTGTAGGGAATCATCCGATTTTAGCCGCAAAGGAACAACAGATGCCATAAACATATTTTCGTCCGATATTGTAGCGTCATCGGAAGATATCCTTTGCTTATAAACGCTTTGTCCGGATGATCCATCGCAGCCCCATTTGCTGATCAATGTCAACTTCTCAGGAAGAATTTTCACTTCCGTGAAAAACTTTGGTGTGGTTGACTTTCTAGACAGTTCAAATAATTTTAAATTGTTCAACGCCATGTTTTCAGTACTTAAATTGTTTAATGGTTTCAGTAATTGTTGCGCCAACTTTCAGGCGTAGACTAATCCAGGCATTATGCTTATTTTGCAATATATAGGCTTATGCTACCATGCCTAAAAATTTACCTGTTCCCTGCATACATATGGATTTAGGCTGAATAATGCAATTTCGATATTATGCACGTGTCCAAATAAGATTTGTGCCTACCTGTAGGGACCATAAGTCAATATTGTTCCTGACCATTTGTACGCCAAAGTATTGTTTATGTGAGGTACGTACCTGCTTATTTCAATGAGTAGTTTTTTTCAAACTATTATATCAAACTACTGTCAGTCAAAACATATAAGGGATGGACGCCATACAATTTCTGCAACCATGTCTTTTTAAACTTTTTTACCTCTAGAAGCCAAACGGGCACGTACGGGCAGATAAAACCTTTTGAATTATGTTAAGAAATAATCAAAGAACAGGTTTTGCAAATATGGCAAATATAGAAAAATATAGTTTTTTTTTTATTTTCCGTCAAAGTTGAAAAATAGTGAAAAAACGGATAGTTTTTAAATAGTGATTTACCAGGAGAAACACAAAGCAAACAGTTAATTTTTTTTTTATCATTATACATTTAATAAATACATCAATCAATACAAACAAAAAATAAGGCGATTCGTTACCTATTTTTCGTGATATTACACCTGAAATCGCAACAAATTGACTAAAAATTGTGTGTTTTTTTGAAAACCGAAAGTCGGTCAACTTTGAACGGTTATATCTTCTAAACTAAAAATGTGATATTATTAAGAGTGGCATATTTGAAATCGTTGAAAAGTTTCCTATAACATGGGTTTATTCAAAACTTCGTCGGCACTCATGAAAATTTTGATTTTTGCAACCTCGCTTGCTCTACGGGCGCCACTGTGCGTCGTCGATCGTTCTTTGGAAGATGGCTGGAGCATTTTTCAGCCCAAAGGGAAGACGAAGGAATTCAAATTTTCCGTTCATTGTTGAAAACGCAGTTTTCAGGTTTCATTGCAATTTGATGAAATCCGGACGTTAAGTCAATTGTAGTGAAAAATTTAGCATTTCCCAGACTTGCTAACGTAGCGTTAATGTCTGGTATGGGGTATGCCTCAGGTACCGTGACGGCGTTCAGCCGTTTATAGTCAACAACTAGCCGATATTGTTTTTCCCCGTTTGGTTCGACACTACCCAGATTGGAGAATTATAAGGACTCTTCGAGGGTCGAATTATTCCTTCAGACAATAATTCACTAATTTGTCTTTCTACCTCTGCCCTCATTGCTGCAGGGTAGGTATAACTTTTTGAGTAAATCGGTTCTAATGTAGTTGTCTTGATTTCAGCTTGCACCTTCGTATCGACAGCTTGACTGTCATTGATTGGTCCAAATAAGTTCTTGTGTTTTTCTATTATTTTGTTAATCTTGTCCCCTATTGTTATGGGGAGGGATTTACTTAGTATGTAGTTTAAACAGCTAGAAATTTTTGCTTTAAGAGGTATCCTGATAGTATCCCTGATTAGAAGAACATTTTCTTTTCTGTCAACAACTGCTCCTAATTTCTTAAGAGTATCGTCACCTATAATTCCGTCGAAGGTGGTTAGACCTGGTAATATATAAAATGTAATGGGATCTAAAACTCCATATCTTGCGAAAAAATTACCTATTATTTTTTTTTTTTTTATTTCAATATTTCCACCCGCGGTGCTAACTGTAAGGGGCGTAGACATTGAATAAACTTCCGGCGGAGAGTTCGGGTCTGCAAAAATTTTTGTTCGAGCCGGTGTCGACCAAAAACTTTTATGCCTTGCTATTGGATGTCACGTATTCTATGTAAGGTAGGCTTGAGGGCCTTCCTCCATAAAATTTTGTTCGTTTGCCACATCGTCAAAACTACCAATTACTTCTTCGTCTCGAGGATAATCCTCAACATTGTCATGACTAGCGTTTAAATGAAACAGTTTTGGTTGCTTATTTCTGTTAAACATTTCAGATGCACTCCTTTTTTCAGGATGCTTGGGCCGATTCACATAGTTAAATTTTTTTTTTTTTGACTAAGCCGAACGGTCTACTTCCATTGGTTCTTGTTTAACCTGTTACGATCTAGGATGGTGGGTCTGTCTATAATTTTGGTTGAAATTATTATGAGCAAGGTTATTGTTTTTCTGTTGCCAGTCCTCAGTTCTAAAGTTGTTTGATGGATAGTTGTTAACGGAAGGCCTGGGAGGTCTTGGTGGAGTTGTTGTACCTTGCTGGTTGTTGAATGATTGTACATTGGTTCGATTCGGTACTCTTGAATGCAAAATGTTATTTCTCATGGTTAAATTTTGGAGTTCGAGGCATATAGGGTATGCCTCTGGCAGTGTCCTTGGTCGTTGGATAATGACCATTCGGGATAATTCGGGAGTGAGGCCGCGAATGAATATATCTAACGCTCGGTTCTTATGTGTCGTGATCAGGGCATTCACAGTCTGCCCGCTATATGATTCTGTTCTTAGCTTGTTAATTATAAGGGATAAATGATGATTTACCGTTGAGGAAAATTCATCTATTTTTAATGAGCCTTGTGAGAGTTGATTAAGCTGGTGCTCCAACGTCTGAACGTCTCTTTTGTCGGCGTAATGGAGTGATAAAATTTTTTTCACATCCTTCCACTCACTATCAAATATGTTGTAGGAGACTTAGGCTGCGTCCACCTCGCCAACCACCTTTTGCCGAATGCTTTGAATAATCGATCGATATATTGGTTTGTTTCTCACAATTTCGAAATCCTTGAGCACCATTTCTACAGAGTGCACCCAAGAAACGTAATGCAAGGGATTACCGTCAAAGGTACGCAGCTCTTTCACACTATCGGGAAGTCTACAAATTGATTTTAGGTCTTCCTCAGTCTGCGGCACTTGCAGGATTGCAACAGCCTCGTCCGTGATTGGTAAGTCGTTCCGCCCTAGATTTTCTAATTGGTCTAATCCTACCGAATTCTCATTACCCTTTTCGATCCTACCTAGCCTTGCCTCCATCGCTTTCATTTACTCCAGGAGCTGGTTGACAGCTCCCGTAAGCACAGTTAAACTCGACCTCATTTCTTCCATGGTCACAAGTATAGTGGTAAAAGGACTCACCTGAATATATTAGAGATTTCTCCTCTTTTTGCCGAATTTAGAAAGAAGTTATCACTTGCACTTCCACTTTTTACACTTTTAGATTTATTTTGTGGTAATTCAAATAACAAATATTTTCATAGATTTTTGCAATTTTTTGGTAAAAAAAAAGTTTTTATATTTTTGTAATTTTTATTGCTTTTGTATTATTTCAACAGATTCTTTTTCTTTTTTGTATTTTAGCAATTTATATCTATTTTTTGCAGATACTTTTAAATTTCCTGTATAAATTTTATTTTCATTTTTGCTATTATTTATTGCTTTTTTATTTTTAAAGATTCTATTAAATTTTCTGTATAAATTTTATCTTGAAATTTTTTGGTATATAAAAAAAAATGTTCCTTTTTTATTTACATTTATTTCTTTTTTTTTTATAAATTTTCTTTTAATTAAAATGTTGTTTTTTTTGTACTGATTTGTTTGCTATTTTCTTTTTGAGCCTTAGCTACGCGGCGCGGCGCGAGCAAGTAGGAAAACCTTTTTTTGTTATACCCTCGCGGAAGGTCCGTATGTATCCTTTTTGATTACCCATTTTAATATTCGTGGATATCTACTAGGGTACGGGTTCCTTCACGTTCGCTCTGATAACCGTCTGTCATATATTTTGGAATCACCCAGAATATCAGGTTGGCGAAGGGGAGTTTATTATTATTTTATTTTTAATTTTTTATTATTGTTTTTTATTATAAGTCCTGGAGTGCTCCGTAGAGATCGCAGGCACGTTACTATTTTATAGGGAACCTCAGTTTTTTAAGCGGTCCCTGCTCGGGCGCCAGTTAAGGGTTTCTCCACTTGATACACTAAAAAAAATCAAGCGCATTCAACGGCGCCTTTCAAATAAAACACTTTTATTTTTATTTCACTACAATTACTTTATTTACACCAATTTATCAATTTTAATATTTTAACAAATTACAATTATTCAGCTGAATTCCCGATTTTATTGGTTTAATCAGATCAGAATTACTTAACCGACTTCGGACGCGCTGTAGCCAAGACTGCCAATTTCAAGTTCTGCTTGTTGCCTGCCAACCTCTGCTTCATAAGTCAATCACTTTGAGCCATCGTGTTCAGGTGCATAAATGCTTGTTCTAGCACAATTGCATTTTCGGTGTGAATTGGCTGATCGAGCAAAAATACATTGCCTGGTAATTTGACCCTTAAGTAAACCGGACGCGCGTGTGGAAGTTGGCAAACAAAATGAATAGCTGATTAGGCTAAATTAATTTTGTTGGCACTGTTGGCCGTATCGTTAACTTACAATGTTTTAATGTGGAATACGACAAATATTAAAATGTAAATATCTATACATACATATTGTTTTGTTTGAATATAAAAAAATAGTCTCAATGGCAACAAGATATTTGAAGGAATGTACTAATTATAAAAAAGGAGAAAATACTAGTTCTGTTTTGACCCAACATACTGCCCCCATGGAAAGGTGTTTTTAATCATCATCGGTTGGTAGAGGTGAAATTTTGTGGATGGGATGTCTCAATGTGCCCTTTGTTGTTTAAAGATCCACTACTCTGACCTTTCCATCTCGACCAGGAATAGTTTTAGTCACCCGAGCGAGGAGCCAATGTTGAGGTGGAATGTTGTCTTCATGAACGATCACAAGTGTGCCTTCCTTGATGTTTTCGCAAGCTTTGAACCATTTGCATCTTCGTTGTAGCGTTAATACGTAATCTCGAACCCATTGTAGCCAGAACTGCTGCTTAAGATATGCCACGAGTTGATAGCGTTTTAGGTAGGTTACGTTTTTGTAGTTGCTTAAATTGTCATCTGGTAGGGCCATCAAGGAGCAACCAATTAGCAGGAGTTAGAGCCTCACCATCATTCGGATCATCCGATCTAGGTGCCAGGGGACGAGAGTTTAAAATGGCTTTGACTTCTATAAGGACTGTTTGAAACTCTTCATATGTTAAATTGGCTTTGGACATGTTTTTGAGGAGAAGTGTTTTTGTGGACTTCACAGCAGATTCCCACAGGCCTCCAAAGTGGGAGGCGGAACAGCCAGTCTCTGTGCTGTAAATCATTAGCTGCTTTACATTGTCTTCGTTAAAAAATCGTTGTTTAAACTCTTGAAGTTTGGTGTTTGCGCCAACAAAATTTGTTGCATTATCGCAATAAATTCGTTGAGGAATACCACGACGACCTATAAATCTTTTGAGACATAAAAGAAAGGTATTAGTTGAAAGATCTGATACCAATTCAATATGGATAGCTTTAGATGTAAAACAATCGCAACAAAAAATCGCAACATATGTCTTATAAGGTTGTTTTCCTCTTATACGAAATGACGTGTAGAAAGGTCCACAAAAGTCGACGCCTGAGACAAGAAAGGGACGATGGAGCTGCAAACGATCTGCAGGGAGATTTCCCATTAATTGCTGTAATAACCGAGGATTATATTTAAAGCAATGGACACAATTTCGGACAACTTTTCTTACAAGCTCCCTCGCATTGATCACCCATACTTGTTGGCGAAGTATCCCAAGAAGTGGCTTTGGACCAGCATGTAAATGTTTACGATGAAGATACTCGATAAAGATTTTAGTGAAACGATGATTCTTAGGTAGAAGAGCAGGAAATCTTGTGTCGTACAATAACGGTGCATTTGCTAGCCGACCACCTATACGTACAATAATTAAAGTTGAATTGCAGCACCTAACTTTGTCTAAAAATGGAGCCAGCCTTTGAAAACTAGGTTGTAAGTTTTTTCCTTTTTTGAGTAGTTCAATCTGTTCCTTAAATGTTGACTGTTGTATAAGATACACAATTCTCCAAAAGGATGTTTATAGTTCTTCAGCATGAATAAAGAGACCTCGATGAGGTTTGTCAAAGGTACGATGAGTTAAGGCGACGATACGAAGAATGCGGAGATACGAAGAGTGACGAGAAATTAGTTGATCGATGATTGAGTCGGCTGCTATGGTAGTTTTGAATAAGATTTTTCTCATTTCTTGCTGGGGAAGTTCTATAACGTCACTAGAACATTTTGGCCAATGTTTATCTGCTCTCAAAATAAATTGAGGGCCTGTAAACCATATTGTATAATTTAGTTCAGAGGCAGGACAACCTCGCGACACCACATCTGCAGGATTTTGTTTCGATGGCACATACCTCCATGAGATGTTGTGAGTCAAAATTTGTATTTCTGAAACTCTGTTAGCGTCAAAGCAAACATAAGACGAAGAATGATTGGCAAAATTGTTTGAATTACCTTTTGTTTGGATATTTGGATTGTGTAACGTGGTGTGGTGTGATTCCTGGCAAGTACGACAGCGAGATTTCGATTTACACTGAGAAACTACATGGCCTCTTCTGAGGCAATTTATACACAATTTAGAACCTTTGACAAAGTCAAAACGACGATGTACGGGTAGCGCCAAGTAAGTAGAACAACTTCCAGTTAAGTGTTCTTTGCTCTTGCAATATTCGCAAAAAATGGTTGAGACCTTAGAAGTTGGCTTAGGTTTGCTATCACATGGCTGAAAAGATTCCATTTCTGCACTACGGCTTTCCAGAAAATGGCAACGACGACTTAAAATTGAATAGCACTGATTCCAGGATGGCACAGAAGTAAAGTCTTGTTTTTCAACATAAAACTTTTTTGACTCTCCATCGATTTTTGACAAAACAATATGAATAATTATAGCGTTCATTACATCGACTTCTGAACCAAGTGAGAGCAATGAGCTACGAAGGGCCGAAACGTTATCAAGAATTGAACGCAACATTAAAGCATTTGGTTTGGAAATAGGTGTAATTGATCATCAATGATCAAAAGCTTTTTGATAATTCAACTCGACAACTTGAAAGGGTTCTATTACCGCTAAAGCTTGACCCGATAAACAATTTAGCAAATAATTAAATTTATCAATAACCGGAATATGAGATATATTGTGCACTTACGTCTTGAATGTGCTTATAAATCTCGAAAACTCCGAATATTTCCCGTCAAATTTATGTAATTTCAATTGAGGCAAACGATTTTGATGAGATACAAAGGATTGAGAGGAATTTAAAAAGCTTTGTTCGATATCACTAGAACTCCGTTTTTGATTCATAAAAAGCACCAATGGTGCCTTGGCAGAGATAAACAGTTCTTCTAAATCTGGTCGAGCCATATCAGAATCATCTAACTTCTATTTGTGTTTGAATTTAAGCTACTTGCTTAAAGTATGATTCTAAAATCTGTAGTCGACATTCCAAAATTGTAAAATCAGATGAGGCACCATCTTTGTCTGTTTTACTCTTGAGCTGTGATATGTTCCTTTTCATTGTTGTGCGCTGACTCTTCAATGAAACGAGTATATTTTCTCCCATATCGGTTTTCTCAGTGCTCATTTTGAAGAACTACTATTAAAAATGTATTTAAGTTTATCCAAAATTGATATGATTTAGTTTGTTGGCCAAAAAACGATAAAATGTAAGCGTACCACAAATTATAAAAAAGTACCAAAAGTTGTATGAAGGGCCAACACTGATAGTAAGTGTTGTTAACTCCAATATAAATTAATTGTGCGTATTTGTATGTGTGAGGAGTAACGAAAAAATATGAGGCAGTGAAGAAATTTTAATTGGTTTCACTTAGACCTCTTTCAGACAAGCAAAGTTTACTTTGCAAAGACTTGAGTTTATAGAAGAGAAGGGAAAAGAGCATAGCTGGGGAGTACATACTTTGCTGTACTCACAAATTCGTTTTGTTTTTCGTTCGTAGATTATACCTGAAGTTGGCTGCAACTTTATATTTATATACAGCGTTACCAGAATCTTTGGAATGAAAATTGTCATATGGCGAAATAAATCATATTTTGAAGAGGAAAATCTTAAATTTTTTTTCTTAATATAATTTTTTTAAAACAAGGGCAAAATAGTAAGAATTATTAATTTTTTATAAAAACATACTTCTTATTATTTAAATTGAAATACATAAAAACACATTTCGTCAGTATATGAAACTTTATAAAAATACATTTTTTCTTTTCACAAATATTTTTTATCAATATTCTAACTGCCAATTTCCGTTGTGCGAAAAAATTGTTTACTTCGTACAAATACATTTAAAACAAAAACAAAGTTTTTAGAATTTGTTTTAAATGTAGTTAATCGAAAGAAGGAATTCTTTCGCACAGTGGAATAGGTTATAATATGCTTTTTTAATATTTTTTATGTCCAGAATTAAGGATGCAATTTTGTGTATTCTAGATACTGGGTACAAAAGTGTGCAGCACCAATGCGCATCAAGCTGATGCAAAACTTCATTGTTTTAAAAAGTGACTGTTTAAATAATCGTGTATTTTGTATAAGCAAAATTAAAGTAAAAATCAGAATTTCTAAAAATAAAAAATCATCATTTGAGAAAAAAATCTTTAATCATATTTTTGTTTAAAAAAATAATCCAAAATATGATCAAATCATCATTCTGGCAACGCTGTTAATATATTATATTCAAAAAAGAGAAAACGAAAATTTGTCAAATTAAGCTTTGTGTGTCTGAGCACCAAACAAAGTTTAAAAGAGAATTCAACAGACTTTATATTTATGAAAACAGTTCTTCTTGTAGCTGCAAACTGAAAGACGATGGCTAGAAAATGTAACGATGACGATAATGATGATGTTTGTTGTAGACGAGACTGCGCGGTCTGCTTATAGTATAGCGATGATGTTATAGATGATGCTTATTTGTGCTGGCTATGAAGATGATGTTGACCACGATGATTATGAAGTATTTTTTTTTGTTTTTTAATTTTATTTAAAGTTTCAAATAAAATATATTATTTTTTTTTAATTTTATTTCACAAAATTAACTTTTACTTTTAATTGTTTTATAAAAGTCCTGTCACGGTCGCCAATTTTTATGTTGAACCATAAAATAACGAAAAAGTTTTTTTTTTTTGTTGGTTTTTTTATCTTTATTTTTCTGTAGAGGTTTTACGACTAAAAACTAAAATAAAAAGTTGATAATGTTTAGCCTACGAAATTTACTTGTATGCAAGAATGCAATCCCGTTAGATTTTTTGTGCTCTTTATTTAAATAGGTACATACATATATACAATGTTTTAATGTGGAATACGACAAATATTAAAATCTATACATATTAATTAATATCTATACATACATATTGTTTTGTTTGAATATAAAAAAATAGTCTCAAGGGCAACAAGATATTTAAAGGAATGTACTAATTATAAAAAAGGAGAAAATACTAGTTCTGTTTTGACCCAACATATACTGTACGACTGGTTATACTATTTCCAATTTTTTAATTCTATATTTATTTTGTTTAATTGTAACTTTATATTTAAAAAAAGTTTTATTTGAAATTCTTCTGGTTTATCATTTAACCAAAATGCATATATAAAGAAAAAAAACTTTGTTGTTATTATCTACGTTTCTTTTTTTCTTCTTTTATTTATAATATTTTTTTAAAGTGTTTTTATGAAAAGCCTTAATGTTATTCTTAATTTTTACTAGAACATTAAGATCATCAATATCTACTTCCTCGTACGGACCATGATAAGGTGGTTCGTTCTTTATCCTACTTTCTACTCTGATTAACACTAATGCCCAATTTTCAGGATAGTATTTAAATCTATATTATGTTAATTTTCATAAAAACTTAAATCGTATTTAATTACAGATTGATTTTTTGAGTTTTATATGAAACGTCTTATTTAATTAAGATAAAAGTATGGTAGCACTACTAAATACAAAAAAATATCATAAAAAAGTGTAGTTATTTACAAGGTGGTCTCAAAAAACAGCTGGTTCTTATTACTTTGTCTGTTGTTTTTGTATTGTTGTGATATTGAGGCCACCTTGCTAAGTTAATCCAATGGAAACTTAAGTTGAATTTAAATGTACCACATCGGTGACTTAAGTTTAACTTAAGTGTTTAGTGAAGAAGAGAATTTTGTATTTAAAACGATTTTAAACATAAATGTGTTTTAATGTCAATCCTGAAAATTGGGCATAAGTCGCCTATTACTAAATTAATGCTATTTGACCTTCCATATGAATCTAATTTCCTCTTATACTTAACTACCTCTATTAATTTTCTTGCCCTTTCTAATGAAATTTTAAGCCTTAGTTTTAGTTCATTCGCATAATTGTCTAGATTATATAGTCCCCTTTCAGACAGGCAAAGTTTACTTTGACAAAGTCTGTTTAATTCTCTTTTAAACTTTGTTTGGTGCTCAGACACACAAAGTTTAATTTGACAAATTTTTGTTTTCTCTTGTTTGAATATAATATATAAACAGCGTTGCCAGAATGATGATTTTATCATATTTTGGATTATTTTTTTTAACAATAATATGGTAAAAGATTTTTATCTCAAATGATGATTTTTTAATTTTTAGAAATTCTGATTTTTACTTTAATTTTGCTTATAGAAAATCACGATTATTTAAACAGTCAATTTTTAAACAAATGAAGTTTTGCAACAGCTTGATGTGTGTTGGTGCTGCACACTTTTGTACCCAGTATCTAGAATACACAAAATTGCATCATTATTTCTGGACATAAAAATATTAAAAAAGGCATATTATAACCTATTTCCAATGTGCGAAAGAATTTCTTCTTTCGAACAACTACATTTAAAACAAAAACAAATTCTAAAGACTTTGTTTTTGTTTTAAATCAGACTGATGAAATATTTGAAAGCAAACATCAAATATTTCATTATCGTAGTCTGAACACAAAATATTTTTGAGTATCAAATAAAATAACAGCTGATTTTGAGCAAATAAAAGTATTTGCCGGCAAACAAATATTTGTCCAATGTGAACATAGTGTGAACACAAAAAAACAAATATTTTAGTAATTTTTGAGAAAACATTTATTTGATATTAAAAAAAAATTGTAAGAGCAAACAACGACAAATAATTTTAGCCATGTTCCGGATAGAAGCAATTTTTCCTGTAAGTTTTCGGATTCTTTACAATTTTAAAGATTTTTTATAATTATTAGACTTTGCTATTGTGCCGCTATTAGCAAATTTTTGCGAATTACCTCTAATTTAGCAATTTTTATAGAATTTTTGCCATTCCTTATAGTTTTAGGCACTTTTACTAAATTTAATGGCTTGTTTGAAATATTAAAATGGTTCGCGAATTTTCGCTATTTTTGCAACATTTTTTTTTTGTTTTTCCCCTACATTTTGTTTTTTAACCGATTTAGCAATTTCAAATAGATTTTAGGGTTTGTTTCCAAGTTAGCTTTTTTTCGCGAATTTTAGCCATGCTCGCGAAGAAGCGATTTTTCACTGTGAATCTTTAGAGCTTTAACGATTTTTAATAATTATTAGGCTTTGCTATCATACCGCTATTAGCAAATTTTTGCGATTTTCCGCTAATTTAGCAATTTTTATCGAAGTTTTGCCATTCCTTATAGTTTAAGGCACTTTTAATAAATTTTATGGCTTGTTTTAAATATTTAAATTTTTCGCGAATTTTCGCAATTTTTGCAAAAATTTTTTTTCTCTACATTTTGTTTTTTAACTGATTTAGCGACTTCAAATATATTTAAGGGATTGTTTCCAAGTTTGCAATTATTCGCAAATTTTAGCCATGTTCCAGTTACCCATTGTCTTCTAGTTTTTTTTATCTTTAACATTCTCCTGTTCTAACACTATAAAAGATGCTGATCCACAGAATAAAATAAAAAAATTAGCTTTTGCGCTCATTTTTACTATTTGAGAAATATATTTTTATTTTTGAACAGTTTCATTAAATAATTATTTGATGCAAATATTTCTTTTAGTCTGAACGCAATGCAAACATGAATTAATTTATTTTATTTAACACTGTTTGCCAACTGTTTCATCAAACAAAAATTGTCAAATATTTGAGCTTAGTTTGAACATTAAACAAAATATTTTTTTGTTTCACACAGTTTGAAGCAAATATCAAAACAAATATTTTCGTCAAATATTTCATTAGTCTGAACGTACCTTAACTGCCTATTTCCGATGTACGAAAGAATTATTTACTTCTTAAGGTACGTTAAGACTAATGAAATATTTAACGAAAATATTTGTTCTGATATTTCACAAATAGTAAAAATGAGCGCAAAAGCTAATTTATTTTTTTCATTCTGTGGAGCAGCATCTTTTATAGTGTTAGAACAGGAGAATGTAAAAGAAAAAAAATGGAAGCCACTGGGTAATGGGAACATGGCTAAAATTTTCGAAAATTGCAAAGTTGGAAACAAACCCTAAAATATATTTGAAGTCGCTAAATCGGTTAAAAAACAAAATGTCAAGAAAAAGACAAAAAAAAGTTTAGATATTTCAAACAAGCCATAAAATTTATTAAAGGTGCCTAAAACTTTAAGGAATGGCAAAAACTCGGTAAAAATTGCTGAATTAGCGGAAAATCGCAAAAATTTGCTAAAAGCGGCAGGATAGCAAAGTCTAATAATTATAAAAAATCTTTAAAATTGTAAAGAATCCGAAAACTTACAGGAAAAATTGCTTCTATCCGGAACATGGCTAAAATTATTTGTCGTTGTTTGCTCTTACAATTTTTTTGTAATATCAAATAAATGTTTTCTCAAAAATTACTAAAATATTTGATTTTTTGTGTTCACACTATGTTCACATTGGACAAATATTTGTTTGCCGGCAAATACTTTTATTTGATCAAAATCTGCTGTTATTTTATTTGATACTCAAAAATATTTTGTGTTCAGACTACGTTAATGAAATATTTGATGTTTGCTTTCAAATATTTCATCAGTCTGAACGTACCTTTAGAATATTGATAAAAAAAATATTTGTGAAAAGAAAAAATGTAATTTTATAAAGTTTCATATACTGACGAATTATGTTTTTATGTATTTCAATTTAAATAATAAGAAGTATGTTTTTATAAAAAATTAATCTTACTATTTTGCCCTTGTTTTAAAAAATTTAAATTAAGAAAAAAAAATTTAAGATTTTCCTCTTCAAAATATGATTTCTTTCGCAATATGACAATTTTTATTCCAAAGATTCTGGTAACGCTGTATAAAAATATAAAGTTGCAGCCAACTTCAGGTATAATCTACGAACGAAAAACAAAACGACTTTGCGAGTACAGCAAAGTATGTACTCCCCCGCTATACTCTTTTCCCTTCTCTTCTATAAACTCAAGACTTTGCAAAGTAAACTTTGCTTGTCTGAAAGGGGTCATACTTTGTTACAATTTGTTATTTGTTCACCTGGTAAACTATGTATCTTTCCAAATACTAATTCAAAAGACGTAGAGGTGTAGTATTATACGCAAAGCTGTAATATGGTATCCATGAATGCCAATTGCCATCATTCACGAACGATAAGAAATATTCATTCAGAACCCGATGATTTCTTTCGACCGTTCCTGGAGTTTCGTGATGATACGGCGCACAGTGGCGCCCGTAGAGCAAACGAGGTTGCAAAAATCAAAATTTTCATGAGCGCCGACGAAGTTTTGAATGAACCCATGTTATAGGAAACTTTTCAACGATTTCAAATATGCCACTCTTAATAATATCACATTTTTAGTTTAAAAGATATAACCGTTCAAAGTTGACCGACTTTTGGTTTTCAAAAAAACACACAATTTTTAGTCAATTTGATGCGATTTCAGGTGTAATATCACGAAAAATAGGTAACGAATCGCCTTATTTTTTGTTTGTATTGATTGATGTATTTATTAAATGTATAATGATAAAAAAAATTAACTGTTTGCTTTGTGTTTCTCCTGGTAAATCACTATTGAAAAACTATCCGTTTTTTCACTATTTTTCAACTTTGACGGAAAATAAAAAAAATCTATATTTTTCTATATTTGCCATATTTGCAAAACCTGTTCTTTGATTATTTCTTTACATAATTCAAAAGGTTTTATCTGCCCGTACGTGCCCGTTTGGCTTCTAGAGGTAAAAAAGGTTAAAAAGACCCGGTTGCAGAAATTGTATGGCGTCCATCCCTTATATGTTTTGACTGACAGTAGTTTGATCTAATAGTTTGAAAAAAACTACTCATTGAAATTAGCAGGTACGTACCTCACTTAAACAATACTTTGGCGTACAAATGGTCAAGAACAATATTGACTTATGGTCCCTACAGGTAGGCACAAATCTTATTTGGACACATGCATAATATCAAAATTGCATTATTCAGCCTAAATCCATATGTATGCAGGGAACAGGTAAATTTTTCGGCATGGTAGCATAAGCCTATATATTGCAAAATAAGCATAATGCCTGGATTAGTCTACGACTGAAAGTTAGCGCAACAATTACTGAAACCATTAAGCAATTTAAGTACAGAAAACATGGTGTTGAACAATTTAAAATTATTTGAACTGTTTAGAAAGTCAACCACACCAAAGATTTTCACGGAAGTTGCTTTAGAAGAACTTGATAGCTTATACGGAAATATTGAGAGAAGCGAAATTATAAAAAATAATTTTTATCTGATATATGCAAATATTAAGGCAAAATGGGTGAAATCTAATCGAACCATTCAGAATTTCAACTCCAAATACGAGGACTGGCTTAATGAAGACACCATCCTGGATATATTGGCAGTAGATAAACCCACCACATCAACCAGAGGAGCAAAAGGAAGGCCAAAAAAAAAAGTATTGAGGAGTGTTCAATTTTCACAAGAAAGAGGAAACTTGCCGATGCCACCAATGACTTGACCACGAAGCATTTATCGGACGCGCTGTCTATTAAATATACAAAGGATAGTGAAAGAGTTAGGTCGCAGATAACCAAATCTGTTGCTGATGCAAGCCCACTGCGACTAAAAAGGATTAAGGAAAGCGTTCCCACGCCCACAAACGCACACATTAAAAAGTATGGTTCCTAAGAAGCCTTGGCCTTGTTTATGGACTTAGAACTTTCCAAAGAGAAATATGATAAACTGCGGGCATCTTTAACGCGACACCGCGCTGACGTTTTACCCGGATACAAGCATATTACGCAAGCCAAAAGAAATTCACGACCACTGCATACGGAGTTTACGGAAGTATCTGCGAAAGCCAATCTGCAGGATCTCATGGGCCATACAGCAAAACGGTTGTTGGACAGTCTTCCTGAAAATGAGGTGAAAATTCTTCCTGAGAAGATGACATTGATCAGCAAATGGGGCTGCGATGGATCATCCGGACAAAGCGTTTATAAGCAAAGGATATCTTCCGATGACGCTGCAATATCGGACGGAAATAGGTTTATGGCATCTGTTGTTCCTTTGCGGCTAAAATCTGATGTTTCCCTACACTGGAAAAATCCACGTCCGTCATCAGTGCATTATTGCCGACCAATAATGAGAACGTTCGTAAATGCATCACTGCGCTGCATCAATAATTTCAAATGTTTATATTTACATCAATGAAGGAGATGGGGACCAAAAAATTTTCAAATACTCCACAAAAATAATACTTACACAATAAAAAAAATTACAATTACTTTTTGATCGGCATCAAAAACAGGAGGCTTATTCTGAATTGCGATGCGAAAATCAATGCGATGCGCAAATGAAATGCGATGCGAAAGAAAATTGGTATTCTGTTAGACTTTCGCAATCGCATTCGCAATTTATTTCAAATTGTGGCAACTCTGCTCAAATAAATGTCAGTGTCAACAAAAGTCAAATTAAAATTAAAAAAATTGTTTGTGTTTGGCTGTGAAAATTGTTTATGAAATTTTTTTAGGACATTCTGTAAGAAAAAAAAATAATAAAAATTGATTGTGTGGCATGTGCGTTGTGTGTTCAAATGGCCTCTTGCCAATTGGCTGTGCTTATTCATAAATTCTATCATTATTTCAAATTGACGCGGTTTGATGGTCTTATTGCTTGCTTCCCTGAATTAAATAATAAATATATGATGAATAAATAAAAAAAATATTATCTTTCACTTACATGTTTGTACTTTGCGAATGCTATTTTGTTGTCGAATAAATTTTGCGAATTTGACATTTGTTTTCGCAATGTAGAATATCGACTTGCCACCTTTTCGCATTTGATATGCGATTAAAAAAAAACTTTGCGAATATCGCAATACAGAATAGCAATTGTTCGCATTTATGTGTTTTCGCATCGCATTGATTATCGCATCGCAATTCAGAATAAGCCTCCAGTTTGCTTTTCTGATGCAGCGCAGTGATGCATTTACGAACGTACCCAATGTTTCAGTTTGCAAGGGAATCGGCAGAACTCATAAGGACCAAGGTGAAGGACATTGAAGAACAAATAAGCAAGATTAAGCCTAGAAAGCTGCAAATTGGAGAAGGAAAATATATTGAATGCAATTACAAGTTCCACCTGACCATGGTTGACGGAAAAGTCGTAAACGAACTGACAGGAACAACCTCAACAATGTCATGCCCGATTTGCAAAAAGAGTCAGAAGAACTTTGGTTATTTAAACGAATCTACAAATGAGGAGGATTACGAATATGGAATGTCACCATTGCACGCGAGGATAAGGTGTATGGACTTCTTGCTAAAACTGGCGTATGGGCACTGCTACACGTTCAATATTTATTGTGATATTTGGATCGCGATCCGTATTGATGGATCACATTAAATTAGGCTATTATGCGATATGGATCGCGATCCATCAATATTGCATGCTACACGTTCAATAAATATCGTGATACTAGAAATATCACGATATTTATTGATGGTGTAGCAGTGCCCTATACCCTACCACAAGAGGAGGAAAACTTCGATGAAAATACATCAATAAAGGATAAGGAAAAGATCAGAAAGAAGCAAATACAGGATGCTTTCTTTAAACAAGTTGGACTAAAAGTAGACTGTCCAAGCACGGATACGGTAACTCAAACGATGGAAACACTTCTAGGAGATTTTTGGAAAATGATGAGGCAGTAACTAGAATCACTGGAATTGACAATCAAATCGTGAAAAGTTTGGGAACGATCTTGGATGTTTTAAACTGCAAAGAAAATGTCAATTCTACAAAATATGGAGAATATGCGTCGAAAACTGCATCTCTTCCAGCAGAAATGTATCCACAGAAGAAGTTGACCCCGACCGTCCATAAAATATTGGCGCATGGCAAAGATATAATTGAGTATTGGAGAGCTTTCTGAAGAAGCACAGGAGTCTCTTAACAAATTTTATAAAAAATATAGATTGCAGAACACATTCAAAGCATCAAGGGTAAGGCAAAATGAGGACCTCTTCAACATGTTGGCAGCATCTTCTGATCCACTTATTTCTTCCCTGCGGCATGTGAAGTCTCGAATAGAGTTACAAAATAATTATAGTTTAGAAATGGTTAGTCTTTTAGATATACCTTCTCTTACGAATTGTGATGAATATTTTACAGAAAATTGAAAAAATTAATTTAAAAAAAAAATAATTTTTTTTTTAATTTGTTGGGTAATAATTTAAAACATAAAACCCTAAAGAAAAAAAATAAAAACAATCTAAAAATGTAAAAATAATTTTTTTAGTTACCATAAAATTGATTTTTCTAATAATTTTAACTTTGATAACCCATAAGTAGGCCCCTACAAAGCGTAGCACCCTTTCCAAACGCTCATTTCATAGGCTGAACAGTTATATATCATATGCTGTTTAAACTGTTCAATTATCTTATTCGGTTCAAAAGATATGATTTTTGCAACGAAAAAACTCAAATGGCGCCACTGTGCGGCGTAGAGAATTTTTGTTCTATCTCCAGTAGGATACAAATTTCTTTCACCAATTCGTTCGTGAATTCCCTACCCCTGTCAGATTTCCATGTTTTGAATATCCCGTATTTCAATATAAGGTTTTCAACTAAAGTCTTAGCTATAGACTTGGCTTCCTTCGTCTCCATCGGTGCGGCTATAACATACTTCGTTAACTCACATTGCATCGTCAATATATAACGATAGTTGTCCGAAGGGCGTAGTGGACCAACGGTATCTATAACCACCGTTTCAAAGCTTTGTGTTGGAGTATCTGTGACACAAATTGGTTCCTTCGTATGCCTTATTTGTTTATTTCTCTGGCATATATCACATGTCAATACATACTTCTTTATCATTTTATACATGTTTTTCCAAATATATTTTTTTGTTTTATTCTCAACATCGTTTTACGTACCCCGAAATGTCCTCCGCATGGTGTGTTATGATATAACTCTATTAACTCGTTTGTTTTTCTATACTTTTCATTCTTTGAGAATCTGTTTAAAGTTTTACCGTGACGCTCTTTGTTTTACTACCATTTATTTTCTTCTTCATTGCCTCGTGGGCTATCTTGTTGAAATCGTATCACTTCTATTGAGTGCATAGTTCTTGTAATTCAAACTCTCCAATGCCGATAGTAGTTTCTTTACGGTATTATCGAAATAATTAGAACTATCGCTACATCTCACTTGGATTTCATTGAGACCTTTATTGTATTCAATCTTTACTTTCGTACCTAGGTTTTTTTTCCAATATAAATTTTATTTTCTTTGCGCGCTTGATGTCGTTGATGGAAGTGCATTCCCACATATTGAGTTGATCAGGTTCATGTTGGGATTTGCAGCTCTCCTCAGTTGCATCCATTTCCGTAACTTTTCCATATTCTTTCCCACAAGTTTTTCCCTCTTCTTTATTTCCTTCCTTATCTTGCGTCTTCTTCCTCATTCCTCTCGTTATCACCAGCGTTCTCTTTACCGTTTCATCAATAACGTGAGGTATCATTTCCTTTAATGTGTCAGAGTTTAATTGAATCCTAGATAATGCGTGCGCATTTGTATTGATTCTTCCTTTTTTATAAGTTATTTTGAAATCATAGTCCGAGAGTCCCAGTAGGATTCTAGTTAACTTAAAACTTGGATTTTTATGAGAAAACAGAGATACTAACGGTCGATGGTCTGTGACTACCGTAAATTTCCTGCCGAATAAATAGGGTCTGAAGAATTGTATCCCCCAATGTATGGCTAGTAATTCCTTTTCTATGACTGGCTTATTTCTCTCATATTTAGTTAGTCTGGCACTGGCAGGACATAAAGTAAATATTAGGATAAGATTTGATTAATTATTGTTAGTTCATATTTGATATTTGAAGATTCAATAAACAAATACTGAAAAAAACACTTAGTTAGAGACTTGCTTGCGTACGATATAGGTAAGTCTTAGACTATTGGGCCTTGCGATAGAATGGCTCCAAGCGCAAAATCAGATGCATCGTGTTAATACAAACGGTTTTTCGAAATCTGGATATTGAAGTATTGGTGGACTAATCAAATTTATTTTAAGTGTGTCAAAAGCCGATTGATTTTTTCAGTAGATTATTAAGACAATTCGCTATATCTGCAAAATTCTTTATGAATCTTTTGTAGTAGTTACAGAAGGCTACAAAACGTCTTACATCATCTGTGTTCTTATGGGTTGGATATTTGGTAATAGCTTCAAATTTACTTGGATCCGGTTTTATACCGTTTTAAGTTATCAGATGACCTAAATATACAACTTCTGGTTTTAAAAAGCAACACTTTTTAGCGTTAAGCTTTAGATTATATCTTGAAAGTCTATCAAATACATCAATTAGATTTTGATTACGGTGTTTCAAACTACATCCAAAAATTATTATATCATCCACATATAAGAATGCTTCTGAGTCTAGTCCGGATAAGGCTATGGTTAACATACGTTGAAAGCTGTTAGAAGAAATCTTCAAACCGAAAGGTAAACGTGTAAATTGATAATGACCGTCTGGGGTCGAAAATGCCGTATAAGGTATTGATTTGGTGTTGAGCTTGACTTGGTGAAAAGAACTCGTCGTGTCTAAGGTTGAAAAATATTTTGCTCTACCTAATTTATCAAGAATGTCGTCCAGTCTAGTTAATGGAAATTTATCGTTAACTATTTTATCGTTTAATTTCCTGTTATCCACCACTAGTTGCCATTTCTTTAAATCAGTTTGTCCCTTTTTAGGAACTAAGAGCAATGCAGCATTATAAGGGCTTATGGAGGGTTCTATTAGTCCTTCATTTAACAGACCTTTTACATTTGTATTTATTTCTTCTGTCTGTGCCTGCAGCAGACGATAATTCTTTATATATACTGGGTTGTTATCGTTTAATTGAAGGTTCTGCGAATAGAAATTATTTGTTGTTAGATTTTAGCCATCCAATGGAAAATAGACTGATATGTTTTTAGAATGTCAAATATCTCTTGTTTCGCGTTATTGTCGTTGCTATCTATATCGAGTTCACCTAGTAGTTTCTGAAATCTATCATCCGATTGTAGTTCCTTATTGGTCCCCGACCTATAAATATTGTAACTTTCCAAAGGTCTGGTTTCAACTCTGAGATTCTTAATCACCGTATTCTTATCTGAAACGTTAAGTAATATTATGTGTTGATTACCAGTTTTGGGCATTTGTTAACACATGTTTACATAAAATCTAAAACTTCAAAAGAAAAACAAAGTTATAAAAAAAAACCATGACCTACTTATTTAGCTTAACTTATTAAAAACACAGAAATGCTTACATGACAGAATTTAGTCATTTACCTTAAAAATGTTTAGTGTAAGTCATTTACCTTTAGAAATGTTTACTAAATTCAGTCAATCAACCTGAAAAAAGGTGTAATATTACAATAAATGCAAATAAAGCATTTATTATATTCGCAATCACATATTTAAATATTATTGTTATTTTTAATTTGGACTTAAGAAATTAAATTGTATAAAAGACAATGAAAAATAAAGAACTTTAGGCAAACAAAGATTAACTCTGATTATTGCTTGACTAGTCTCGGTGCTTCTACCCAGGCTCATTTTTAATACTAACTAGCACAATGTGTTTCTACCTGGGCTAACTCCTAATTTCTTAAAAACTAATTCTGAACTCCAAAGGAAACCTTTAGTGTTCAACTCGCATTAATATACTGCGACTCAACATTGGTGACCCGGACGGTCCTGTTACAAAAGAAAGGATCTCATCAAAAAATGCAACCCAAAGGACCTATTACAAGAGATAGGATCTCATAAACTCCAACGGTCCTGTGACAAGAGACAGGACCTCATCATCAATCCAAAGGCCTTTTACAAGATATATGATCTCATCAAAAGAGACAGGATCTCATCATTAAATCGAAGTTCATGTTACAAGAGACAGGATCCCATTCAGCAATCCCAAGGTCATGTTATAGGAGACAGGATCTCATCACAAACCGACGGGCCTGTTACAAGCGACAGGATATCATCAGAATCCGGTGGTCCTGAAACATTCAGTCCTGAGGCTACAACAGGGCTATAGCAAAAAACGCAATCAACTATATACTCAAGAGCGTTCATAACCACAGTTTAGGATCCACAGATAACTATAATCAATAGCGTTCCCACCGACAACATATCAGCATCGCATTCAGCAATTAAGACCTTGGAGTCCTTTGAAGAACTGGTAGCTATCCAACAGGAGACGGCGGAAAAAATAAACACAATAATCCGTAACGTTAAAAAGGACCCGGCCTCAAGAAAAACAAAAGAGCACTATTTGGAGCGTCTAAAACGACTTAACACGCAATGGCTAGAATTCGAGCATATTGACAACAAAATAAGGTGTCTATCAAATCCACCTTTGCATCACCAGTATTTTACTGAGCAATACTTACGCATTTCGGATGACACACTGAAATACAAAGTAAGAAAACTGTCGCAACCAATACTTAAATCATCAATAAAACAATCCATAGAAACAGAAAGTGCAAATGGCGGTAAGCAGGGAGAACCAGAACTTGACACAATCACAAGCAAAGTTCTTCGAAACCAACGGGCTTTAATGAGAGCATTAAGGCGAATAATTGACGAGGTACAGTCTGAGGAAAACCGAGAGGAGGCGTATTATCAGAGCAAAATAACGCTCATTGACATATATATGCATGATTTCTCGTCAAACAATGATACTTTATGGCAGTTAACATCCGAAGAGCAAATTGACGGTTATACGAGGTGCACAACATACAAGGTGTGTTACAACAGAGTGCCAATATCGCTAACGAAACTACTTCACGTATCGTCAGAAGAAGTGAACATTGTCAACCACAGTTGACAAAAATTCAAATACCAAAATTCAGCGGCAGTTACCTACAATGGGTAGTTTTTAAAGACCTTTAGGTTAGGTTAGGTTTGAAAGGATGGTGTGAAGCAAACTTCACACCCTCACCCAGAGACCAATATGGTCCATTGTGATGCCTTTATTTAGTGAAACAAAGGAAGAAAGAAGAGAAAGATATCTAGTGTGACAGAGTAGGAGAAGTAAATGGTGAAAGCACAGGGAAGGAAGATAGTGGAAGATAAGAAATCGGACAGAACAAGCAAAACACAACCCTACCAAACAGGAAAAAAAACTACCCTACATGTTTCCCAGCCTCCTGCCGCGCAGCCAGGTCATTCCCATTACGAATCCCATCAGATTCTCGATCCCGCAGCCCGAGACATCTCCCAATTCGTGCAGGAATCTGCTACCTAGCCACCTCAGCCTGCTGTTCTGTAGCCTGGGACAGTGGCACAGAAAGTGCTCAACTGTCTCCAATTCCTCTGGGTCCTCACACAGCCTACATATATCCGATAAGCCAGACCCCATTCTCACCGCCATTCTGCCTATCATACAGTGGCTCGTGATAATACCTATCATGGTCCTGATGCAGGCCCTACTCTTACCCAGCAGCGCGTCCGAATTTGACCTACTAAGCATCGGCCACAGCGTGCGCGATACTCGGCAGTCCGTTCGGCCCCGCCAAGCCCGATTAGTCCTGTTCAGAATCCATTCCCTAATTCTCCCAAAGTAGAAGCCCATTGAAGCCTGACAACTTGCAAACTGTCAGGATCTTCCATTTCCGTGCCCAGTCTTGCCAACTCATCAGCTATCTCATTGCCGGTGATGTTGCAGTGACCCGGTACCCAGCAGAGCCTCACAAGATAATTCCGTAAGATTACTCTTAGAGCCCTCCTGCAATCGTCCACTAGCCTGGAGTTCACATAACAGCCCATCAAGGCCCTAAGAGCCGCCTGGCTGTCCACATATATAGTGATCTCCGAGCCCTTGGCAATGTTAGCTCCTACCAATTCCACGGCCCTGAGAACCCCCAGAACCTCCGTCTGAAATACACTGCAGTCGTCGGGAAGTCTATATGACTTTCTGATGTCCAGATCCTCAATGTAGACCCCCGCACCCGTGCCCTTCATCTTCGAGCCATCAGTGAAAATAGCAAATCCCCTATACAATCTGCCCTGCCCTGACCAGCTCTCCCTAGAAGGCAATATCACCTCTGGCAAACGCCCAAAATCGACCCTAGTAACCAAATAATCCGTAGAGCCGGGCGAGCCTAGGTGATAACCACTAGTACTAATTTCACTCAAGATCCGCGAGTGACCCTCCGTGAAATTTCCTTACAGTCCTAGCTCCCTCAGCCTAAGAATGGTCCTTGCTGCCATTTCCCTCACATACTGCTCTATAGGCAGAAGATGAAGAATATAATCCAGAGCCACCTTAGGGGTACTTCTCAAGGCACCTGTCATGCCGATCGAAGCTCACCTCAGAGCCTTAGACAGAAGGTCCCTCCGACTAGCTAGTTTCAATGCTTTCCACCAAGCACAGCATCCATACGTAAGAATGGGTCTAACCACCGAAGTGTACAGCCATCCCACAACTGACGGCCGGAGTCCCCAACTCCTACCTATCGACGATCTGCAAGCATAGAAAGCATTGAGACCCCTCTTTAGTCTCTCCTGAGTATTCTTCCTCCAGGACAGCTTATTGTCCAGAAAAACACCTAGATACTGAGCACTATCAGATAGCCTAAGCTCTACTCCCCCTAGTACCGGCAGCCTAAAATTCTCCACCTTGTACCTCCTAGTGAAAAGAACTAATTCTCTCTTCTCCGGATTAACTCCCAAGCCCTTATCAGTCGCCCAGACCTTTAGATCCAGCTGATCCACAACGCGACAATGAGCAAAGTGGAAAAAATGTTTTATTTAACTTCGCACTTGGCAGACGCGCCAAAAAATTTAATAAAACATTAACCGCATGGAACATCTTGGTGAGTCGATACGACAACAAACGACTAATTGTGACGACATAATTGAACAATTTGTTATCACATCCACAACTCAAAAATGAGACAAGTCAAGCACTCAAATGTATACACGACCACGCAAAAGAATGCACCCATGGTTTATCAGCACAAGGCCTCCCAGTGGATAAATGGGACGCCATACTAGTTCATATATTACTGAGGAAACTTGATTCCTCGACCCAAACACTGTTCGAGCAATCTCTTAACAACAAGAACCTTGTAAGTCTAAGCGAATTACTTAGGTTTATAGGGCATCGATTCCAAGCTTTAGAAACGCGCGGAAAGACTCTAGAAGCTGGCGTGGGTAGAACAAAGTTAACAACAGCAACTACATCAACATCAAATTGTAAAATATGTGGATCAACAGGGCATCTCATATATTATTGTGAAAAATTCCTAAAAATGTCACCACCTGAAAGATTACAATGGACACAACGGAAAAATCTATACGTTAACTGCTTCAGATCAGATCACGTCGCCAAGACATGCACATCACGCTCCTGCTTAAAATGCACAAAAAAACACAATACGTTATTGCATTTGGAAACGTCAAAAGGAAAACCATCATCATCCTCGGGGGGAAACCCTCAAAAGACCAACGTAGAGTCCTCTCCAAACGAAATTAAAAATGCCCCCAACCGTAGCTTTTGCAAACAAGAAAGATACGGGTAACAGCTACACGGTCTTAGCCACAGCAAGCGTAAAGGTGTTTGGAACCAATGGTTGCACATGTACAGTCCGAGCCCTATTGGACTCCGGATCACAAGTTAATTTAGTAACGAACAGATTACTAAATAAACTATCACTGAAGTCATCAAATTCAGATCTGTGCGTGGAAGGGATAGGACGCAAGATCCATAACGTATCCCAACGAGTAAACCTCGAGCTTCAAGCATGTTCAAGCAACTATACTACAAGGGTAGAAGCATTTGTGTGTCACCACAGCCCACAGAATCATTCGATACATCAAAATGGAATATTCCGGAAAATATTAAATTGGCAGATCCTTGGTTCAATCGTACGGACAAAATTGACATGCTAATTGGAGCAGAATTTTAACATCAATGGATGCGCCCAGAACAAATAAGATTCAATGACGAATTACCAATCCTACAAAACACAGTGCTAGGTTGGGTTGTAACAGGCAGATTACAAGAAGACAGCAACAACGTAGTTACCTGTGCAGTATTCAGCCCAGAAGAGCAAACAACAAAACAACTAATTGAGAGGTTCTGAAAGCTTGAAGACACAATTGACACTGAACGAACATTGTCTCTAGCTGAGAAACGATGTGAAGAGCTCTTCAGTCAAAATGTAAGATAAAATACAGAAGGCAGATTCATTGTTCGGCTTCCATTTTCCGAGAACCCAATCATGCTCGGAAAATCAAAATCAATGGCTTTCAATCGGTTTTTATCACTTGAAAGGCGGATGAACAGCAATGCTCCACTTAGAACAGAGTACAACAAATTTATGCAGGAATATGAATCCTTGGGACACATGGAGGAAATTCAGGAAGAGGATATTCCGGATTCTCATTACGTTATGCCTCACCACTGTGTCTTGAAGCCCGAAAGCTCTACTACGAAACTACGAGTAGTTTTCGATGCATCGGCTAAATCATCTAGCAGCACCTCCCTCAACGACATACTACAAGCCGGACCAACCGCACAGAGCGAACTACTTTCAATTTTACTACGTTTTCGTATGCATAGATTTGTATTTTCGGTGGATATCGCGAAAATGTTTCGGCAAATACAGGTAGCCGATGCTGACCAGATGTTCCAGCTGATCATTTGGAGATACAACAAACATCAAGATATCAAATACTATCGCCTAAAAACGGTAACCTATGGCACCTCGTCAGCACCATATATAGCAACAAAGTGTCTTCAACACTTAGCGTCACGAAATACCACAAGATACCCTTTAGCAGCAGAAATACTACGCGATGACTTTTATGTAGACGACTGCCTTAGTGGGTCTGATTCGATCCATACTGCATTAGAATCACAACGTCAACTAAACTTATTATTGGGAGAAGCTGGTTTTAAGCTTAGGAAATGGTGTTCAAATCATCCTCAACTACTAAGCGGCATTGCTCCTGAAGATAAGGAGCTCAATCTAGACTTTGACGAAAGCTCCAATTGTTCAATTAAAACACTCAGACTGATATGGCTACCAAGGTCGGATCAGTTATGTGGACGAGCACAAACCCCAACAAGCACGAGCGTGACGAAAAGATTTTACACTACCTAAAATAATGTTGTTTAAATGAAAATTTGTATTGCTATTTTTTCCATTTTCTTTAGATTTTTATTTTAACAAAAACTTAACCGGGATATTTTCTTTGGTTATATTTAACAACAACTTTTTCGTAAAATAGTTTCGGTTACGTGTTAATCGTAGATTGTGAAAAGCAAATTTTGCTAACTTACGGTTAATGTGTCAATTAACATTTAATCATAGATTGTGAAAAGGGCCGTTAGTTAGAGACGATATATACCTAAGCTCTATGTTACAAGTCAGCGTCACTCGAGATTCAAGCAGCGTTTCCTGTGAAATTGCTCTATTCAACAACAAAACATCACCACAATGCAGTTTCGGCCACATACCGACTAAGGTCTCTTTTGTTGGACTGAACACCATCAACCATTGGCCTTATTCAACAACATATCCACTAGAACTAGCTGCAGTCTGCGACTCTGAAATCATACACCTCCATATCAAAAATTCTGGTCTCTTGTCCATGAACCCAACTTGCATTATTAAGGGAAATATACTGACTATCCATGGCCACGAAACTAGTGTCACTACTCTTCATATGCCATGGTTGGCAATGTTACGGAAATTGGTAAACCGTCCAAGGTTAAGTGGCTCCTAGCACCAAACATCAATCTGGACACCAAATTGGATGAACTCACGAACATCCAAAAGCAACTAGCAGAGATTAAAAATCTTCCAAGGGATATAAAGTACCCTTCATCATCCTTACATCAGCCTTTTGACGCTACTTGTGTCAGTTCTAATAATCGTGATCCTAATAGGATGGCGATTTAAATGCTACAAAAGAGCATCAATCAACTTGGCTCCAACACCACCACATACCAGCAGTTTTAATAGGGAAATTACTATCAACCAATTGTATTTTCTTGTTTATTACCGTTTCTCCTAATGTTATTTTTAATATTGTAGATCCTAAAGATTTTATTTTGCACTTTGAAATACCTGTTAATAAGCAATAGTCCTCTGGGTCTTCTTCATAATTTTGTAATGTGTTTTCTTTACACAAAGATATGTCCGCACCCGTGTCTATTAAAAATGTTAAACTTGTATTTGTGTCTTTTATATTTGAATTAATATAATTTCTACGGTCGAAGGTAATATTATAAACTTTATGTATTAATCGCTCTGTCCCGGAGATTCTTGATGTATCACCGGCTCCGGACCTATTGAGTTTCCCTGGTTCTGTACATGATTTATGTCTCTATTCCTGTTCCTGTTGTAGTTGTGATTATTATTCCTTGTCCTATTAATGCCGTCATTTCTACTTGTGTTCCTGTTGCTACTGTTAGCCTGATGATTTCTGGTCTTATTGTAATTATTTCTTACACAATTATCGTTATTGCCGCTCCTACTGAGGCATTTCCTAGCAAAATGGTTGAGTTTTCCGCATTTGCTGCATTGTTTTCCTTGTGCCGGCAGTCCGTGTGATTGTCCGCATCTAGAGCACAGATTATTATCTCCAGAATCACGATTTACACGTCTTAGTGACGCCTGTACAGGACACTTATTTGTGCCGTACGTGTCGCAGCTCTCAACTGCTGCAGTGAATGTGATAACTTGGCTTGCATCTATGGTTGACATTAATTGAGGGTCTTCTAATCCATTTACGAAGGTGTTAAATGCTATCCTCATATTAGCTTTCATGATGGATGCACGGTGATCCTCTCCTTCCTCGGCTACTTGTATCTCATTTAATTCGGTCACAAGATTTTCGATTTTGTTTGCGAATCCCATAACGTTTCCACCCTTTTGTGACATTTGAGTTAGTTCGCTTAGTACCCTATTCGAAGATTTTTGTGGCCTGTATGCCAATTTCAATGCGTTTAATAGTTCACTTATGTTTTTTTGTATAGGCCCTTGCTTAATTCTGTTTTGTACTCTTATATCAAGTCGGGACTTAAATAAAAAATTGAAAAACGAATTTTGTTTTTTAGTGGGGATAGTTTCAAAAATTATGCTGAGGTTTGTGATGAAACTTTGCAGTTTCATCATCAGAAAATTTATATATTTTTTTTCTTTTATACTACACTATTTATATATGTTTTCACCATGTGAACTCTAATTTGTTTTATAACATATACCCGTAATGGCTAGTTTACACTATCACACAAGTCTTACTTATTTTGAGAAAAATACAACGCTGTCATGATAAGTTGTTATTGCTTTTTAAAAAAATTCAAACAATAATTAAATCAGCGACGCATTTTCGTCAAAATACGAAAGACTTGTGTGATAGTGGAAATTAGCCATAAGTATTTAATTAACATGTGAAGTGTAAATAGGATGCACATGAAAATCACTATTTCTAAGCTGACGCTTATTGCAGGAGGTGCATTAGCGGTTGCCGTTATAACTTCTTTAATCTTATTTTAGGTGTTTCCCATTCTTTTTTTGGGATAAGTATAATATATATTATTATTTTTTTTATGTTACACAGTAAAAAAAAAGTTTTGTACTACATTCTGTTATATACTATGAGACACTGTTACAAAAATTAAAATTTTCACAATATATATTTGTATCGTATACAACTTAGCTTGACTTTTCTCTTTTTTTTTTTGTATTTTTGACTTTGATTAAAAATAATATGTGTTCTAATTTTTACTTCCGGTTCTGGTTTTTCTTTTCTTCTACGTTCTCTTTTGTTCCCTTTTACTTCCGGGGCACTGTTGAACTTTAGAGTCTTCGTTTCCTTTTTTTCCAGTTGTTGTTTTCTGTTGGTTACTTTACTGTTATCCTACAAAGAGTGTTGGCTCTCTTTGTCTCCTAGTTCCGGCATCGAACTAGGAACCATAAATTGTATTGATGCAGCACTCTTCTTCCTTCTTAGCACTTGGATTCGTCAATTGTTTTGATGTTATTTAGTTTAATAAAATTTTTTTTCTCTGACTGCACTGATTTTATTAATTATTTTTTTTTATAAAATTTTTCTAAAAGGATCATTTATTTTTTTATAATTTAGGTAGGATCGCCATATTGTAAGATAAGTCTATTAAAAACTTCTATTTTTATTTATGTTTTTATCCGTCCTTGGTTTATAGCCAAGACGTTCTTTTATTAAGTATCAACTTCAATCTAATCTCTAACCAATACTAACAACTATTTATATTTCTAAAAATCATTCTTAAAATTACTTAGTGCTGGCGCAGCGATAGACCCAATCTCACTAATTGGTGACGAGTTCATTCTGCTATGTCAGTGTGTCAAGTACACAAACATATTTTCTTTATTCTTACATGCCGACCTTGCACCGTAACCAATTTTATTTACTATGCGACACAATTGAAACAAGAACTCTTTAGTCAGAATATTATTTCAATTCTTTCGCCACACACATAGTTTCATTTGGTTTGTTTATTTTTGTGTACCAATACAACCCATGTATACCAAATGTTACCATGTGAGGTTTCAAATTACCTTAGTAAAACACTCTATGCTCAGTATTCATGCACCGTATGAATACCTAGAGTATGTACACACTACAGCTATCAGATAGTCTAAGCTCTACTCCTCCGAGTACCCGTAGACTAAAATTCTCTACCCTGTACCTCCTAGTAAAAAGATCCAACTCCGTCTTCTCCGGATTAACTCCCAATCCCTTATCACTCGCCCATGCTGACAGTTCGCCCAGCGCCCCTTGTATGACTTCGCGTTCTTTAAGCGTTCGTTTCCCCAATCCGAGTGAATAACTCTGCTGCTAAGTATTAGAGTAATCCATTCGACCAGGAACAGGGTAACGCCTAGATCCACCAGTGCCTGCCTAATAGCCTCTATCTTCAAATTGTTAAAGGCGGCCTCTATATTCAAGATTGCCGCCATGGTGTATTCCTTGCTTCGTAGTCCCCGCTCTACATAACCAACCACATCATGAAGCGCGCTCTGAACAGATCTACCCTTAAGATAGGCGTGTTGAGCGCCGCTGATGATGCCGGCGTCAATCTTCGTCCTCAAATGTAGATCAATCAGTCTTTCCAATGTCTTCAAAAGAAAAGACGATAAGCTGGTTGGTCTATAATTCTTGGGTTTAGAGTGACCGGTTCTTCCCGCCTTGGGTATGAAAACCACCCTGACCTCCCTCCACCCTTTAGGAATACGCCCGTTCAGCACACAGACCCTAAACAGTTCAACCAACAGCAGGAGTGATGATCTCCCGATATTCTGTAGCATCGCCGGAAAGATACCATCTGGTCCTGCCGATTTGTAAGACCCAAAGGTATTAACCTTCCTTATTACTTTATCCAAGGTGATCATATCCCCCACCCGCTCATTTTCCTCACCGCCTGAGCCCAACCCAAAAAAGGGGTCACCACATTCAACCTGTTCCCCCGACCCAGGATCCACACATCCCGTTTCAAAAATTATGCTGAGGTTTGTGATGAAACTTTGCAGTTTCATCATCAGAAAATTTATATATTTTTTTTTTTCTTTTATACTACACTATTTATATATGTTTTCACCATGTGAACTCTAATTTGTTTTATAACATATACCCGTAATGGCTAGTTTACACTATCACACAAGTCTTACGTATTTTGAGAAAAATACAACGCTGTCATGATAAGTTGTTATTGCTTTTTAAAAAAATTCAAACAATAATTAAATCAGCGACGCATTTTCGTCAAAATACGAAAGACTTGTGTGATAGTGGAAATTAGCCATAAGTATTTAATTAACATGTGAAGTGTAAATAGGATGCACATGAAAATCACTATTTCTAAGCTGACGCTTATTGCTGGAGGTGCATTAGCGGTTGCCGTTATAACTTCTTTAATCTTTTTTTAGGTGTTTCCCATTTTTTTTTTTTGGGATAAGTATAATATATATTATTATTTTTTTTATGTTACACTGTAAAAAAAAAGTTTTGTACTACATTCTGTTATATACTATGAGACACTGTTACAAAAATTAAAATTTTCACAATATATATTTGTATCGTATACAACTTAGCTTGGCTTTTCTCTCTTTTTTTTTGTATTTTTAACTTTGATTAAAAATAATATGTGTTCTAATTTTTACTTCCGGTTCTGGTTTTTCTTTTCTTCTACGTTCTCTTTTGTTCCCTTTTCCTTCCGGGTTACTGTTGAATTTTAGAGTCTTCGTTTCCTTTTTTCCAGTTGTTGTTTTCTGTTGGTTACTTTACTGTTATCCTACAAAGAGTGATGGCTCTCTGTGTCTCCTAGTTCCGGCATCGAACTAGGAACCATAAATTGTATTGATGCAGCACTCTTCTTCCTTCTTAGCACTTAGGTTAGGTTAGGTTCCATGGGCAGCCATCGAGAGACAGCACACTTGGGTCCTTTAGCGGTCCCTTTGTGATACCCCGCGCCAATGCCCATCCCAAAGAGCAGCTACTCAGATGGCGTCACTGCAAGGTTGGGCCAATTCGTCTTCCTAATGAAGAGAAGAAGCAATCTTAGTTCTATTTTTGATAGATCCTCCAAACAGGAAAACACCGGTTCTCCCAGGTATTTTTCCCTGATGCCACGTAGCCCAGGGCATTGACAGAGAAAGTGAAGCACAGTTTCCTCTTCCTCCTCATCATGACAACTTCTACAGTAGTCATTGAATCCCAGACCCATTCTTCTAGCATGAGTCGCAACAGGCCAGTGTCCAGTTATGACCGACACCACGGTCCTGATTTGGTTCCTATTGAACCTAAGTAGAGATTTGGTTCTCCGTTCATCATATCCAGGCCAAAGTGCCCTAGATATAAAGCAGGTGGACTCACGGGTCCATCCCTGTTGCGCAATTCTATAGTTCTCGCGCCGAATGAGTGACTTACAGTGAGCCATTGGAAGGCCAATGAATTGATCAATGAATGTTTCATCCATACGACCTTCCTTGGCCAGCTCATCTGCTATCTGGTTTCCCGGGCAGTTTGAGTGCCCTGGTATCCATATAAGCGTTAACTCTGAATGTTCAGCAATCTCATTCAAAGACATCCGACATTCCACAGTCAACCTATATGTCGTGTAGACACCCGCAAGAGAGGCAATGGCAGCCTTGCTATCAGTAAATATACGTATATCTCCCGATACGCGATAATACCTTAGCCAGTTGGCTGCCCGCTTTATAGCCGAGATTTCCGCCTGCAGGACACTACTTCCATCCGGCAGACGAAAGGAAACTTTAACGCCCAGTTCCTCTATGTAGAAACCTCCGCCAACTCTTTCCCCCTTCCTTGAACCATCAGTGTATACCCCCAGGGCTGGTTCATGGAAGGTGCCCATGACCGACAGCGCACCCTCGTGCGCTATATGTGTTGCATACCTCGCGCCAAAGAAAGGCTCCGGGGTGCAGTAGTCCACTCCTTCAGGGACAATCGAGTATCCCATTATACTGGAGTGTCCATAGTCACGGTTCGACCAGCCGTGTGCCGCGTTCAACCGTATCGCCGAACAAAGAGCCATATGTCTGGCCGTGATGTCCACCGGCAGCCAGTTTAGCATTGTAAACAGCGACCTGGTGGGAGTGGAGCGCATTGATCCTGTGATCATCAATGCGACCAGTCTGTGAACCTTCCCAAGCATCGCACGGTACCTGCCCTTGTCCAGCGCAGTCCACCATACGACAACACCGTAATACAGAGTCGGCTTTACTGCAGCTGCAAAGATCCAATTGACACACCTCGGGCCCATGCCCCAGTTCTTGCCGATTGCACCTCTGCACGCATATATAGCAACAATTGCCTTTTCCATCCTCGTCCGGATGTTCAGCCCTCACGACAGTTTACTGTCCAGGATTACGCCCAGATACTTGGCACTGTAAGAGAACTTAAGTTCAGTCCCATTTAGCCTCGGAAGTCTAATGACCTCAGTCCTATACTTCCTAGTGAAGAGCACCAGTTCCGTCTTAGACGGATTAACACCCAAGCCGCATGATACGCTCCAGGTGCTAAGTACCCTTAATGCAGCCTCCATACACTGAGACATTATGTTCAAATGCTTCCCCGTGATGGCCACTGCAACATCGTCCGCGTACGCCACAGTTTTAATCCTCATGTCGTCCATTTTCGTCAACATGGTGTTCATAGTCAAGTTCAACAATAGTGGGGATAGTACTCCTCCTTGGGGAGTACCCCTGTTTACCAGTCTCTGAACGCTGGTCTCACCTATCGTGGAACAGATGACCCTATTCCTGAGTAGATTATCCACAAATCTACATATGCCGTCATCAATCTCCAGACTCCTCATAGATTCAACAATAGAATCCGGGTTGACATTGTTAAAAGCCCCTTCAATGTCGAGAAAGGCCACCAGAGCACACTCCTAAAATTCGAGTAATCTCTCAATAGTTCCAACTAATGAGTGAAGAGCCGTCTCAACAGACCTACCCTTTGTGTAGGCATGTTGAGAGGTCGAGAGTAAAAACTTGGGAATGGTCATCCTCAAGTGAAGATACTTGGCGCTGTAAGAGAACTTAAGTTCAGTCCCATTTAGCCTCGGAAGTCTAATGACCTCAGTACTATACTTCCTAGTGAAGAGCACCAGTTCCGTCTTAGACGGATTAACACCCAAGCCGCATGATACGCTCCAGGTGCTAAGTACCCTTAATGCAGCCTCCATACACTGAGACATTATGTTCAAATGCTTCCCCGTGATGGCCACTGCAACATCGTCCGCGTACGCCACAGTTTTAATCCTCATGTCGTCCATTTTCGTCAACATGGTGTTCATAGTCAAGTTCGACAATAGTGGGGATAGTACTCCTCCTTGGGGAGTACCCCTGTTTACCAGTCTCTGAACGCTGGTCTCACCTATCGTGGAACAGATGACCCTATTCCTGAGTAGATTATCCACAAATCTACATATGCCGTCATCAATCTCCAGACTCCTCATAGATTCAACAATAGAATCCGGGTTGACATTGTTAAAAGCCCCTTCAATGTCGAGAAAGGCCACCAGAGCACACTCCTAAAATTCGAGTAATCTCTCAATAGTTCCAACTAATGAGTGAAGAGCCGTCTCAACAGACCTACCCTTTGTGTAGGCATGTTGAGAGGTCGAGAGTAAAAACTTGGGAATGGTCATCCTCAAGTGAATGTCGATAACTCTTTCAAGAGTCTTGAGAAGAAAGGATGCAAGACTAATCGGTCTGTAATCCTTCGCTTCGGTGTGAGAAGTCTTCCCTCCCTTGGGGATGAAGACCACTCTACACAAGGTCCAGCTCACAGGTACATACGAAAATCTTACGCATCTCCTGTATATAGCCATCAGCCAGGGTATAATCACAGTCGAATTCCTCTGCAAGTCCGCCGGAATTATGCCATCCATACCCGGAGATTTGTACGGGTCAAAGCTGTCGACAGCCCACTTAATCCTATCGTAGTCCATTGGGATGGACAAAGGACCGGGCATCGACTCACAAACCTGATCCCGCAAGCTCCCTTGGGAGTTTCCAGGAAAGTGAGTGTCAATTAACACCTCGAGTGTTTCCTGACTAGTCGTAGTCCAGCAACCATCCGATTTTCGGATATAGGTCGGGACAACAGAGCTCGAAGCCATTATCTTACGTAAACGGTTTGTCTCAGAGGATCCTTCCACGCCGCTACAGAAGTTCCTCCAAGCACTCCTTTTCGCCGATCTCACCAAGTTTCTGAATCTATTCAGTGAAGACTTGTACTCCGCCCAATTACCATGACGCTTAGCCATATTGAACAACCTACGACAGTCTCTTCTTGCCTGCGCAATATCAGGATCCCACCACGGTGGACGATCCCTGCCCATATGCACCATTGGCTTGCACGCCAAGGAAGTCGCTTACTGCAGTGAGTCTGTAAGCAGACCCACTGCCGCATCGATCCTCCCTATATCATCAACCCGGGGAGGATCAGATAGAGATCGAACCAGAGAGGAGGAATGAATCCCCCAATTCGTTCGTTTCCTATTCAACATAGCACTCGATCCTACAGATCTAAGTACCAGACTAAATTCCACATATCTATGATCGGAAAGTGAACAATCATTGGAAACCATCCAGTTTTCGATCATGTCAATGTGGTCAATGCTAACCAGCGTGACATCAAGAACTTCACACCTATTTGCTACAACAAACGTTGGCTCATGGCTCCTATTTACTATTCCTAAATTATAATTCATAATAAAGGAGAATAGTGACTCACCTCTTACATTCGTATTCGTGCTACCCCATATAGTGTGGTGCGCATTAGCATCGGCACAGATTATGATCGGTGTTCCAGTGCCTGCTGCCCTCGTTACTGCATCACGGATGAGCCGATTGGGTGGGTCCTGTCCGTGATCATGCGCCATATATCCCGAGACCATCCAGATTATACCGTCCCGTGTCTCGAGAGCAACGGTTGTGGTGTCTTCATCACTGTAATCAGAGAGAATGAAGATATTCAACGAATTTTTAGCTAAGACACAAGATCTTATGTTACCTGTACCTTTCGCAAACAATAGCTTATAGCCCTTGAGATTAAGTCCGCAAACCCGATCCTTATGAATCCAGGGTTCTTGGACCATCACAAGCTCCTCCCCTCTTTCTACCACACGGAGGAGCAATGCAGCAGATGCTGCTTTAGAATGGTGGAGGTTAATTTGTAGGACCTTCACCATGATCCATACTGGCGACCACCGTGATGTTGACGTACTCCTGGTCAGATTCCATAAGCACGTCCTCATCAACCATATCACCCAAGCGACCAAAGAAGTCACCCAATCCGGAGACAGACTGGGTATCCTCTTTGTCGCTTAAGCTTACGGCATCGTCACCAGCCATGACTTCTTCAGGCGGCTTGGCCTCACTGACCGGAGGAGCCGGATTGCCCTTGTTATCAATTCGGTAGACGCGGAGCAAGACCGCACTAAAACCATAGTAGATCTTGCCCTGCCTCTCCCTCAGTGGTTCCAAGGATTGCTGGTTAATCACCACAATCGCCGTCCTTGAGGACCCTTCAGCAGCCGAAACCTTCACAACTTTCCAGTCCTGTGTGGGCAGTTGAGGGTTGCAGCACTGAATGATCTTCAAGATCTCCTCAGGTTCCGATGGTTCAGCAGGGATGGTGGCAATCGATCTAGGCCTCCGTGGTAACTCACCAACTAACACCACATCGAGCCTAGCACCTTCCCAGACCTCTCCTAACATTTGGATGGCCCGCTTCAGAAGCAATGCTGAGCGCTCATCTGCACAAGCCATCAGTTTCACGTGACCCTGGAACCAACCAGCATCATCGCATTGAGGAGGTGGCCCTGGATTCTCCTTGGGGATCGTCCAGAACACTCCCATTAATTTTTGTTTAACCAGGTCCCACTTGGTATGGGAGATGGCGCCATTATCAACACCTCTGTCGATGATAGCCCGCACAAGGTGACCTTTGGCCACCTCGCTGAAGGACTTATTCATCGATTTCGGTGCAATTTTGGGACGTTTCGTCCCTGGTTGCTGTTTTACGGCTGCAGCTTCCTCCTCCGAACGTTGCCGTTTAGGCATCGTCACCTTCGCAGGGACTGAAGGAGTAGCACTTGGCAGCCCAGCTATATGGGCTCTTGCCCATGCCAGTGAAGCTTTTTGCTCACTGGTGAGCTCTTCAGCTTTTTTGGAGCCTAGAAGCTTAATGAAACGCAAGGCGGCACGCCTTGTGTTGGATGCCCTCTTTGTAGGGTTTTTGTGCCTTGGGGACTTTTTACATTCGCCGCATTTGGCGTGGGGTGGTGCAACCTTGGGATTGGATGTTTTCATCGCCATCCCTCCTTGCACAATGGGCACATGGGAAGCTGCAATGTTGGGCGACTTTGTCATTCCCAACTTAGCAGCACCCTAAGCAGGGATTTTATCCGTTCCAATGACGGAAAGGGCTAATGGGCTTTGGAGGTACTTGGATTGAAGTGCAGAGGTACCCCGACGCAGTTTTTAGAGCAGCCGCCTTCTGGTCGAGCTGCCTTGCCACTTCCGATCAGCCTAGGCCGATCTTCTTTGGTTGCCGGGACTGTTACAGTCCCTGGACTTTTCGTATTGCCGTCCAACGTTGTCCTTATTCTTGCCTGTACGTCATCAGTTTCCGGTATTTGTGTTTGTTGTTGTTTTTCGTCTTGTTATGTGTTCATTATAATTTTGGTCCCACGAGTGTAGGGGAGTTGAAAGGTCCGCCACGTCATAGCCCCCATTAACGTGGTAAGGGCGTGGTCTATTTGCTGAGGTGCCCAGGTATCAGCAAAGCTCCGTGATAATACAGTCGGTAACCCCTAACTGCAAACCAGACCGATAGGCACGGGTCGCATGACACCTCGGTTAAGGGGTGGATAACCTTTCGTCGTCAAGGCTTTTAAGTTCAGAATCTCCATCCCAGGCGCCGCTTATGACGTTGCCTGTAATCGAGATACAAACCACAGCCTAGACTCAGCCACCACATCGCTGCAAGATCGTTATTTGTGCACTTGGATTCGTCAATTGTTTTGATGTTATTTAGTTTAATAAAATTTTTTTTCTCTGACTGCACTGATTTTATTAATTATTTTTTTTTTATAAAATTTTTCTAAAAGGATCATTTATTTTTTTATAATTTAGGTAGGATCGCCATATTGTGAGATAAGTCTATTAAAAACTTCTATTTTTATTTATGTTTTTATCCGTCCTTGGTTTATAGCCAAGACGTTCTTTTATTGAGTATCAACTTCAATCTAATCTCTAACCAATACTAACAACTATTTATATTTCTAAAAATCATTCTTAAAATTACTTAGTGCTGGCACAGCGATAGATCCAATCTCACTAATTGGTGACGAGTTCATTCTGCTATGTCAGTGTGTCAAGTACACAAACATATTTTCTTTATTCTTACATGCCGACCTTGCACCGTAACCAATTTTATTTACTATGCGACACAATTGAAACAAGAACTCTTTAGTCAGAATATTAATTCAATTCTTTCGCCACACACATAGTTTCATTTGGTTTGTTTATTTTTGTGTACCAATACAACCCATGTATACCAAATGTTACCATGTGAGGTTTCAAATTACCTTAGTAAAACACTCTATGCTCAGTATTCATGCACCGTATGAATACCTAGAGTATGTACACACTACAGCTATCAGATAGTCTAAGCTCTACTCCTCCGAGTACCCGTAGACTAAAATTCTCTACCCTGTACCTCCTAGTAAAAAGATCCAACTCCGTCTTCTCCGGATTAACTCCCAATCCCTTATCACTCGCCCATGCTGACAGTTCGCCCAGCGCCCCTTGTATTCTTGGCAATTTCTACGTATATGTCCCGGTTTTTGACAAAAATAGCATACTATATTATGAAATACATTTGCTTTCTTTTCCGGGTAAACTTTTACTTTCAGAGCAGAATCTTCAAACTTTTTGTTTTGGTTTCTTCTTTTTGATTCTTCAATAAGCTTTTCTTTTACAACCTTTAAAGATGGTACACCTTTACTGCTTGCTTCCAGTGTTGTTACTAAACCGTCATAAGATTCTGGCAAGCTTCTCAATATTATTGCGACTTCCCATTTTTCGCTTAAAGCTTCACCCATGCTTGAAAGTTTCTTTAGTTCAATTTGAATATTGTTTAAATGACTCTCCATATCATCGTTTTCTTCCAATTGCATTTTACATAATTTTTTCATTATAAACACACATTCACTGAACGAAAATGTTTCAAATTTAGTTTTCAGTAACTCCCATGCTGTTTTTGCTGATGTAGCCTCATCAATTATGTCAAAAAGATCATCTTCTATCATCAAGAAAATTGAGGCCCTAGCTGATTCATCTTTGCGAAGCCATTGTGAATCTGGATTTTCTGGAGTTTGGTCTCGTATCACACACCATGTTTCATCTCTTATTAAAACACACTCGGCTTTACGTTTCCATATCAAATAGATTTCAAGTGATTGTCGCAAAAGATTTAAAAGAACCAAGAACATTTAATGAAATCCTGAAGAGGAAAGATAAAGATCAATGGATGAATGCAATGAGAGATGAAATGAACTCATTAGCAGAAAATAATACATGGGTTTTGACAGACATCCCTGGGGGTCGTAAACCAATAGGGTGTAAGTGGGTTTTTAAAATAAAAACCGATTCTAATGGAAATGTTACAAAATATAAAGCAAGGCTTGTTGTTCAAGGTTTTAGTCAAAAATTTGGGGTAGATTATGATGAAATTTTTGCTCCGGTAATTAAACAAACAACATTTCGAATGTTTTTAACGTTTGCTGGTGAGAAACAAATGATAGTCAAACAATATGATATTAAAACAGCTTTTCTTTATGGAGAACTTAATAATGAAGTTTATATGAAACAACCAATTAGACTCGAGTTGGAAAACAATAAATTCTGTAAGCTTAAGAAAAGTATATATGGTCTGAAGCAGTCTGCAAAGTGTTGGAATGAGAAACTAGTGAATGTTTTCTTAAGTTTAGGATTTAAAAGAGGACTTACTGATTCGTGTATTCTGAAACAAATTAAAGATGGTGAATGGATATTTATTTTAATTTATGTTGATGATATACTTGTTGCATCAAAATGTGCTAATCATCAGGAATTTGTAAAAACAATTTTAAAATCAAATTTTGAAATATCTGACATGGGTAATGTCAATTTTTATTTGGGAATTAAAATTGAAAAGGGGGTTGATAATTATTTTACTATTACGTTGCCTTTACACATGCAAGTAGTGGCATGCCACTGTTCTATACATATTATCAACGAAAAAGTGTTCGAAATAGTCGAATCTCATGCCATTTGCTTTTCTGTTTACACATGCCACTGCCAGTTCATTTTCAAAATGTCGTCGAAGCGTCAACTTGAGATAATTTGTTTACTTCTCAAATTAAAAAAAAAGTACCAGAAAACAAAAAGGAGTTACCGTCTTCATCACATAGTTTTAGTTTTGGGGAAATAGTTTACATATATTTATATTAGCATTATTTTAGCAAAATTAATGCTCTATAATTAACAAACTTGCTTTTTTTAATGGGCGTTTCAAAAAATGAATGATAATAATTCATTTAACAGTCAAAACTTTAATTAAAATTCGACAATAATCCAGTAAATTTGCATTATATGGTGAACAGGGTAACATTGCTAATCGTTTTGACATTTAGTGGCATGCAAGTGCCAATTTTCCACTCGCATGCAATTTTTGTTGCCACTGGAGCTGCCATTGCGAAAAATGTGGGTGTATTAGTAAAAACTTGTGATTGTGTTGAGTTTTTCGAACTGGCAGTGGCATGTGTAAATGCTAGGTTAGTCAAGAAAAATTCGTTGAAGATGCTGGAGTTATAAATGGAAAATTTTCAAAAATACCAATGGACATCGGATATTTAAAAGATATTACTGAAAGTGACTTAATGCCATCTAATGAAAAATATCATAAATTGATTGGTAGCTTATTATATTTAAGCATAAATACACGTCCAGATATATCAATTGCAGTTTCAATTTTGAGCCGTAAAGTAAGTCAACCGACATACATATAGAGATTGGACAGAATTAAAGCGGTTAATTAAGTATTTGAATGGAACAAAGCATCTAAAATTGAAGTTGAGGTGCAACAATAATAAAGTTTTATATGGATTTGCAGATGCTGATTGGGCTCAGTGCCAAATTGATCGCAAATCTAATAGTGGTTTTCTTTTTAAATATAAAGGATCATGTATATCGTGGGTTTCTAGAAAGCAAGAATGTGTGTCTTTATCATCAACAGAAGCTGAATATATATCTCTTAGCGAAGCATCACAAGAAGCTGTTTGGTTACGAGGGTTAATGAACGATTTTGAAATTTTAACAGATGATGCGATAATTGTATACGAAGATAACCAAAGTTGCTTAAAATTAACTCAAAGTGAAAAATTCAGTAGAAGAACAAACATATTGAAACAAAATATAATTATAGAAAATCAAAGAGAGTTTGTTCAAATTATTAAATATAAAAACAAGTATAAATATTTAAAGTACAAATCGTTTATATTCTACATGTATGACTTCGCGAATTTTCGACAGAAACTTGTCCGATACAAATATCACTACATCATCCGCGTAGGCCAGGACTTTCTGACCCATTCTGTCAAAAAGTCCCCGAACGACATTGACAGCTTAGAGCCATAATAAGGGAGAAAGAACTCCCCCCTGTGGGTCCCCCTAGTCACCAGTTTCTTTAAGCGTTCGTTTCCCCAATCCGAGTGAATAACTCTGCTGCTAAGTATTAGAGTAATCCATTCGACCAGGAACAGGGTAACGCCTAGATCCACCAGTGCCTGCCTAATAGCCTCTATCTTCAAATTGTTAAAGGCGGCCTCTATATTCAAGATTGCCGCCATGGTGTATTTCTTGCTTCGTAGTCCCCGCTCTACATAACCAACCACATCATGAAGCGCGCTCTGAACAGATCTACCCTTAAGATAGGCGTGTTGAGCGCCGCTGATGATGCCGGCGTACCATCCAGATACCATCTGGTCCTGCCGATTTGTAAGTCCCAAAGGTATTAACCTTCCTTATTACTTTATCCAAGGTGATCATATCCCCCACCGGCTCACTTTCCTCACCGCCTGAGCCCAACCCAAAAAAGGGGTCACCACATTCAACCTGTTCCCCCGACCCAGGATCCACACATCCCGGAAAGTTAGTCTCCATTAGCAGACGAAGAGATTCAGAACTAGATTCCGTCCATGAGTTGTCCGGTCTCTGAAGAAATCCGGGGACTACCGGGTCCTTGGATAAAATTCTCCTGAACCTGGACATCTCAGATTCCACTGACTTGCTAAACTTGACCCACGAGTCCCTTTTCGCTCTCCTAATATCTCTCTTATATCTATTGTAACTCAATCTAAAGTTACTCTAATCCTCTTCCCTAATGACAGTGGACCTTTGAGTCCTCAACTCGTCTGTCCACCATCTTGGTTGTGTGCGCTTGCCCGGAAAGTTCATTGGACAGTATCGCTCATAGCTACTAGTCAACACCTCCGTAAAGGTGCTCACCAGTTGCTCCACACCGGTCGAAGTCGACCTCCAGTCTTGTGTTACTCTAAGATTACTTTACACCAATCACGAAAAGTAATCCCAATCCGTCCTCGGATTCCTATACAACCTCTCAAACATTAGATTAAAGGACAGGCGACTATGGTCAGAAAAGGAAAAACCCAGATACACCCTCCAATCCTTCATTAACTCCCTACAGTTCGTCAATGTCATATCTATCACTGCCTCCCTATCCCTAGTTCTGAACGTAGGTGTATTACCCCTGTTACAGATAAGAAGATTGCTGGCAATAATAAAATCAAACCCTTGGTCATGCTGCCCTTAAAGCTTATGCCTGCGAACTTGTTCCAGTTACACTACACCGATTCAAATTTTAAGACATACACTACCGCCGGCATTTAAGCCACCACATAGCGACAAGATAGTTATCCATGGTTTTTCATGTGTGATATCTTATGTGCACACAAACTGTCATGTTAAATTAGATTTTTTGACAGTCGCAACAAAACTCATTAGATTTCTATCTCAAAAAGTATTATGGAATACGTAAGAAATGTGCGCCTTGACGGCTAGTTTACACGGTAATACAAGGTATTACGACATGCCAAAAAATATGTAGAATGAGAAAAACCATACCATGAAAAAGCAAAATGTATAGAGTAAGAGAGATAATGGATACAAAATGCGACAAACGGTCGATAAATGTTTATTATCTAAGCTATATTTGAAACTTATGTATTCTCATCACACCAGAGGTGCCTTTTAAGTATATATTGAAGGTGGTAACGTTTTTATACAACTAAAAAACAGCAAAAATCTATTCAGGAAATTTTCATGTTGTTTTTGTAAATAATGTAATACTGAGACAATCTGCTTTTTTGTTATAACAGCAGCTGTTAATATATTTACGTTGATTTTAATTATACCATCCGTGTAAACATGAAAAATACTTACAACAGATTTTTATTTTTTTTTATAATATTTTGATTATACAGAGTCGTAAGACATTGTATTACCGTGTAAACTAGCCTAATTGATACAGATTGAGACGTTCCGTCAACGTGACATTAAAATTCGGTAAGCATTTACATTGTAAACAAATAACAAAATGGACCAGACGTTTCGTTAGGGGACGTGGACGTTCGGCTAACTCTACCTTTTAGTGATTTACAATTATTATTTTTGTGACGATTGAGTTTAGCCAATAGGACAATTTTGACGATTTTTTTCTCAAAATTTGACGATTTTCGACCAATTTTGTCTGGCAGTTATGGTTCCATATCTTTTATTTCTGAATACATTTTTATATTTTACGCTAACTTTTTACGTGTGCTGTAAAATCGAGTGTGCATTGGTTGAAATTGAAATTAAACACAAAAAACTAAAGGAGGGAAATTTTTGCCAAATAGTTTCCCATTATATTTTATCTTTTTGGCAACGTAGCTGGTAGCAAAACTAATCTTGTTTAAGGAAGCAACCATTTTGTCTGGTAAGGCATTTTGTAAAAATATTTTTTGGGTATATATCTTAGCTGTGTATTATAATATGCATAGTTTTTTAAGCATACGTTTTCAAATGGGTGTATTTTTTTTGAGATATTGTTTTTTACAGACAAAAAAATAAATGAAATCGTTTGAATAAAATCTATGTACATATGTTCATACTTATGTATGTTCCTACATGCTATAATACAATTGGTTGAGTGTGCTTGTTTTACTTTGTAATTTTCTATTGATTTTTATCGGGAAAAAGTGCACACTTTATATTTTGGCATAAACATTTAAAAAAAGTAAAATTAAAATAAAATGTGTTTATAAAATTGTCTTTATTTACAATTGTACATGTTTATTTACAAACATTTTGTGAATCTGATAGTTTCGTGCCCCTATAGGATTATTTTCGAATCAATTAACACTTTGTTGTATACATTCAATTAATTACTGCCGTATTCATAAAAAACTAAAATGGATATGAAATCTGTTTTAAGAAAAATTTGTATGGAAATTTAGTTTTAAAATACGTTTGAAATCTATTTGATTTTTTATGAATACGGCAGTTAATTTTCCATTAATATTACATTTTTTACTAGTGAATATAAAAACAAAATGCGTCTTTGTGAATAAATAATAAAAATATCAGCTGTTTTAAAATCTAACACAAACATGTACATATCGTCACCTAAAATCAAAAGGGAGTAACAACACTGCGGGAAATTTGTGTCAATTGTTCCAACTGATCCTGGCACTCCGTTGTGTGCCTTCTTCAGGTATTTTTTTCTTGAATATTTGACAAAAATTAACAATTTTCAATAAATTTAACAAATTTAACAAAATGTCATATTTTCAAATAAATACAAAAAAGGTTTTCCAATTTTAAACTAATCTATTACAGTTTACATAAATTTTTAATATCCGTTTCCATTTTTATAAATTAAGTGTCTATAATTTTGGGCTACATTTTCAGTATCTGACTTAAAATTAATTCTTGATATTGTTGGTATCTTTATAATTTGCAACATTTCTAACATAAACCTACGCTTATAATTCTTTTCCGTGTTCAAAACTGATATATTTTCAAAATCAGGATAATGGTTTAGACTTGCACAATATTGGATTCAATAAAATTTAATATTATTTATAAAAAAAAGAAAAAGACCTCAAGCTTAATAAAAAGGATTAATTTAAATCTAAAAAAAATTAAAAAACTATTTTTTTTTTAGCTTTCAATTATTTATTAGAGCTTTTACGATGAAGCTCTATGCCCTGCAATAAATTCTGAAAGTCTGTTACAGAGGTTGTTAGATTAATGTAAGTATTATCTAAGACCACGCCGCGTTCTGTGACATCATTTACCACGTGCAATTGCTGAACTTTGTTCTTTGCTTCATTAAATGATTTGTTTGTATGCCTTTTAAACTGAATCAGTAGTTTTTTTTAACTTCAATATAAATTTAGTAACAAAGAAAATCGTGCTTATTGGCCGAGTAATCAGCAATCGGTTTAAATTCGATTTTAGCGACCTCTAAAACTTTTCCGAAAAATCTGAAAAAAATCACAAAAATACTTTACCCTATAAGCTCTCAAAAAATGCTGGGGTACGTATAAAAATCAAAAAAAAAAAATTTTTTTTTGGGACACTAATATACATATGTAGAAATATATTTATTTCATGTTAAAAAACATATCGCACTTGATTATAAACAGAGAAGTAACTCAAAATGGAATAATTCTCAGTAGAGCAGAACAATTTTTTAATTTTATGAGGCATATTTCTTTTAGGCATATGAAATTTAGTGACAATTTTTCTAAAAATGTATATATAACATAAGTTCCCTAATCTCAATGTTTATAACAAAGCCTTTTATATATTTTCCATTTGTATTTATTTCGTTGATGAATTATGTTCTTATAACCTCTATATATATATATGTTTTGTAAATACATGATTATCATATAACAAATGACCATGATCGGTAGTGTCTGTTATATAAAATCGCAGCCCATCAAAAAATACAACTTTATTTAAAAAAAATGCAATAAACACATTCTTTACAATGTAACCATATTAATAATGTAGCAATAACATTAAAATTATTCATGAGCGCAAAAATTTAAGAAATCAACGGTAACATTTAAAACAACAACTCTCCCAAAAAGAAAGCAAAATATTTAAAATTGTCTTTCTCTTTTTTATTTCTTAATCTCTACTGTTCTCCAATTTAATGCATAGCAGAAAACTATGAATGTTGTTGTTCTTTTTACTATGTAAACACAAAAACAAAGCATACTGCTTCTGTTATTTGTTTACATTGTTTTTGCTTACACGTATGTGAATTGTTTCAATGCATTAGTACCACTTTCTAACGCATATAACTCGTAAAATACTGAAACGATTTTAACAAAATTTACATTAACAGAATCTACCAAAAATATCTTTCGATTGATATGTCATTTGTTAAAATACAATATATAGTTTAGGCGTAAAAGGGATCCAAAAAAATCCACTTGCCTATTAATATATATGATTCTTTGGCTTTGCGTTGCTTTTTACATGATTAGGGCCCAAATATAAAGTTGGCCACATATCTTTGTTCGCTGTCCAAGTGTATTCAGTACTTGTTTATTTAAATATAAAAAATTTGTCATTTATTTCTTCCTCATTTTCAAATTAACAATAATCTCAGAAAACGCCTTATTTTACGCGTCAAAATAAAGTGCACACTTTCATATTATTTCAATGTTCCAGTGTTATAACGGTAAAATTACCGCTACTTTTGGTTTTTTTTATTCTTGCCTTCATATTACTGATGTTTAATTATCCCTACTATTTAAACGGATCAATAACAAGTCAAGTGAATTTTGGCTTATAAATAATAGTCAACATGAGTAAGCAGACTACAGTAAGAACTCGTAATTTAGTGGTAAAATTGGCATCTGAAGGCAAATCTTTGGGAGAAATTGGCAGTGCTATTGGCAGTTCTATTAGCAGATGCCATAATACTATTAAAAAAAATATATGATAAGTAAAAAAGGTGAAAAGTGTTAAAGACTTTTCGCGCTCTGGCAGACCTAAAATTTTCTCCGGCATAGACAAGAGGACAAGAGTTTGAAAAGTAAAGGCTAATTCCTGGTGCAGGGCAGTAAAAATATCAGAGGAACGGACAATAACACTAGGAGCAAGGTTACGCGCCAGCTTGGCGAACAGAACTGGAACTAACATATTTTTGTTTTAACCCAGAAAAAATTTGTCAATTATTTCTTTTCTCATGTTTTCTCAAGAAAATATTTTTTATGTTATAATTATTTCAAAAAAGCAATTTTACACCAAAAAAATAGGAAAAAAGCAAAATAAGCACCATAATAACAAAAACAGCAAAAATAGGTAAAAATAGCAAAAAAGAAGCAAAACAGCAAAAAAAGCAAATTTGTCTTCCCTGGTTATAACTAATACCGGCTTCGCTAACTACAGATACTCTGCATAGCAGGCCTTCGGCCGGTCGCAATGATTTTCTCCTCCATGGTATAACGTGCACTGGCTTCGCTAACTAAAGCTTATCTGCAAAGCCAGCCTTCCACCGGGCGCAAAGATTTTCTCCTCCATGGTATAACGAGCACTGGCTTCGCTAACTAAAGCTGCTCTACATAGACGGCCTTTGCCTCCTCGTTAGTATAACATAAACATAAAGAAGGTTTTACTTGTATTTTAATTAAAATTCGTAAATGAATTAGTATGTAGTATATATGTACATACATTAAACAATTGGAAAAAAAAGAATAAATTTGTTTTTATGCTTACTAAAGAACTTTTGTTTTTGCAAACTCGTCCCACTTCTTAATAAACTAAAAATATTCAAATAAAAAAGCTTAGAAATGATATCCATATTAGCCATATACGTTTGGAAATGTAGTGAAAAATTGCATTTTTATATGAAAATTTTAAATGTCCATAACTCGAAAACTATGCGGTTGCGCCAACTTTCTTATTTGATTTTTCTTCTTATTTTTCAATTTTCTATCACTCTAGATACTCTTTTTTTTTTTTTATTTGCTGCTGCGTCGGTAAACTAGATTTAAGCCATATGAACTAACAATAATTACTCAAATTTTATACTAATACTGTATTTTTGTCCTGCGGTTTGTCCTCACGGTTTCTGTTCACATATGTATATAGATGTTTAGCGCTCTTCTCGTCGGATGAGTCTTGCAGTATTTCTTCTCCTTAATCTAGAGTGCCTGCTGTCAGTTGAAATATTTCGAGCTAATGGATTTAGCTGCGATTAAAGCCTTTCAAAATATTTTACTTCATACTTCGTAATAATATTTTTTACTAATGGCACATTGAGATCCTTGTGAATATTTGAGTTTTTAACATACCAGGGAGCGACTGTGATTATTCGAAGAAGTTTATTTTGGCGCCTTTAAGTTTTTTCGATATTTGAGGCCGAGGTACCCCATTAGCTGAATACCGTAGCACCAGATTGGCTAAGAACAGCATTTCTTCTAATAAGCCAATAAATTTAAATTGCTTTTACTTTAATTTGTGTTAGTTTTGCCTCCATATGGCCTTTCCATGTTAATCGGCGATCTAGATGAATACCGAGATATTTTACATGCGATTGTTGGGGCACTAATTGATTATTGATATTAATAGGGGGACATGACTCCCGACGCGAGTTGAATGCTGATGAATTTTGCTACATTAAGAAACTCAAAAACCTTTTTGTCAAGTTTATGTTATTTATTTTTTATTAATTCATTTGAAAAATTATACATTTTTATTAAAGTAATTCATTAATTTAGATATTTTTAATTAGGCTTAAGTTCATTGAATTTAATTTTCATTAAATTATTTTTATGAAGACAGGAATTTTACAACATGAAATTAATTAAAATTTTTTTTTTTTTTTATTGATAATTTTTCATTCTTGACTGTGCTGAGAATGAAAAATTATCAATAAAAAAAAAAAAAAAAATTTTAATTAATTTCATGTTGTAAAATTCCTGTCTTCATAAAAATAATTTAATGAAAATTAAATTCAATGAACTTAAGCCTAATTAAAAATATCTAAATTTGGATTAAAAACCATTAACAGTTCAATAAAATAACCACAATACTAATTATTGTAATTCATTAATTTTTGAAAATAATTGAATTCAAAAGGCCTCCACCCTCGGTGACACATCTACGATATCTTAGCAAAAAGTTATTCATTACTGCTTGGAGGGTTGCAGCGGGAATTGCCTCAATTACCGTTCGATTGGATTGTTTTAAATCATCCAAATATGTTGGGTTTCTTTTGTAAACTTCCTGTTTGCAGTAACCCTCCAAAAAAAAAAATCGGGAGCGGTAAGGTCAGGAGACCTGGGAGGCCAACTGAATGTGGAGTTTCTTGAAATCAGCTTATTGGGTAATTTTCTCCGCAATTCTGTCATAACAGGCGCGGCTATGTGACAAGTTGCCCCATCTTGTTGAAACCACACGGAGTTGAAAGGGATTCTCTTTCGGCGTAGTTCTGGAAAGAAAAACTCTTTCAACATCTTTAAGTAACGGTCTCCATTGACCGTAACAGTAAGACCGTTTTCTTCGAAAAAGTAAGGCCCGACAATGAACCTTGATGAAACTGCACACCACACTATGACGCGAAGTGGATGCAATTGCATCTCATGGAGTATCTGTGGGTTAGAATTACTCCATATTCGACAATTTTGTTTGTTAACTTTGCCGTTTAGATCAAAATGTGTCTCGTCAGACATAAAAATGCAGTTCAAGATGTTTTCATCCTCTGCCACCATTTGAATCATCTTCTCGCAAAATTCCAAGCGAATCGGGAAGTCTGCTGTGTTCAGTTTGCTTTTTAATTGAATCTTATATGGAAATACGTTTAAATCTTTATGCAAAATTGTCTGCAGTGACTGTCTGCTGACACCCATTTGTGCAGATAAGCTTCTTGTCGAAACTCTGGGGTTGGATTGTATGGCAGAAGCTACAGCAGGCAGCGATAGTTTCCGAACTGAGGGATCTCGATGATAAGGCATTCTTGCGACTGTGCCACGCTCGGCAAAATTATTCACGAGCCTCATTATAGTCCATCTGCTAGGAGGAGTGCCGCCAATGTGCCTATATTCTCGTTGGACGGAAACTACGGACTCTAAAGCGTGAAAGCGGCGGACTATCCAAATTCTTGTTTCATTCTCCATTCTTGTTAAATCTAAAGATCAATCTATAAAATAAAATAAAAATGGAACAGGTAAGTTACACAGAAAAAAAGTTATTACGTTTTTTTTTTTTTGGTAGCAGCTTTCATCAGACACCCTGTATGTACACATATTTGCTCATTGACCTTTATCCTCCACTGTTTTAACCACTTTTCCAGTTCAAATGTATGATCCTGCAAGTAACGCGATGCTTCATGAAAGTTTTCGTGAACGCTTAAAAGGCTGTATCATCAGCACATGTTGAAGTAAGGGTGTGGTTATTTGTTGGCATGTCTGAGGTATATATTAAGTATAACAGTGAGCTTATGATGTTTCCCTGACGGACTCCAGCGTCAATTGGCTGAGGAGAACTTAAAAAAGCCCTTTAATTAATAATAAACTTTCGACCGACTATGTAGCTTTCTACTGGTGTGCTTACTGGTAAGTTTAGCTTAAATTTATGTAATAAGCCTTCATGCTTTATCAAAAGCTTGAGAAACATCGATGAAGAGAGCGGAACAATATTTTCTTTCTACAAAGGCTTTTCTAATGGCGTTTACTATACGATGGGTTTGTTCAATTGTGCTATGTTCTCTTCTAAAGCCGAATTGATGGTTAGGAATATATCTATTTTCATTTAAAATTGGGGCTAATTTTGACACTAACAGCTTCTCAAACAGCTTATATATCTATATGACTCAACTTTTGTGGGATCCTTTCCTGGTTTAGGTATCATGTAAATGCATCACTACGCTGCATCAGTGATTTAAAAAGTTATATTTACATATATACATCAATGAAGTAGATGTGGACCAAAAAATTGTCAAATACTCCACAAAAATAATACTTACACAATAATAAAAATTACAATTACTTTTTTTATCGGCATCAAAAAAAAGTTTGCTCTTCTGATGCAGCGCAGAGGGTAGTATTCAAAGCGTAAAATAGCATTAAAAATTAATAGAATCATTTTCTTTGCTATGCTTGGTGGCTCCAAAAGCATTTTGTTACTGATCTTATCAAAACCAGGGGCTTTCTTGGGGTTTAAAACATTAATTGCCTTTCTCTTATCTCGAATCTTAGCGGAACAGCTGCTCTAACAGCAACAGGTGGTTACTCGACCGCAATATCGAGAGATGTATGAGGGTTAAATACGGTTTTCAAATGATTAACAAAAGATTTCCTTATTCTATATAATTTCTTGCCCAACTTCCATTTAAGTTTCTTAATGGTGGTTTAGTGATAACTGGTCTTTTAGGATTTCTAGCTGCACGCTATAATGAGTAGTCTGATTGAGAAGTTGCATCAAGTTCCTTAAGATATTTTTCAAAGGATATTGTTTTCTGGGACTGCAGTAACTTTCTTAGCCTTTTTGTGCACTCCTTTAGTAAATTCTTAAGTTGAGGAGATCTATGCAATTGCCACTCTCTTCGAGCTCTACTTTTTTCAGTCAAGAGACGCTCGACATCTGTAGAATATATTTTACTATTTTCGTTTTTTTTTTTTTTGAGGGTTATGCTAGAATGTTGAACAGAAAGTTTAAGATAACTGTCAAAATTTACAATAGAAAGATTCACATTCTCCGGTGTACTAAGCGAAATATTTTCAGTGCAGTGGGCACTGAGATATTTTTTATAATTTAACCAATTTATTTGTGTGGCTGAGGTCACTAAGTAAACAGGCGGAGATACAATTCTATTAGGGTTTGTTATAGTAAGAATTGTAGGTCTGTGATCAGAAGATAATTCTAAGCAAGCTTCAGCATAAATCGTTTCTGCGGGGATGTTTTTTACCACTCCAAAATCAATGACATCTAGAACTTTTTGCTGATCAGTAGGCCAATATGTTGGTTGTCCGCTCGCGACCACATTTAGATCCATTTTACAAATTGTGTTAAACAAGACACGACCCTTTCGTGTTATAAGTGCTGACAGGGTCCTAATGATTTGAAATATTTATTATATTGGCTTTCAGATATTGAAAATCTAGATGGGGAGTATAATGATGAAATTACTAGGTTTCGATTTAATTTTTCAACGCAAATGTTGGTAGCTTGGAGATAATCTTCACGCTGATCACACATTAAGGCCCTAATCATGTACAACGCAGCGCAACGCCACAGAACTAACGCAACGCCAAAGAATAACATTGAAAGCACAAACAATGTCATAAATATTTTGTAATTTTGTTGTTGCTTTCTACAGAAATTCACATTGCGTTTTAAAATTTCAAACGCTCCATTGCTTGTGTCGTTGAAAATTTTAAAACGGTACATGAATTTCTGTTGAAAGCAACAACAAAATTACAAAATATTTATGACATTGTTTGTGCTTTCAATGTTATTGTTTGGCGTTGCGCTGCGTTGTACATGATTAGGGCCTAAGTAATGTTTTACTTGGTTTGGCTGAACTTCCACAAGCTCTACTTCGAGGGTCCTTGGTATCATATAATATATAACCATTGATTTTAAACGTATTTCTTGAAGTCAAATGAGTTTCAAAATAGATAATAACATTAATTTGTTTATTTTTAAGAAAGAATTCTAGTTCATTTTTTTCTTGGCGGATGCCGTTTGCGTTCTAAACGCTAATTTTTAATCAGTTCATGGCTTGTTTAGTACAGCTTGCAATAAAATCGATTGCATTCTTAACATTTCTTGCATCATATTACCCATTGTGTTAGTAAAATTGTTAACTGTTTGTACTAATGTTTCCATGGTTTTTTCTAGTCGAGTTAAATTAGAAATGGGAATTTCGTCATTATTTGGCAAATCACCTTGCAGTGGCATATAAGGGTAGGTTAGGTTAAGAAGGGTTATGCGCCCAAGGGCGCACATCCACTCGGAGACCAATGAGGTCCATTGCGAAAAAGAGAAAAAAAGAAGAAAAGTAGAAAATAGAAATACCGCGTAGGACAAATCCCCCCTATGGTCCCCCCAACAGAAACAGCCGTCTATTTTCCTGACAACCCCCAGTAGATCGGTTGGATTACATCTAGCGATACACCCCAGTTCGTCGTGAAATCTAGCCCCTAGCCATTTCTGCATGGGGCCATGCATCCTAGGACAGTGGCACAGTACATGCTCAACCGTCTCCAGCTCCTCGGCATCTCCGCACAACAGAAGTCCGGTATCGCTATGTCCCATTTACCCATGAAAGCCCTTACAGAACAATGCCACGTCAGGAATCCTATAAGCGTCCTGAGAATACTCCTTTCCAGCCCTAATAAAACCCTGGTTGCCCCTGCGTCCAATCCGGACCATTATTCACTCGAAACCTTCAATCCGTTCTATCCCTCCAGGACTAGTAAATGGCATCCCGGAATCTTTCCCGTATCACCCCATAGAAGTGATACGGTCGCTTTCCTTTAAGTCTAGATTCGAACCCCCTCCCGCGAGTTCGTCCGCCACCTCGCTGCCATCCACCTTGCAGTGTCCTGGTACCCAACACAGCCTTATTGTGAATGCCGACATGAGCTCTCAGAGCATTCCTACATCGTGCAACCAGGCACGATCGCACCTTATAATTTGACAATGCTCTTAGCGCAGCCTGCCTATCGACGTAGATTGTCACCCCCTACGATGTGTCCCAGTATCAGCCTTTTAAGATCCGCCTTATACTTATTAAAATGCACCTAATGGGTGCTCCACTCACCCGGTGCTCCCGTTAGCTTGGCCCTGTTAAACAGCCTCCTTGCCTTTGATCCTGAAGTTCCCTGGTCCACCATATGGGCTGTTCACGCCTACCCGGAAAAGTTACCGGGCAAGCCAGCTCATAGCTCTCTCTTAGCAGATGAGTGAATCTGTTCACATCACCTTCCACATTAGTTGGCAGCAAGTCGCACAGGGCCCACTGCGCCAACCCAGAGCGGACCCTTTCTTTAAAGAAGTCCCAATTCGTCCTCCTCTGGTTCCTAAACGGATTAACCCTAGACAGGTCAAAATTCAGTGTAAAGGTTATACGGCTATGGTATGAGAAAGTACAGTCGTTGCCACCCTCCAATCCGCAACAAGTTGCTCGTCGCGGTTCACTAATGTCAGATCTATAACTGCCTGCCTATCATTATTTCTGAACGTCGGAGTGTTACCCATATTACATATAATAAGATTGTTAGTAGTTATAAAAATCAAACAATAACTCACCCCTTTTGTTAATATCAGCGCTCCCCCATTGGTTATGATGTGGCTTTGCATCACATCCCAAAACCAGGATGGCACCAATCCTTGCATACGCCACCAATTCATCCACCTCTGCGCCAGGTGGATCTATTGCCTCGTACGGCATATGTATACACCGAAGACAGTGTAAGAGTATGCTTACCTTTGGCTTCTCTATTAACGACGGTCAAGTCACCGCACCTGAAAGAATGAGATATGAAAAAATTCATTCCTCGCTAGTATACACGTTCTTATCTTGTCCTCTGTTGACGGGAAAAACAGAGTATCCCGTAACCTTTAACCCGCAAACCTTATTGTTATTTATCCAAGGCTCTTGGATTAGGGCTACGTCCGTACGAGTGTTGTTGAGGAAAGTTGCTAGTTCGGCTGAAGCTGCTCACAATTGTGCAGGTTTATTTGCACCACTATCAGCTTCTTTGGTCCTGTCATGTTTCGGGTACCGGAACCTGGAACAACCTAGACCGAACTTAACAACCCCCCCAACCTTCTCTAATAATTTCATGGACTCCCGATCCACGGCGAATCGGAAGTCCTTCCCTGTGTTCTCCTTACAAGCCAATGAGGTCACAAGCCTCCATTGGTTGGTAATGAGCCTACTGTTCTGTTTGCCCATTACTGCCAGTATGGTTTCCACCGCGAGTACGGGTGGTGGCATCTATACTGTCACTATGGACTTGAGTTGCAGTTCGGAGGCTTGTATAACCTCAAGCTTTGCCTCTGGGTAAAGTCACTACACTTTCCAATCGTGGTTCTTAAGAATTCCAAGGAATTCTTGTTACCACAGTTGACAGTCTTCACTCCCTTAACCCAGCCTGCACCATTGAAGGATACATCCTCCTCTTTGCCACTAAATACGGACAATTCGTCGATGAGGGTACATTCAACAATCTGCCATAGATCGGTGCTGATCCTCCCGTCTGGATTATTCCGATCGATGACGGCTACCTGAAGATGGTAATCCAGGCTCGTCGACTTCTGCGGTCTTTTGTTCGATGAAGAAGGCTGATCATATCCAGATCTGACTCTCTTAATGGTCTCCTTGTTGTTGGGACCCTTAGGAGCTTCAGCCGATGATGCACCAGACATCTTCATAGATTTCCCTACTACCTTGGGTGTCGCTCCTTTGCCCTCCGCAGCTCGTTCCGAAGACATGAGCGCCTTGGTCAGCAGGTTGATGAAGCCACTAGCCCTTTACTCTTCTGAGCAGTGTCAGGGTTGGAAGCTGCATCCACCTGCTTCTTCCAGGGAGAGGACCAACCCAGAACGGTACTGACAGGGTCGTATATTCTTTCAAATTTAGCGATGCTTGGTCGGTGACGTCTTAGAAGGTACCTGTCCCTCGCGGAGAACGTTTAAGGATCTCTCTTCGCCATCTTGTCCAGATACACCAGAGAATTCTTTGTCCCGCTCCGCGCCTTCTCCTCCTTCGTTCGGCTGGTGTTGTTAACACCTCGTGGAGGGGCACTTGGCATCTCCTCCACGGCGCCCTGCCGAACAAGTTGTAGACAGTCTTCTCCCGAGTGTCCCCTTTGATGTACCCTGGCCTCACCGGTGGAAGGGACAGGCTCTGTAGTCTGACTGAGCAGATATTCTTTCAGTATCATGCTTCTCGTCAGAGAGCAGGGTCAGCCGCTTCAACCCCTGAGTAACCCCGGTTTCACCACAGGAATCACTCGACAGTTCCAGAAGACTGTCCGCCTGTAGGTCGGTCAGCACTTGTCGCTCATGCCCAATTATGCTGTCATGAAGAGCCGATAGGCTAAGCCCCACTCACGCTAAGGGGAGCTGTTAACGACTAGTTTATTTTTGCACTAACTAGCCACCCAGGCCCTCGGCACTGTTACCTTCACGTTGACCTTAAAAGTGCATATGATTAGATTTTAAGACATTAGCGTACGCTTGATTAGCGTAGTATGACCAAATACTTGTCAGTTTTAACACTGAACTGGCCAATTTCTTTTGTGCGGCTCTTCTATCGTGATTTTTCTGTACAGGATGTATTTCAAACTGTAAATGGGATGAGTTATTTTTTTAGCTTAACGTCGTCGAAATAGTGGTTGGGGAATTTTTCCCCCTATTTTTAATATTTGTTACATGTTTTATTTTGAAGCCATTTTCTTCTAAAAATGTTCCTATTTCGTCTGGGTCCACGCATTGACTCATCACGAGTGAGTCGTGTCATGCTGTCATGTTATTTTTGTTTAGTATTGTTTGACATTTCATAATGGAAAGTCTTACGCCTGAATAACGTTTACAAATCGTTCAACTTTACCTTCACGTTCTGTGAGGAATGTGTTTCGGGCACTTCGCTCAACTTATGGTAAACATAATCGGCCTACTGAGCGTACCGCAACACCATCACCCATTTTGAGACCCAGCATTCATTATTGGATAATATTCGACCCAATAGGCCACGTCCAGCACGCTATGAAGAAAATATAGGGGCCGTAGCTGAGAGTGTACACGAATACCGTGGAGAGTCGATTCGGCGCCGTTCGCAGCAACTCGGACCGCTATCGTGCCATGTTAACCGACTATTTGATGCCTGAAATTGAAGCTCTTGATCTCGGCGCGATTTGGTTTCAGCAAGACGGCGCCACTTCCCACACATCGCATCAGTCAATGGATTTACTGAGAGAACACTTCAGTGAGCACATAATTTCACGTTTTGGGCCGGTCGATTGGCCACCAAGATCGTGCGATATCACACCGTTACACTTTTTCCAGTGGGGATATGTAAAGTCGAATGTTTATGCGGACAAACCCGCTTCGATTCAGGCCTTGGAGGAAAACATCACGCGTGTCATTCACCAGTTACCAGTGCTCGAACGAGTCATCGAAAATTGGTCCCAACGGATGGACCATCTGCGACGTTGCAACGGCCAACATTTAGAATAGGTTAGGTTCCATGGGCAGCCATCGAGAGACAGCTCACTTGGGTCCTTCAGCGGTCCCGTTGTGATACCCAGCGCCAATGCCCATCCCAAAGATCAGTTACTCAGATGGCGTCACTGCAGAGTTGAGCCAATTCGTCTTCCTAATAAAGAGAAGAAGCAATCTTAGTTCTATTTTAGATAGATCCTCAAAGCAGGACCACCGGCTCTCCCAGGTATTTTTCCCTGATGCCCCGTAGACCAGGACATTGACAGAGAAAGTGAAGCACTGTCTCCTCTTCCTCCTCATTATGACAACTTCTGCAGTAGTAATTGAATTCCAGACCCATTATTCGAGCATGAGTCTCAACAGGCCAGTGTCCAGTCATGACCGACACCGCAGTCCTGATTTGGTCCCTATTGAACCTAAGTAGAGATTTGGTTCTCCGTTCATCATAGCCATGCCATAGTGCCCTGGATATTTAGCAGGTGGACTCACAGGTCCATCCCTCTTGCGCAATTCTACAATTTTCGCGCAGAATGAGTAACTTACAGTGAGCCATTGGAAGGCCAATGAATTGATCAATGAATGTGTCATCCATGCGACCACCTTCCTCATCTGCTATCTGGTTTCCCGGGCAGTCTGAGTGCCCTGGTATCCATACAAGCGTTAACCCTGAATGCTCAGCAATCTCATTCAAAGACATCCGGAAATCCACAGTTAACCTAGATGTCGTGTAGACACCCGCAAGAGAAGCAATGGCAGTCTTGCTATCAGTAAATATACGTATATCTCTTGAAACGCGATAATACTTTAGCCAGTTCGAAACTGAAAGCATAACATTACGAAGTAGGAATTCTGAAACAATATTACCGTTTAACAAATTCAGCAGGAAGGAGAAATTGTATTTGCTACATATATTTAAAAACATATTTTTTACAATTTTATAACCCTTAATCAGCAGTGATGTATGAAGTTATACTAAGTTTGCCATTCCATGTGAATCTTTTTTAATATTCATCTAGGATCCCATAACGTATTTGTATTGTGAGTCCTTCGATTATTCTAAGCTGATTTCGCCATATGGGTGTCAAATTGTTTCTAGATCTTATAGGCTGTTTGTGGCTTAATTCCAGCAGAATCGCTTCAGTATGAAAAAGAGTTATGCACCCAAATGTGGAGCTACCTCAATAAAAACTCAACAAAAACTTACATAAATTTGTGGCAAAATGCACCCATTGTCATTAAATTTTAACAAATTCGTTTTATAAGGCACCAAATTTCGTGAATATCGGTCCATAATTTACCTACGCCTCGATGTTTAGATTAATTTCGTAAATCATGTAAGTATGGCTAAAAGTGTAACGAATAATGCTTTTGTGGTGCAATTAAGCATAATATACATTCATAAGACTCAAAATTACTTGAAATGCCGCATTAAAAGCATAATCTAGGATAACACTTTACTACGCCCTTAACCGCAAAACCTTATAACATTATTGTAATATTTACACTTCAGTTTGCTAAGACAAGAAATAAAATTTTGGAAGATAGGTCTATAATTAATCATAGGCCCAATATAAGGCCCATTCTCAAAAATTAGCTTAATAAGTCTTAAACTGTAGCAAATTTGAATATTGTGGTAAAATTAAGTTGGATTAAACTACTAACACAGTCTAGACACTAGTCCGACATAGATTTACTAAAGTTTGAAAAAAGATTTTCTTCAAAATTTCCCGGGAATCCCGCAATTAATTCCCGGCGGGAATTGAAAACAATTGAAAATCCCGGGAATTCCCGGGACGGGAAATCCCGAAAAAAAACTCTAATTATATGCGATCAGAGTTGCATTTTCTTGTAAAGTAGATGAGTCATTTGAGTTTGCATCTTTTTTGTGGAATAGTGTGGCATTGACAGCAGATTTTGCAAACATTTTCTTATGTCGGATAGAAATACCGTCAGATTTTCGAATGAATGAATCGTACGATTATGTAGGATAGTGAATACAGGCCTTTAAGCTTGATCGATTTGCTGGTCACACTTTTCTTGGATTTTATCGTCAAATATTTGTTAGGTCTGAACATACCTTTAGCCATATCTATCGGCCATGTGCTGAAAATCGCATGATATGAAAATCACATGCGATCTGAAAATCGCGGATTTTATTTAAGCATGTGCTAGAGTTCACGCGTTTTGTTTTTTTTTCGAAGTAGTGGTCGAAAAATAAAACATATGTTTTAGCTGTCAAATTTGAACAAAAAAAAATAATTATTTGCATGAAAAATGCCGGCAGCTTTTATATTACGTGTTATTTCATTAAAAAAAACTGTATTTTAAAAAAGAACGTATCAGAAAACGTCTTCTAAGGGATTATTACAACCCAAGAGATATTCCTGAACAATGGTAAGTACCATAAGTACATGTTGTTGATAAATGGTTATAATTTCTTATGCTTAGTTTCATAGTTTTGTATCGCCTTAACAAAAGCGCTTTTATGATGATTCTTAACGAAATATCGCCTCATATTGACAAAAGCACATTTACACGTCTGAATGTCTGGCACCATATTTTTTTCGAAGTTAAATAGAAACAGCTGCTCACAATCAAATCGCAAATTTAAAAGAAATTGTTAAACAACAATCAGTATTAAAACAATGTTGTTTTTTAATTTTATATTTTCTATGAAAATTTTCTCAAAAGATTATGAGTTTTTAAAATAAATGGAAAAGAAAAACATTAAATTTCCTTTTTATATGCTATTTATTGATGTTGAAAATAAATTTTAAAAATGTGGATCACATTACTGTAGGCTTGTGATTTAAAATCGCCAAATTTAAGGCGATTACGAACTCTAGCACACCTTCTTTGCGATTTCAAATCGTAATCACAACTTTCTTGCGATTTGCGATTTCTAGCACATAGGCGTATGTATTTTGTTAGTTCCTTATCTTTTTGAATTGTTTTGTTTTTATTCAAATTAACGTTTTGCTTATGTATTTTATATTTTCGAATTAAAACCGGTTAACCCAAATTTAGATATTTTTAATTAGGCTTAAGTTCATTGAATTTAATTTTTATTAAATTATTTTTATGAAGACAGGAATTTTACAACATGAAATTAATTAAAATTTTTATTGATAATTTTATATTCTTGACTGTGCTGAGATTTGAACACAGGCGTTCACGGACAGATTGCCCAGACTAGTTTCGATTGGCGTACTCTGAAGGTCCGCCGGAATTATACCATACATACCCGGAGATTTATACGGGCCAACGCTGTCGACAGCCCACTTAATCCTATCGTAATCCATTGGGATGGACATAACACCGGGCATCGATTCATAAACCTGGTCCCGCAAGCTCCCTTGAGAGTTTTCAGGAAAGTGAGTGTCAATTAACAACTCGAGTGTTTCCTGACTAGTCGTAGTCCAGCAACCATCCGATTTTCGGATATAGGTCGGGACAACCGGGCTCGAAGCCATTATTCTACGTAATCGGTTTGTCTCAGACGATCCCTCCACGCCGCTACAGAAGTTCCTCCAAGCATTCCTTTTCGCCGATCTCACCAAGTTTCTGAATCTATTCAGTGAAAACTTGTACTCCGCCCAATTACCATGGCGCTTAGCCATATTGAACATTCTACGACAGTCTCTTCTTGCATGTGCAATATCAGGATCCCACCATGGTGGACGATGCCTACCCCTGTGCACCATTGGCTTGCAAGCCAAGGAAGTCGCCAACTGCAGTGAGTCTGTAAGCAGACCCACTGCCGCGTCAATCCCCCCTATGTCGTCGTCCCGGGGTGGATCAGATAGAGTCCGAACCAGAGAGGAGGAATGAATCCCCCAATTCGTTCGTTTCCTGTTCAACATAGCACTCGATCCTACAGACCTAAGTACCAAACTAAATTCCAGATATCTATGATCAGAAAGCGAACAATCATTAGAAACCATCCAGTCTTCGATCATGTCAATGTGGTCAATGCTAACCAGCGTGACATCAAGAACTTCACACCTATTTGCAACAACAAACGTTGGCTCCTGGCCCCTATTTACTATTCCTAAATTATAATTCATAATAATAGAGAACAGTGATTCAACTCTTACATTCGTATTCGTGCGCATTAGCATTGGCACAGATTATGACCGGAGTTCCAGTGCCAGCTGCCCTCATCACTGCGTCACGGATAAGCCGATTGGGTGGGTCGTGTCCGTGGTCGAGAGCAACGGTTGTGGTGTCTTCATTCATCACTGCAATCAGAAAGAACAAGATCTTATGTTACCTGTACCTTTCGCAAACAATATCTTATAGCCCTTGAGATTAAGTCCGCAAACCCGATCCTTATGAATCCAGGGTTCTTGCACCATCACAAGCTCCTCCCCTCTTTCTACCACACGGAGGAGCAATGCAGCAGATGCTGCTTTAGAATGGTGGAGGTTAATTTGTAGGACCTTCACCATGATCCATACTGGCGACCACCGTGATGTTGACGTCCTCCTGGTCAGATTCCATAAGCACGTCCTCATCAACCATATCACCCAAGCGACCAATGAAGTCACCCGATCCGGAGACAGGCTGGGTATCCTCTTTGTCGCTTGAGCTTACGGCATCGTCACCATCCATGCCTTCTTCAGGCTGCTTAGCCTCACTGACCGGAGGAGCCGGACTGCCCTTGTCACTTCGGTAGACGCGGATCAAGACCGTACTAAAACCATAGTAGATCTTGCCCTGCCTCTCCCTCAGTGGTTCCAAGGATTGCTGGTTTATCACCACAATCGCCGTCCTTGAGGACCCTTCAGAAGCCGGAAACTTCACAACTTTCCAGTCCTGTGTGGGCAGTTGAGGGTTGCAGCACTGAATGATCTTCAAGATCTCCTCAGGTTCCGATGGTTCGGCAGGGATGGTGGCAATCGATCTAGGCCTCCGTTGTATCTCACCAACTAACACCACATCGAGCCTAGCACCTTTCCAGACCTCTCCTAACAATTGGATGGCCCGCTTCAGAAGCAACGATGAGCGCTCATCTGCACAAGCCATCAGTTTCACGTGACACTGGAACCACCCAGCATCATCGCATTGAGGAGGTGGCCCTGGATTCTCCTTGAGGATCGTCCAGAACACTCCCATTAATTTTTGTTTAACCAGGTCCCACTAGATATGGGAGATGGCACCATTATCAACACCTCTGTCGATGATAGCCCGCACAAGGTGACCTTTGGCCACCTCGCAGAAGGACTTACTCATCGATTTCGGTGCAATTTTGGGACGTTTCGTCCCTGGTTGCTGTTTTACGGCTGCAGCTTCCTCCTCCGAACGTTGCCGTTTAGGCAACGTCACCTTCGCAGGGACTGAAGGATTAGCACTTGGCAGCCCAGCTATGTGGACTCTTGCCCATGCCAGTGAAGCTTTTTGTTCACTGGAAAGCTCTTCAGCTTTTTTGGAGCCTAGAAGCTCAATGAAACGCAAGGCGGCACGCCTTGTGTTGGATGCCCTCTTTGTAGGGTTTTTGTGCCTTGGGGACTTAACGGTCGCCGAATTTGGCGTGGGGTGGTGCAACCTTGGGATTGGATGTTTTCATCGCCATCCCTCCTTGCACAATGGGCACATGGGAAGCTGCATTCTTGGACGACTTTGTCATTCCCAACTTGGCAGCACCCGAAGCAGGGGTTTTATCCGTTCCAATGACGGAAAGGGCTGATGCGGTTTGGAGGTACTTGGATTGAAGTGCAGAGGCATCCCGCCGCAGTTTTTAGAGCAGCCGCCTTCTGGTCGAGCTGCCTTGCCACTTCCGATAAGCCTAGGCCGATCTTCTTTGGTTGCCGGGACTGTTGCAGTCTCTGGCTTTTTGGTGTTGTTGTCCATCGTTGTCCTTGTTCTCGCCTGTACGTCATCAGTTTCCGTTACTTGTTTTCGTTGTTGTTTTTCGTCTTTTTAATTGTTCATTGTTATTTTGGTCCCACGAGTGTAGGGGAATTGAAAGGTCCGCCACGTCATAGCCGCCATTAACGTGGTAAGGGCGTGGTCTATTTGCTGAGGTGCCCAGGTAGCAGCATAGCTCCGTGATAATACAGGCGGTAACCCCTGACTGCAAACCAGACCGATAGGCACGGGTCGCATGACACCTCGGTTTAGGGGTGGATAACATTTCGTCATCAAGCCTTTTAAGTTCAGTATCTCCATTCCAAGCGCCGCTTGTGACCTGTAATCGAGTTACAAACCACAGCCAAGACTCAGCCACCACATCGCTGCAAGATTGTTATGTCCAACATTTGATAGACATAATCTTCAAAAAATAAATGCGAAAGAATGTTCTTTTAAATGATAATAAACATTGCCCATTAAATTTGAATTTTCTGTGTTTTTTCTTTAAAAAAGTAGGGAACCTCGAAATGTATCACGCTTGATTGCAGCTATGTAAAACGAATTTTCACCAATCACCGAGATTAAATTTTTGATTACCTCACTTGAGTTTTGCTCCCTAAGATATATCAAGGATGGCTTCGACGGTTTTATGACGTTAGGTGCTTCCTCCAGAAATGCAAAACGATTTTATGAATTTATTCTATCGAAAGTTCCATAGTTCTTTTAAATGATAATAAACATTCTTCTTTTAAATGATAATAAACATTCCCCATTAAATTTGAATTTTCTCTGTTTTTTTCTTTAAAAAAGTAGGGAACCTTGAAATGTATCACGCTTGATTGCAGCTATGTAAAACGAATTTTCACCAATCACCGAGATTACATTTTTGATTACCTTACTTGAGTTTTGCTCCCTAAGATATATCAGGGATGGCTTCGACGGTTTTATGACGTTAGGTGCTTCCTCCAGAAATGCAAAACGATTTTGTGAATTTATTCTATCGAAAGATGGAACTTTTGAGGCCGAAGCAACAGCTGAAGAGGTAGGGCACTGTTATAAACCTGTTCATACCAACTTGCACTTGTGGTTTTTGACAACTTTTTACTTGTGTGTCTTCCATTGCGTCTGTGTTTGAGTTCATGGTATCATTTCCTACTACGATTGTCTTTGCATCACTTGCAGGCGTTGGTTTTGCCGTTAGGTAGTTGCTATTGTTTTCTGCTGTTATGTTTATTTCTACATTGCTTTCGTTAGCATGAATCTTATTTATTTTTGGTGTTGTTTCATTGTTATTACTCATACAGAGAGTTGTTTTTGTTAATCGTAGTTTTTTTTTTGTTTTTTTTTTTTTGTTGACTGCTCTTCTTATTATGTATTATGCATCCAAATACGAGTTATGACAAAGAAAAGAGCCTAAAACGTGACAAATTCCTCTATACGATACTTACTAACTTCAAATTAATTTTTAAATTATTATTTGATGTACCTTGACCAAACTAATGACGCAGAAGTTCTTCTTTTTGGGTCTACTTTTATAAACAATTATCAGAATTGAGTCCCGAATCAATCACCTGAAAAATGTTGTACGGTGTTATTTATTACGGTTTTAGGAATGCTTAACGGTTTTCCGGAGTAGGGTTTATATGCGGCCTAGTGTAAATTATGGACTGATCTTCAAAAATTTTACAGTGGGATTTTAGGTCCTATAAAACTATGATGTATAAAATTTTAATATGATAGCATTATTGATTACGGTTTTAGGCATACTAAACCGTTTTCCGGGTGTAGGGTTTATATGGGGCCTAGAGTAAATTATAGACCGTTCTTTACGAAATTTTACAGTGTGATTTGTAGTTACGTAAAACTGTGACGTACCAAATTTTATTATGATATTATGTATTACGGTTTTAAGCGTTCTAAACTGTTTTCCGGGAGTAGGGTTTATATGGGGTCTAGGGTCAATTATGAACTGATCGTTACGAAATTTAACAGTGATTTCTAGTCACAAAACTGTACCGTACCGAATTTTATTATGATAGCGTTATTTATTACAGTTTTAGGCGTTGTTAAAATTGACGGTTCTTTTATTGGTGGAAACTCAGATCAAACACATAAATTTGATCTGACACTAATTTGTTTTTGTTTTAGATTCTCTTCAAGCAATTGTAACTTGAAGACTGATGGACCAATAATAAATTGTTTGTATTTGATCTTACTGACCATAATTTTAAATATTATTGAGGTATTTTTACTAAATAAATACCTAAAAATGTTTTGAGTTTTACAAACTGGTCAAAATGCTAAATTGTCAAATTAAATTAATAACAATAAAAGTAATGAACTCTAGGTATAATGCTGATTCAGCAAAGAACAAAATAATAAATAAAACTAACTTTAAAGCAATGAACTTTTGGTACAATGTTATTTCAGCAAATAGTGAAATTAAAGAAATTACAAACAATCAAATAAAACTAACAGTTGTCACAGTTGCTTTGAACTATCAACATCATAAAAAAGTGATCGCACCGTTTCTGCTCTTTTTTCTTTTAAAAACAATAACAAATTGTTCTGTTCTATTTAAACTAACGGAATCAACCAATAAAGGAAAAAACAAAAAAAAAGCATATTGTACATGTTTATCGCACATCGGAAAAAATCATGAATAACCACCTGACGTTACAATCAAAAAAAAACCAATTGAGCCACGGCTTAAGTTTAGATTTTTTAAAAGAATCCCATCTAATCTTAGCGGTCATACTTACCTTTCGATTAGTCGAGTAGGTAGTGATAAGACCCTTTCAAATGTCTCTCCATTTCTAATTAAATCAGTGATCGATTCTGTCTGTGACGGCGAGGTATACGAATGCAAAAGATTTCGTAATGGCACTTTGCTTATTTAAGCCAAAAACTCCATTCAAGCTAATAAACTTATTAAGTTGACGGCTATTAATGCAGATATCAAGGTTGAAGTTACTGAACACAAATTGAACTATTCAAAAGGGGTAATTTATTCAGTCGATCTATTTGATATTCCGGAAGACGAAATCCAATCAAACATAGCACGCCAAAAAGTGACCGAGGTTAAAAAAAATTTGCGAATGGAAAACAAAAACCTAAAAGAAACTGGTCTTTTAGTTCTGACTTTCTCGGCTATTGATCTACCAGAATACATTTACTTAGGTTATCAAAAAATTTATATCCGTCCATACATTCCTCCACCAATGAGATGTAACAACTGCCTTCATTACGGGCATGTTCACAAAACTTGTCAAAATCAAAAAATATGCTACTCCTGTGGCAACATGAACCATATTACTCCCGACACCGAGGAAATATGTATGTGAAAATGAAATTTGTTGCATCAATTGCAAAGAAAATTGCATTACTGAGTACAAACACACTACTTAGGATACAAATTGCTCAATCTTTCTAAAACAAGGAAATTCAAGCTATCAGATTCCTCGTAAAAACTGGACTTGGAAACGCTGAACGAATTTACAATAAAAGACAATCAACCAAAAATACTTCTTTTTCAATGGTTACCAGCTCCAACAGTACAACGCCTGGTCGTTCTAAACTGGTTAGCTATGATGATCCCATTCTGAAGTCTTCGGAAAACTACAAATACAAAAACTACTTCTAAACCTGCTGTAACTAAAACTGATATCAGCAATAACCCACAAAAAATACTTCAAGCAGCATTCAACCACAATCCATTATTCGGGATCATATTGATCAATCCTCCTACTCTTTAAGATCGGGGGGATCAACCAAAATACATCCAATCGGCTAAAGGCACAATTAAAAACTAAACTAAAAACCACAAGTAAACTTAATCTTAAGAATAATTTAAATAATGATAAAATTGATATCAGCGACGATGAGAACATGATGCGAGAGTGATTGTATTGTTTTGGTCCGCCCCCGCGGTCCCCGGGACTGACACATGCTACTTCCATGGAGTTCTTTTTTTTTTTTGTCAAACTCTATTTTGCTACTTCTTCGTTAGTCTCTGGAGTGGCATAGGGTATGCGATCATTGCATACAGTTTATCTTGGTAGTTCTCTTACATCATCGATTTTATTTTTTACTACTATACTATTCTTTTTTCTCTTTTCTGTAATTATTGTTAAGTCTATTCACATTTTAAATTTCATCCAACATGAGCATTTCCATAATTCAATGGAACATCAAAGGATATACGAACAACTAAAATGAACTTCAGTTACTTTTAAAAAAATATAATCCAAAAGTAATATCACTCCAAGAAACGCACTTTCACTCCCTGTCATGTCTTCCAATACCACTAAACTACAAAATGTTTTTCAAAAATTCTGCAACTCATTCGTATGGTGGAGTTGCCCTTTTAATACACAACTCACTTCAATACTCCCTCCTTACCATACCTAATGACATTGATCCTGTCGGTGCTACTATTCAAGCCAAAAACAAATTTACAATCATTAATACATACATTCCTTCTTCAACTAATTTAACAAAATTAAAAAATATGTTTGACCAATTCGACAATAATGTCCTTATAACAGGGGATTTTAACAGTTGGCACTCCCTATAGGTGTCTGCCTCAAATAACACCAGAGGTAACACCTTAACTGATTATATCATCCAATCATATTTTGTAGTTTTTAATGATAGCTCACCAACACACTACAGTACGCATCAGTCTCTCACACACATAGATTTATCATTTGGTTCTCCCTACTTAAAAATACAATCTAATTGGAAAACAGAAGATGACCTTCATGGAACTCATCATTTCCCCATAATCATTAAACTTTTCATTTCACCACAAGCCAACTCTTCTAAACCTAGACCAAAATTTATCAAAGTAAAACAGATTGGGAAAAGTTCAAAGAGCTCTCATTGAAATTTGACGAAAATCGTCCCATTAGCAATAACGTTAATCAAGAAGCTGCAAATATTCAAAAAATCATACTTCAAAGCGCTAACAACTCCATTCCACAAATAAATCCTTCTATTAAAAAAACGGTTCCTTGGTGGAACAATCGTTTTAATGAACTAATAAAAGAAAAAAACAGTTTATGGCGCATACTAAAACGAAATATTAACACAGTTAATATCGTTAACTTTTAAAGGGCAGTAGCCAAAAAAAAAGAGCACGTCATTTTTAACCTTTACTGCAGAAAATAATCCAGAAACCCCAACCAATAAAATATGGTCAAATATCAGAACTTCCTGTGGCTTCAACCTACCTCAATCAATTCATACCCTTCACTCAGTTTCGAACCCAAATCAATCTCTGTCTGACAAACAATCTATAGCTGAAGAATTCGGACAATACTGGCGCTCGGAATCAAATGACCAGAATTTTTCAAATGAATGTACCTAACCTCACCGAAGAGGCTATTGCAATTGAGGGAAATATTACTACCACTTAGTTGGAGTTTGCTCTAGGCAAATTGAGAGGTAAAACTCCCGGTGTTGATAGAATTTCATACCCTATGATAAAAAACCTTAATGATAAAACAAAACACAGACTTATTCATCTTTACGACCTAATTATATCTAGCTACATTCCTCATTTTTACAAGACCAGAACCATTGCTCCCATTGCGAAACCTAACTTAAACAAAACTCAAATAAAATCTTACAGACCTATCTCTTTGAATCTATGTGCCTCGAAACTTCTAGATAAAATAAAAAAAATAGCAAACCGCCTTTGGTGGTATGTTACCAATAACAATATTCTTTGCGTACATCAGCTAGGGTTTAGGAAGGGTAAATCCGTAACGGATGCCCACCTATTCATTGATCACATAATTACTTATTCACTTTCACACAAAAATCATGTCTCAATTGTATCATTAGACTTTTCAAAAGCTTTTGACAGGATAGGCAGGCATACCATTATACCACAATTAATCGAATTTGGATAAGGACCCAACATTATACGGTATATTGCTAACTTTCTTTCAAATAGGCAAATCAGAATAAAGATCGTCAATATTCACAAGGTCGCCCCTCTCGGTATTATTATTCCTTATCTCCTACAACAAACTTAGCGAACATTTATTATCGCTTAAAGAATACAAATTTTGTGCCTACGCTGATGATTTTTGTATTATAAAAACCCTTTCAAAAGAAAAAAATCAAACCATTAATATTGAACCACCGATAAACCATATAAAAAACTTGTGTAATTAGTAATTAGTTTAAGTCTTAAGGATAACGCCAATTGACGGTCACCTGACTCTTGTTTTAAATGTTACTATGATACTGTTAATTTAAATTTAAAATGTTATCACAATGTTAAATATATGACCGTCTTTTGACTATTGCGTCAAAACACCACAATTATAGGCTTAATGCGTTAGTTTACCAAATTGATGACATTAGAACGCTGTAAATATAACAAGGAGAATGTTTAACATTAACCTTGATCTATGATAAAATTCATTGAAGCAATGCCGTATTTTTATTATCCAATTTCCAAGACAATAAATGTTTACAACCTTATTCATGTATCAGATGATGTTATTAGAATGAAAGGGCCATTATCACAATTTTCGGCCCTTGATTTCGAAAATAGCCTCCGTTTTATTAAGACCTGTTTGAAATCCTGTTCGCAAAATCAAAGAAAACTACATATTTTTCATTTCAACCACTTTGAACACATTCTTCCATTACTTTATCGTTTAAAAAAGCTGAATATTAAAGGATAACGGACACAATAGTTTATTTTTCATATGTTTTTTTTTTTTTTTTTTTTTTTTTTGCAGTATTTATTTATTGAATCTTCATATACTAAACATGAACTAACAATAATTAATCAAATCTTATCCTAATATTTACTTAATGTCCTGCCAGTGCCAGACAAAAGATTTAGTCATCACGGTTTCTGTTCACATATGTAGGTGTTTATCGCTCATCTGATTGGGTGAGTGCTGCAGTGTCTCTTCTCCTTAATTTTTCATATGTATGTATATATTAGTGGTTTGAAAATTAAAACATTTCATCCCGATAACGTTTGCTTATTACAAAAATGGATATACATATGTACATATCTTAATAGTTAAAGAAATTGTGAGTGACAAACTGCCTAAATACAAATCTAAAAAAAATATTTTGTTCAAAGGTGATAGTTTTCTTGAAGATTGCGAGTTTTTTTAGTTATCCACTGCCATCAAAAGAAATAGGAGTATTTAACGTAAAAAAATAGATACAATGATGGTTGAGGTTAGCATAAATACTGTTGAAAACAATGTACATACATAGTTTTTGCTATTTCTCTTTAACACATACATATACATATGTAAATCAAAAAAGATATTTAATGTTTATAAAATGTATACAAATATGTATTTGTTGAAAAATTTAATTAAATTGAATAAAAATACTGTGTTTTTAACTTAACAAATGATTTGTTTATTTTTTCAACGTTAATTGAAATAATTATTGTAAAACGAAGTTATTGTGAAAATAGATTAATTTTTTTATTTTTTATGGTGTCCTAGGGTTACAGTATTTTTGTCAACTCGAAAAATAAAATTAAGGTAAGTAAAATCTTTAATGTTTTAAGGTGTGTAGGAATTTTTTTAATATGGTAACGCAAAACTTAAGTCATATTTTTGTATTAGTAGTATTGTGAGGACATAACATTTAAAGAATAGTCTTAAATTTATATTTATAGTGTTATTGCAGTACTTCAATATTGGTAAAAGTCACACTTTAATATACATATAAAACAAACATTAAAATAAAAATTAAAAAAGAAAAATCTAAGTAATGGCCGAGTGCAATAAATGCAAATCGGCAATTAGAGATGAAAGTGGTATTAAATGCGAGGGAATATGCGGAAAGATCTATCATAGTGCATCAAAATGTTCCAATATAGATCAATATTCAATTGGAATTTTAAATAAGCAAAACTTTATAAGGTTTATATGTGATAATTGTGTGCATTATATACATAATATTGAGGAATTATTCAGAGAAATCCATGATGGCGTTGAAAAAAAATAAACAACAACTAAATGATTATAAACATGAATTTAAAGCAGAGGTAATCACAAAGAGAGGCGGTTAAACATTTGTTTGTAGTGGTGAGTGTATTTTGGGTGCACTGAAAGAAATTTCTAGATAAACATGTCGAAACCAATTTTGTGTGTATTAAACATATTTTTTTTGTTATATAAATGCATGTATGCAGTCATTTTTTTTTATTTCTGATTGTATACACGGCATGCAGCTTTATTCAAAATATTAAATGAAAATTAAAACCTTTTCCCCACTTTATTTTCCACATTTTAATAAACAAATGCAATAGTAGAAAAATATTCAAAGTGTACTGAAAATATTTGAAATTCTGAAAATGAGAGACAAATAAAAGTACTCAGTTAAGATATTAACTATGTGTTTTGTTTTTGTTTTTAAATAACAAAAGCGACGGCGACCTGCTTGTTTCAAAGCTAGCATACAACTGAATGAAATTATAGTTTTTTACAGTCTTTCGGTAACACTCGTGTTGTGTGTGTGAAAATCCCGAAAAGTGCTCGGCCCCTGGGGGCATAGCGTGATGATCGTTGATTTAAAGCAACATTAAAACACAATGAAAATGAAATAAAACAACTGTTGGAAGCAATTGAAAATAGATATGAAGAAAGAATAAAAAAGATAGACTTTGCTACTAAAAACTGTGAAAAAAATGTAAAAGAAATGATTAATCTCAGTGGTAGAATAACAGAATTTGAAAACAATAATAAAGAAATGAGTAATACAATTAATGATAACAACCTAAAAATGTGCAATGAAATTAAGAAAGCTATAAAAAATACAAATAAAAAAAAACAAATCAAATATCATATGCTCAGGCAGTAAAGAAAAAAGTGATGCCAGATGTTGAACAACAAGTGCCCTTAATAATAAAGCCAAAAGAAAAACAAAATATAGAAAAAACAAAAGAGGAATTAAATAATAAGGTGGATCCCGTGAACTTAAAAATAAAAAATATTGAGAATAGAAAAAATGGAACTGTCGTGATTCAAACTGATAATGAAAATGAAAGAGAAAAAATAAAAATAGCAATTCAAAAAGAAATGAGTGACGGATATGACATCATGATTCCTAATACAAGTGAAAAGAAAATAATTATATCTGATATGACATTTAAACATAATGAAATTGAATTATTACAAAAAATTAGAAAGCAGAACCCAATAATAGCAGATGGACAATATTGTATCATAAAAATGTTCGAATATAAAAAATTTAATAAAACAATATATAACGCGAAACTAAAAATTGACAATGAATCATACCATAAACTAATGGATGAGAGAAAAATAAATATTGGATGGGAAAAATGTAGAATATTCGACGGGACTGAAGTAATACAATGTTTTAAATGTAGAGGATATAATCACAAAGCAGAGGAGTGTAAAAATAATGTGATATGTTTGAAATGCCATGGTCCACATAAAAGTAACGAATGTAATAATGAAGTATTAAAAAATGTATAAATTGTGCTCGCAATAACCAAAAATTAAATCTGGGACTGGATGATAACCACTATACAAGTAGTAGAAATTGCCCAGTTTATCAAAATAAACTGGACTTTAAAAAGAAACAGCTTGGAATAAATTTTTAACAACTACAGTACATCGAAGGCATATACTTAAATGTACAAGGACTAATAAATAATTTTGAGCAAATAGAATATATAGCTGCAAGCGATAAACCAGAATTTATAATAATGTCAGAAACACATATAACAGAAGAGATAAATGAAGCTGAAATTAAATTAAACGGTTACGAAATAATAACAACATATTCTAATTCAAAAAGAACAGGTGGTGTCAGTATATATGCTAAAAATAAGTGGAAAATTAAAAAAATTTTAGAAAAAGCAAAAGATTACAATTATTGGATAAATGCAAGTATCATGAAATATAAAAATATAAAATTGATAATTGTAGTGGTATATAGATCACCTAGCAGTAGAGAAGGAGAGTTCTGTGATATATTTGAAGAAACAATTGAAGAGATTAACTGTAACATAATGATGAGAATAACTGTAACATAATAATAGCAGGCGATTTTAATATAGATTGGTCCAAAGATGGAGTGTACAAAACTAAAATTAAACAAATACTAAATGATAATTACCTAAAACAAATTGTTGAAGATTACACGAGAATAACAGAAAGATCAAAGACTTTAATTGATTACGTCATAACAAATATGGATAATATATGCGTAAGAAATTGCAACGATAAGAAAATAACTGACCATGAAACATTTGAGATCAGGTTTAAATGCAGATACGAAAAACAAAGCCAAGACAATGAAATAGAATATTTTAAATATAATAAGAGACAATTTCGAAATGAATTAATACCAATAGTAAACTTAAATACAAACAACGATTTAAATAACAATGTTAAAATATTAGATAATTGCATTGAAGGAGCAGTAAAGAAATTAACAATAAAAAAGACATTAGATCAAAAAAATACAAATAAATGGTTTAATAGTGAAATAAGGAACCTAAAGCATGAAAAAATTCAAAAATATAGAAACGCCAAAATATATAACACTCAGATTGCATGGAGTGAATACAAAACAATCAGGATATATACAAGAATAAAATAATTGAAGAAAAAAATAAATACATCAACAAAAAAATAAGCAGTGCAATAGACCAAAAACAAATGTGGCAAAAAATTAAGGAACTAGTTCTAAAGAAAGACCATCAAGTGATAAAATCTGTGATATTTAATCAAATAGAATATACTGAAAATTACCAACTAGCAAATATGTTTAATTATTACTTTATATATAGTATTAAGGACATAAGAAATAGTATAGAAGATGTGCAATATGTAAATATAATTCCTGTGATAAATAAAACCTTCAGCTTCCGTGCAATAAATCTACAAGAACTAAAAAATATTTGTAAAAATTTAAAAAATAAACATGATTTCAATAAAGTATCAATTAATTTAATACTTGATAATTGGGATATGATAGGCAAAATAATATTATATGTAATTAACAAATCTTTCGAAACAGGCATTTTTCCTGACAGTTGGAAGGAAACTATGATAACTCCTATTGAAAAAATAAAAAAAACTAACCGATGCGAAGAATTTAGACCTATTAACACTTTAAAAACATGTGAAAAAATAATTGAAACAGTCGTCAAAAAACAATTAGAGGAATACATGGAAAAAAATAATTTATTCTCAAAATATCAATCGGGTTTTCGAAAAAAATACTCATGCGAAACGGCTATAAATTACGTAATAAACAGATGGAAAAGATTAGACAAAAATATGAAATTATTAGCAATTTTCTTAGACTTCAAAAGAGCTTTTGAAACTATTGACAGAATGACATTATTAGATAAATTGCAAAAATATGGTATAAAAGACAAGGAAGTGAAATGGTTTGAATCATACTTAAACGCAAGAAGACAAAAAACTCAAGTCAATAAAGTAAAATCGACGAATATTAATAATGAGTACGGTGTTCCACAGGGATCGATTTTGGAGGCACTATTGTTCATCATATATATAAACGAAATGCCCAAAGTGTTAGAAAAATGTGAAATAATGTTATATGCCGACCACCTGGATAACTATCTTGCCGCGATGTGGTGGCTTAAATGCCGGCGGTAGTGTATGTCTTGGAACTTGTTTCGGTACAGTCTAACCGGAACAAGTTCGAAGGCATAAGCTTTAAAGCCAGCATGACCAAGGGTTATCCATCCCATATCCCATCCTCTTTACCTATAATCCTACCCACTTCTCCCTTTGATTCCCTACATCCCCCACTTTTAAGGTCAAGGTGGTTGATAGCAGTGCCGAGGACCTGAATGGCTAGTTAGTGGTAAAAGAAACTGGTCGTGAACAGCTTCCCTCTGACGCCGATGGCAAGGGTCAGTTGTAATTCTAGCCTAGTCCGCGTACGCCGTCACTGCGCGCGATGGTCGCTTTGTTTACGTGCTTACTCGTGGGACGAAAAACTGGACAATTTAAATTTTAAAGAAAGAAATGAAGAAGTTGGCGCAGGGAATGTCTCTGTCAGCTCAGCAGGTTCGGGGTCAGATTTGGACTCCGACTTGCTGGGTATTCACAGAGATATTCTGCTGCAGGAGAGTCAGTTAATGACAGAACTGACAGTCATGACGGACAGGATAGACTCGCCAATCGGATCTCCGTCTCGTACAGGGGCATCGGAAAGACTCGGTGACCTAACTCTGGGCTCTGATGATGAGCACGAAATAACTCTGATTTCGGCTCATGATGAGGGCCATAGGGCTGGGCCATCGACTTCCGGAGTCACACTCGGGTTGGAGAGTGGATTGGCGAGTGTATCAAAACTCGTTGTTCGGCAAGATGCGACAGAACAGGTCACGTCAGATAGCCGAACGAGCTACGATAAAGCCAAGAGTGGTGTGAGAGCCTCCTTAGCCTTTCTGGAAAAGATAGCTAAGAAAGACTCCTCACTGCACGATGGGCGGGATAGGCATCTGCTGAGGAAGCACCGAAAGAACGTTGCTAGATTCGAACGAATCCACGGCTCTGTCGGTGCCATCCTAGGGCTTCCCTATCCTGCGGGATACACAACAGGGGCTGCTGTGGATACAAATGTTGTCAGTAAAGACAGCAAATCCCCAGCACCCCCTGTTGTTGAATCCTCGGATAAAGCAGAAGATAAGGAAAAGGAGGGTAAAGGTTCAACGACTGGCCCTCTTAATCGTGACAGATTGGTCGCAGTTAAGGGAGCTAGGCCTGAGAACGTTTTACCCACTACTAGTCGCGCGATGAGGGCTGGAAATGTCTTGGTAATTTCCGATAGTCACTCCCAAAAAGGAGTCACTAAAGGAAGGGTTGCTGGGACAGACCAGTCAACATCTGCAGGGAAATCGGGTGATCACCGACTGAGCTCTGCTAAGGGCCCCAAAAAGGGGGTAGTTAAGCGAGTGAGGTCTGGTGATGACCAGAAATCCCCTGCGGCTAAGAGGACTGGTCAGACTGTGGTCAGTTCTCTTAAAGATCCCCATAAGGAGATCAATAAGAGGACTGACTCCAGAAAGGACCAACCATCCACTTCAAAGAAACTAAAGGAGTCGTCGAGTAAGGACGGTATTCTAGCGGCTGTCATTGATCGTAAGGATCCCGATGGAAGGATCAGTGTCGAGAGATGGCAGGTGCTAGAGAACAAACTACTCGACGAAATCTTTAGTGCCAAAGGAAGGCCGGACGAAGTATCGTTCAAAGGGGCTGACTGGACAAGAGGTGTCAAAACTGTCAGTTGCGGCAATCAGAAAACCTTTGAGTTTTTAAAGGCTGCAATTGGTAAGTGTGGCAGCTCCTGTCCTGAAGCTAGTCTGGATGTTATACTAGCGTCTGAGTTGCCATTAAGGCCGGTAGTCACGGTATGGATACCTCCACCTATAAAACCGGTGGAGGTCATACTGGGGGTACTGGCCAACCAGAACAAGGGGCTCAATACAAGCCAGTGGAAGTTGGTAGCTTCACTGGGTTGTAAAGAGAACCAGGGAAGAGACTTCAGGTTCGCAGTGGACCGGGAGTCTCTTAAAAAGCTTGATTCGATAGGAGGGGTTGCAATATTCGGGTTAGGGTCTATCAAATTTAGGTTTCCTAAAAATGATAGACCCTAAGAGGTTGAAAGTGGTGCAGATAAACCTGCACCACTGTGAAGCAGCCTCAACCGAATTAGTAACCCACCTCATCGACAACAACGTGGACGTGGCCTTAATCCAAGAGCCCTGGATTAATAAAAACCGGGTAGTTGGATTAGGGGTCACGGGGTATACATTGTTCGTACCCCACACAGATGAGAAGGTACGAACTTGTATCTTGGCGAGAACTGAGTTTAAATTTATGTTTTCTCATTCTTATAGTAATGGAGACCTCACGGTTGTGACAGGAGAAGCCAAGGACAGAAGGGTCCTGGCATTGGCATCGGTATACTTGCCGTACGAGGCTACCGATCCACCTGGTGAAAAAGTGCGAGAGTTGGTGGAGTACTCAGGCAGAACTGGCTCGAGACTGGTACTAGGGTGTGACGCCAATGCACACCATACCCAATGGGGAAGTGCCGACATCAACAAAAGAGGTGAGTCTATGTTTGATTTTATTATTGCCAGCAATCTTTATATCTGTAACAGAGGGAATACACCTACGTTCAGAACTAGGGATAGAGAGGCAGTGATAGACATGACATTGACGAACTGTAGGGAATTAGTGGAGGATTGGAGGGTGGACCTGGGGTTTTCCTTCTCTGACCATAGTCGCCTGTCCTTTAATCTAATGTTTGAGAGGTCGAAAAGGTGTCCGTATAGGAATCCGAGAAGGACGGATTGGGATTACTTTTCGAGATTGGTGCAAAGTAACCTTAGAGTTACACGCGACTGGGGGTCGACTTCGACCGGTGTAGAGCAACTGGTGGGCACCTTTACGGGGGTACTGACTAGTAGTTATGAGCGTTCCTGTCCTTTGAACTTTCCGGGCAAGCGCACACAACCAAGATGGTGGACAGACGAGTTGAGGACTCAAAGGTCCACTGTCAGAAGGTTGTTTAATAGAGCGAAGTATACGCGTAGGGAAGAAGATTGGAGTAACTTCAGATTGAGTTACAATAGATATAAAGGAGACATTAGGAGGGCGAAAAGGGACTCGTGGGTCAAGTTTAGCGAGTCAGTGGAATCTGTAAATGAGATGTCCAGGTTCAGGAGAATTTTATCCAAGGACCCTGTAGTCCCTGGATTTATTCAGAGACCGGACAACTCATGGACGGAATCTAGCTCTGAATCTCTATGTCTGCTAATGGAAACTCACTTTCCGGGATGTGTGGATCCTGGGACGGGGGAACAGATTGAATGTGGTAACCCCTTCTCTGGGTCAGAATCGGGCGGTGAGGAGAGGGAGACGGTGGGGGACATGATCACCTTGGAAAAAGTAACATGGGCGGTCAATACTTTTGGGTCTTACAAATCGGCAGGACCAGACGGTATCTTTCCGGCGATGTTACAGAATATCGGGAGATCATCACTCCTGCTGTTGGTGGAACTGTTTAGGGTCTGTGTGCTGAACGGGTACATTCCTAAAGGGTGGAGGGAGGTCAGGGTGGTTTTCATACCCAAGGCGGGAAGAACCGGTCACTCTAAACCCAAGGATTTTAGACCAATCAGCTTATCGTCTTTTCTTTTGAAGACGTTGGAAAGACTGATTGATCTACATCTGAGGACGAAGATTGACGCCGGCATCATCAGCGGCGCTCAACACGCCTATCTTAAGGGTAGATCTGTTGAGAGTGCGCTTCATGATGTGGTGGGTTATGTAGAGCGGGGATTGCGAAACAAGGAATACACCTTGGCGGCATTCCTGGATATAGAGGGCGCTTTTAATAATTTGAAGATAGAGGCTATCAGGCAGGCATTGGTGGATCTAGGCGTTCCTCTGTTCCTGGTCGAATGGATAACTCTGATGCTCAGCAGCAGAGTTATTCACTCGGACTGGGGAAACGAGCGCTTAAAGAAACTGGTGACTAGGGGAACCCCACAGGGGGGAGTTCTCTCTCCCTTATTATGGCTCTTAGCTGTCAACGTCGTTCTGGGACTTTTTGACAGATTGGGTCGGAAAGTTGTGGCCTACGCGGATGATGTAGTGATATTGGTATCGGGCAAGTTTCTGCCGACAATAAGCGAAGTCATGCAAGGGGCGCTGGGCGAACTGTCAGCATGGGCGAGTGATAAGGGTTTGGGAGTCAATCCGGAGAAGACCGAGTTGGTTCTTTTTACTAGGAGGTACAGGGTAGAGAATTTTAGGCTGCCGGTACTAGGAGGAGTAGAGCTTAGACTATCTGATAGCGCTAAGTATCTAGGAGTTTTTCTGGACAGCAAGCTGTCGTGGGGAAGGAATACTCAGGAGAGACTTAAGAGAGGCCTCAATGCCTACTATGCTTGCAGATCATCGATAGGTAAGAGTTGGGGACTCCGGCCGTCAGTAGTGGGATGGCTGTACACTTCGGTGGTTAGACCCATTCTTACATATGGATGCTGTGTTTGGTGGGAGTCATTGAGAGTGGCTTGTCGAAGGAACCTTCTGTCTAAGGCTCAGAGGTGTGCTTCAATCGGCATGACAGGTGCCATGAGAAGTACACCTCAAGCGGCACTGGATGTCATTCTACATCTTCTGCCCATTGAGCAGTATGTTATGGGAATGGCAGCCAGAAGCATTCTTAGACTGAGGGAACTAGGATTGATTAGGGATTTCACGCAGGGTCACTCACGGATCTTGAGTGAGATCGAAGCTGGAGGTTACTGCCTGGGATCACCCGGCTCCACGGATTTCGTGGGCACCAGGGTGGATTTCGGACGGTTGCCGGAGGTGGTAACGCCTTCTAGGGAGAGATGGTCAGGTAGGAGCAGATTATTTAATGGATTTGCTATTTTCACTGACGGCTCGAAGATGAGAGGCACGGGTGCGGGGGTCTACATTGAGGATCTGGATATCAGAATGTCATATAGGCTTCCGGACGACTGCAGTGTTTTTCAGGCGGAAGTTCTGGGGGTCTTGAGGGCCGTGGAACTGATGAGGGACAACATTGATAGGGGCTCGGAGGTCACTATATATGTCGACAGCCAGGCGGCCCTTATGGCCGTAAGGGGCTGTTACGTGAAATCCAAGCTAGTTGACGGTTGCAGGAGGGCTCTGGAGGGAGCCTTAGGAGAGTATATGTTGAGATTGTGCTGGGTGCCTGGTCACTGCAACATAAGCGGCAACGAGATTGCTGATGAGTTGGCGAGACAGGGCTCAGAGATGGAGGATCCTAATCACATAGAGGCAATTAGGCCTCCAATAGGATTCTACTTTGGGAAGATTAGGGAATGGATTCTGGGCGCGACCAATAGGGCCTGGGGGAACCGAACGGACTGCCGGGTATCACGGACGATGTGGCCGGTGCTCAGGAAGTCCGACTCGGAGTTGTTGCTGGGCAGAAGCAGGGTCTGCGTGAGGACCATAATAGGAATCATCACGGGTCATTGCATGATAGGCAGGATGGCGATGAGGTTAGGATCCGACGTGTCGGATATGTGCGGGTTGTGTGAGGACCCGGAGGAGCTGGAGACGGTTGAGCACATTTTGTGCCGCTGTCCCAGGCTACAGGGCAGCAGGCTGAGGTGGCTGGGCAACAGATTCCTAGGCGAATTAGGGGACGTCCCGGGCTGTGGGCTCGAGAGTCTGATAGGATTCGTAATGGGGATGGCCTGGCTGCGCAGCAGGAGACTGGGAGCTAGCCGCACATAGGGCGGATTGGTGTTGTGTTGATTGAGGCTTTTCTCTCGGGTTTGGTCAGAACTTCCTTTTCTCATCTATTCTTATCTGTTCTTATCTTTTCTGATTCTTTTGCTGTTTCTCTTCACCTTCTTTTTTCAGCTTCTTAAATATAAACAAGGCATCACAATGGACCGTATTGGTCTCTGGGTGAGGGTGTGAAGGAGACTTCACACCAGCCTTTCTACCTACCTACCTACCTACCTATATGCCGACGACACACTAATATTTACGGAAGCAGAAAATGATCAAATATGTTACAGCAACCTAGAAAATGATTTATATAAAGTAAACAAATGGCTAAAAATGAACAAATTAAAATTAAATGAATGTAAAACAAAAATTATTGAAATAAATATGACTAGTAATAAACAAATTAAAATGAATAATGAGCAAATAGAAAAAGTGAATTGTATTAAATATCTCGGATTTATACTAGATCGTGAATTAAAACTAAAAGAGCATATTGACTATATTTGTAAAAAGATAGGGTTCTTTAAAAGACTGAGAGGCAAAATATCCATAATGACTGCCATAAATATATACAACACAATAATTAAACCACATTTTGAATTTGGCTCAACAATAATTTATACATGCTGTACAGACCAACAAATAAGTAGACTGCAAAAACTTCAAAATAAGGCAATGCGCTGTATACTAAGATGTAACCGATATGCACCAATAAATTATATGTTAAATTGTCTTAAATGGCTCAATATACGACAGAGACTTAAATTAAACACTCTGGTTTTTATCCAAAAAATGAAGATGGGAGATGCGCCACAATACCTATGTGAACAACTTATATATGTTGGAGATGTTAAACCATATAATCTGAGAAATTCTGAACACTTTAGGCTACAACAAATATCAAACAACACAATGCAAAGATCGCTATTTTACAAAGGCTTAAGTTAATATAATAAATTACAACCTCATATTAGAAATGAAAGAAATATTAATGTTTTTAGAAAAGAAATTGTAAAATTTATAAATAACTTTTAAAAAATTAATGTTTGAATATTTAATGTATATGAAAGTTTTAAAGTATGTTACATACTACTAAATAAACAACTAACTAACTAACTTTCCCCAGGAAGAAAGTGTGACTTTTACTCTTGCTTTTTTTTATATAAAATATAATATGTATGTATACATAAACATGTTTTTTGTATTTTTAGTTTAATTTATTGAATTAAATTGTTGAATATCCCAATATGGATAAATTTAATCCGATGAAGATTCGGTCCGATGCCACTGTTGGCGGGAAGTACAGATTAAGTCGAAAAATAGGTAAATATATGTTAATAATAATCAATAAACTGAAAACTTAGTTCTAAATTATTTTAGGAAGTGGATCCTTCGGAGACATTTACCTAGGTATAAGTATTCAAAGTGGAGAAGAAGTCGCAATTAAAATGGAAAGTACTTCCGCTCGTCATCCACAGCTCCAATACGAAGCAAAACTGTATCGTATTCTTAATGGAGGTGTTGGAATACCTCGAATTCGTCATCATGGCAAGGAAAAAAATTTTAATATTCTTGTAATGGATCTTCTTGGTCCATCTTTGGAAGATTTGTTCAATTTCTGCACGCGTCATTTTACTATTAAAACGGTTTTAATGTTAGTTGATCAAATGATTGGACGCTTGGAATATATACATATGAAATGTTTTATACATCGTGATATTAAGCCAGATAATTTTTTGATGGGCATTGGTCGTCACTGTAATAAGCTATTTTTAATTGATTTTGGTTTGGCCAAGAAATATCGAGATCCTACCACCCGGCTTCACATACAATACCGTGAAGACAAAAATTTGACTGGAACTGCTCGTTATGCATCTATCAATGCTCATTTAGGTATTGAGCAGTCTCGTAGAGATGATATGGAGTCTTTGGGATATGTTATGATGTATTTTAATCGAGGTGTTTTACCCTGGCAAGGAATGAAAGCCAACAATAAAACCCAAAAATATGAAAAAATTTCGGAGAAAAAAATGTCTACTCCTATTGAAGTTTTATGCAAGGGATTTCCAGCAGAATTTTCTATGTATTTAAACTATTGCCGTAGTTTACGATTTGATGAGCAGCCAGATTATATGTATCTTCGACAACTTTTTAGGTGAGTTTATTTTGTTTCTTTTTTATATTCGCCCTTACTGCGGTTGGCGAATTTAAAGTACGCCTGCGACTGTTTGGTAATAGATTAAAGAGAACTTATTTCCTGTAATCTATTATCAATTATTAATTTTCCTTGTGAGTTACACTCGTTTTAATAACACTTTGCTAGTAGAAAAAACAGACAAGCCGGGCACCTGGCGTTTTAACTTAATTCGGGTACGCTGAATCCAGTGGTGCTAACCGTTTAAAAGTTGTAGACAGATTTTAATCATTTATGGCTTGTTTGGTTTGCAACTTTGTTTTTTATAGGTCTAGAAAAAATTAGAAACATAGCTAAATTTTCAAATTTTTTCTGATTTCTTAAAAACAGAAATTTGCTAAAACAAACTTTTTTACCAACAAAAAAAAAAAAAAAAAACCTTACTTATTGAAAATTTATTGCGGAACTAGTTTGTTCAATAAACTGAACTATTTTTGAGTTACACGAATATATCATCGGTCGTGCTCGTTGAGAACAGACGTGTTTTTTTATCTCCGCATACGATTCTTTTTTTAATTTAACATAAATTTGTAAATAATATTATTTAATAAGCTTATTTGGACGCTCAAATAAAAGTGAAAAATAGAATAAGTAAAAAATAAAAGAAAAAAATATATGTATGAAAGCACATACATACTTAAATAATCTGTGTAAAAAATTATTTATTAATTTCTTTTTTTTATTATCGCGGTGTTACAACATAATAAAAAAAAAAAAAAAAAAAAAAATAACGGTGAAAAAACAGCAACAACTGAAACAACAACAAAAATAAATGGTATTAATGCTAGTGAAAGCAATGTGGAAATAAACATAACAACAGAAAACAATAGTAACTACCTAAAGGCAAAACCAATGCCTGCAAGCGTTACCACTGATACAAAGATAATCTTAACAGGAAATTAAACCATAAACTCAAACATAGACTGCAATGGTAAACAAACAAGAAAAAAGTTGCAAAAACAACAAGTGCAAGTTGGTATGGACAGGTACATATATAATAGTGCTTAAACGAAGTAGCAGCCCTACCTCTTCAGCTGTAGCCTCGGCCTCGAAGGCCGATAGAATAAATTCACAACATCGTTTTGCAATTCTGGAGGATGAATCTTCTGAAGCACCTAACGTCATAAAATCCTCGAACCCATCCCCGATATATCTTAGAGAGCAAAACTCAAGTGAGCTGCAATCAAGCGTGGTAATATAAACGAGACAAAAATACAGGTTAATCATGAGAATGATTTTCGTAAAATAATTAATAAGTTTGAAACACTTAAAAAATCTTCTATACATACCAACTGAAAGGCAGCAAAGGTCTTCAGGTTGTGATTAAGGGCATTGACTCATGCGTGGACCCAGACGAAATAGAAACATTTTTAGAAGAAAAGGGCTTCAAAATAAAAAATGTTACATATATTAAAATTAGGGAAAAAATCCCCAACCACTATTTCGAGTGGAGTTAGAGCCCGGCGACGTTAAGCTAAAAAAAAAAAAATTGCAACGCATCCCATTTACAGTTTAAAATACATCCATTACAGAAAAATCACGATAGAAGAGCCACACAAAAGAAATGGGCCAGTTCAGTGTTTAAACTGCCAATAATTTGGTCATACTAGGGCATACTGCTATTTACACCCTGTTTGCGTCGTATGTGGAGAATTACATGGTACCGTCCGGTGCGATAAGTAAAAAAATGACCCTTATGTAAAAAAATGTAGCAACTCCAGTGGTAATCACGCTGCCAACTATAGAGGATGACCGGTAGTATATTCGATTGTAAAGCGTTTAGAAACTTAATCCCCCTCAAACGCAGGCAACTAATCAAGAAAACACGTACGGCGTCCAGATACCGAAGCCAAATAATAACAGAACATCGTACGCTAATGTCTTACAGCCGTATTCATAACGAAAATTTGGCATGAAGTTAGCACAAAGTTTATTCATAACACACTCACCAAACTCTGGCTAACGATTTGCTAAACTCTTGTCAACAAGCTGCCAAACGTTTGCCAACTTGTGATAAACAGCTGTTTTATGTTGAATAATTTTAATTGTTTTTTTTAATACACGGTTTTTTTTATTTTAGAGTCCTTTTTTAAATATATTTTAATTTAAAAACATTTAAAATTTTTATATAAAGAGGGAAAATAAAAAAAAATGAAATGAAATGACACAACCAGCGATGATTAATGCAAAACGTGTTGCATTTTTGAGTATTATAATGTGGCATCATTAATATTCAGAGTTGATTTATTAAAAGTTAGCAGACGGATAAAATTTGTTATTAATAAACTCTTGCTAACAAGCTGCTAAGCTTAATCGGCATTCTAGTTAGCAGCTCGTTGTACGTAGTGTACAAACTGTGGCTAACTTTTTGTTATGAATACGGCTGTTAAAATGTAATTCTATGCCACCGCAAGGTGATTTACCAAATAATGACGAAATTCCCATTTCTAATTTAACTCGGCTAGAAAAAACCATGGAAACATTAGTGCAAACAGTTAACAATTTTACTTACTTAATGCAATCGATGCTATTGCAATCTGTACTAAACAATCCATGAACTGTTTAAAAATTTGCTTCTGGAACGCAAACGGCATACGCCAACATAAAAATGAACTAGAGTACTTCCTTAAAAATAAACAAATTGTTGATACGATAGTTTCTGAAACTCATCTGACTTCAAGAAATACGTTTAAAATCAATGGTTATATATTATATGATACCAAGGACCCTCGAGGTAGAGCTTGTGGAGGTTCTGCCATTTTGATAAAAAACCGAGTAAAACAATACTTAATGTGTAATCATCGTGAAGATTATCTCCAAGCAACGAACATTTGCGTTGAGGAATTAAATCGAAACCTAGTAATTTCATCATTATACTCCCCACATGGTTTTTAATTTTAGAAAGCCAATATAATAAATATTTCAAATCATTAGGACCCTGCTTCCTGGCTGCTGGCGATTATAACGCTAAACACACGTTCTGGGGGTAACGACTTATTACACCTAAGGGTCGTGTCTTGTTTAACACAATTTGTAAAATGGATCTATATGTGGTCGCGAGCGGAAAACCAACATATTGGCCTACTGATCATCAAAAAGTTCCAGATGTCATAGATTTTGGAGTGGTTAAAAACATCCCCGCAGATACGATTTATGTTGAAGCTTCCTTAGAATTATCTTCTGATCACACTCCTACAATTCTTACTATAACAAACCCTAATAGAATTGTATCTCCGTCTGGTTACTTAGTGACGTCAGCCACTCAAATAAATTGGTTAAAATATAAAAAATATCTCAGCACCCACTCAGTACCTCAAAAAAATCAAAAATAGTAAAATATATTCTACAGATGTTGAGCGTCTCTTGACTGAAAAAAGGAGAGCTCGAAGAGAATGGCAATTGCATGGATCCCCTCAACTTAAGAATTTACTTAAAGAGTGCACAAAAAGGCTAAGAAAGTTACTGCAGTCTCAGAAAACGGCTTCCCTGGAAAAGTATTGAACAAAGTAATTTGGGGCAAGCTAGGGCCTCTTTAGAGGTTAGGGATATTAAGGTGTTAGAGGATGACGAGCGGACTGTAGCTAGACACTTGAGGATGCACCTAAATATGTATAAATAGAGTAGATAAACCCGTAGCTTGATGGTAAGGTTGCTGGTTAAGGAATGGGTAGCCTTACTTTGTCTCAATGTTTTTATAATCCCTCACCAGGATGAGAAATTATAAAAGCGGTAGATGAGGTTGAGTACAGGTTAGAAATAAAAGAGTTAAGGGTTAGAATTCAAGGTATTATTTTATTTTATTTAAGTTGCTCACCGTTCAGTTGGAGGTTCTAACAAGAAGTGAATCTTCATTTTCTTTTTTCTTAACAACTAACTTGGGTTTTACATTATTGGTATACAGTTTATAGCAACTTTAACTTGTTAGGCGTTAACGTTAATAGCTAATTCACAATAATTACGAAATGGATTAATCGTTACATTTGATGTTAGGACATTTATGTCTTAAGTGATACAATATTTTTTTTAAAATTGTTATTCAAGCATATAAAAAGTAAAAAATCTAAATATAAATTTAGTGTTTAAAATAATTGATTTTAAACAAGTATCATAAGGAATTTGATGCAACTTCTCAGTCAGACTACTCATTATGGCGTGCAGCTAGAAATCTTAATAGACCAGTTATCCCTAAACCACCATTAAGAAACTTAAATGGAAGTTTGTCACGAAATGATGTAGAAAAAGGAAATCTTTTTGTTAATCATTTGAAAACCGTATTTATCTCTAATACATCTTCCGATATTGCGGTCGAGTTGCCACCTGTTGCTGTTATAGCTGCTGTTCCACTTAGATTTGAGATAAGAGAAATCGAAAAGGCTATTCATGATTTAAACCCCAAGAAAGCCCCTGGTTTTGATAAGATCAGTAACAAAATGCTTTTAGAGTTACCCAGCATAGCAAAGAAAATTATTCTCTTAATTTTTTAATGCTATTTTACGCCTTGAATACTACCCACAAGAATGGAAAATATCCTTACAATGATACCTAAACCAGGAAAGGATCCTACAAAAGTTGAGTCATATAGACCTATAAGCTTAATGTCTAATATATCAAAGCTGTTTGACAAGCTGTTAGTGTCAAAATTAGCCCCTATTTTAAATGTAAATATATGTATTCCTAACCATCAATTCGACTTTAGAGGAGAACATAGCACAATTGAACAAACTCATCGTATGGTAAACGCCATACGAAAAGCCTTTAAAGAACAAAAATATTGTTCTGCACTCTTCATCGATTCATCTCAAGCTTTTGATAAAGTCTGGCATGAAAGCTTATTACATAAATTGAAGTTAAACTTACCAGTAAACACACACAAGCTGATAGAAAGCTACATAGTCGGTCGAAGATTTATTATTAAAGAAGGTGATTTTATAAGTTCTTCTTAGCCAATTGACGCTTGAGTCCCTCAAGGAAGCATCATGGGTCCACTGTTATACCTAATATATACCTCAGACATGCCAACAAACAACCACACCCTTACTTCAACATTTGCTGATGATGCATCAGCATCTCGTTACTTGCAGGATCATATATTTGAACTGGAAAGGTGGTTAAAACAATGGAGGATAAAGGTCAATGAGCAAAAATTCGTACATATAACATTCACCTTGCGTCGGGAGTCATGTCCCTCTATTAAAATCAATAATCAATTAGTGCCCCAGCAACCGCATGTAAAATATCTCGGTATTCATCTAGATCGGCGTTTAACATGGAAATGCCAAGCAATACTAACACAAATGAAACTAAAAGAAATTCAAATTTATTGGCTTATTGGAAGAAATTCTGTTCTTAGCCCCGATTGCAAACATCTACTTTACAACTCTATCTTAAAGCCAATTTGGTGCTACGGTATTCAGTTATGGGGCACTGCCTCTGCTTCTAATATCGAAAAAATTCAAAGGCGCCAAAATAAACTTCTTCAAATAATCACAGCCGCTCCCTGGTATGTCAAAAACTCAAATATCGACAAGGATCTCAATGTGCCATTGGTAAAAACTATGATAACGAAATATGCAGTAAAATATTTAAAAAGGCTGGAACTGCACCCAAATCCATTAGCTCGAAATATTTTAATTAGAATTTCTTGCAATTAATTTGAATTGCTTTTAGTTTCATTTGAGTTAATTTTGATTCTATGTGCCATCTAGATGTATACCGAGATATTTTACATGCGAGTGTTGGGGTATTATTTGATTATTGATTTTAAAATGGGGGCATGTTTCCCGACGCAATGTGAATGTTATATGTGCGCATTTTTGCTCATTGATCTTTATCCTCCATTGTTTTAATCACCTTTCCAGTTCAAATATGTGATGCTGTAAGTAACGAGATGCTTCTTGACAGTTTTCATGTACGCTTAGGAAAGCTGTGTCATCCGCAAATGTTGAGGTTTGTGTGTAGCTGTTTGTTGGCATGTCCGATGTATAAATTAAGTATAATAGAGGGACCAGGATGCTGCCTTTTGGGACTCCAGCGTTAACTGGCTGAGGAGAACTTAAAAAATTGCCTTCTTTTATAATAAATTGACGACCGACTAAGTAGCTTTCTAACAGCTTGTGTATGTTTGCTGGTAAGTTTTGCTGCAATTTCAGTAGTAAACCTTCATGCCAGACTTTATCAAAAGCTTGAGACACATCGATGAAGAGTGCTGAGCAATATTTTTTTTCTTCAAAGGCTTTTCTTATTACATTTACTATTCGATGAGTTTGTTCAATTGTGCTGTGCTTTCTTCTAAACCATAATTGATGATTAGGAATACATCTATTTTCATTTAAAATCGGCGTTAATTTTAACACTTAGTTCCTCAAATAGCTTTGAAATATTAGATAATAAGCCAATAGGCCTGTATGACTCAACTTTTGTGTGATCCTTTCCTGACTTTGGTATCATGGTTACTAAGGAAACCTTCCATTCCTGAGGGTAGTATTGTAGGCGTAAAATAGCATTAAAAATAAAAAGAATAATTTTTTTCGCTATACTTGGTAGCTCCAAAAGCATTTTATTACTGATCTTATCAATACCGGGTGCCTTCTTGGTGTTTAAATCCCGAATAGCCTTTTCGATTTCTTTAAACTCGAATCTTAGGGGAATAGCTGCTCTAACATTTACAGGCGGTAACTCGACTGCTATATCGTGAAATATATTATGGGTAAATACATTTTTCAGATGATTAGCAAACAGATTTCCTTTTTCAATATCATTTCTTGCCCAGCTTCCATTCAAGTTTCTCAATGGTGGCTTAGAGATAACTGGTCTATTGAGGCTTCTAGCTGCACGCCATAATGAGTAATCTGATTGTGGAGTTGCATCAAGTCCCTTAAGATATTTTTCCAGGGAAGCCGTTTTCTGAGACTGCAGGAACTTTCTCAGCCTTTTTGTGCACACTTTTAATAAAGTCTTAAGTTGGGGGGATCTGTGCAATTGCCACTCTCTTCGAACTGTCCTTTTTTCAGTCAATAGACGCTCGACATCTGTAGAATATATGATTTTGTTTTGGGTTTTTTTGAGGGTTATGCTGGAATGTTGAACAGCTAGTTTGAGATAACTGTCAAAATTAACAATAGCGAGATCCACGTTCTCCGGTGTGCTAAGGGGAATGTTTTCTGTGCAATGGGCACTAAGATATTTTTTATATTTTAACCAATTTATTTGTGAGGCTGATGTCGATAAGTAACCAGACGGAGATACGATTCTATTTGGATTCATTATAGTAACAATTGCAGATGTGTGATCGGAAGATAATTCTAGGGACGCTTCCACATGAATCGTGTCTATGGGGATGTTATTAACCACGCCAAAATCTATGACATCTGGAACTTTTTGCTGATCAGTAGGCCAATATTTTGGTCGTCCGCTCGCGACCACATTTAGATCCATTTTACAAATTGTGTTAAACAAAACACGACCCTTAGGTTTAATAAGTCGTGACCCCCAGAAAGTGTGTTTAGCGTTATAATCGCCAGCAGCTAGGAAGCAGGGTCCTAATGATTTTAAATATTTATTATATTGGCTTTCTGGTATAGAAAATCTAGGTGGGGAGTATAATGATGAAATTACTATGTTTCGATTTAATTCCTCAACGCAAATGTTTGTTGCTTGGAGATAATCTTCACGATGATCACTCATTAAGTAGTGTTTTACTCGGTTTTTTATCAAAATAGCAGAACCTCCACAAGCTCTACCTCGAGGGTCCTTGGTATCATATAATATATAACCATTGATTTTAAACGTGTTTCTTGAGGTCAGATGAGTTTCAGAAACCATCATAACATCAATTTGTTTATTTTTAAGGAAGTATTCTATTTCATTTTTATGTTGGCGGATGCCGTTTGCGTTCCAAAAGCAAATTTTTAAACAGTTCATGGCTTGTTTAGTACAGCTTGCAATAACATCGATTGCATTCTTAACATTTCTTGCATCATGTTACCCATTGTGTTAGTGAAATTGTTAACTGTTTGCACTAATGTTTCCATGGTTTTTTCTAGCCGGGTTAAATTAGAAATGGGAATTATTGTTATTGTTATATCTGGGCGCCGTACGTGTTTCCTTGATTAGTTGCCTGCGTTTGAGGGGGGTTAAGTTTCTGTCCAACAGAACGCTTGACAATCGAATATACCGGGCACCCTCTATAGTTGGCAGTGTGATTACCACCGCATACGCAAACAGGGGGTAAATGGCAGTATGCCCCAGTATGACCAAATTATTGGCAGTTTAAACACTGAACGGGCCCATTTCTTTTGTGCGGCTCTTCGCCGGGGTCCACGCATGAGTCAATGCCCTTAATCACAACTTGAAGACCTTTACTGCTTTTCAGTTGGTACGTATAGAAGCTTTTTTTAAGTGCTTCAAACTTATTAATTATTTTACGAAAATCATTCTCATGATTAATCTGTATTTTTGTCTCGTTTATATTTCCACGCTTGATTGCAGCAACGTAAAACGAATTTTCACCTATCACCGAGATTAAACTTTTTATAAGCTCACTTTAGTTTTGCTCTCTAAGATATATCGGGGGTGGCTTCGACGATTTTATGACGTTAGGTGCTTCAGAAGATTCATCCTCCAGAATTGCAAAACGATTTTGCGAATTTATTCTATCAAAAGATGGAACTTTAGAGGCCGATGCTACAGCTGAAGAAGCTGGGCTGCGACCCCGTTTGAGAACTGTTATATACCTGTCCATACCAACTTGCACTTGTGGTTTTTGAAAATTTTTTACTTGTGTGTTTTCCGTTGCGTCTGTGTTTGAGTTCATGGTATCATTTCCTACTAGGAATGTCTTTGCAATGGTAACACTTGATGGTTTTGCCGGTAGGTTGTTGCTATTGTTTTCTGTTGTTATGTTTATTTCCACATTGCTTTCGCTAGCATGAATATTATTTATTTTTGTTATTGATTCATTGTTATTACTCATATAGAGAGTTGTTTTTGATATTTTTTCACCGTTTTTTTTTTTTTTTTATTTTTTTGTTGACTGTGCTCTTCTTATTATGTATTATGTTTTTGTAACACCAAAAGAATAAATAATTTTTTGCACAGATTATTTGTATTATGTATGTATGTGCGTTCATACGTATACTTTTTTTTTCTTGTATTTTTTTTCTTATTATTTTTTTTTTTTGTTTTTGTGTACTTGTTCTATTGTTCACTTTAATTTTGAGCGTCCAAATTCGCTTGTTAAATATTATTAACAAATTTATGTTAAAAAAAAGAATCGTATGCGGAGTTAAAAACAACACGTCTGTTGACAACGAGCACGACCGAACGAATGATAAATTCCAGATAACCCTAGGTGGGCGTGGTCTAGACCAATCAACAGTTTTGGCACTACGTTTGTATATGACTTAATAGAATTATTCGACAAAGTTTTAAACTCACTTTCATCCTTACTCAGAAAAGTATGGGCAAATTCAAGTTTGAAACTGCATAAACGTTTTTAAGAAGGTGGCTTTTATTCTTCCCGGCTCCACTTATCTTCAGATTGAAGGCCATTGACGGCTCTCGCGCTGATCTACCACCAAACCACTGAATGTTCAAATTATTACTTTTTCCACGTACACCAACGCAGTCGGCAATTTCTTTATCCAACATGGTTATCGACGACCCATCGTCAAATAAACATACTGCAATTTGCACCCTATAATGTAACAGGTAGTACACTAAACAGTAGCTTTTTATTATCGTTGGAACAGTTTAGGACATTATTGTTTGATTCGCTCGAATTAGTTGTGTTCGGTTGTACTGGCATTGCGTCAATGGGCGTGTGCTCATGCAACAATTTGTTACTTTCTTTTTACGGCACTCTCGAGTTGAGTGTCCAATATTTAAACAAGAAAAACACGCATGAATCTTTTTCACCATAGCCCAACGTTCATCCACTTTAAATTTCAAAAATTTATGGCAATCATGTATTTTGTGATTTTCCTTACATACAGGACACTGTTGAACCCTTTCAGTCGCATGAAGCACTCGGCGCTTTGATTCATTGTTATTCACATCTTGTATCAAGCATATTAAATTTGCCACTTCACTTAACCACTCACTAAAATGTTCAATAGTAGAATGCGGCTTTATATTTATTGCTATTCTGGCCCACTCTAAGCCTTTTACTCATGGAGAATTTAAAAATTAATTCTTCTAGAAGTGTTGGGTTGGCCATGTGTTATTAGCCATCAATAGATTTGAGAAAAACTGAAAAATATTTCACTTTTGTTGAAAACGGCACTAATTTCACTAAATTGTTTTCATTTATGGGCGGCATATCCTTAACTTTTCCTAATTGGCTGTGTATAAGCTGTTCTGGCCTTCCAAAACGAAATTTAAGTTGGTCTATAACAGCGCTGACGTTATCATGATGTATAAGTAATGACTTGACTATATCCATGGCTTCACCCTTCAGACATTTTTGTAATCGCTGGTTGTTTTCAAAATTGGTATATCCATAGGTGGCTGTTGACTGGCTACAAGCTGTGTAAAATAATGGCCAATCTTCGGGTTCGCAACTAAACACTGGCAAAGCTTGTAGTTTTCGCGGCATCACATATTGCGTTTCATGTGGATGAGAATGGCTGAAAACACGTTGTTTTTGTTGGCTGGAGTACATGTTATTTAAAGATGGCGGCGTAAAATTATTTATAACAAGCGGCACATATGTATTATATGAAATAGTTGCAGCTAGTGTCGACGGCAAAATTTTTTATGAAAATATTACTCAAGATTGTACCGAAATAAGGATAAAACATACAGGAACATTCCTTATTAAGTTTAAAAATTGTAACTTAACTACTTTAAATACAACATATACTAATATTAATATAAAAATTCATGAAACTTTTAATGCCAAACCTAATAACAAAAATTAAAGAAAAGAAAAGTGTTAATAAATTAGATCTTAAACTCGAAAGCCTGTATGTGAACCAATTGAACAACGAAGATAACATAAAATTGTTAATTAATAAAAACAAAAATACACATATAAGTTTAAGCTCAGATATTATAATAATATCTTTTTTTTTAACAATATTAATTTTCTATTACAAATTTAGTTATAAGCAAAAAGTTTATATTACAAGAGAGAATGTCGCAAGCAGTACGAATATGAATGAGCCATATCTCCAGCTTGCAACAAGAGAAGTTAATGCTTCTCTCCCTAAGCCACCACGATTGTGGACAATCGACTTAAGAGGGGAAGAGTTAACACAAGCAAAATTGTAATTTTATTTTTTAGAATTTATGCTGATATGCAATATTGAAATTTAACTTGAAATTACTTTTATTAACCTGAATTTGGCAATAATTGCGAAATCAATTTCCGCAGTAAATGCCAATTCAGTATTAATGGTAAATCACGCCACTTCTTTAAATATGTCAACACAATATTATTAAATAAGAAATTTGTAAATTTAGTTTTTAGTTTCTATATGAACTCAAATAAAGTAAAGACCCAAAAAAGAAAAATAAAAAATTCTTTTTTTTTTAAATCTTGCACCGCGTAAGATTATAACTTATATATCCTAACTAAATACATATTAAGAAATTAGTACCTAAAATGTTCAAGGGTTATTTGTGCTTTAAGATTAAGGAAATTTCGAGCAGCAGATGTGCGTTTTGCAAAACATAATCAGATAAATTTTTCTAGATAAGTAATGGCGCATTTCAAGAAAGAAATTGGAAATATAACTAGTTTTTGAAAAAAAAAAAAGATAATGCAAATTGTAATGAGGAGTTCAGTTTAAACGTTTAACATTACTCTCTGATATAATTTTAAAGTATCTGATATTTAACATACGACAACAAGTCAAAGTCGTTATAAATTTTACAGGTTGTCTTATTTTCAATATGATATTTTTAGTAACTAAGTTGTTTGCTGTACTTTGTATTTAAAATACTTTTAGAATTTTTTTGCGTGCATTTATTTCTTAATGGAGAGAATTTAATTTATTTAATTTTTTTACATAAAACTTTTCCTAACTAACATTTCAAAATTATTTTTTTCCATATTTTTATAATTTATTTTTCAATGTTTCTTCAAAACCAATGCTGAACAAACGTACATAAAAAATAAGAAGTAAATTAATATTAAGCTGGAAATCGCTAGTTTTGTATTAAGATTGTTTTCTTTTTAAATTAAATTTATTGAAGAAACTGAGAAGCATATAGATTAAACAGAAAGCAAAAAAGACTTACTAGTTTTTCTAAATCAATTTTTTAAAAAAATTTAATTGTTGCACAGGTCTCTAGCAATAATTTGGCCTTTACAGATTTAAAAAAATATCAATTAGTCGATGAGTTATAGGCAAAAAACCATATAAACAATATGCTGAAAATCGACATTTGGCTGCAAAGGTTGAAGGTCGATTAAAAAAAATTCGAACTAACATAAAAAAACGCCGCGATACGGGTTTCTAATTTAGCCTCTATTTTCACCCCTCACTCTCAGAATCGACCTAACTTTTGCTAACCTGAATTTGTTCCACAGTGTAATTATTAGTGTTACAGGGCTTTTTAAAAATTTATGTTTTTGTTTATATTTATTTTTAAGTTCCTGAAGATGCCATCCAAAGGATGGGGAATTATTGAAAATGAAAAGAAAAATAAAGATTTTTTTTTTTTTTTTTGAGAGAGAGCGGGGAGATTTCTCCCAACGGAGACGGTACCGCGACCAACCAGGTCTATTGTACCCACCCCCCTTTAGTTGGCCAGAAGACCTTCTTCCTCCCAGAGAAACCCAAGAAGGTCTTTTGCCGGTATTGCACCGACTCGGGACGCGCCCATCGTACCGTGCCCCAAGTGTCTCCTTGCCCACGCCAGCGCCGGGCAGTCACACAGTAGGTGCCTTGTAGTCTCGTCCTCCTCACGGCATAGTTTGCATTCCTGGTCCTCTGCCAGGCCCATCCGAAACAGGTGGCGCTTGACCGTATGGTGGCCCGTCAAATAAGCCACCAATAGCCGTAGCTCTCGTCTGTTGAGACCCCTTGTCTCCAATGTACTCCCGGGAAATACAAATTCCTTCGCCTGACGCATTCCCGGTAGCGATACCCAGTATTTCCTGTGCTCGCTGAGAGCCCATTCCCCCAATAGGGACTGGGTAGTGGCCCAGCTCAACCCACAAAAGGGCTCGGGGCCCACCATTTGGGCGTTTGCTCCAGCCCTAGCCAGTTCATCAGCCCCATCGTTACCCGGGACCCCTGAGTGTCCCGGCACCCAACAGAGTGTCACTCTGTTTCTTGAGCCCAGCTCCTGTAGCCTACCCCGGCATTCCGCCACCAACTTCGAGGACAATTTCCAGGAAGAGAGTGCCTTAATGGCCGCTTGGCTATCGGTAAAAATCGCAATGCTGTTTCCTATCATTCCCTTGTTCAGAATGTTGATACAGCACGCCTCAATGGCGTGGATCTCAGCCTGGAATACACTTGATGATCTTCCCATGGCTATCGAGATTCGCGTGTTAGGTCCAAATACCCCAGCACCCACTCCATGCTCCGATTTGGATCCATCAGTATACCAGCGTAGTCCCTGGTTCTCATCACAGGGATTTCCACTGTCCCAGGCTCCTCCATTTGGGAGGATCGTGCTAAACCTTCTGTTAAAGCTCAGTTCCGTGGTCTTAATGTCCGCCCTTGTGCAGACCGATAGACCAAGAGCTAATTTCATCAGACCAGCGTGTCCGTTGACCCCATCTGACAGTCCGGATGTTTGTTGGATCCTAAGGAGACTCGATATTGCGACCCTCCTTATATGAATATGTAGTGGCAAGATGCCCAAGATAGCCTCAAGTGCCGCTGTTGGACATGTGCGCATCACCCCCGTCAGAGCTACATAGACCATTCTCTGTAGCCTTCCGCACTTTTGGATCGCCGACACCTGCTGGATCTTTGGCCACCATACCAGGGATCCATAGGTGATTATCGGTCTGATCATCATAAAATAAAGCCACTTAATCATGCTAGGGCCAAAGCCCCAGGTCTTCCCAAAGAAGCTCTTACAGGCCCAGAAGGCCCTAAGTGCTTTCTTCAGGGTCGCATCCAAGTGCGAGTTCCAATTCAGCCGTTTTTCCAGAACAATTCCCAAGTACTTGACTTCATTGGAGTACTCGATTTCCGTCCCATTCACTGACAGCCTACCCAGTCTGTGTTTATACCTTCTCGTGAACGGGACCACGACCGCTTTTTGGGGGTTGATGTTCAGCCCCCTTTCATGGCACCATTTGAGAACCTTGTCGAGAGCACCCTGCATCACCTCAGTGATTGTTCTCTCGAATTTCCCGGTAACAATGATGGCCAGGTCGTCCGCATAACCAATGGCCCGCAGGCCGTATTCTTCAAGTCTTACGAGCAGCTCATCAATTACAAGGCACCATAGCAGGAGAGAAAGTACCCCCCCCCCTGTGGACAACCTTTAACAGCACTAATGCTGACGCTAGCATCATCCCAAGAGGCGGTAATTCTCCGTTGTCTCAGCATGGCGCCAATCCAATTGATGGTGCAATCATCTATCCGTTTTTGCGACAGAGCATCCGTGATAGAGTCGTAACTTGTGTTGTCAAAGGCACCCTCCACATCAAGAAAAGCACATAGTGCAATATCCTTGTTGTTCTGTGCCTTCTCTATTTGCGCAACCAGATGGTGCAATGCTACTTCCGTCGACCTGCCCTTCTGATAGGCGAACTGCGTTCCGTGCAATGGCGCGGAGATTCTCAGCTTGTCCCGGATGTGCAGGTCTAGTAGCCGCTCAACAGTTTTAAGCAGAAATGATGTGAGACTAATAGGCCTATAGGACTTCGGCTTCTCTAGCGGCCTGTTGCCAGATTTGGGGATGAACACTACTCTGACCGCCCTCCACGCGGTCGGAATATGACCCCAGGTGAAGCTAGCCTTAAACAGACCAATTAGCGGGTCCATTATAATATTAAGGCTTTCCTGTAGTAATACCGGGAAAATCCCGTCACCACCTGGTGACTTGTAAGGGCTGAAGGAGCCAACTGCCCAGCGAACCCTATCCTTATCGAAAATTCTACCGGCCAATCCCGTGGCTCGTCCAGCTCCTGGGATTGCCGCTTCGATCTCAGCGTGTTCATTGCCAGTCACAATTGTAGAGCCTGGGAAATGAACTTGTAGCAGGGTTTCCAGAGTTTCCCTACGATTTGTAGTGAAGGTACCATCTGTTCTCTCCACCAGGCCCACTCCATTTGAGTGTCCTTTGGCCATTACCCTATGAAGCCTTGCCGCATCAGGGAGGTTTGCTATGCCACTGCAAAAGCTCCTCCAAGTATCCCTTTTGGATTTGCGTAAGGATCTGTTGTAATCAGTAAGAGCACATTTGTACTCCTGCCAATTCTTAGTCTTTTTTGCCTTGTTGAATAACCTTCTGACCTGTAGTCGCTTCAGCTCGAGCGTGTCGTTCCACCAGGGAGTTCTACGGCTGGAGCTGAAGCTGCGTATGGTCGTACTCTCCCGAAAGGATGAGATCAGTGTATCCTCTACAAGGTTGGCTGCTAGCTCAATATCATCGACAGACCCTATGTCGGTCATTAGGAGCCCAGCCTTTCGGCTGACGAGGGACTGGAAATCCTTCCAGTCCGTTCGTCTAGGATTAAAAGCGCCTCTGCGCAGATCTGCCCTACCCGGTATGTCGAACCGTATGTGTTGATGGCCCGACAACGAGGCCTCATCCGTTACCCGCCAGTTACGAATTGAGTCTCGCAGGGCGCCGCTGACCAGTGTGAGGTCCAATACCTCTTCTCTGATTGCATTAATAAAGGTCGGCTTGCAGCCGACGTTAGCTATATCTAAGTTAGTACCTACCAGATAGTCTAGTAATAACTCACCTCTTTTGTTTATGTCACTGCTACCCCAAACGGTGTGATGAGCGTTGGCATCGCAGCCAATAATTAGCTGCTTACCGTGCATACTGCAGTGACGTACCAGGTCCACCACCTCTTTCGGTGGAGCAAATTCATCTTCGCCGGGGAAGTATGCCGTCGCTACGACGATCTCCGACGACCCCCGTTCTGTGGGTATATTGATCTCTGCAGCCACTAGATCTCTGAAAATAAAATTTGTCAATGGAATTATATCAACACTCTTGTCGACAAGTAACGCAGTGCGAGGCTTGTCCACTGACCGATCATAGATCAACTTACTTGAGAGGGATTGTAGTCCCCGGACCAAGCCACCACTGACCCACGGCTCTTGCAACAGCGCAAGACCGATGTTTTCCTCGGCGAATATCCTACACAGTGTGGCCGACGCCCCTTTGGCGTGGTGTAGGTTCGCCTGTAGCACCTTAATGGTGCTCATCTCCATCTCTTATGGAACGCTGCACCAAATCCCCTAGCCTGTTGCGTCGGGGTCCCTTCCCTCTTGAACCTTTGGTCGGTTTTTCCGGCCTTTCCTGAGGGTTGGTTGTTCTGCGTTTGGCCGAAGGCTGAGGCTTTCGTGTGTTTTTCGCCCCCTCATCTGCCCGTTTCCTCTCGCGAGCAATCGCCGCTCTGCTGGTAGACGGGCCATCGTGTGGGGTGGCTATTTGTTTTGTCTGGGGTGGTTCCTCAACTCCTTCAGTTTTGGCCCCAGCAGGCTTCTCTTGCTTGTTGGCAACGTCTCTCGAGCCAGTGGTCTTGAGGTGTAGCCTGACTTGCCCGAAGCAATAGCTGATCTTACCTCCCAGCTTAACCAGCTTCTGGTAGGAGCAGCCATCCACAGCCAGACGGAGGTGAAGGAATTCTACATGCGTCTGCCGTTGTACCACCGCCCAATGTGCAGCAGCCAAGTCGTTTTGAGCTGATATGAAGGCCAACACCTTTTCATTTGGCAGCTCCAGACTGTGTGGGAAGTATCCGCGCACGAAGTGCGTGCGAGGGAATTCTTCTTCAGGGACTATCTTGCAGTCAACACCTGATTTGGCTTGGATGAATCCAAGGTTTTAAAATAAAGATTACAATTTATTAAAAAGCAACTATGGCCTCGAGCTTATTAATTAATAAAGTATTGAAACATAAAAGGTCGAATAATGATAATAATATTTTAATTTCTGCAATATAATTTTTTTATTTAAAATAATTAAATTATGAGATATGTTTTTTTTAATATGATAAAAATCGAGCTTATCAATTAATAAAGTCATGCCAGCCCGCGGGTTCGCCCCTTGTAAGGTGGGGGCTTTACCAGTGGTTGGTGCGCGACATATGCACTTTTAAGGTCAACGTGAAGGTAGCAGTGCCGAGGGCCTGGGTGACTAGTTAGTGCAAAAAGAAACTAGTCGTTAACAGCTCCCCTCAGCGTCATGGCAAAGCGCTGTTGTATGTCAGTTGCCTAGTCTGCGCACGCCGTCACTGTGCGGATGGTCCGACTTTACGGCCTACTCGTGGGAACAAAAATGAATGAACAAAAATTTAAAAATAATAAATTTAATTTAAAAGGAGGGAAAGAGGACGCGACGGACGAGCTGATCGACCAGGCTAGAGTCGAGGGTCGATCGGACGTCACGGTCGGGGAGTCGGTCAGTGCTTGTGTGGGGGGTCTGACCCTATCGGCTGTTCATTACAGCATCATTGGGCAAGAGAGACAAGTGCTGACCGACGCACAGTGGGAAATTTTACGAGAAGGCGGTCAAAATTCCATAACTTTTGACTGGATCGGTATGTTTTTATGCGATTTTTTTTGCTCGATAGGTGCGATATTAGGCTTTAATATATAATAAAACGTAAAATTCGACTAATAGGAGCAAAAGTTATGGGGAGTTCAAAATGCATTTTCATTTTTTTGTTGAGTTTCGGTGTAAAAGTTGAATATTTCAAATATGAGTTTTTTTATAATTTATCATTATTTCTCTTGTATTTTACAACTGATACTTATTTTTTATTGTCGAACTTAGATCCTGTCAGAAAATGCCAATATTTGGCCCCTGTAAATTTTTTAGTCCCAATATTCACAGGGGCCAAAGGTTGGCTTTTTTTGGGACGAGACGAGTTGTTATAAGGATAAAACTGAAAAGGAATATTTTGAAAAATGCCCAAATAGCATTCTTGGCTATCGATAACATTTTAGGTAATTCAACTTTTATTTTTGGTTTGAGATGTATGTGTATTTTATTTTTATATATTAATACAAATATATACTTAAATCAAAAACAAATTATAATCTATAAACAATTTTAAATTAAACAATATTAGTAAAAATTTCTTCTAAATAGCTTTGGGTTTCATTTTCCAGAAGTTGTTTAGCTTCTTCCTCTAATTCGATTGAGGTTGATTTCCATTTTTGTCGAATACTGGACATATATGTTTCTGATGTGCACAACAAAATAGTAATAAGATCTTCATTAGTACAACATCTGGACATTTTTCTTGTATTATGCTCGCGGAAGAATCTGTAGTCTTTGTTCCTTTTTTCTTGCGCTTCTTCAGATAGATCTCCAATTGGTAGGATATTGTGTTGAACTATTTGTTCCCCATGGTATAAAATTTTATGAACTGTGGTTGGCATATGTCTCCAAGAGTATTTTTTGTTATAAAGAATTGCTGTTTCATTTGCATACTGGCCAAATTTTTTTGCATTTATCTTTCTGCTACATGATATAACTTGTAAAATTATCTGGAATCGTCTTATTAATTCAAAATGTACTCCTGTGATAGATGCTGCAGTTTCTGGATCGGAAAAGAATCTCCTTGCAGTGTTTCCATCATTTGAATTTCCTTCTCCTTGTTTTGGCTGATCAATTATAAGGCCTAGGTGAAGGTATTTTTCTTGAATTTGTTTTTTTCTTTGCTTCCATTTTTCCACATTTTCTTTGTTTTTTCTCACTGTTTCGCCTAACGGGCCAAATTCCAAATCATAACCCAATTTAAGAATATGCCCCATGAAACGAATTCTAGTATGAAGAGGGGACATTCCAAATTCGTATGCTTCATTGAAACAATTGTGTTGTGATGGGGGTTGGCTTAATTGACTTGATGTCTTTTGACATATCGCTCATTTCGTGCAAGACCGTCACAACTCAAAATTTGAAACTTTACAGGAGAGCCTTTTTAAGATTCCAACCTATTATTATTTATTTTATTATTTATTTTATATACAGTTATAAAATCAAATGTTTCTTTTTTGCTACAAAGAAAACCACATGTACAAGAGGAATGCCAACAAAAAAACTGAAATGTGACCTTGTTGATGTTAATTGCTCAAGTTTGTAACAAGAGGTCATAGCGTCAAAAGCATCTGTATTACCGTTATTTTTTCGATAATTCTCTCCGTTCTTAGATCAATTTGTAGAGATTTAAGAGGAGAACATTTCTGCATTACTAACTCGAAAATGCCAAATTTTGAGTTGTGACGGACTTGCACGAAATGAGCGATATGGCACAGCTTGACGAAGACTTTGTTTCGGTTAATGCTTGTGCAACTTTTCCATCGATCATTGTAAGGAACATTTGAAAATTAATTTCAATGCATTGGTCATCAAATTTAAATATTGCCGGTTGAAGTTCTTTAATTTGATCTTTTATTTTTCGAACTTCTTCAGTTATGACATCTTTAGTTTCCTTTTTGTAAACAAACTTTATTGGTCTGCAATACTTTGTTGAAGAGGGAATTTCATTTTTCCATACATCCATTGCTGTAACTCTACTGGTTGACGGCTCTAAGCCAATATAAGTTTTTCTTAAACGTAATGGAACGAAAGATACCATGAATAAGTAAGCATCAGATGAGTTTTCTGAATTACATTGCTTGTATTGTTTCTGACCAGAGCTTCCATCACATCCCCATTTAGAAAATAAAGTGATGCTGCAATTTTTAAGTTTTTTTAAACAGTCAGCATCAAGTGTATTGAATAATCGTTCTGCAGTGTGTTCGAGAAGAGCCTGCAATTTTACTTCTGCTGAACTTGAAGTTACACTAATAGCCGTTTGTGAAGGTAAGCACTCTTTTTTGACACAAACTAAATCTCGATATGCTGGAAAGATTCCACAATTTTTTTCATTGGTTCGCTTTCGCAGTTCTGTATACTGATTTTTTGTCAGTTTTAAATCCAAAAATAGTGCAAATGCTTCTTCTGGAGTAAATTTCATTTCTTCAGTTGGTGTAGGCATACTTTTTAAAATCCTCTTTGTGCGTTTAGGGCTCGCTTCCACTATTTTTTCAATTATTGCAATTTTTGTTTTCTTATTTTGCGTTGGTTGAATTTGATGCAGAAATGAATCCTTTATCATACTATGGGAAATTTCTTCATTGATATTTACAAGCTTGCGTCTTCGTGATCTTTCACTGCAATTGTCAATTTGTTTTGCGGGCCGACCCACTTTTTCAGTTTCCTTAGCGGTAATTGACAGCTTCTTAAAAATCAGATCATTTGTTAGCCATTTTTCGTTGCGTAAGTTAAAAATGTTCTTGTTTCTAGAACATTTAAGGTACCGTTTTCGTAATGTAAATGAATAATTTTTAATTTTGATTTCTTGTTCGTTGCATAATTTAAACAATGGATTATTCATTATTTGTAACATAAAATCTTTTTCTTCTTTCTGTTGAAAATATATATCTGCGAGAACTTTATAACTGAACTTAGCCATTGTTTAATCAATAATGAAGGTAAAATTATGAATGCATGCATATTTATACTCTTGATAGAAGTTTTTTTAAATGATCTTTTGTTACCACTTCTTGGAAACATATAAAACCCTTTTTTAATTACAAATTTAATCTTTTATTACCATTTCTTTGAAACATAAAAAAACCCCTGTTTTTACACTTTTTAAAAGGATAACATACTGGCAATAAATTAACAGGTAACATGTAGGTAATTTTCACGTAAAATATAACTGTTCTTCCATTTTTTTAAATTAAGTTGCAATTTTCAGGTAATTAAACTATGTAGTTTATGTTGCGGCTATTTACTAATGTTTAACCTTTTAACTTACTCAAAAATCTAACGTGTTAATCTATTTATGTCGCCTATTCGTTTTACAGCATCCGTTCACCCACAATAAGTTCATAACAATGGCAATACCTTTACCTTCTCCAAATTAATTGATAACCTGACGTGCTAGATAATTTATGTGGCCTGAACTGCTTTATTTGTCGAAAATTCTTTAAGATTCACCTTCTTTAATTTGAGTAATGTTTCCTTGCAGGACTTATTTTTTGAACCGAATATCTTACCTTGGGTCACAGAAATTGCTGTAGTTCGCAAGATCGTATCCAGATGTGTGTACAATGGGGTATAGAAATGTAGGTTAGATTCTGGACTACAAGAGAGTATAGATTTTTTTTGACGCGTTTTGACGGGCAGGACTTATGTTCTATAAAATAGGAAATTTCCGGGAAATTTTGACATTAAAAAAAAAAAAATTAAATAGTTCTACAGGTCGCAGAGTTTAATTCTTTAAACCACGTATAGCTAATAAGATAAACTAATACACAAAACTTATTCTTTCAAAAAATCTTAAAAAACAAAAAAGTTATGAGCATTTCAACTTCAAAAGTTTACTCAGAAATTCAAAACTATAACCAAATACTGAGAAAGTCCATTTGGGACCACCCTGTTTTCAATGAAATAGTTGAAATAGGGTTGAAATTTTTTGGCTCCCGAGGTTCACTAGTATTTACTTTCACATGAATAAAAAAATTTTAAAATCGGAGAACATAAAAAAAAATAGTTTTGGCCGCCTTCTCAAAATATGAACCAGTGTGCGACCTACAGGTGGACAGTTTTCTGGAAATGTCGAGTGACTCCTGTGGTGAAACCGGGGCTACTCAGGGGTTGAAGCGGCTGACTCAGACTACAGAGCCTGTCCCTTCCACCGGTGAGGCCAGTGGACACCTAAGGGGACACTCGGGAGAAGAATGTCCACAACTTGTGCGGCAGGGCGCCGTGGAGGAAATGTAAAGTGCCCCTCCACGTGGTATTAACAACACCGGCCGAACGAAGGAGGAGAAGGCGCGGAGCGGGACAAGGAACTCTGGTGTATCTGGATAAGATGGCGAAGAGAGATCCTTCAACGTTTTCCGCGAGGGACAGGTACCTTCTGAGACGGCACCGACAAAGCGTCGCTAAGTTCGAAAGAATTTACGGCCCTGTCAGTACCGTTCTGGGTTGGTCCTCTCCCTAGAAGAAGCAGGTGGATGCAGCTCCCAACCCTGACACTGCTCACAAGAGTAAAGGGCTGGTGGCTTCATCAACCTGCCGCAGGGTATGCAACATAGAGGGTGCTGCCCCAATGGCCAAGGCGCTTATGTCTTCGGAACGAGCTGCGGAGGGCAAAGAGCGACACCCAAGATAGTAGGGAAATCTATGAAGTTGTCTGGTGCATCATCGGCTGAAGCTCCTAAGGGTCCCAACAACAAGGAGACCATTAAGAGAGTCAGATCTGGAGATGATCAGCCTTCTTCATCGAACAAGAGAACGAAGAAGTCGACGAGCCTGGATAACCATCTTCAGGTAGCCGTCATCGATCGGAATGATCCAGATGGGAGGATCAGTACCGATCTATGGCAGTTGGTTGATGGTAGCCTCATCGACGAATTGGCCGTATTTAGTGGCAAAGAGGAGGATGTATCCTTCAATGGGGCAGACTGGATTAAGGTAGTGAAGACTGTCAACTGTGGTAACAAGAATTCCTTGGAATTCTTAAGAACCACGATTGACAAGTGTAGTGACTTTAACCCAGAGGCAAAGCTTGAAGTTATACAAGCCTCCGAACTGCCACTCAGGTCCATAGTGACAGTATGGATTCCACCACCCGTACGCCCGGTGGAAACCATACTGGCAGTAATGGGCAAACAGAACGGTAGGCTCCTTACCAACCAATGGAGGCTTGTGACCTCACTGGCTTGTAAGGAGAACACCGGGAAGGACTTCCGGTTCGCCGTGGATCGGGAGTCCATGAAATTCTTAGAGGAGGTTGGGGGGGTTGTTAAGTTCGGTCTAGGCTGTGTCAGGTTCCGGTATCCGAAACATGACAGGACCAAAGAAGCTGCTAGTGGTGCAAATAAACCTGCACCATTGTGAAGCAGCTTCAGCCGAACTAGGAACTTTCCTCAACAACACTCGGACGGACGTAGCCCTAATCCAAGAGCCTTGGATAAACAAAAATAAGGTTTGAGGGTGGCAACGGACTGTACTTTCTCAGACCATAGCCGTATAACCTTTACACTGAATTTTGACCTGTCTAGGGTTAATCCGTTTAGGAACCCGAGGAGGACGAATTGGGACTTCTTTAAAGAAAGGGTCCGCTCTGGGTTGGCGCAATGGGCCCTGTGCGACTTGCTGCCAACTGATGTGGAAGGCGATGTGAACAGATTCACTCATCTGCTAAGAGAGAGCTATGAGCTGCCTTGCGCGGTAACTTTTCCGGGTAGGCGTGAACAGCCCAAATGGTGGACCAGGGAACTTCAGGTTCAAAGGTCGACGGTAAGAAGGCTGTTTAACAGGGCCAAGCTCACGGGAGCATCGAGTGATTGGAACACCCATAAGGTGCATTTCAATAAGTATAAGGCGGATCTTAAAAGGGCAAAGCGGCTCTCATGGAGGCAGTTCTGTGAATCCATTGATAATGTCAACGAGTTGTCTAGATTCCGACGGATTTTATCCAAGGATCCTAGGACCCTGGGGTATGTCCAAAGGAATGACGGCTCATGGACTGAGTCGAGCTCTTAGACCCTAACCTTGCTCATGGAGCCGCACTTTCCTGGGTGCACGGAAGACGGATGTATGAACGATAGTCAAGGGGACGGAATGTCTGTGATATCGAGTCATGAGTCCGCCTGCGTCGAGGAAATAGTCACAAGGGAGAAGCTTAAGTGGGCTGTCAATACCTTCGACCCATATAAATCACAGGGTCCGGACGGTATTTTTCCGGCCATGCTCTGCAATATCCCGGACGACGCATTATTTCTGCTAGTGAATATATTTAGGAAATGCCTCAGTGGGAGGTATATGCCTAGGGGGTGGAGAGAGGTCAGGGTAATTTTTATACCCAAGGCTGGTAGGGCAGGCCACTCGAAGCCAGGAGATTTCAGGCCTATTAGTCTGTCTTCATTCTTATTGAAAACACTCGAGAGACTGGTAGACCTCTATCTTAGGAGTACTATTGGTACCCACCTCATTAGCAGCGCTCAACATGCCTACCTTAAGGGTAAATCTGTTGAGAGTGCACTACATGAGGTGGTGGGTTGCATTGAGCACGGCCTTAGGCATAAGGAATATACTCTCGCCGCGTTTCTGGACTTAGAAGGAGCCTTAAATAACATTAGGATTGAGGCGATCAAGGATTCCTTAGTGGAGCTGGGAGTTCAGGGCTTTCTGGTGGAGTGGATAGTCTGCATGCTTGGCAGCAGGATTATAAACTCGAGCCTGGGGGATCATAGGGTAAGGAGGAAGGTTACCAGGGGGACACCACAGGGGGGGTTCTATCTCCTCTACTATGGCTGCTCGCGGTCAACGGTATTCTCAGAACATTTGATTCCAAGGGTATGAAAGCCGTCGCCTATGCGGATGACATAGTTCTACTGGTCAGGGGAAAGTTTCTGTCCACGATCAGTGAAATTATGCAGGTGATGTTGGGCGAACTCTCGGATTGGGCAAAAGATAGAGGGCTGGGGGTAAACCCAGCGAAGACTGAGCTGGTTCTTTTTACCAGAAGGTACAGGATAGAAGGTTTTAAGGGGCCAGTGTTAGATGGCGTCGAGCTAACTCTATCTGACTGTGATAAGTACTTGGGTAACTTCCTCGACTGTAAACTGTCTTGGAGAAGAAACACCCAGGAGAGGATGAAAAGAGGACTCAATGCCTACTACACATGCAGAAACTCCATCGGTAAGAATTGGGGACTGAGACCGGATATGGTAAACTGGATTAACACATCGGTGGTTAGACCTATTCTTACCTATGGATGCACTGTTTGGTGGGATGCGTTGAGAGTGGACAGCTATAGGAAGATGCTCAACAAGGCCCAGAGGAGTGCATCTCTTGGCATCACTGGTGCAAGGAGAAGCACGCCGCAGGCGGCGTTGGACATCCTACTATATCTGTCCCCAATTGAACATTATGTGAAGAGTGTGGCTGGCAGGAACTTACTTAGACTCTACGAGTCTTCGTTGATTAGACCTAGGAGGGATGACCACACAAGAATTATATACGAAGTGGGTCTGCTTGATCAGGAAAGGGTTCCGGGGGGAATCTCGGATCATAGGAGTATGACCTTGGACTTCGGTGTAACACCACCGGTGGAGTTCCCGGATAGGGAAGTTTGGCGTGGATCCAACGGACTGTTTGAGGGGTGGGCAGTATATACGGACGGGTCCAAGATGGACACTGGCACTGGTGCTGCTGTTTTTATTGTTGACACTGACGTGAAAAGGTCATTCAGACTCCCGGATGAGTGCAGTGTCTTCCAGGCTGAGATCCGTGCGATCTGGAGGGCAACGGAAGTGATACTGGATCACATCGTGGGGGGATCTGTTGTGACAATCTACGTCGATAGTCAGGCTGCGCTAAGGGCATTGACAAATCATACGGTGCGATCGTGCCTGGTTGCTCGGTGTAGGAATGTTGGCATTCACAATAAGGCTGTGTTGGGTACCAGGACACTGCAGGGTGGATGGCAACGAGGTGGCGGACGAACTCGCGAGAGGGGCTTCGAATCTGGACTTAGAGGTGGGGTGTTGCGGGAAAGATTTCGTGATGCCGTTAACCGGTCCTGGAGGGATAGAACGGATTGCAGGGTGTCAAGGGCCTTATGGCCCGGATTGGACGCAGGTGCAACCAGGGTTCTATTAGGACTGGATAGGAGTAGTCTCAGGACTCTGATAGGGTTCCTGACGGGGCATTGTTCTGTTAGAGCTTTTATGGGTAAATGGGACATTGCGAGACCCGACTTCTGCAGGTTGTGCGGAGATGCCGAGGAGCTGGAGACGGTTGAGCATGTACTGTGCCACTGTCCTAGGATGCACGGCCCCAGGGAGAAATGGCTAGGTTTCACGACGAACTGGGGTGTATCGCTGGATGTAATCCAACCGATCTGCTGGGGTTTGTCAGGGAAGTAGGACGGCTGTTTCTGTTGGGAGGTCTATTTTCTACTATTCTTCTTTACTTCTCTTGTTTCTTTTTTCTCCTCTACTGAAGGGATTCACAATGGACCTCATTGGTCTCCGAGTGGAGTTGCGCCCTTGGGCGCATAACCCTTTTTAACCTAACCTAACCTAATTACTAAAGTATTGAAAATTAAAAGGTAGAATAATGATAATAACATTTTAATTTCTGCAATATAATTTTTTTAATTAAGACTAAATTATGAGATATGATTTTTTTTTTAATACGCTAAAAATGTTTGGGGTGTTTTCAAATCCCCAATTCCAATTTTTAAAAAAAAATTTTCAACAGAATCGAAAAAATTGAGATTTGAACTCCAGGGACTTGTTTAACCCGGCGCACAGTGGCGCCATTTGGGTTTTTTCGTTGCAAAAATCATATCTTTTGAACCGAATAAGATAATTGAACAGTTTAAACAGCATATGATAGATAACTGTTCAGCCTATGAAATGAGCGTTTGGAAAGGGTGCTACGCTTTGTAGGGGCCTATTTATGGGTTATCAAAGTTAAAATTAGTAGAAAAATCAATTTTATGGTAACTAAAAAAAATTATTTTTACATTTTTAGATTGTTTTTATTTTTTTTTCTTAAGGGTTTTATGTTTTAAATTATTACCCAACAAATTAAAAAAAAAATTATTTTTTTTTTAAATTTATTTTTTCAATTTTCTGTAAAATATTCATCACAATTCGTAAGAGAAGGTATATCTAAAAGACTAACCATTTCTAAACTATAATTATTTTGTAACTCTATTCGTGACTTCACATACCGCAGGGAAGAAATAAGTGGATCGGAAGATGCTGCCAACATGTTAAAGAGGTCCTTATTTTGCCTTACCCTTGATGCTTTGAATGTGTTCTGCAATCTATATTTTTTATAAAATTTGTTAAGAGACTCCTGTGCTTCTTCAGAAAGCTCTCCAATTGGCAAAGACTGGTACTCAATTTTCACGATTTGATTGTCAATTCCAATGATTCTAGTTACTGCCTCATCATTTTCAAAAAATCTCCTAGAAGTGTTTCCATCGTTTGAGTTACCGTATCCGTGCTTGGGACAGTCTACTTTTAGTCCAACGTGTTTAAAAAAAGCATCCTGTATTTGCTTCTTTCTGATCTTTTCCTTATCCTTTATTGATGTATTTTCATCGAAGTTTTCCTCCTCTTGTGGTAGGGTATATGCCAGTTTTAGCAAGAATTCTATACACCTTATCCTTGCGTGCAATGGTGACATTCCATATTCGTAATTCTCCTCATTTGTAGAATCGTTTAAATTACCAAAGTTCTTCTGACAAATAATAATATAAAATCGATAAAAAAAATATAAAAATAAAACGAAAAAAGGGGTTTAAATAGGTTTTTGCTAAATTTTTACCTCCAATATAATTCTGTCTATATATATGTATATGATAACTAATTGAAATATATTATAATTAAGCAGAAAAAGATACTAATCTTAAACTCTTTACAACTAATTATATAAAATTGAGATGTCACATATTATATATGAAATAAATTGAATTGAAAAAAGTTCTTCTGACTCTTTTTGCAAATCGGGCATGACATTGTTGAAGTTGTTCCTGTCAGTTCGTTTACGACTTTTCCGTCAACCATGGTCAGGTGGAACTCGTAATTGCATTCAATATATTTTCCTTCTCCAATTTGCAGCTTTGTAGGCTTAATCTTGCTTATTTGTTCTTCAATGTCCTTCACCGCAGTCCTTATGAGTTCTGCCGATTCCCTTGCAAACTGAAACATTATTGGTCGGCAATAATGCACTGATGACGGACGTGGATTTTTCCAGTGTAGGGAATCATCCGATTTTAGCCGCAAAGGAACAACAGATGCCATAAACATATTTCCGTCCGATATTGTAGCGTCATCGGAAGATATCCTTTGCTTATAAACGCTTTGTCCGGATGATCCATCGCAGCCCCATTTGCTGATCACTGTCAACTTCTCAGGAAGAATTTTCACTTCCGTGAAAAACTTTGGTGTGGTTGACTTTCTAAACAGTTCAAATAATTTTAAATTGTTCAACGCCATGTTTTCAGTACTTAAATTGTTTAATGGTTTCAGTAATTGTTGCGCCAACTTTCAGGCGTAGACTAATCCAGGCATTATGCTTATTTTGCAATATATAGGCTTATGCTACCATACCTAAAAATTTACCTGTTCCCTGCATACATATGGATTTAGGCTGAATAATGCAATTTTGATATTATGCACGTGTCCAAATAAGATTTGTGCCTACCTGTAGGGACCATAAGTCAATATTGTTCCTGACCATTTGTACGCCAAAGTATTGTTTATGTGAGGTACGTACCTGCTAATTTCAATGAGTAGTTTTTTTCAAACTATTAGATGATCAAACTACTGTCCGTCAAAACATATAAGGGATGGACGCCATACAATTTCTGCAACCATGTCTTTTTAAACTTTTTTACCTCTAGAAGCCAAACGGGCACGTACGGGCAGATAAAACTTTTTGAATTATGTAAAGAAATAATCAAAGAACAGGTTTTGCAAATATGGCAAATATAGAAAAATATAGTTTTTTTTTATTTTCCGTCAAAGTTGAAAAATAGTGAAAAAACGGATAGTTTTTAAATATTGATTTACCAGGAGAAACACAAAGCAAACAGTTAATTTTTTTTTTATCATTATACATTTAATAAATACATCAATCAATACAAACAAAAAATAAGGCGATTCGTTACCTATTTTTCGTGATATTACACCTGAAATCGCAACAAATTGACTAAAAATTGTGTGTTTTTTTGAAAACCGAAAGTCGGTCAACTTTGAACGGTTATATCTTCTAAACTAAAAATGTGATATTATTAAGAGTGGCATATTTGAAATCGTTGAAAAGTTTCCTATAACATGGGTTTATTCAAAACTTCGTCGGCACTCATGAAAATTTTGATTTTTGCAACCTCGGTTGCTCTACGGGCGCCACTGTGCGGCGTTTACACATGCAAGTGCAAAAACTCAATACACTCACACATTTTTACTAACACCATCGCATTTTTCGTACTTGCAGCCCAACTTGCAAGAGAATTTGCTTGCAAGTAAATTTTTGACACTTGCAGCAAGTAAAATGACAAATAAATAAAGAAACAGTGTTACCGTGGATGCCTTTGGTATCAATTTACTAGTCCTTAGTCTACATTCACACGTTTCATCTTTTGATGCTCAACTCTTGTGTTTTAAGGAGAGGGAAGCAAGAAGAAAAGGGGTTGGTACGGAGATGCCTGTACTTGGGCAGTACGCTTTGTGTTCTCATTCGTAGGTATATGCACAACAATGGCTGCATGTAAATTTTTCTTTTTATCTTTGGTTCGCTTTGAATAAAAGTGTTGTTGTTTTGAAGCAAAAAAAGATGAAACCGGTTGCTGCGTGTGAACATAATAGCATCTTCAAAAGGGAATTTAAAAGAATTGGAGCATCAAAAGATGAAACGTGTAAATTGAGACTTAGTAATATAAAAATTATGTTTATAGTTGATTTTCTGTGTTTTTAAAAATAAAAAAAACACTACTACAAAGCAACACATCTTCATGGTTTTTTTAAAACAAAAATTGCAAGTATTTAAAAAAAAATTGTTAATCAAAATATTTTCTCAGATTTTTATGATATCGGTAACTACGGCAATACTGAATTCACATATTTTAAAAATAAACATAATTTTTTCATCAAGATGGACCAAAAATAAAATAAAGAAATAATTAAATTATTTATATTTAATATTATTAAATAAATTTCGTGATAACATTAACATGATAAGGTTTTTTTAACCCAAAAATGAAGCTTTTTTCATAAGATATTTTCGATTCGAGAACATTTGAAAAATAAACTTACAACTGACTGTGTAAACACTCAAGCTACTTGCAAGACTTTCGGCTATTTCGTCGACATTTTTGTTGATAATATATATACACTACTTGCAAGTAATTACTTGCATGTGTAAAGTCAGGGTAAACCATCTTAGAGAATGAAAATAAAAAATTGTTAGTGTATCCCCGGGAAATCTTGGATAGGACAAGAATTTGATTATTATAGATTTCGAGGAAAATGCTTTTTTTTTTGGCATAAAATCGATCAATAGGATAAAGTTCATCTTATTTTATTAAGATTAATTTATTTTGTTATTTTAGTTTTGCCCAAGCCGGTTATTTAAAATGTCTATTTTTCGAATATCGAATAAACCGGTTATTCTGGTATAATAAACCGGTTATTTTAATAATTTGTAATTTATATACGTTTTCCTTGCTCTTGTTGTAAATAATTTAATATAAGTAATTTAAGTATTTTCCTAATTGAATATTGGGCAAACTCAAACTTTTTATGAAGAATGTCAAAACAAAATGTAACAAAAGTCAAACAACATTATGAACAATGTAAATACAAATCCCTTATAAAAGCGTGAATATCCTAAATATTTATGTTATCTCTGAAGCTATTTCAAACGGGATTAAAAAGACAAAGTTAGATGCCTGAAGTGCCCTAAAATGATAAGTTGCAAAGGTTCTTCCACGTCACAACTTATTGATCGCCTTTAATTAGTATTCACATGCTTGACATTTATGTACTCCAAAAAAACCTAAAACGGTTCGAAGTTGTTCTAAAAAGATTTGAAGAAGAATATTTGATTTGAAGAATATTTCATACAAAAACACGTTTATATTACTATTCGTTTCTATAATGCTCAAACAGAATAATTTGAAATATATAATCCTGGTTAAAGTCTAATGATTCATATAGACATGCTTAACCACCAACAAATTTAAACTCATTTAATATAAATTTGGCAGAATATCTCAAATAATAAATTTATTAAATTCTAATAATTTTTTATTTGCTTTTGCAAAATGTTCGTCTAGACCATTTATCATTTAACAGTCTCTAAATCACATAGAATTATCTACTTACAAATAAAGTTTAGTAAATAAATAAAAATTGTAAAAAATAAAGCTAAAGTTTGATCAATTTACTGGTCACGCTTTTCTTGGATTTTATCGTCAAATAATTGTTAGGTCTGAACATACCTTAAGTCATCTATGTATTTTGCTGGTTCCTTACCTTTGTGAATTGTTTTGTTTTTATTTAAATTAACGCTTTCTTACAAAAACTTAATTGATTTTTGTGTTGTTATGAATTAAAACCGGTTATTTTGAAAACGCTTAACTGAAACCCGGTTTATTTAAAAGGCAACTATTCGGAATATTCGAAAAACGGTTTTTGAAAAAAGTCGAATGAAAGTTTACTAAACTATTTACTGTTATTGATAATTAATATTTCGAAGGAATAAATTTGAGACTGGAGCAACTAAATATCTTTCCTAGGGTAATTTGGTGGGCTGAATTCGAATCTGTGATTACCTTTTCTCTATCACGTCAGTTTTCCAAGATACAAAAAAATGTTTTTATTCGTTTTTTACATAAAAAATCATTAGTTTATTTAAAAATCAATTAATTTTCAAAAGTGAATGGCGTTGTTTGAACGTCGTTTGTAGTTTGTTGGTTCGGTTTCACGTATTAGAGTCCAGCAATAGTCTGCCAGCATGCTTTTGTCCCAAAATTCTTGATAATTTCTTTCAATTTTCATTAAACCTTGGTGGGCTCACTCACCTTGCTCGTCGCTCACCGCACCTAGGTGTTGTGGAAAAAATCTAAAAGCGAATGAAGAAAATGCATTTTGATAGACATTCGTTCACCTAGTTCGTGAAAGATGTTTCGGACTCACTGCTCGTAGCACTGGGAATGACAGGTCATGGAGCATTTGGCGGACGTTGAACTGGTTTGGAAACCGATGGGACATTCGCGTACGTAATATTTTTCGATTTTTCATATTGATTCCAGGAACTTTTGTTAAACATAAATAACAATCGGTTTGGTGGTTACTGGACTCTCCAAAGTACTGAAATAGAATAATCGAAATAGATCTTATTGCCATTTGACCACTCGTATAAAACAGTTCTGCAACTATTGCAAAACATTGTCGGTGTCCACGGTTTGTCTAAGTTTCTGACAGCAGAACCAAAATAATGTAAATATGCATATTTTATTGATTCTGATATTGCATATCCTTTTTTCCAACCAAATATTAACCACGCACAAAGCTAAAATAGCTTGAATCAGCAACAACGATCTCCCTGACATGCTTAAACGCTACTTAAATAGACAGGACCAATTTATTTGAACAAAACAAAAACACGATCCTTTCCTTTTAAAGTCTTAAAACGATCTCATTTTAATTAAGAAACTTAAATATAAAGTAACCTAAATTAAAATTAGCTTATTACTAAACTCTATCTACCTGCATTCCATGTGGTATGCATGCGCAGTATATCCTATTTATGGTTTCTTAATCTTAAGTGTCGGAAAATTTCTCTTAAATATGCTTCTCTCTAATTGTAGGAAAAACCCATGTGAGTTCTGTACATAACAACACACCCCACACAATCTTCATGTATTATCATATATTACACAGTACAACATTTTTCAGGTGATTGATTCGGGACTCAATTCTGATAATTGTTTATGAAAGTAGACCCAAAAAGAAGAACTTCTGCATCAATAGTTTGGTCAAGGTACATCAAATAATAATTTAAAAATTAATTTGAAGTTAGTAAGTATCGTATAGGGGAATTTGTCATGTTTAAGGCTCTTTTCTTTGTCATAAATCGAGAACCACTGGTCCGAATAAGCTGAAACAAATTTAAAAAAATTAAGAACTACAATTCCTTTAATCTTTAAACAACGTTTTGCTACATAAGCAACAGTTGCGCAGTTATAAATAAATGTATGAAGAAAAAAAATATTTGTTGCCCAAAAAATTTAATTTTTTTATTTTTAATTCATAAAAAATACTTTGGAAAAAACATTGATGACTTTTTTATTGATTCTTTATTTTGCAGGAAAATGAACATTCCGATTCATATTACAGCTATTCTTACACAGAAAATATGCGGTTTTTATATGTTATCTATGCATAGAAACAAAATTTAGAACATTTTCAATTATTCTCACTATCCACCCTCGTTGAAGTTGACGCTTGTGGTTCTGATTTCCTTATTTTCTTCGTAGGTTGTTCATATTCATGTTCTGAGTCTGCATCATCATCCGAGGTGGACGTAATATTCAAGGGCATGTTTTGTTCAGTGTGTCTACAAATTTCAAACTGCATAATTTTAGAACTCCACCAAGCAATGCATCCAATTTTTTTGCCTTTGAATCGCTTTTCCATTGGCATGGTCACCTGGTGGAACCGATTCCTGAGGTAATTGTGCCAAAAAGGTTTCAAGGTGGAAAAGCAAGAAATGTAATTTTAACGTCATGAATGCATTGATTTTTTCAAAACAATACAGCAAGTTGTCCACTCGTGTCTGTATGTCATCTCGCTGTACACGGTTCTTTCCTCTCTCCTTGTTCGTCCGATTCCTGAGGTAATTGTGCCAAAAAGTTTTCAAGGTGGAAAAGCAAGAAATGTAATTTTAACGTCATGAATGCATTGATTTTTTCAAAACAATACAGCAAGTTGTCCACTCGTGTCTGTATGTCATCTCGCTGTACACGGTTCTTTCCTAAAACACCTTCCGTGACTTGTTTCAATGCGTCCCATGCACATAGGTTATAATGGTTCGAAAGCATATTTATGAAAGATTCGCTTTTCATTAATGTTCGTATATCCGGTCCATTGAGAAAACCTGTTTGAAATATAAAAAAAACATTACGAAAAAATTATTGGTAATGCGAATATATCGAAGTGAACATATTTAGATATGACAATAATAAAATACTGAACGATACGTATCTTTTCAAATTTTAGCTTCACATAATTTTGGAAAGATGGATTTCAAACAGTCATAGGCGTCATCAATATCTTTGACTACCACTTCGACGAATTTCCCAGCTATTCCTAATTTCATGTGGAGCGATGGCAACAAAATACCATCTAGATCCTTTATCAAAGGTTTATTCCGTAATTTTAATTGTTTCTCGAGGTCTGGAGTTCTTGCTTTCCAATCTTTACATTGATATTGATTTCCTGTGTATCGTAAATCCCAATTAGAAAGGAAGCATAAGTATTTTGGAAAACCGCCCTTTAATACAATGCCTTGTATTATATTAACAACCTTAAGGTTAGGTTACGTTAGGTTAAGAAGGGTTATGCGTCCAAGGGCGCACATCCACTCGGAGACCAATGAGGTCCATTGTGATTCCCTTCAGTAGAGGAGAAAAGAGGAAAAAGAGAAGTAAAGAAGAAGAGTACAAAATAGACCTAAGGTTCGGTACATATTAGTAAAAACGCAGGACAAATTCCCTCATACGGTCCCCCCAACAGAAACAGCCGTCCTACTTCCCTGACAAACCCCAGCAGATCGGTTGGATTACATCCAGCGATACACCCCAGTTCGTCGTGAAACCTAGCCATTTCTGCCTGGGGCCGTGCATCCTAGGACAGTGGCACAGTACATGCTCAACCGTCTCCAGCTCCTCGGCATCTCCGCAGAAGTCCGGTATCGCAATGTCCCATTAACCCATAAAAGCCCTAACAGAACAATGCCCCGTCAGGGACCCTATCAGAGTCCTGAGACTACTCCTATCCAGTCCTAATAGATCCCTGGTTGCACCTGCGTCCAATCCGGGCCATAAGGCTCTTGACACCCTGCAATCCGTTCTATCCCTCCAGGACCGGCTAATGGCATCACGGAATCTTTCCCGTATCACCCCATAGCAGTGACATAAGGGGGGGTTTTACCCCTCTGTCCGTTAACTCTAAGTCCAGATTCGAACCCCTTTGCAGTGTCCTGGTACCCAATACAGCCTTATTGTAAATGCCAACATGAGCTCTCTCAGAGCATTCCTACACCGTGCAACCAGGCACGATCGCACCGTATAATTTGTCAGTGCTCTTAGCGCAGCCTGACTATCGACGTAGATTGTCACAACAGATCCCCCCACGATGTGATCCAGTATCACTTCCGTTGCCCTCCAGATCGCTAGGATCTTAGCCTGGAAGACACTGCACTCATCCGGGAGTCTGAATGACCTTTTCACGTCAGTGTCAACAATAAAAACAGCAGCACCAGTGCCAGTGTCCATCTTGGACCCGTCCGTATATACTGCCCACCCCTCAAACAGTCCGTTGGATCCACGCCAAACTTCCCTATCCGGGAACTCCACCGGTGGTGTTACACCGAAGTCCAAGGTCATACTCCTATGATCTGAGATTCCCCCCGGAACCCTTTCCTGATCAAGCAGACCCACTTCGTATATAATTCTTGTGTGGTCATCCCTCCTAGGTCTAATCAACGAAGACTCGTAGAGTCTAAGTAAGTTCCTGCCAGCCACACTCTTCACATAATGTTAAATTGGGGACAGATATAGTAGGATGTCCAACGCCCACTGCGGCGTGCTTCTCCTTGCACCAGTGATGCCAAGAGATGCACTCCTCTGGGCCTTGTTGAGCATTTCCTATAGCTGTCCACTCTCAACGCATCCCACCAAACAGTGCATCCATAGGTAAGAATAGGTCTAACCACCGATGTGTAAATCCAGTTAACCATATCCGGTCTCAGTCCCCAATTCTTACCGATGGAATTTCTGCTTGTGTAGTAGGCATTGAGTCCTCTTTTCATCATCTCTTGGGTGTTTCTTTTCCAAGACAGTTTACAGTCGAGGAAGTTACCCAAGTACTTAGCACAGTCAGATAGAGTTAACTCGACGCCATCAAACACTGGCCCGTTAAAACCTTCTATCCTGTACCTTCTGGTAAAAAGAACCAGCTCAGTCTTCGCCGGGTTTACCCCCAGCCCTCTATCTTTCGCCCAATCCGAGAGTTCGCCCAACATCACCTGCATAATTTCACTGATCGTGGACAGAAACTTTCCCCTGACCAGTAGAACTATGTCATCCGCATAGGCGACGGCTTTCATACCCTTGGAATCAAATGATCTGAGAATACCGTTGACCGCAAGCAACCACAGAAGAGGAGATCGAACCCCACCCCCCTGTGGTGTCCCCCTGGTAACCTTCCTCTTTACACTATGATCCCCCAGGCTCGAGTTTATAATCCTGCTGCCAAGCATGCAGACTATCCATAAAGCCCATAAGCCCTGAACTCCCAGCTCCACCAAGGAATCCTTGATCGCCTCAATCCTAATTTTATTGAAGGCTCCCTTTGTCCAGGAACGCGGCGAGAGTATATTCCTTATGCCTCAGGCCGTGCTCAATGCAACCCACCACCTCGTGTAGCGCACTCTCAACAGATTTACCCTTATATATCACAGACATTCCGTCCCATTGACCACGTTCGTACCTCCGTCTTCCGTGCACCCAGGAAAGTGCGCCTCCATGAGTAAGGTTAGGGTCTCAGAGCTAGGCTCAGTCCATGAGCCGTCATTCCTTTGGACATACCCCAGGGTCCTAGGATCCTTGGATAAAATCCGTCGGAATCTAGACAACTCGTTGACATTATCAATGGATTCACAGAACTACCTCCATGAGAGCCGCTTTGCCCTTTTAAGATCCGCCTTATTCTTATTGATATATGGGTGTTCCAATCACTCGATGCTCCCGTGAGCTTGGCCCTGTTAAACAGCCTTCTTACCGTCGACCTTTGAACCTGAAGTTCCCTGGTCCACCATTTGGGCTGTTCACGCTTACCCGGAAAAGTTACCGGGCAAGGCAGCTCATAGCTCTCTCTTAGTAGATGAGTGAATCTGTTCACATCACCTTCCACATTAGTTGGCAGCAAGTCGCACAGGGCCCATTGCGCCAACCCAGAGCGGACCCTTTCTTTAAAGAAGTACCAATTCGTCCTCTGGTTCCTAAACGGATAAACCCTAGACAGGTCAAAATTCAGTGTAAAGGTTATACGGCTATGGTCTGAGAAAGTACAGTCCGTTGCCACCCTCCAATCCGCAACAAGTCGCTCGTCGCGGTTCACTAATGTCAGATCTATAACTGCCTGCCTATCCTTATTTCTGAACGTCGGAGTGTTACCCATATTACCGAAGCCAGTGTAAGAGTACGCTGACCTTTGGCTTCTCTATTAACGACGGTCAAGTCACCGCACCTGAAAGAATGAGATATGAGAAAATTCAATTCATTCCTCGCTAGTATACACGTTCTTATCTTGTCCTCTGTGGACGGGACAACCAGAGTGTATCCCGTTACCTTTAACCGGCAAACCTTATTATTTATCCAAGACACTTGGATAGGGCTACGTCTGTCCGAGTGTTTTTGAGGAAAGTTGCTAGTTCGGCTGAAGCTGCTCACAATTGTGCCGGTTTATTTGCACCACTTACAGCTTCTTTGGTCTTGTCATGTTTCGGGTACCGGAACCTGGCACAACCTAGACCGAACTTAACAACCCCCCAACCTCCTCTAATAATTTCATGGACTCCCGATCCACTGCGAATCGGAAGTCCTTCCCTGTGTTCTCCTTACAAGCCAATGAGGTCACAAGCCTCCATTGGTTGGTAAGGAGACTACTGTTCTGTTTGCCCATTACTGCCAGTATGGTTTCCACCGCGCTACGGGTGGTGGAATCCATACTGTCACTATGGACCTGAGTTGCAGTTCGGAGGTTTGTATAACTTCAAGCTTTGCCTCTGGGTTAGAGTCACTACACTTTCCAATCGTGGTTCTTAAGAATTCCAAGGAATTCTTGTTACCACAGTTGACAGTCTTCACTCCCTTAACCCAGTCTGGCCCATTGAAGGATACATCCTCTTTGCCACTAAATACGGCCAATTCGTCGATGAGCCTACCTTCAACCAACTGCCATAGATCGGTGCTGATCCTCCCATCTGGATCATTCCGATCGATGACGGCTACCTGAAGATGGTTATCCAGGCTCGTCGACTTCTTCGTTCTCTTGTTCGATGAAGAAGGCTGATTATCTCCAGATGTGACTCTCTTAATGGGTCTCCTTGTTGTTGGGACCCTTAGGAGCTTCAGCCGATGATGCACCAGACATCTTCATAAATTTCTCTACTACCTTGGGTGTCGCTCCTTTGCCCTCCGCAGCTCATTCCGAAGACATGAGCGCCTTGGTCATTGGGGCAGCACCCTCTACGTTGCCTACCTTGCGGCAGGTTGATGAACCCACCAGTCCTTTACTCTTCTGAGCAGTATCAGGGTTGGAAGCTGCATCCACCTGCTTCTTCCTGGGAGAGGACCAACCCAGAACGGTACTGACAGGGCCATAAATTCTTTTGAATTTAGCGACGCTTTGTCGGTTTCGTCTCAGAAGGTACCTTTCCCTAGCGGAGAACGTTGAAGGATCTCTCTTCGCCATCTTGTCCAGATACACCAGAGCATTCCTTGTCCCGCTCCGCGCCTTCTCCTTCGTTCGGCTGGTGTTGTTAATACTACGTGGAGGGGCACTTGGCATCACCTCCACGGCGCCCTGCCGAACAAGTTGTGGACAGTCTTCTCCCGAGTGTCCCCTTTGATGTCCCCTGGCCTCATCGGTGGAAGGGATAGGCTCTGTGGTCTGACTGTGAGCAATTATACTTTCAGTATCATGCTCCTCGTCAGCCCCCCTCACAAGCACAGCCCGACTCGCCGACCATGACGTCCGATCTACTATCCTGGTCGATCACACCGTCCGTCGCGTCCTTCCGCCCTTTTCAATTATAATTTTTATATTTTTCAATTTTGTTCCCACGAGTAGGCTGTAAAGTCGGACCATCCACACAGTGGCGGCGTGCGCGGACTAGGCTACTGACATACAACAGCGCTTTGCCATGACGCTGAGGGGAGCTGTTAACGACTAGTTTCTTTTTGCACTAACTAGCCACCCAGGCCCTCGGCACTGCTACCTTCACGTTGACCTTAAAAGTGCATATGTCGCGTACCAACCACTGGTAAAGCCCCCAACTTACAAGGGGCGAACCCGCGGGCTGGCATGACGTGCTATATGTACTGATAATGGACCGGATATTGTACATAACCACCACCGCCTCATTATCCTGACAAGATGATTAACCTTTAGTCGCACACTCCTTCAGTATTCATAACCTCCTGCGAAGACCTATATCCAGATACATCACCTCAGTAGATCAGAACCGTAGAGTGCACTTAAGCCCTCGCATCTCGACAAGATTGTTACCCAGGCGAGGGACAACCTTTAGATCGCAACAAACCTTCCATTTGTGTACATTGTAGTTGATTTTCTCTAAAATTTCGCCCAATGTTTCATACGTTTCCTTCATAGTTGTGCTGAATCCCAATGAAATGGACGGTTTTTTGTTCGTTTTGTGCAATAGCACAGCCTGATCATCTCCAGATATGAGCCTCTTAATGGTCTCCTTGTTGTTGGGACCCTTAGGAGCTTCAGCCGATGATGCACCAGACATCTTCATAAATTTCTCTACTACCTTGGGTGTCGCTCCTTTGCCCTCCGCAGCTCGTTCCGAAGACATGAGCGCCTTGGTCATTGGGGCAGCACCCTGTACGTTGCCTACCTTGCGGCAGGCAAACTTGGAACTGAACCATCGATGAATAAACGCCAGTCGCCATCTATTTAATCCATTCCCAATTTTTTCAATAAACCTGGTATATCATGGGAGTAGGTGAACGTATTTGCTTCGTCAACGGAATAAAATTTCTGAAAATCAGCTTGGCGTTGTCGGTATGATGTGCTGACATTTTGATGTGTCAGTTTTCTGGTTTTCAAAAATGATGTCAACATTTCGGAGTTTTGTTGTGATAGTCCCATCTTAGCCACAATGTAATCCATTTTGTTTTTTGTTTGCGGTTGTGGTCCATTATTTTCAATATCGAGTGTCCAGTCAACATCATTCAAATTGGTCGGATTGGTGAAAACGGTTTCGGCTTGCAGGGGCACAGTATCCAGACTCGGAGGTTTATGTGTATCGGTACCAGCAGCGCGTTTAACTGGAAGTGTGGCAGTAAAAGCAGCAATGTATACTTTTGTTTTCAATTGTTTTCTGTTTAATCCATGACGAGAATTTATGCATGCGTAGCACCTGGATTCCTCATGTCCAGTTAGGTCTTCCACCCAAATTACTGGCTTCATAAAAGAAAACTGTTCACCTTTTCCATGTATCCACATTATAAGGGTATTATAACAATTTTTGTACACTGTGTTCGGCGTAAAATTTGCACCATTTAAATCTGATTCATCAAAATGATGACAATACGCTGTTTTGAATTCCTCAGTAATCAATTTTTTCGATCCAGTTGGCCTCGTTTTGGGACGATATGAACACAAACGTAACAAAAATTATCCAATTGTGGCCAATTGTTATTTTCCATATATGTATGTTTTGTTGTTATTCACTTTTAAAAACCGGATAAAAATTCACTTTTACTTTTCGCGTTCGTCGACTCTTGTTAAATGACAAAAATCGATCAAAGAGCATCTATAAATACTACAAATATTTCAATATTTTACTGGCAGATACTTATGAAATATGTTTTCGAAAAGTTCCAAAACATGAGCACTCATAAATGTGGGTGCAATTTCTGTAAAAAGATCATACAGGTAACTAACGGAAAAACCCAAATAATTAAAAAAGTGCACTTTCCTTTTAATTGTCTACTCACATATATTAACGCTTATTACTTTGCTACCGCAATCATAAAAATCAAATAACCTTTTGTTTATTTCTTTTTTTTTTTAATTCTGAGAATCATAAAAAAGTCATCAATGTTTTTTCCAAAGATTTTTGTGGATATCGCGAGCAAATTTTTGAAATTGATACCTTTACTTAATTGTGAATAAAAGCGAAACGCGTTCATCGATTTTCATGTAATAGGACTTGACACTTTTTTTACCGTTTTGGATTTTTTATGAATTAAAAATAAAAAATTAAATTTTTTGGCAAAAAAATATTTTTTTTCATCATACAGCTTACTCGGACTAGTGGTTCTCGAGTTATGACAAAGAAAAGAGCCTAAAACGTGACAAATTCCCCAATACGATACTTACTAACTTCAAATTAATTTTTAAATTATTATTTGATGTACCTTGACCAAACTAATGATGCAGATGTTCTTCTTTTTGGGTCCTCTTTCATAAACAATTATCAGAATTGAGTCCCGAATCAATCACCTGAAAAATGTTGTACTGTGTTATTATTACAAATAAATAAAAAAATTTAATTTGTCAACATCTCTATAGAAAATAGTGATTTTATTCCTGGGATTAACATATTGTGGGTATTACAGTATCGAGGGTATGAAATACTAGTTAGGTATGTTATATACCGTCGGAAAGGTTAATTTCTTTAGTTTCTCAGCATAACACACAAATAGGAAAATTTTTTAGCATATGCACTAATGCTAAAAATTTAAAAATCCTCGTCTTGATTTAGAAATTATTTTTTTAATAAATAACCCACTCGCGGCCTAAAAAGAGACCAGCGCCACCTTAAAGGAAAAGACCTTAGCTTTCTTTTGAGCAAAAAAAAAAAAAAAAAAAAAAAGTTTTAAATTTAAAAACAAAACAAAAATTGTTTTTTTTTTTCAAAAGATTGAAGAAATAACTATCTGATTTGCTTGGGACAAATTTTGCTAACACCAATAGATAATAAGTAACATGGATGAGAAAGAACACCTGTTTGGGCCCCTCTAACTCAGAAACTTTTTGACCGATCTAGTTGTAAATTTGTGTTTAAACTACTATTCAATAGGACTAACCTTAGTGCAAATTTCATCCAAATCGGAAGACATCGATTTCAAAAGTTGGGCCACTTGACATGCAATCTCCCATATATATAATAGGGAGATCGAACGGTTATTATTCGACCGGCTTTGAGTAGTTATTTAGCTTTATTTTTAAATATCCATTTTTTGAATTTCGAATAAACAGGTTATTTTGGTATAATACCCCGGTTATTTCAATAATGTGTATTCTATACGTTTTCCTTACTCTTGTTATAAATGTACCCGTAATTTAAGTATTTTTTTAATTGAACGTTGGGCAAACTTAAGTTTTTTATAAAGAATATCAAAACAAAATGTAACAAAGTCAAAAAAAAAACATTATGAACAATGTATATTAACGAAATATTAATTAAAATGTTCAACCATTGAAAATTATCTTTATATTCTACATTATCTATTATTACAGTTTTTATCATATTTCTGGGTTTTCTTAGTACTAGTTATTTTATTTTGCTCCACATTTCTTTTTGGTTATTTGCGTTATTTATTTTGTTATTTATGTGTTTATTTTTTTCATTTTCAATTCTAGTTTTATATGCATTTCTTATTATTTCATAGTTATTCCACGCTTCATTCGTGTTTTCAAATATTGCACTCTGATATTAAAAAATCTTTTGCCTTTTAAGCGTTCTGAGATCGTTGTTAAAAAATTTGTTATTGCTATTTTCATATATATGTATTTGTTTTTACACTAAATCTTCTTATTGTATTTTTAAAAACATTATGAAAGTTGTGGACATTCTCGTTTAATCCTTTTTGTTCATCATATTGTAATATTGCACTTATTTCGTTTCTTAATCTTTCTTTATTATATTTAAAAATGTTTATTTCTTTAGTTTTATTGTCTTGTTCTATAAATTCGCACTCAATAAAAATAGATTCGTGATCAGCTATTTTATTATTTATATTTCCCTTTGCTGAAATCATTTCGCTGTTTGTTATAATATAGTCTATTAAACTTTTTGAATTTCGTGTTAATCTAGTAAATTGGTTCATTACATGTTTGAGGCAATTATCATTAAGAATACTTTTTAATTTCCCCGTATAGAAATCTTTATTCCAGCCAATATTAAAATCTCCAGCTATTTAAATATCACAGTTCGTTTCGCATATTTCTTCTATAAAATCTTGAAATATATCACAAAATTCTGACTTTGAACTATTTTGTGATCTATACTGCTATAATTATAATTGATATTTTTTCATATTTTGCCATGTATGCGATAATCCAGTATTTTGAGCCTTTAATATTGTCATTAAGTTTATCAATCTTCCAATGTTTTTTAAAATATATTATTAATCCACCATTTTTGACGAGTTTGACAATGTGCTATAATGGTCGTATTGTTTTAGTTCAATTTCACTTTCGTCTATTTCTGTATTTTCATGTTTTTCTGTCAGTATTATGAAAACAGGTTTATCTGTTTCTGCTTTTATTTCCAATTGGTTGAAGTTATTTGTTAAGCCTTGTATGTTAGTATATAACCCATGTATCTGTTTTGATCTCTTTTTTAAATTCAGTTTATTCTGATACACCGGACACGCACGGCTACTAGTGACGTGATTTTCATCAAGACCTAAATATAATCTTTTATTTTCTTTTATGCAGTTTACACATTTCATTATTGTTTCCTTGTTATAGTCTTTACTTCTGTGATTTCCATGGCATTTGAAGCATACATCTTCATTTTTGCAGTCCGACGATTTGTGGTTATATTCTTGACATTTAAAACATTGCATTATATTTGTACCATCGAATACCCTACATCTATATCATCTAACATTCAGTTTTGGAATTGCTATTACTTTCGGATATGATTCATTGTTTTTTTTTTAATTTTGCGTTAAATATTGTTCTATTATATCTTTTTGTTTCAAATATTTTAATAATATATTTTACTATTTTTCAGTATTTCGTTTTGTTTTTTTTAATTTTTCTATTAATTCTTTTCCTTGCATTTTAAAATTTAAGTATGTTATTACTATTTTCATATCAGTATCTTTTGGTACTTTTACTTCGTAGTCTTCACTAATTTCATTTTGTATTGCCTCTTTTATTTTTTCACGTTCTTCGACATTTTCACTTTGAATCACTAATGTACCGTTTTTTCTATTTTCAACATTTGTAATTTTGAAATTAATTGGATTAACTAATAATACATTGTATAATAAATTTGTTTGCAAATTAAATTATTTACAAAATTAAAGATTCTTATTCACCCCTATCGTGAAAAACAAGTGGAATTTTTGTTCCCATGAAATTTTTATTCCCCTCGAAGGGAAAAATGCTATCGTGAAACTCCCGTGAACAATTTTTTGCGCTATCAGCTCTCATGGAAAAAAGAAGAAATATTAAAAAACATTAAAAAAAAAAATTTTTGTTCAAAAATATACACGTATATTTTAAAGAAAAGTTAAAAAAAAACAAAATAAAATATATTGTATTGGAGTGACAGTTTGATTGCAACATAAGCTTGCTTATTGCGCTTTTATGTTGTAAAACAAATTCTAAAATTATTCCACCACGTCTTTGAACAGCTTCATAACCGCTCAGGCAATTGACCTGTTCTTTGCATTTTGTTGAACAATATACATATAAGTTTGTGCCTTTTTTAACGGAAACTGACCCTAAAATTAATTTTGTAAACTTCAATATTTGAATTATGAGAAGAATTACTTACATAAATGTTTTGTTCCCCAGCAAAAATAAAGTGAGAAATTCAAAGGGAAAAGTGAACAAATTACGAGGGAAAAAATTGTTCACGATAAGGGGAATTTTTTCCCGCGAACCTTTTTTTTTACGTTATTATTCTCCTATGAATTAATTTTTATCATGGGAGTTTTTCATGATCGCAAATACGTGAAAAGGGAACAAATTACGAGGGAAAAATTATTCGCGATAGGGGTGATTAATTATGAAATAATTTGAGATATTCTCATTAAAGTAGATAATGAGAATATCTGAAATTATTTTATAATTAACAATAATTTAACCCGCTACCTCGTTACTTTTCTTTCGTGGTCATATTAAAATGCCAAAGTTTATGTTTCTATGTTTTAAAAAAAATTACCAACGTTATAGGTTCTGCTCATTCGCTCAGGACCCTGCACCTATAATTTTATGTTTCTAATATCTATTATAGCAAATTAAAAAGGTACCACTTGTAGAATGAAAAAGTAAAACAAAGACATTTAGGCCCTAATCATGTGCAACGCAGCGCAACGCCAAACAATAACATTGAAAGCACAAACAATGTCATAAATATTTTGTAATTTTGTTGTTGCTTTCAACAGAAATTCATGTACCGTTTTAAAATTTTCAACGACACAAGCAATGGAGCGTTTGAAATTTTAAGACGCAATGTGAATTTCTGTAGAAAGCAACAACAAAATTACAAAATATTTATGACATTGTTTGTGCTTTCAATGTTATTCTTTGGCGTTGCGTTAGTTCTGTGGCGTTGCGCTGCGTTGTACATGATTAGGGCCTTAATTTCCCGCATTTCACCATTTTATATATTTTTTCTCCCAATTAAAATATAAAAAAATTCATTATTGTAGTGGAAGCCCATTATTGAGAACGTATATTGCGATGACTGGAGAAAAATGTTTTGTTAAGAAAGTGCCAAAAATAGGTAAAATTTTTACCCCTTAAAAAAATTTGTGTTTTTTGGATAAGTTCCAAATGTAAAACAGTTTTTATTTCTATGGTTATTGGCTTTAATTGAAAAATTAATGGTTTAATTTTAATTCTTGTTCAGAACAAAATGAATTGCGATGCCACTTTTTTTCTATTTGTACATAAAAGTTAAATTGAGCTGCCACATCATATAGTGCTTTTGCATTTATATTACAACAATTGTTTTTGGCTGAATAATTAAATAAAAAATAAATATAATTAAAAATGATAAAATCACTTTCCTGTTTTTGTCCATTTTCTTAACACACTTTTAGAAAACAATTCAATATATGTAAGTAGTTTGCTAGTTGTGCTGCCAGTTTGTATAATTGTTTACACCTGTAAACCATATGGTAGCTTTGTTTTTCCGGGAAAATTTTCTAAATAGATGAATCGTTCTATAGAACACTCTCAGAAAAAAATTATTCTTCGGACAAAAATATTGTTCGGAACGCATGGATGAATCCACGGTTAGTTTAGGAGTTATGAGGTTAGCGAATTAACTCGTTTTTACGCTATTTATCCCCTAAACATTCGAATTTCCAAAAATTCCATCTTACCTAGCATTTACACATGAAAGTAGTTTCTTGCGGGTCGCAATGCACTAAATTTGCTCACTAACACACACACAATTTTCGTACAATTAGCCAATATCTCCGGTTCAAATTTCAACCATATAACTCACAGCGTTAAGGCTGTGCGAAGATTAATCTGTCAGTCAGTCCGTAACGTTGAAATTTTATATACCTAAGTATATACATAGGTTATACATAGATTGTTAAATTAGATATTTTTGTTTTGCCTTATTAATACATTTATTGTTAACAAAGGGTTTTTTTTATCTTTTATTATTGATGAAAATCCGAATTCTTCTTTCACCTCTTAAATAAAAAAAATCCAATTCATGATTCATTTTATTCAACATAAGCAAATGTAAATTAAAATCACATAATTTTTACAGTAATGTATAAAATTTTCCCAAGTCTTAGAATAATTAATGGGTACTCAAATATTCCTGTATATTCGTCACTACTTTCACTTGGAAACTTTGGCTGGCAAAGTGTTCATTTACTTTTTTGTATTTTTGAGAGCAATTTCTTTAAATAGATACTTACTCTCTCTTTGAAAATTTCTGCAAGTAAAGTAAATGAACACACCTAGTATGAATGTAATGTATTATGGAAATGACAAGTATTTAAAAAAAAAAAATAAACTCCCTTACGACTTCATGGTTTTTTGAAATGTTTCTAAACAATAATACTTTTCATTTAGTCAGGGTTGCATTTTAACAAAAGTATGTTCATGGTGATAGTGTGACCGCAAACTGTTAGTGCTGGTTCACACTCTTCAAGTTTTAACCGCCAAGTTTTGAGTTTTTAGGAGAGAGAGAGGAAAATAAATGGCATTCTCTGCTCCCTTATCTCCTAAAAGCTCAAAACTTGACGGCTAAAACTTGAAGAGTGTGAACCAGCACCTACATATGTTACATTCGAGTTTTTGACATTCGCAGCAAAACTCATTAGAATTCTATCTCACAAATTATACGTAAGACTTGTGTGATAGTGTAAGCTAACCTTAACTGGCTATGGATACCCAGTAGGTTTGAGTCTGAATCTGACACCGAACCTACGTAGCTGCCATTGTCAGTGACGTCTTGGATCTCACACACTAACTTCTATTAAATCACTCTCGCAGTGACAGCCTGCACGGACTAGGCTGAAATTACAACTGAACCTTGGCATTAGCGTTAGAGGGGAGACCAGTTTCTTTCACCACTAACTCGCAATTCAGGTTCTCGGTACTGCTACCAACCACATTGACCTTTAATGTGGGGGAAGTAGGGCTACATTGGGGGGAAATTAGTATAGGTGATGGGAATAGGATAGGATTGGATAGCCCTTGGTTGTGCTGGCCTTAAAGCTTATGACTTCCAACTTGCTTCCGACTAGACTGGTAAAAAGCATGTTCGAGACAGACACTACAGCCGACACTTAAGCCACCACATCGGCACAAGAAAGTTATCTGGGGGGTGGACAACTACTACAAATGATTAGGTTGGGTTCCATTGGCAGCCGTACACAAGCACAACTCACGTGGGTCCATTGATTAGTTCCCGCTGTGTTACCATGTCGCACCGTCTCCCCTCTTTTACGTACCTGGCTGCTAATATTCTCACTCAGCCACCCAGTCGATTCAATAAAGGAGTGGATCCTGTTTAAATCAATATTAGAGGGACACGTTTTGTCCCCACGTTTTGTCTTGTAATGCTCGCCTAGTCCTTTTTTTCATCTATTATAGGCCAAATTTTCCTGGTTTCCCCACAGGTGGTTTCATCATGTCATTCATCTCTGACCGGCAATAAGATGAAACTTGTGTGAAATAAGTTGCTTACTCCTTGGGAGTGAAATATGTTGAATCGTTTTGATTCAAAGTGCTGCCTCCATGCGCCAACGAGTCTTCCATACTGTTCCCATGTATGTCCCTGCGTCCGGGAACCCACTTAAGGGAACCACTGAATAATGAATACTAATGTTTGAATATTTATAAGCAAATATATTTTTGTCATTTAGTTTTACTTTTTTACAAAAATTTAAAAATAAAAGTAAAAAGTATGAACTTTTTCCAAGAATGTGGAAAAAATTGCATTATAGTATGCGAGCAAAACAAAATAGAAGTCGCATGCTATTTTTTAGCTATAGTTTTAAGCTGAATAAACTTTTTTTTTTTTTTTTTTTTTTTTGCAATCTCAGTTGCAGCCTTTATACCAATCATATTAATTGTCTGCCTTCTTGCTTTTACCCCCATAATTTAAGTTTAATATTTGTTCTTACATGACTCTAACAAATAAAAAAATTTTATTTATAGAATTCTATTCCGAACACTTAATCATCAATATGATTATATTTACGATTGGACAATGTTGAAGCAAAAAACCCATCAAAGTCAACCAAATCCAGCTATATTATTGGGGCAAGCTGAAACGCGTAACGATAGAGAACGAGAAAGGGAGAAGGAAAAAGAGAAAGCCAGTGGAAAAACTATGCTCTCTGAATAAATGTGAAACAAGGAAATTTATGGTTAATGCAAAAAATAGTTGAAATGTATGAACTCATGTAAAATTCAACATTAAAAAATTTATTTTTAAAAATATGCTGCAAAAAAATTTTGCATCATTTTCTAAAATTATAATATTACGATAATTATTAATATTAATAATTTTGAATTATGTCAATAAATGCTAACTGTGTTGGAGTTAAACAATAAATATAAATCAGCTTTCTTTTATATTTTATGTATTGATTATATTGACAATTACTATAAATTAATCAGTTGTGGTTATGGATGCAAACGATACATATATGTTTATAAAACATGTATCGTTCATAAGCATCGATGTTATGTATATGTAACTAAAAAAACATCGACATCATTTGTTTCATAATATTTTTACCATTTTTAATTTATTTATTTTTTTCATTAAATCCATTATTTAAAAATATTAAAAAGTGTATTTCAATGCATAGCCGTATATATATATACATATATGTATATAAATATAGAAATGTTAAAACAACTTAGGAGATCGTGTAAAAGGGGAATAACTTTTTGAATTTTTGCAAATATTGGTTCTCCCAAGGTAATATCATGTTCACTCGGACAGCAATATTCTTGTTTCGCTGTCCTATGCCTGTTTCGCGCATGATTGAAACAACATGTTTTGCCATACAAAATTTTGAGAGCGAAACAGTTCGATTAATTTTGAAACATGCTGCGAAGCAGGAAATATTAACTATCATCTCCAATTTTTATAACAATTATCGTTAGTGTATCTGGGGGGCTACTCTCTATTGCGATGCAAATCTAAAGATCGGTAGTCCTTAATGCTTTTTGCAATTGTCTTTCGCATCTTTTTCTTTTTTTCTTTTCGCAAATCGTCATTATTTCTTTTATTTAAACCTTCCAATTTCAATTTCTTTTACATATTTTGCCATACCAAGTTGGCATTTAGCTTTCGCAGCGAAATTGTATGCGCATCGCAATAGAGAGTAGCCCCCTGAACTAGCACTCAAAAAAAATCAAAACAAAATAAAAATTAATGTTAAATAATATAAAGTGATAATTATTAAATAATATGTAAAATATTAATAAAAGTATTAAATAATATTAAAAGATTTTGTTTGTTGTGCTTAATTCCCTTTTTTAATAATTGATAAAAATACTGAAATTTATTGTTGGAGGATAAGCTGTTCCTATGCGCATTTCACTGGTTGCTTAGGCCAGATCGTCAGGAAACGTTCTCCTAAATAATTTTAGAAAAGCCAAAGCTATCAGCAAACAAAACTACAGAAGGAATGAGAATTACCTACAATACCCTCAAAAAGTTTTATTTGCAACGATATCAAAGCTTAAACAAAATACCAAACAATAAAACAGTGATGATTTTTTATCTTTTCTTACATTTTTTATTTTTATTTTTTTTTTTTTTTTATTTTTTATTTTAATACCTATCACAACAAGATATACATAAATCTTATAATTTACAGTGATAGTAAGTAACATGGCAATTGAAACATATAAACATTGTATTATTAAATTATGTTATACATACATACATTCAAATTTATAAGATAAAAAAATTAAAAAAAAAAAAAGATATAAGTTATATTAAAGATTTTTAGAATAATTTAATAATTCCTTTTTAAAGGCCGCAGTGTTGCTAAGTGTTTGAAAACGTGATGGTAATTTGTTTCAGAGACTAATTGTGTAGTTAAAGAATTGTCTTGAAGAGATAAGATATCTATATTTTTGAGAAATCAAATTTTTACCGCGTGGAGATTTGGCAAAAATAATTCTACTAAATAGATATTCTGGCTCCTTTATATAAATTATTTTATGCATCATGAGGAGGCTTTTGTATTTTAGTAAGTTTTCAAAGCACATGTCATAGAGCTGAAAGGAGTACGACGAAATACTATCAGTTCTACTACGATTAAAAACATATCTAGCTATATTATTATAGGTTACTTCAAGTCTGTGAAAATCAGTGGTGTCGCAATTTGCAAATATTTCACATCCATATAGTAAAACCGGTATTAGATAAGTTTTAGCTAATAGCAATCGCATATTAAATGGAGTGAAATTTTGAATAGCCCATAAGTTTCTTAGCATTCCATGTACCTTTCCTGCAATAATACAAATATGGTTTGACCATGAAAGCTCAGCATTGAACGTAATTCCTAAGTTTGATGCCGATGGCACAAAATTTCCCACAACAATTAGTTAGAATTCTCCCAACATTAATTGTAGCTGTAAGTGGGTAAAGAAAAAACATATTAAAAACAAAAACAAAGTACTTTTATTGTTTTCGTAAGAAAACAAAATAAAAACAATTTGTCCGTTCAGTTTTTTATGCACGTGCACTTGCAAAAATTTATTATCAAAGTTGTTTTTGGGAATACAAATATTTATTAAAAGATTTTGTTTGTTGTGCTTAATTCCCTTTTTTAATAATTGATAAAAATACTGAAATTTATTGTTGGAGGATAAGCTGTTCCTATGCGCATTTCACTGGTTGCTTAGAATTAAGCACAACAAACAAAATCTTTTAATAAATATTTGTATTCCCAAAAACAACTTTGTATTAAATAATATATTTTTAATATTTACTTTCATTTTACCTACATTTCATTTTACTAACATTTTAATCTACATATTTTAAATAGAATCACACTAATAACACACAAAAAATATCAAAATGAAACAAGAATGAATCGAAAGAACAGAATGTTTGGCAGTCTAGTTTCAGAGAGCGAAGAAAGTGGTTTATATCGTCGTATGAACATAGCATAAAATTGTGTAGGACATGGAAAAATATTCAGAAATGCAAATTTATTTTTTTGCTATCGTTAAAAAAGTACACGCGCCAAATGCCATGAAGTTTTTAATTACTGAAATTGCATTTCATGTAATTTTGAGAAGAAAGTTCCTCAAAAGTTTACTTAACTGACTTAAATCATTCAAAAATAAAAGAAAATTAAAGCATCGATGTATCGTGTTTTTACCGATGTTTTTTTTAACATCGATGCTTATCGTGGAAACAACGAGGTTTTTAAATATCAATGTTTTTCGAAACGACGTTGCATCCCTAAACATAACCGCATTATCAACAACTTCATACAAGAGGATGAAAACAAAGACAATATAGCGGTAAGACAATCGGCCTTTAAAGGTATGGTTTTGTTGTCTTTTAATTTTGTAACTTTTTGACTTGATAGGTTTTTGTAGTAAAATATAATTTTGGCATTTTTTGGACACTTTAGAAATTTTTATTAAGAATTAGCGGGTTTTTCACCCAACAATTAAGACATTGACGTTGTCAATGATCTATTTTTTTTAAATCAGAATAGGTATTTAGTTTCTGTACATTTTTTGTAAAAAATTGATCTCTTATTTAAAATTTTATTGTATAGATTTGCGAGAAGTTTGTTTTGTTGTTAAATTTTTATGTGTTTTAGTTGAGAAGGATTTAGACATTTTGTAGCCAATTTTTTTTTTGTGCCATTTTATTTTATTTGCCCATTTTTGGTCACCATGTATTGGCACCACTGCCTTTATGTGAAACTTAATATGTTTCTATGTGTCCTTGTTTAGTATTTGAGCTTTGCGAACAGTGGGACCATATACGGTTCTGTTTGAGAACCTTAATTTTTTTAATTTTTAATCTGTGAGTTTTGTAATTGAAAGTTTTGGTTTTTGACTTGGGTTTAGTAATTTTTATAGCAAAATTTACATCGAGATTTTGGGAATTCTTTCGATTTGATTTTTTAGTATATTTTACGTATTTATTGAATAGATCGGTATTGTGCTGGCTGCTTGTGTCATGACCATACCTGGTGTAGTTGCGAGAGTTCAGGAAAATGCAAACACTGTGGTAATAGGCATCGGACACGCTGCAAAAGGAGGGTTATTGACCTAGTTAGTCAAAACATGCCAGAAACAAGTGTTAGCAACATGGACCTCGTACGTCCAAATGCCGAAAGCAAAATAGACCTCGTTTGTCTAATGGCTCCACCAGGTACCTCGTTCCTCCAATGGTTATGGAGTGTAAGACCTAGTTCGTCTCAAGCTCTGGTTCTGAGCACTGTGAAGAACCGCAACACTCACCGCCGCACAGTGCTCTGTACCATAGGCAAAACTAAAGATTAATAAAGTGCTTAGAATATTTATGTTATACATATTTTTGTAAAGCTAACAAAGTACCTTAAATATATTTGTGAGTAGAATTCATTATTTTCACTTTTTATTTATAGTGGAGGTGAGCTAATTTTCTAAATAAAAAAAACCACCTTACCTGTTTTATTAAAAAAATTACCAAAAATTAATTTCTTAATATATTATTTTCAAACTTTGCAGTTTTGTTTACCACTAAACGCACAAAAAGGGGAAATTATTGTTGGTAAACAATATTACTGAGAAAAATGTTTGTACTGTCGAAAACTTTAAGATTTTTTTATTGGAGCTCCCTGAAATTGCTAAAGTTTGGTAGAGTATAATTAACTATTTCTTCAGAGTACCTTAATTTTTATTTAAGATTTTAATACTTTTTGTTTTACACTCAGTAAACAGATTAACTACACAGGACTGCGATGAAAAGGTTTTTTTACATAATTTCTTGTAAAATAAGATGTTAGTCTATATGTTTGTTGCCAATATAAACTTCGTTTAAATATACCACGTTACATATATCACATAAGCCAGCTTCAAATGCTATTTCAATTAAAATTAATTATATCTGGTTTTAGAGCATGCTAAATTACACTTCGAATAGTGTCCAATTGGATAGAAAATACCTGGGTTATAGTGAATCAAAGCTAAGATCGTATGAAAATTGTATTGCTTATCAGCAATTATTGTCACTTCGGAAGATGTCTTGTACCACAGTTAATAGCAAAATCCCTAGTTTTTTAATTCTATTGTATAGTCCATTTGATTACAACAGCCATATTTGACTGAAATCGGATAAAAGCTAAAAATTTCATAACAAGAAAACAAAAGCAATAGCATTAAACTTAAATTTTACTTAGTACCACCATCATATTTTCGCATTTTTATAGAAATGTATGCACCGAACAGCATATATAGTTATAACGCATTATTTTAGAATAACTTATTAATTTTTAGTGCATTCTAATCATAAATGCAGCTAAAAAATAGTTTTTAAGAAAAGGATATATGGGAGGTAGGCATGTCTTGCACCCAATGCAACAATATTTGCAACAACGATAGAACGTGAAATTTAACAGACAGATATTAGTGTTTGCTACATTATGATATAAATTGTGGCTAAAAATCAAATTTTTTAATTCAGGATGTATGGTAGGCATATCCTTGCAGCGATTTTTCTCAAACTTCAAATTTTTTTTTAACTTACCCGTTAAGTATAAGTATACTTAATTTCGTCGTTCTGCGATAAGAACTCTAGTTTTGCCAATTCACTATATGGGAACAGAGCACTGTGAGCCGCCACCGTTAAATACTCAACGATCCAGTTAAGCATGAGTCCACCGTCGAAGACACTAGATAGTGGGTAGGAAGGGAAAATTGCCACCAACTGCAGTTTATTGGATTTTTGCAAGTTTTTAAAAATCTACAACATATATATTTTATGGGTATTTGTTTTTCCTTTCTTTAAGTAGATTTCCGTGTGGTTTTTGGATTGCTATACAGCAAGGCCGGCGGGATGTTCACGTCTGAACCGATGGCAGCGGATTTACCATCCCTGGCGTTAGATAAGGTTAGGTTAAGAAGGGTTATGCGACCAAGGGCACACCTCCACTCGGAGACCAATGCGGTCCATTGTGAATCCCTTCAGTAAGGAGGTAGAGAAACGAAAGAATTGAAGAAGGAAAGAAATAAACAGATAGATAGAGTAAAATATAAAAGAAGGTACTACGTAGGAAAGTTACTCCATTCTTAGTCCCCTCAACAGAAACAGCCGTCCTATTTCCCTGACAAACCCCAGTAAAACGACTGGATTACATCCAGCGATGCACCCAGTTCGTCGTGAAATCTATCCCCCAGCCATTTCTGTCTGAGACCCTGCATCCTAGGACATTGGCACAGTAATGGTCAACCGTCTTCAGCTCCTCAGAATCATCGCATGATCTGCAGAAGTCCGGTATTGCATTGTCCCATTTACTCGTAAAATCCCTAACAGAACAATGACCCGTCAAGAACCCTATAAGTGTCCTGAGACCACTCCTATCCAATCCCAGCAGAACCTTGGTTGCCCCTGCGTCCAATCCAGGCCATAGTGCCCTAGACACCCTGCAATCCGTTCTGTCTTTCCAGGATAAGTTAACGTCATCACTGAATATTTCCTGTATCACCTCATAGTAGTGAAATGGGGGGGCTTTACCCCCGTCCCTTACCATTAAGTCCAGACTCGAACCATCACGCGATTTCGTCCGTCACCTCATGCCATCCACCTTGCAGTGTCCGGGTACCCAACACAGCCTTAATGTGAATACCTCCATGAGTTTCCTCAGAGGCCATATTGCCCTAGAAGACATAGTGCGCTAGACACCCTGCAATTCGTTCTGTCTTTCTAGGATCAGTTAACGTCATCACGGAATCTTTCCCGTATCACCTCAAAGTAGTGACATAGGGGGGGCTTTATCCCCGTCCCTTACTATTAAGTTCAGATTCAACCCCTCTCGCTATTTCGTCCGCCACCTCATTGTCATCTACCTTGCAATGTCCGGGTAACCAACACAGCCTTAATGTGAATACCTCCATGATTTTCCTCAGAGCATCCCTACACCGTGCCATCAGGCACGATCGCACCGAATAATTTGTCAATGCCCTAAGCGGTGCCACACACGATGTGATTCAGTATCACCTCCGTCGCCCTCCAGATCGCTAGGATCTCAGATTGGAAAACATTGCGCACTCATCTGGGATTCTGAATTACCTTTTTACGTCAGTGTCCGCAATATAAACCCTGGCGCCAGTGCCTGTTTCCATCTTAGATCCATCCGTAAATACTACCCACCTTTCAAACAGTCCAATGGATCCACGCCAGACTTCTATATCCGGGAACTCCACTGGTGGTGTTATACCGAAGTCTAGGGCCATAGACCTATGATCCGAAATTCCCTCGAGAATACTACCCTGATCACGCAGACCACTTCGTACAAAATTCTTGTGCGATCATCCCGCCTGGGTCTAACTAATGAAGACTCGTATTCTAAATAAGTTCCTAGGGGACAGATATATTAGGATCGCCCAACATCACCTGAATAATTTTACCGATCGTGGACAGAAATTTTCCCCTGACCAGAAGAACTATGTCATCCGAATAGGCAACGACTTTCCTGCCCATGGAATCAAAGGACCAGAGAATCACGTTGACCGCGAGCAGCCAAAGTAAAGGCGATATAACCCCTACTTGTGGTGTCCCCTAGGTAACCCTCCTCCTTATCTTTTGATCGCCTAGACTAAAGTTGATAATCCTGCTACTAAGCATGCAGACTATCCACTGCACCAGAAAGTCTAACGCCCAGCTCCACCAACGATTCCTTAATCGCCTCAATCCTAATGTTATTAAAGGCTCCTTCTATGTTTAGAAACGCGGGCCGTGGTCAATTATACCCACCACCTCATGTAGCGCACTCTCAACAGATTAACCCTTAAGGTATGCATGTTGAGCGTTGCTAATAAGGTGGGTATCATTATTACTCCTAAGATGGTCTCTCGAGTGTCTTAAATAAGAATAAAGACAGAATAATTGGCCTCAAATTTCCCGGCTACGAGTGGCCTGCCCTACCAGTCGGTTAAAAAAATTACCCTGACCTCTCTCCACCCTCTAGGCAGATACCTCCTACTGAGACATTTCCTAAATATATTCACGAGCAGAAATAATGCGTCGTCCGGGATATTGCAGAGCATGGCCGGAAAAATACCGTCCGGACCCGGTGATTTATATGGGTCGAAGGTATTGTCAGCCCACTCAAGCTTCTCCCTTGTGACTATTTCCTCGATGCAGGCGGTTTCCGTAAACCCAGGAAAGTGCGCCTCCATGAGTAAGGTTAGGGTCCCAGAGCTAGACTCAGTCCATGAGCCGCCATTCCTTTAAATATACCCTAGGATCTTGGGGTAAAATCCGTCGGTATCTAGACATCTCGTTGACATTATAAATGGATTCACAGAACTCCCTCCATGAGAGCCGCTTTGCCCTTTTTAGATCCGCCTTATTCTTATTGAAATGCGCTCTGTTCCAATCACCCGGTGCTCCCGTGCGCTTGGCCCTGTTAAACAGCCTCCTTACCGTTGACCTTTAAACCTGAAGCTCCCTGGTCCACCATTTGGGCTGTTCACGTCTACCCGGAAAAGTAACCGGGCAAGTCAGCTCATGGCTCCCTCTAAGCAGACGAGTGAATCTGTTCACATCACCTTCCACATCAGTTGACAGCAAGTCGCACAGGGCCCATTGCGCCAACCTAGAGCGGACCTTTCATTAAAGAAGTCCCAATCCGTCCTCCTCGGGTTCCTAAACGGATAAACCCTAGACAGGTCAAAATTCAGTGTAAAGTTTATACGGCTATGATCTGAAAAAGTACAGTCCATTGTCACACTCCAATCCACAACAAGTTGCTTGTCGCGGTTCACTTATGTCAGATCTATAACTGCCTGCCTATCCTTATTTCTGAACGTCGGAGTGTTACCCATATTACAGATAATATAATTGTTAGTAGTTATAAAATCATACATTAACTCACCCCTTTTGTTAATATCAGCGCTCCCCCATTGGTTATGATGTGCATTTGCATCACACCCCAAAACCAGGATGGCAGCACTCCTTGCATACGCTACCAATTCATCCACCTCTTCGCCAGGTGGAAGAATTGGTAGCGGTGTATATGCCTCGTACGCCATATACACCGAAGCCAGTGTAAGAGTACGTTTACCTTTGGCTTCTCTATTACCGACGGTCAAGTTACCGCACCTGAAAGAATCAGAGATGAGAAAATTCAATTCATTCCTCGCTAGCTTACACGTTCTTACCTTGTTCTTTGTGGACGGGACAAACAGAGTGTATCCCGTAATCTTTAACTCGCAAACCTTAATCTTATTTATCCAAGGCTCTTGGATAAGGGCTACGTCTTCATACATATTAATCTGTGATAGAGTGACGTGTGAAAAAGGCCCAAATCAGTTGCGATGGCAGCTTTCGAAGAAAAACAAAAAGTCAATGATCTATTTTTTTTAAATCAGAATAGGTATTTAGTTTCTGTACATTTTTTTGTAAAAAATTGATCTCTTATTTAAACTTTTATTGTATAGATTTGCGAGAAGTTTGTTTTGTTGTTAAATTTTTATGTGTTTTAGTTGAGAAGGATTTAGACATTTTGTAGCCAATTTTTTTTTGTGCCATTTTATTTTATTTGCCCATTTTTGGTCACCATGTATTGGCACCACTGCCTTTATGTGAAACTTAATATGTTTCTATGTGTCCTTGTTTAGTATTTGAGCTTTGCGAACAGTGGGACCATATACGGTTCTGTTTGAGAACCTTAATTTTTTTAATTTTTAATCTGTGAGTTTTGTAATTGAAAGTTTTGGTTTTTGACTTGGGTTTAGTAATTTTTATAGCAAAATTTACATCGAGATTTTGGGAATTCTTTCGATTTGATTTTTTAGTATATTTTACGTATTTATTGAATAGATCGGTATTGTGCTGGCTGCTTGAGTCATGACCATACCTGGGGGGTTACCGCGTATTTCGATTCGAAAGAAATAATTTACGAGTTCGAACAATTTGTACTGTGTATTACGATTTTCGTACAATTTGTTTCGAATGAACGGAAATTTTTTATACACTATCGAAAACCAAAAATCCCTTTCGAAACGGCAACTCTCTATTACGAACAATAAAAATCCCTTTCGAAAGTGCAACTCTGTATTACGAAAACACGAGTCTGTTAAGCAAAAAGTGTTAGGAAATTGTTCGAAAGCTATTTTGTTGGTGACAAAGTGAACGAAAAACAAAAAATGTAAATATTTAAATCTTTCAAGATAAATAAAAGCGTAAAACAAACAAATTAAACCAAATAATGCTATATTTGATATAAACTAAATAATTACTAATGTTATTATTGTAAATGTTTTAATATTTGTGGTCTTGAAATTTGCAAAAAAAAATATATTAAAAAAAATATGTACATATGTATGTATGTACATGTACAAAAAGCAGTATAAAGAAGTGATTGACTTTTTCTTTGGAATCTTCAAACCACAGGGAAATGCAATCAGTTTTAATTAAAAAAAATCACTATTATAACATTTTTACACATTGAATAGTATATAATATTTCTTTTGTTTTGGGATATTTTCGTCCATTTTTGTATTTTAGTAACAGTGCTACCAACTTTTTATCAAATTTCCCATTTGTTTATAAATACAACTCTGTCATCGTTTCGAACGAGTTACGCAGTACGGTTCAACTTTCGAATCGGAAATTGCTTTCGAAAAATGTTTCGTTTCGAATCGAAATACGCGGTAACCCCCCTGGTGTAGTTGCGAGAGTTCAGGAAAATGCAAACACTGTGGTAATAGGCATCGGACACGCTGCAAAAGGAGGGTTATTGACCTAGTTAGTCAAAACATGCCAGAAACAAGTGTTAGCAACATGGACCTCGTACGTCCAAATGCCGAAAGCAAAATAGACCTCGTTTGTCTAATGGCTCCACCAGGTACCTCGTTCCTCCAATGGTTATGGAGTGTAAGACCTAGTTCGTCTCAAGCTCTGGTTCTGAGCACTGTGAAGAACCGCAACACTCACCGCCGCACAGTGCTCTGTACCATAAAGACTAAACTAAAGATTAATAAAGTGCTTAGAATATTTATGTTATACATATTTTTGTAAAGCTAACAAAGTACCTTAAATATATTTGTGAGTAGAATTCATTATTTTCACTTTTTATTTATAGTGGAGGTGAGCTAATTTTCTAAATAAAAAAAACCACCTTACCTGTTTTATTAAAAAAATTACCAAAAATTAATTTCTTAATATATTATTTTCAAACTTTGCAGTTTTGTTTACCACTAAACGCACAAAAAGGGGAAATTATTGTTGGTAAACAATATTACTGAGAAAAATGTTTGTACTGTCGAAAACTTTAAGATTTTTTTATTGGAGCTCCCTGAAATTGCTAAAGTTTGGTAGAGTATAATTAACTATTTCTTCAGAGTACCTTAATTTTTATTTAAGATTTTAATACTTTTTGTTTTACACTCAGTAAACAGATTAACTACACAGGACTGCGATGAAAAGGTTTTTTTACATAATTTCTTGTAAAATAAGATGTTAGTCTATATGTTTGTTGCCAATATAAACTTCGTTTAAATATACCACGTTACATATATCACATAAGCCAGCTTCAAATGCTATTTCAATTAAAATTAATTATATCTGGTTTTAGAGCATGCTAAATTACACTTCGAATAGTGTCCAATTGGATAGAAAATACCTGGGTTATAGTGAATCAAAGCTAAGATCGTATGAAAATTGTATTGCTTATCAGCAATTATTGTCACTTCGGAAGATGTCTTGTACCACAGTTAATAGCAAAATCCCTAGTTTTTTAATTCTATTGTATAGTCCATTTGATTACAACAGCCATATTTGACTGAAATCGGATAAAAGCTAAAAATTTCATAACAAGAAAACAAAAGCAATAGCATTAAACTTAAATTTTACTTAGTACCACCATCATATTTTCGCATTTTTATAGAAATGTATGCACCGAACAGCATATATAGTTATAACGCATTATTTTAGAATAACTTATTAATTTTTAGTGCATTCTAATCATAAATGCAGCTAAAAAATAGTTTTTAAGAAAAGGATATATGGGAGGTAGGCATGTCTTGCACCCAATGCAACAATATTTGCAACAACGATAGAACGTGAAATTTAACAGACAGATATTAGTGTTTGCTACATTATGATATAAATTGTGGCTAAAAATCAAATTTTTTAATTCAGGATGTATGGTAGGCATATCCTTGCAGCGATTTTTCTCAAACTTCAAATTTTTTTTTAACTTACCCGTTAAGTATAAGTATACTTAATTTCGTCGTTCTGCGATAAGAACTCTAGTTTTGCCAATTCACTATATGGGAACAGAGCACTGTTAGCCGCCACCGTTAAATACTCAACGATCCAGTTAAGCATGAGTCCACCGTCGAAGACACTAGATAGTGGGTAGGAAGGGAAAATTGCCACCAACTGCAGTTTATTGGATTTTTGCAAGTTTTTAAAAATCTACAACATATATATTTTATGGGTATTTGTTTTTCCTTTCTTTAAGTAGATTTCCGTGTGGTTTTTGGATTGCTATACAGCAAGGCCGGCGGGATGTTCACGTCTGAACCGATGGCAGCGGATTTACCATCCCTGGCGTTAGATAAGGTTAGGTTAAGAAGGGTTATGCGACCAAGGGCACACCTCCACTCGGAGACCAATGCGGTCCATTGTGAATCCCTTCAGTAAGGAGGTAGAGAAACGAAAGAATTGAAGAAGGAAAGAAATAAACAGATAGATAGAGTAAAATATAAAAGAAGGTACTACGTAGGAAAGTTACTCCATTCTTAGTCCCCTCAACAGAAACAGCCGTCCTATTTCCCTGACAAACCCCAGTAAAACGACTGGATTACATCCAGCGATGCACCCAGTTCGTCGTGAAATCTATCCCCCAGCCATTTCTGTCTGAGACCCTGCATCCTAGGACATTGGCACAGTAATGGTCAACCGTCTTCAGCTCCTCAGAATCATCGCATGATCTGCAGAAGTCCGGTATTGCATTGTCCCATTTACTCGTAAAATCCCTAACAGAACAATGACCCGTCAAGAACCCTATAAGTGTCCTGAGACCACTCCTATCCAATCCCAGCAGAACCTTGGTTGCCCCTGCGTCCAATCCAGGCCATAGTGCCCTAGACACCCTGCAATCCGTTCTGTCTTTCCAGGATAAGTTAACGTCATCACTGAATATTTCCTGTATCACCTCATAGTAGTGAAATGGGGGGGCTTTACCCCCGTCCCTTACCATTAAGTCCAGACTCGAACCATCACGCGATTTCGTCCGTCACCTCATGCCATCCACCTTGCAGTGTCCGGGTACCCAACACAGCCTTAATGTGAATACCTCCATGAGTTTCCTCAGAGGCCATATTGCCCTAGAAGACATAGTGCGCTAGACACCCTGCAATTCGTTCTGTCTTTCTAGGATCAGTTAACGTCATCACGGAATCTTTCCCGTATCACCTCAAAGTAGTGACATAGGGAGGGCTTTATCCCCGTCCCTTACTATTAAGTTCAGATTCAACCCCTCTCGCTATTTCGTCCGCCACCTCATTGTCATCTACCTTGCAATGTCCGGGTAACCAACACAGCCTTAATGTGAATACCTCCATGATTTTCCTCAGAGCATCCCTACACCGTGCCATCAGGCACGATCGCACCGAATAATTTGTCAATGCCCTAAGCGGTGCCACACACGATGTGATTCAGTATCACCTCCGTCGCCCTCCAGATCGCTAGGATCTCAGATTGGAAAACATTGCGCACTCATCTGGGATTCTGAATTACCTTTTTACGTCAGTGTCCGCAATATAAACCCTGGCGCCAGTGCCTGTTTCCATCTTAGATCCATCCGTAAATACTACCCACCTTTCAAACAGTCCAATGGATCCACGCCAGACTTCTATATCCGGGAACTCCACTGGTGGTGTTATACCGAAGTCTAGGGCCATAGACCTATGATCCGAAATTCCCTCGAGAATACTACCCTGATCACGCAGACCACTTCGTACAAAATTCTTGTGCGATCATCCCGCCTGGGTCTAACTAATGAAGACTCGTATTCTAAATAAGTTCCTAGGGGACAGATATATTAGGATCGCCCAACATCACCTGAATAATTTTACCGATCGTGGACAGAAATTTTCCCCTGACCAGAAGAACTATGTCATCCGAATAGGCAACGACTTTCCTGCCCATGGAATCAAAGGACCAGAGAATCACGTTGACCGCGAGCAGCCAAAGTAAAGGCGATATAACCCCTACTTGTGGTGTCCCCTAGGTAACCCTCCTCCTTATCTTTTGATCGCCTAGACTAAAGTTGATAATCCTGCTACTAAGCATGCAGACTATCCACTGCACCAGAAAGTCTTTAACGCCCAGCTCCACCAACGATTCCTTAATCGCCTCAATCCTAATGTTATTAAAGGCTCCTTCTATGTTTAGAAACGCGGGCCGTGGTCAATTATACCCACCACCTCATGTAGCGCACTCTCAACAGATTAACCCTTAAGGTATGCATGTTGAGCGTTGCTAATAAGGTGGGTATCATTATTACTCCTAAGATGGTCTCTCGAGTGTCTTAAATAAGAATAAAGACAGAATAATTGGCCTCAAATTTCCCGGCTACGAGTGGCCTGCCCTACCAGTCGGTTAAAAAAATTACCCTGACCTCTCTCCACCCTCTAGGCAGATACCTCCTACTGAGACATTTCCTAAATATATTCACGAGCAGAAATAATGCGTCGTCCGGGATATTGCAGAGCATGGCCGGAAAAATACCGTCCGGACCCGGTGATTTATATGGGTCGAAGGTATTGTCAGCCCACTCAAGCTTCTCCCTTGTGACTATTTCCTCGATGCAGGCGGTTTCCGTAAACCCAGGAAAGTGCGCCTCCATGAGTAAGGTTAGGGTCCCAGAGCTAGAGTCAGTCCATGAGCCGCCATTCCTTTAAATATACCCTAGGATCTTGGGGTAAAATCCGTCGGTATCTAGACATCTCGTTGACATTATAAATGGATTCACAGAACTCCCTCCATGAGAGCCGCTTTGCCCTTTTTAGATCCGCCTTATTCTTATTGAAATGTGCTCTGTTCCAATCACCCGGTGCTCCCGTGCGCTTGGCCCTGTTAAACAGCCTCCTTACCGTTGACCTTTAAACCTGAAGCTCCCTGGTCCACCATTTGGGCTGTTCACGTCTACCCGGAAAAGTAACCGGGCAAGTCAGCTCATGGCTCCCTCTAAGCAGACGAGTGAATCTGTTCACATCACCTTCCACATCAGTTGACAGCAAGTCGCACAGGGCCCATTGCGCCAACCTAGAGCGGACCTTTCATTAAAGAAGTCCCAATCCGTCCTCCTCGGGTTCCTAAACGGATAAACCCTAGACAGGTCAAAATTCAGTGTAAAGTTTATACGGCTATGATCTGAAAAAGTACAGTCCATTGTCACACTCCAATCCACAACAAGTTGCTTGTCGCGGTTCACTTATGTCAGATCTATAACTGCCTGCCTATCCTTATTTCTGAACGTCGGAGTGTTACCCATATTACAGATAATATAATTGTTAGTAGTTATAAAATCATACATTAACTCACCCCTTTTGTTAATATCAGCGCTCCCCCATTGGTTATGATGTGCATTTGCATCACACCCCAAAACCAGGATGGCAGCACTCCTTGCATACGCTACCAATTCATCCACCTCTTCGCCAGGTGGAAGAATTGGTAGCGGTGTATATGCCTCGTACGCCATATACACCGAAGCCAGTGTAAGAGTACGTTTACCTTTGGCTTCTCTATTACCGACGGTCAAGTTACCGCACCTGAAAGAATCAGAGATGAGAAAATTCAATTCATTCCTCGCTAGCTTACACGTTCTTACCTTGTTCTTTGTGGACGGGACAAACAGAGTGTATCCCGTAATCTTTAACTCGCAAACCTTAATCTTATTTATCCAAGGCTCTTGGATAAGGGCTACGTCTTCATACATATTAATCTGTGATAGAGTGACGTGTGAAAAAGGCCCAAATCAGTTGCGATGGCAGCTTTCGAAGAAAAACAAAAAGTCAATGATCTATTTTTTTTAAATCAGAATAGGTATTTAGTTTCTGTACATTTTTTTGTAAAAAATTGATCTCTTATTTAAACTTTTATTGTATAGATTTGCGAGAAGTTTGTTTTGTTGTTAAATTTTTATGTGTTTTAGTTGAGAAGGATTTAGACATTTTGTAGCCAATTTTTTTTTGTGCCATTTTATTTTATTTGCCCATTTTTGGTCACCATGTATTGGCACCACTGCCTTTATGTGAAACTTAATATGTTTCTATGTGTCCTTGTTTAGTATTTGAGCTTTGCGAACAGTGGGACCATATACGGTTCTGTTTGAGAACCTTAATTTTTTTAATTTTTAATCTGTGAGTTTTGTAATTGAAAGTTTTGGTTTTTGACTTGGGTTTAGTAATTTTTATAGCAAAATTTACATCGAGATTTTGGGAATTCTTTCGATTTGATTTTTTAGTATATTTTACGTATTTATTGAATAGATCGGTATTGTGCTGGCTGCTTGAGTCATGACCATACCTGGGGGGTTACCGCGTATTTCGATTCGAAAGAAATAATTTACGAGTTCGAACAATTTGTACTGTGTATTACGATTTTCGTACAATTTGTTTCGAATGAACGGAAATTTTTTATACACTATCGAAAACCAAAAATCCCTTTCGAAACGGCAACTCTCTATTACGAACAATAAAAATCCCTTTCGAAAGTGCAACTCTGTATTACGAAAACACGAGTCTGTTAAGCAAAAAGTGTTAGGAAATTGTTCGAAAGCTATTTTGTTGGTGACAAAGTGAACGAAAAACAAAAAATGTAAATATTTAAATCTTTCAAGATAAATAAAAGCGTAAAACAAACAAATTAAACCAAATAATGCTATATTTGATATAAACTAAATAATTACTAATGTTATTATTGTAAATGTTTTAATATTTGTGGTCTTGAAATTTGCAAAAAAAAATATATTAAAAAAAATATGTACATATGTATGTATGTACATGTACAAAAAGCAGTATAAAGAAGTGATTGACTTTTTCTTTGGAATCTTCAAACCACAGGGAAATGCAATCAGTTTTAATTAAAAAAAATCACTATTATAACATTTTTACACATTGAATAGTATATAATATTTCTTTTGTTTTGGGATATTTTCGTCCATTTTTGTATTTTAGTAACAGTGCTACCAACTTTTTATCAAATTTCCCATTTGTTTATAAATACAACTCTGTCATCGTTTCGAACGAGTTACGCAGTACGGTTCAACTTTCGAATCGGAAATTGCTTTCGAAAAATGTTTCGTTTCGAATCGAAATACGCGGTAACCCCCCTGGTGTAGTTGCGAGAGTTCAGGAAAATGCAAACACTGTGGTAATAGGCATCGGACACGCTGCAAAAGGAGGGTTATTGACCTAGTTAGTCAAAACATGCCAGAAACAAGTGTTAGCAACATGGACCTCGTACGTCCAAATGCCGAAAGCAAAATAGACCTCGTTTGTCTAATGGCTCCACCAGGTACCTCGTTCCTCCAATGGTTATGGAGTGTAAGACCTAGTTCGTCTCAAGCTCTGGTTCTGAGCACTGTGAAGAACCGCAACACTCACCGCCGCACAGTGCTCTGTACCATAAAGACTAAACTAAAGATTAATAAAGTGCTTAGAATATTTATGTTATACATATTTTTGTAAAGCTAACAAAGTACCTTAAATATATTTGTGAGTAGAATTCATTATTTTCACTTTTTATTTATAGTGGAGGTGAGCTAATTTTCTAAATAAAAAAACCACCTTACCTGTTTTATTAAAAAAATTACCAAAAATTAATTTCTTAATATATTATTTTCAAACTTTGCAGTTTTGTTTACCACTAAACGCACAAAAAGGGGAAATTATTGTTGGTAAACAATATTACTGAGAAAAATGTTTGTACTGTCGAAAACTTTAAGATTTTTTTATTGGAGCTCCCTGAAATTGCTAAAGTTTGGTAGAGTATAATTAACTATTTCTTCAGAGTACCTTAATTTTTATTTAAGATTTTAATACTTTTTGTTTTACACTCAGTAAACAGATTAACTACACAGGACTGCGATGAAAAGGTTTTTTTTACATAATTTCTTGTAAAATAAGATGTTAGTCTATATGTTTGTTGCCAATATAAACTTCGTTTAAATATACCACGTTACATATATCACATAAGCCAGCTTCAAATGCTATTTCAATTAAAATTAATTATATCTGGTTTTAGAGCATGCTAAATTACACTTCGAATAGTGTCCAATTGGATAGAAAATACCTGGGTTATAGTGAATCAAAGCTAAGATCGTATGAAAATTGTATTGCTTATCAGCAATTATTGTCACTTCGGAAGATGTCTTGTACCACAGTTAATAGCAAAATCCCTAGTTTTTTAATTCTATTGTATAGTCCATTTGATTACAACAGCCATATTTGACTGAAATCGGATAAAAGCTAAAAATTTCATAACAAGAAAACAAAAGCAATAGCATTAAACTTAAATTTTACTTAGTACCACCATCATATTTTCGCATTTTTATAGAAATGTATGCACCGAACAGCATATATAGTTATAACGCATTATTTTAGAATAACTTATTAATTTTTAGTGCATTCTAATCATAAATGCAGCTAAAAAATAGTTTTTAAGAAAAGGATATATGGGAGGTAGGCATGTCTTGCACCCAATGCAACAATATTTGCAACAACGATAGAACGTGAAATTTAACAGACAGATATTAGTGTTTGCTACATTATGATATAAATTGTGGCTAAAAATCAAATTTTTTAATTCAGGATGTATGGTAGGCATATCCTTGCAGCGATTTTTCTCAAACTTCAAATTTTTTTTTAACTTACCCGTTAAGTATAAGTATACTTAATTTCGTCGTTCTGCGATAAGAACTCTAGTTTTGCCAATTCACTATATGGGAACAGAGCACTGTGAGCCGCCACCGTTAAATACTCAACGATCCAGTTAAGCATGAGTCCACCGTCGAAGACACTAGATAGTGGGTAGGAAGGGAAAATTGCCACCAACTGCAGTTTATTGGATTTTTGCAAGTTTTTAAAAATCTACAACATATATATTTTATGGGTATTTGTTTTTCCTTTCTTTAAGTAGATTTCCGTGTGGTTTTTGGATTGCTATACAGCAAGGCCGGCGGGATGTTCACGTCTGAACCGATGGCAGCGGATTTACCATCCCTGGCGTTAGATAAGGTTAGGTTAAGAAGGGTTATGCGACCAAGGGCACACCTCCACTCGGAGACCAATGCGGTCCATTGTGAATCCCTTCAGTAAGGAGGTAGAGAAACGAAAGAATTGAAGAAGGAAATAAATAAACAGATAGATAGAGTAAAATATAAAAGAAGGTACTACGTAGGAAAGTTACTCCATTCTTAGTCCCCTCAACAGAAACAGCCGTCCTATTTCCCTGACAAACCCCAGTAAAACGACTGGATTACATCCAACGATGCACCCAGTTCGTCGTGAAATCTATCCCCCAGCCATTTCTGTCTGAGACCCTGCATCCTAGGACATTGGCACAGTAATGGTCAACCGTCTTCAGCTCCTCAGAATCATCGCATGATCTGCAGAAGTCCGGTATTGCATTGTCCCATTTACTCGTAAAATCCCTAACAGAACAATGACCCGTCAAGAACCCTATAAGTGTCCTGAGACCACTCCTATCCAATCCCAGCAGAACCTTGGTTGCCCCTGCGTCCAATCCAGGCCATAGTGCCCTAGACACCCTGCAATCCGTTCTGTCTTTCCAGGATAAGTTAACGTCATCACTGAATATTTCCTGTATCACCTCATAGTAGTGAAATGGGGGGGCTTTACCCCCGTCCCTTACCATTAAGTCCAGACTCGAACCATCACGCGATTTCGTCCGTCACCTCATGCCATCCACCTTGCAGTGTCCGGGTACCCAACACAGCCTTAATGTGAATACCTCCATGAGTTTCCTCAGAGGCCATATTGCCCTAGAAGACATAGTGCGCTAGACACCCTGCAATTCGTTCTGTCTTTCTAGGATCAGTTAACGTCATCACGGAATCTTTCCCGTATCACCTCAAAGTAGTGACATAGGGGGGGCTTTATCCCCGTCCCTTACTATTAAGTTCAGATTCAACCCCTCTCGCTATTTCGTCCGCCACCTCATTGTCATCTACCTTGCAATGTCCGGGTAACCAACACAGCCTTAATGTGAATACCTCCATGATTTTCCTCAGAGCATCCCTACACCGTGCCATCAGGCACGATCGCACCGTATAATTTGTCAATGCCCTAAGCGGTGCCACACACGATGTGATTCAGTATCACCTCCGTCGCCCTCCAGATCGCTAGGATCTCAGATTGGAAAACATTGCGCACTCATCTGGGATTCTGAATTACCTTTTTACGTCAGTGTCCGCAATATAAACCCTGGCGCCAGTGCCTGTTTCCATCTTAGATCCATCCGTAAATACTACCCACCTTTCAAACAGTCCAATGGATCCACGCCAGACTTCTATATCCGGGAACTCCACTGGTGGTGTTATACCGAAGTCTAGGGCCATAGACCTATGATCCGAAATTCCCTCGAGAATACTACCCTGATCACGCAGACCACTTCGTACAAAATTCTTGTGCGATCATCCCGCCTGGGTCTAACTAATGAAGACTCGTATTCTAAATAAGTTCCTAGGGGACAGATATATTAGGATCGCCCAACATCACCTGAATAATTTTACCGATCGTGGACAGAAATTTTCCCCTGACCAGAAGAACTATGTCATCCGAATAGGCAACGACTTTCCTGCCCATGGAATCAAAGGACCAGAGAATCACGTTGACCGCGAGCAGCCAAAGTAAAGGCGATATAACCCCTACTTGTGGTGTCCCCTAGGTAACCCTCCTCCTTATCTTTTGATCGCCTAGACTAAAGTTGATAATCCTGCTACTAAGCATGCAGACTATCCACTGCACCAGAAAGTCTTTAACGCCCAGCTCCACCAACGATTCCTTAATCGCCTCAATCCTAATGTTATTAAAGGCTCCTTCTATGTTTAGAAACGCGGGCCGTGGTCAATTATACCCACCACCTCATGTAGCGCACTCTCAACAGATTAACCCTTAAGGTATGCATGTTGAGCGTTGCTAATAAGGTGGGTATCATTATTACTCCTAAGATGGTCTCTCGAGTGTCTTAAATAAGAATAAAGACAGAATAATTGGCCTCAAATTTCCCGGCTACGAGTGGCCTGCCCTACCAGTCGGTTAAAAAAATTACCCTGACCTCTCTCCACCCCCTAGGCAGATACCTCCTACTGAGACATTTCCTAAATATATTCACGAGCAGAAATAATGCGTCGTCCGGGATATTGCAGAGCATGGCCGGAAAAATACCGTCCGGACCCGGTGATTTATATGGGTCGAAGGTATTGTCAGCCCACTCAAGCTTCTCCCTTGTGACTATTTCCTCGATGCAGGCGGTTTCCGTAAACCCAGGAAAGTGCGCCTCCATGAGTAAGGTTAGGGTCCCAGAGCTAGACTCAGTCCATGAGCCGCCATTCCTTTAAATATACCCTAGGATCTTGGGGTAAAATCCGTCGGTATCTAGACATCTCGTTGACATTATAAATGGATTCACAGAACTCCCTCCATGAGAGCCGCTTTGCCCTTTTTAGATCCGCCTTATTCTTATTGAAATGTGCTCTGTTCCAATCACCCGGTGCTCCCGTGCGCTTGGCCCTGTTAAACAGCCTCCTTACCGTTGACCTTTAAACCTGAAGCTCCCTGGTCCACCATTTGGGCTGTTCACGTCTACCCGGAAAAGTAACCGGGCAAGTCAGCTCATGGCTCCCTCTAAGCAGACGAGTGAATCTGTTCACATCACCTTCCACATCAGTTGACAGCAAGTCGCACAGGGCCCATTGCGCCAACCTAGAGCGGACCTTTCATTAAAGAAGTCCCAATCCGTCCTCCTCGGGTTCCTAAACGGATAAACCCTAGACAGGTCAAAATTCAGTGTAAAGTTTATACGGCTATGATCTGAAAAAGTACAGTCCATTGTCACACTCCAATCCACAACAAGTTGCTTGTCGCGGTTCACTTATGTCAGATCTATAACTGCCTGCCTATCCTTATTTCTGAACGTCGGAGTGTTACCCATATTACAGATAATATAATTGTTAGTAGTTATAAAATCATACATTAACTCACCCCTTTTGTTAATATCAGCGCTCCCCCATTGGTTATGATGTCAATTTCCATCACACCCCAAAACCAGGATGGCAGCACTCCTTGCATACGCTACCAATTCATCCACCTCTTCGCCAGGTGGAAGAATTGGTAGCGGTGTATATGCCTCGTACGCCATATACACCGAAGCCAGTGTAAGAGTACGTTTACCTTTGGCTTCTCTATTACCGACGGTCAAGTTACCGCACCTGAAAGAATCAGAGATGAGAAAATTCAATTCATTCCTCGCTAGCTTACACGTTCTTACCTTGTTCTTTGTGGACGGGACAAACAGAGTGTATCCCGTAATCTTTAACTCGCAAACCTTAATCTTATTTATCCAAGGCTCTTGGATAAGGGCTACGTCTTCATACATATTAATCTGTGATAGAGTGACGTGTGAAAAAGGCCCAAATCAGTTGCGATGGCAGCTTTCGAAGAAAAACAAAAAGTCAATGATCTATTTTTTTTAAATCAGAATAGGTATTTAGTTTCTGTACATTTTTTTGTAAAAAATTGATCTCTTATTTAAAATTTTATTGTATAGATTTGCGAGAAGTTTGTTTTGTTGTTAAATTTTTATGTGTTTTAGTTGAGAAGGATTTAGACATTTTGTAGCCAATTTTTTTTTGTGCCATTTTATTTTATTTGCCCATTTTTGGTCACCATGTATTGGCACCACTGCCTTTATGTGAAACTTAATATGTTTCTATGTGTCCTTGTTTAGTATTTGAGCTTTGCGAACAGTGGGACCATATACGGTTCTGTTTGAGAACCTTAATTTTTTTAATTTTTAATCTGTGAGTTTTGTAATTGAAAGTTTTGGTTTTTGACTTGGGTTTAGTAATTTTTATAGCAAAATTTACATCGAGATTTTGGGAATTCTTTCGATTTGATTTTTTAGAATATTTTACGTATTTATTGAATAGATCGGTATTGTGCTGGCTGCTTGAGTCATGACCATACCTGGTGTAGTTGCGAGAGTTCAGGAAAATGCAAACACTGTGGTAATAGGCATCGGACACGCTGCAAAAGGAGGGTTATTGACCTAGTTAGTCAAAACATGCCAGAAACAAGTGTTAGCAACATGGACCTCGTACGTCCAAATGCCGAAAGCAAAATAGACCTCGTTTGTCTAATGGCTCCACCAGGTACCTCGTTCCTCCAATGGTTATGGAGTGTAAGACCTAGTTCGTCTCAAGCTCTGGTTCTGAGCACTGTGAAGAACCGCAACACTCACCGCCGCACAGTGCTCTGTACCATAGGCAAAACTAAAGATTAATAAAGTGCTTAGAATATTTATGTTATACATATTTTTGTAAAGCTAACAAAGTACCTTAAATATATTTGTGAGTAGAATTCATTATTTTCACTTTTTATTTATAGTGGAGGTGAGCTAATTTTCTAAATAAAAAAAACCACCTTACCTGTTTTATTAAAAAAATTACCAAAAATTAATTTCTTAATATATTATTTTCAAACTTTGCAGTTTTGTTTACCACTAAACGCACAAAAAGGGGAAATTATTGTTGGTAAACAATATTACTGAGAAAAATGTTTGTACTGTCGAAAACTTTAAGATTTTTTTATTGGAGCTCCCTGAAATTGCTAAAGTTTGGTAGAGTATAATTAACTATTTCTTCAGAGTACCTTAATTTTTATTTAAGATTTTAATAATTTTTGTTTTACACTCAGTAAACAGATTAACTACACAGGACTGCGATGAAAAGGTTTTTTTACATAATTTCTTGTAAAATAGGATGTTAGTCTATATGTTTGTTGCCAATATAAACTTCGTTTAAATATACCACGTTACATATATCACATAAGCCAGCTTCAAATGCTATTTCAATTAAAATTAATTATATCTGGTTTAAGAGCATGCTAAATTACACTTCGAATAGTGTCCAATTGGATAGAAAATACCTGGGTTATAGTGAATCAAAGCTAAGATCGTATGAAAATTGTATTGCTTATCAGCAATTATTGTCACTTCGGAAGATGTCTTGTACCACAGTTAATAGCAAAATCCCTAGTTTTTTAATTCTATTGTATAGTCCATTTGATTACAACAGCCATATTTGACTGAAATCGGATAAAAGCTAAAAATTTCATAACAAGAAAACAAAAGCAATAGCATTAAACTTAAATTTTACTTAGTACCACCATCATATTTTCGCATTTTTATAGAAATGTATGCACCGAACAGCATATATAGTTATAACGCATTATTTTAGAATAACTTATTAATTTTTAGTGCATTCTAATCATAAATGCAGCTAAAAAATAGTTTTTAAGAAAAGGATATATGGGAGGTAGGCATGTCTTGCACCCAATGCAACAATATTTGCAACAACGATAGAACGTGAAATTTAACAGACAGATATTAGTGTTTGCTACATTATGATATAAATTGTGGCTAAAAATCAAATTTTTTAATTCAGGATGTATGGTAGGCATATCCTTGCAGCGATTTTTCTCAAACTTCAAATTTTTTTTTAACTTACCCGTTAAGTATAAGTATACTTAATTTCGTCGTTCTGCGATAAGAACTCTAGTTTTGCCAATTCACTATATGGGAACAGAGCACTGTGAGCCGCCACCGTTAAATACTCAACGATCCAGTTAAGCATGAGTCCACCGTCGAAGACACTAGATAGTGGGTAGGAAGGGAAAATTGCCACCAACTGCAGTTTATTGGATTTTTGCAAGTTTTTAAAAATCTACAACATATATATTTTATGGGTATTTGTTTTTCCTTTCTTTAAGTAGATTTCCGTGTGGTTTTTGGATTGCTATACAGCAAGGCCGGCGGGATGTTCACGTCTGAACCGATGGCAGCGGATTTACCATCCCTGGCGTTAGATAAGGTTAGGTTAAGAAGGGTTATGCGACCAAGGGCACACCTCCACTCGGAGACCAATGCGGTCCATTGTGAATCCCTTCAGTAAGGAGGTAGAGAAACGAAAGAATTGAAGAAGGAAAGAAATAAACAGATAGATAGAGTAAAATATAAAAGAAGGTACTACGTAGGAAAGTTACTCCATTCTTAGTCCCCTCAACAGAAACAGCCGTCCTATTTCCCTGACAAACCCCAGTAAAACGACTGGATTACATCCAGCGATGCACCCAGTTCGTCGTGAAATCTATCCCCCAGCCATTTCTGTCTGAGACCCTGCATCCTAGGACATTGGCACAGTAATGGTCAACCGTCTTCAGCTCCTCAGAATCATCGCATGATCTGCAGAAGTCCGGTATTGCATTGTCCCATTTACTCGTAAAATCCCTAACAGAACAATGACCCGTCAAGAACCCTATAAGTGTCCTGAGACCACTCCTATCCAATCCCAGCAGAACCTTGGTTGCCCCTGCGTCCAATCCAGGCCATAGTGCCCTAGACACCCTGCAATCCGTTCTGTCTTTCCAGGATAAGTTAACGTCATCACTGAATATTTCCTGTATCACCTCATAGTAGTGAAATGGGGGGGCTTTACCCCCGTCCCTTACCATTAAGTCCAGACTCGAACCATCACGCGATTTCGTCCGTCACCTCATGCCATCCACCTTGCAGTGTCCGGGTACCCAACACAGCCTTAATGTGAATACCTCCATGAGTTTCCTCAGAGGCCATATTGCCCTAGAAGACATAGTGCGCTAGACACCCTGCAATTCGTTCTGTCTTTCTAGGATCAGTTAACGTCATCACGGAATCTTTCCCGTATCACCTCAAAGTAGTGACATAGGGGGGGCTTTATCCCCGTCCCTTACTATTAAGTTCAGATTCAACCCCTCTCGCTATTTCGTCCGCCACCTCATTGTCATCTACCTTGCAATGTCCGGGTAACCAACACAGCCTTAATGTGAATACCTCCATGATTTTCCTCAGAGCATCCCTACACCGTGCCATCAGGCACGATCGCACCGTATAATTTGTCAATGCCCTAAGCGGTGCCACACACGATGTGATTCAGTATCACCTCCGTCGCCCTCCAGATCGCTAGGATCTCAGATTGGAAAACATTGCGCACTCATCTGGGATTCTGAATTACCTTTTTACGTCAGTGTCCGCAATATAAACCCTGGCGCCAGTGCCTGTTTCCATCTTAGATCCATCCGTAAATACTACCCACCTTTCAAACAGTCCAATGGATCCACGCCAGACTTCTATATCCGGGAACTCCACTGGTGGTGTTATACCGAAGTCTAGGGCCATAGACCTATGATCCGAAATTCCCTCGAGAATACTACCCTGATCACGCAGACCACTTCGTACAAAATTCTTGTGCGATCATCCCGCCTGGGTCTAACTAATGAAGACTCGTATTCTAAATAAGTTCCTAGGGGACAGATATATTAGGATCGCCCAACATCACCTGAATAATTTTACCGATCGTGGACAGAAATTTTCCCCTGACCAGAAGAACTATGTCATCCGAATAGGCAACGACTTTCCTGCCCATGGAATCAAAGGACCAGAGAATCACGTTGACCGCGAGCAGCCAAAGTAAAGGCGATATAACCCCTACTTGTGGTGTCCCCTAGGTAACCCTCCTCCTTATCTTTTGATCGCCTAGACTAAAGTTGATAATCCTGCTACTAAGCATGCAGACTATCCACTGCACCAGAAAGTCTTTAACGCCCAGCTCCACCAACGATTCCTTAATCGCCTCAATCCTAATGTTATTAAAGGCTCCTTCTATGTTTAGAAACGCGGGCCGTGGTCAATTATACCCACCACCTCATGTAGCGCACTCTCAACAGATTAACCCTTAAGGTATGCATGTTGAGCGTTGCTAATAAGGTGGGTATCATTATTACTCCTAAGATGGTCTCTCGAGTGTCTTAAATAAGAATAAAGACAGAATAATTGGCCTCAAATTTCCCGGCTACGAGTGGCCTGCCCTACCAGTCGGTTAAAAAAATTACCCTGACCTCTCTCCACCCCCTAGGCAGATACCTCCTACTGAGACATTTCCTAAATATATTCACGAGCAGAAATAATGCGTCGTCCGGGATATTGCAGAGCATGGCCGGAAAAATACCGTCCGGACCCGGTGATTTATATGGGTCGAAGGTATTGTCAGCCCACTCAAGCTTCTCCCTTGTGACTATTTCCTCGATGCAGGCGGTTTCCGTAAACCCAGGAAAGTGCGCCTCCATGAGTAAGGTTAGGGTCCCAGAGCTAGACTCAGTCCATGAGCCGCCATTCCTTTAAATATACCCTAGGATCTTGGGGTAAAATCCGTCGGTATCTAGACATCTCGTTGACATTATAAATGGATTCACAGAACTCCCTCCATGAGAGCCGCTTTGCCCTTTTTAGATCCGCCTTATTCTTATTGAAATGTGCTCTGTTCCAATCACCCGGTGCTCCCGTGCGCTTGGCCCTGTTAAACAGCCTCCTTACCGTTGACCTTTAAACCTGAAGCTCCCTGGTCCACCATTTGGGCTGTTCACGTCTACCCGGAAAAGTAACCGGGCAAGTCAGCTCATGGCTCCCTCTAAGCAGACGAGTGAATCTGTTCACATCACCTTCCACATCAGTTGACAGCAAGTCGCACAGGGCCCATTGCGCCAACCTAGAGCGGACCTTTCATTAAAGAAGTCCCAATCCGTCCTCCTCGGGTTCCTAAACGGATAAACCCTAGACAGGTCAAAATTCAGTGTAAAGTTTATACGGCTATGATCTGAAAAAGTACAGTCCATTGTCACACTCCAATCCACAACAAGTTGCTTGTCGCGGTTCACTTATGTCAGATCTATAACTGCCTGCCTATCCTTATTTCTGAACGTCGGAGTGTTACCCATATTACAGATAATATAATTGTTAGTAGTTATAAAATCATACATTAACTCACCCCTTTTGTTAATATCAGCGCTCCCCCATTGGTTATGATGTCAATTTCCATCACACCCCAAAACCAGGATGGCAGCACTCCTTGCATACGCTACCAATTCATCCACCTCTTCGCCAGGTGGAAGAATTGGTAGCGGTGTATATGCCTCGTACGCCATATACACCGAAGCCAGTGTAAGAGTACGTTTACCTTTGGCTTCTCTATTACCGACGGTCAAGTTACCGCACCTGAAAGAATCAGAGATGAGAAAATTCAATTCATTCCTCGCTAGCTTACACGTTCTTACCTTGTTCTTTGTGGACGGGACAAACAGAGTGTATCCCGTAATCTTTAACTCGCAAACCTTAATCTTATTTATCCAAGGCTCTTGGATAAGGGCTACGTCTTCATACATATTAATCTGTGATAGAGTGACGTGTGAAAAAGGCCCAAATCAGTTGCGATGGCAGCTTTCGAAGAAAAACAAAAAGTCAATGATCTATTTTTTTTAAATCAGAATAGGTATTTAGTTTCTGTACATTTTTTTGTAAAAAATTGATCTCTTATTTAAAATTTTATTGTATAGATTTGCGAGAAGTTTGTTTTGTTGTTAAATTTTTATGTGTTTTAGTTGAGAAGGATTTTTGTAGCCAATTTTTTTTTGTGCCATTTTATTTTATTTGCCCATTTTTGGTCACCATGTATTGGCACCACTGCCTTTATGTGAAACTTAATATGTTTCTATGTGTCCTTGTTTAGTATTTGAGCTTTGCGAACAGTGGGACCATATACGGTTCTGTTTGAGAACCTTAATTTTTTTAATTTTTAATCTGTGAGTTTTGGTTTTTGACTTGGGTTTAGTAATTTTTATAGCAAAATTTACATCGAGATTTTGGGAATTCTTTCGATTTGATTTTTTAGTATATTTTACGTATTTATTGAATAGATCGGTATTGTGCTGGCTGCTTGAGTCATGACCATACCTGGGGGGTTACCGCGTATTTCGATTCGAAAGAAATAATTTACGAGTTCGAACAATTTGTACTGTGTATTACGATTTTCGTACAATTTGTTTCGAATGAACGGAAATTTTTTATACACTATCGAAAACCAAAAATCCCTTTCGAAACGGCAACTCTCTATTACGAACAATAAAAATCCCTTTCGAAAGTGCAACTCTGTATTACGAAAACACGAGTCTGTTAAGCAAAAAGTGTTAGGAAATTGTTCGAAAGCTATTTTGTTGGTGACAAAGTGAACGAAAAACAAAAAATGTAAATATTTAAATCTTTCAAGATAAATAAAAGCGTAAAACAAACAAATTAAACCAAATAATGCTATATTTGATATAAACTAAATAATTACTAATGTTATTATTGTAAATGTTTTAATATTTGTGGTCTTGAAATTTGCAAAAAAAAATATATTAAAAAAAATATGTACATATGTATGTATGTACATCAGGGGTTTCCATTTCTTTGCACAATTGTGCACACTACTACTAACACATATTTTTATACTCTTCAATTCAGTCGTCGATGTGACTTCGACAAGTGTGCATGTCTAGCGGATGCTATATTATTTTGTTTCAGCTTACACTCAAAAATACTGTGCGGTCAAAAATGCTTTTGGTAACATCCAATGCCTTGCGTGCAATTTTTATTTAGAGTTTCAATTTTAAGACTTAAATGTAGAATAATGTAACATTTCATAAGTTTACATGCAAAGCAAAGAACTTTGTAAAATGGTAATTATTTTAGATTTAAAAGCAATTTTTAATATTTCAGATAAAAAATTTCAAAATGTCTAACAGTACTATGTGGAAGAGCTGCTAGTCACATTTATTATAGGTTTTATTTTACATTCGTATATGGATTCGGTTCTTATAATTTTACAGCACTTTTTTATTTTTTCTTATGCAATACTAAAAATTATTATTATAAATTATTATCTGATCACTAATTCCACTAACACCGTGGTAATAGTTATAAAACAGATTACCCATTTTTTTTGTTTAAAAATATTAATGTGTTCTTATAAAAAGAATTAAAAACTCTGCTAATTTTTTTATTGAGTGTGATTATACATTATGCTGTTAAAAATAATTATATATTTATTTGATTATACATTTTTAATTCTGTAAATAACTTAAAATTATATAAAAATTCATATGTAACGTGAATCCTAATCAACACAAATTTCAAATTTTCAAATAATATCTACATTGTTTTGCATTTAAGCTAACGATATGTGATTCGTTTGTGAAAAAAATTCTTTGATGCCTGTAAAAGGGTCCCTTTTTCTTTCGTTAAAAAGACGTACCTAAATGCAGAAATTATTAAGAAAAAAAAATAGCCACAAGAATTGGTTGGTATTTTGTGCTTGTAAAAATATTTTTTTTCTGTACCAATCGCGTCGGTAGGTTTTTTTCTTTGAAAACACTTTTTTAAGTAAGTAAAAATATTTAAAAAACAAGTTAAAAAAGTCTTGTTTTCCTACAATTTATGTGTAAACCTATACACATAAAAGCAAATGTGACACCAGGTAAATTTTTTGGGTAAGAAGATGTGTTTTATTGATGTATTAATGAAGCGTTATTGTTTGGCACTATTTTTATTGCTTACTTTTTTATGCTACAATTATATGACAGAGTCCAAAGAGTTAACCTTACTAATTTATGGTATTTATTTAACGTACATAATTTTGACCTGTCATAATGACTTTCTACATTTTTGCAGGCACTCAGGTGCGCATTTGGTATTTTGTAAAAAGTTATGATATACCATTAGCAAGAATTAAAACGAATGCAGATGTTTGAAGTATGAGTAACCCAACAACGTGAATAACTTTTCTATTTTACTTACCACTATGAATACCCTAACTTTTTACTAAAATAACTTTTTCACGTTATAATTCTCATGTAGTTTATTTTATTTTTGAATAAATAGACCAGGGAAATACATTTCTATGCACAATTGTGTATACCACTACTAATACATATTTTTGTTTCAGGTTAACAGAAAAAACTTTATGATGGCACTTAAAAAATATTGTGCGGTCAAAAACGCTTTTGGTAACATACAATGCCTTATATGCTATGCAACATTTAAGGAAGGGACGGAATATGTTATTAAACGGCATTGCGATCGTTTTCATAATAATATAAATAATTTAAATGATAAGGAAAGAGAATACCTGTTTTATAAAAATAAAACAATTTTTTTAGAAAAATTGAAAAAGTGGTTATTAGTAGAGGAAATTTATGAACCAAAATCAGTTCCCAAATTGAAAAAGGAGATGTCAAGTTTAGTAATATTGGAAATTGTTAAGAAAGGAAGACCATTGTGGGATGGTGTTTTTATCAAGCAATTGCTAAAAAAAATTTGGGAAAGGCTTAATTATAATACTAAATTTATAAAGTCTCTTCCCCTGTCCAGTCAAACTGTAGACCGTCGTACTGTTCAATTAGGAACATGTGTAGAATCTGTAATTAGGGAAAAAGTAATTAGTTGCGAATTTTTTTCAATTTGTTTAGACGAAAGCACTGACATAAATGATCTGTGTGAACTTGTAATTTGTATTCGATGCGTAGACAACGAATACACTATTTTTGAGTCCATGTTTACTTTAGAAACATTTTATGGAAATGTAACTGGTACGTTGTTGAATGATGTTGTCACAGAAAAGCTTCTTTCCATTGTAGACATAAACAAATTTGCTGGAGTCTGCACAGATGGAGCCAATGTAATGTTGGGCAAATATAATGGGCTTATAGGCCAATTAAAAAAAACACGAATTTGCAGTTCATAATTTTCACTGCATAATTCATCAGACCTCTCTTGCATCGAAATTCATAAATGATACCCCAGCTATGAAGACAGCAGAAGATATAATAAATAAAATTCGAGGCGGACATCAAGCGCTTACCCACCGAAAATTTGTAACCTTTTTAAAAAACAAAAATGTTGTGAATTGTGACCTGATAATGTTTACAGAAGTTCGGTGGCTAAGTCGCGGTGATTGCCTGAATAGACTTTATGATTTAAGAGAAGAAGTTCTTCAGTTCCTAGAAACTGAGAAAATAGAAAAAGTTTTAATACAGTGTTTAAAAGACAATAATTTTGTTTTAGACTTAGCTTTTTTGGCAGATACGACAAGTATGTTAAATGAACTTAATTTGGAATTGCAAGGAAAGGAACGCAATATATGCGACTTGTCAAAAATCATTCACAATTTTAAAACAAAACTTTTTCTAATTTTTTCCCAAATTAAAACTGGTGATTTTTCCAATTTTCCAAAAACTTCACTTGTTTTTAGAAATCTCGAAATCGACAAAAGATATGAATATGCCGAAATATTTGAAACACTTTTCAATAATTTTCAAGACAGGTTTCAAGATTTTGTAATTTTACAACCGCTATAAGATCTTTTCGAAAACCCTTTTCGTTGCGATGTAAGCAACTACGAATTTGATATTCAATCAGAACTAATCATACTACGAAGCGAAGTAAATGCTCCAGACGAAAATAATATTGTAGAGTTCTGGAAAGATTTGGATGGCGAGTTCTATCCTGAACTAAAAAAAATTCATTTAAGTGTCTCTCTTTATTCGGCACTACTTACCTATGCGAACAAATTTTTTCGGATTTAAAATTTATTTGTTCCAAGCAACGTAATAAATTAAGTTCATCCCATTTGAAAAGCATTCTACTATTACGAAACTGCCATAAAAGTATAAATTTAGAAGATTTTATTTTATAAGTTGTATAACACAAGGGAACAAAATTAAACATTTTTTGTGTTGATAGAAAATGTGTAGCAGTTCTTTACCAATTCAATGTCGCTGATTTTAAAACTGCACTTTTTTTTCTATCAGCTGTGATTTGCGTGCAATATTTATTTTTTATGAATTTTTAAAACATAAAAATCTTTAATTTTTTTACAATTGTTTGATAAGATATTTGAAACTGATTTAGAGTCAAAAAGCTTCCGAATAAAAAAAGTGCAGTTTTAAAATCAGCGACATTGAATTGGTAAAGAATTGCTACAAATTTTTTATCAACACAAAAAATTTTATATTTTGTACCTTTGTGTTATACAACTTATAAAATATATTACTAACATTTTATTTCGGCTGTAAATGAATGCATTCTCTCAATTTGTTTACTCTCTGGTACTCACTAATACACAACCAAAAAATTTTTGGAAATCCCTGATGTACATGTACAAAAAGCAGTATAAAGAAGTGATTGACTTTTTCTTTGGAATCTTCAAACCACAGGGAAATGCAATCAGTTTTAATTAAAAAAAATCACTATTATAACATTTTTACACATTGAATAGTATTTAATATTTCTTTTGTTTTGGGATATTTTCGTCCATTTTTGTATTTTAGTAACAGTGCTACCAACTTTTTATCAAATTTCCCATTTGTTTATAAATACAACTCTGTCATCGTTTCGAACGAGTTACGCAGTACGGTTCAACTTTCGAATCGGAAATTGCTTTCGAAAAATGTTTCGTTTCGAATCGAAATACGCGGTAACCCCCCTGGTGTAGTTGCGAGAGTTCAGGAAAATGCAAACACTGTGGTAATAGGCATCGGACACGCTGCAAAAGGAGGGTTATTGACCTAGTTAGTCAAAACATGCCAGAAACAAGTGTTAGCAACATGGACCTCGTACGTCCAAATGCCGAAAGCAAAATAGACCTCGTTTGTCTAATGGCTCCACCAGGTACCTCGTTCCTCCAATGGTTATGGAGTGTAAGACCTAGTTCGTCTCAAGCTCTGGTTCTGAGCACTGTGAAGAACCGCAACACTCACCGCCGCACAGTGCTCTGTACCATAAAGACTAAACTAAAGATTAATAAAGTGCTTAGAATATTTATGTTATACATATTTTTGTAAAGCTAACAAAGTACCTTAAATATATTTGTGAGTAGAATTCATTATTTTCACTTTTTATTTATAGTGGAGGTGAGCTAATTTTCTAAATAAAAAAAACCACCTTACCTGTTTTATTAAAAAAATTACCAAAAATTAATTTCTTAATATATTATTTTCAAACTTTGCAGTTTTGTTTACCACTAAACGCACAAAAAGGGGAAATTATTGTTGGTAAACAATATTACTGAGAAAAATGTTTGTACTGTCGAAAACTTTAAGATTTTTTTATTGGAGCTCCCTGAAATTGCTAAAGTTTGGTAGAGTATAATTAACTATTTCTTCAGAGTACCTTAATTTTTATTTAAGATTTTAATACTTTTTGTTTTACACTCAGTAAACAGATTAACTACACAGGACTGCGATGAAAAGGTTTTTTTACATAATTTCTTGTAAAATAGGATGTTAGTCTATATGTTTGTTGCCAATATAAACTTCGTTTAAATATACCACGTTACATATATCACATAAGCCAGCTTCAAATGCTATTTCAATTAAAATTAATTATATCTGGTTTTAGAGCATGCTAAATTACACTTCGAATAGTGTCCAATTGGATAGAAAATACCTGGGTTATAGTGAATCAAAGCTAAGATCGTATGAAAATTGTATTGCTTATCAGCAATTATTGTCACTTCGGAAGATGTCTTGTACCACAATTTAAAAGCAAAATCCCTAGTTTTTTAATTCTATTGTATAGTCCATTTGATTACAACAGCCATATTTGACTGAAATCGGATAAAAGCTAAAAATTTCATAACAAGAACACAAAAGCAATAGCATTAAACTTAAATTTTACTAGTACCACCATCATATTTTCGCATTTTTATAGAAATGTATGCACCGAACAGCATATATAGTTATAACGCATTATTTTAGAATAACTTATTAATTTTTAGTGCATTCTAATCATAAATGCAGCTAAAAAATAATTTTTAAGAAAAGGATATATGGGAGGTAGGCATGTCTTGCACCCAATGCAACAATATTTGCAACAACGATAGAACGTGAAATTTAACAGACAGATATTAGTGTTTGCTACATTATGATATAAATTGTGGCTAAAAATCAAATTTTTTAATTCAGGATGTATGGTAGGCATATCCTTGCAGCGATTTTTCTCAAACTTCAAATTTTTTTTTAACTTACCCGTTAAGTATAAGTATACTTAATTTCGTCGTTCTGCGATAAGAACTCTAGTTTTGCCAATTCACTATATGGGAACAGAGCACTGTGAGCCGCCACCGTTAAATACTCAACGATCCAGTTAAGCATGAGTCCACCGTCGAAGACACTAGATAGTGGGTAGGAAGGGAAAATTGCCACCAACTGCAGTTTATTGGATTTTTGCAAGTTTTTAAAAATCTACAACATATATATTTTATGGGTATTTGTTTTTCCTTTAAGTAGATTTCCGTGTGGTTTTTGGATTGCTATACAGCAAGGCCGGCGGGATGTTCACGTCTGAACCGATGGCAGCGGATTTACCATCCCTGGCGTTAGATAAGGTTTGGTTAAGAAGGGTTATGCGACCAAGGGCACACCTCCACTCGGAGACCAATGCGGTCCATTGTGAATCCCTTCAGTAAGGAGGTAGAGAAACGAAAGAATTGAAGAAGGAAAGAAATAAACAGATAGATAGAGTAAAAGATAAAAGAAGGTACTACGTAGGAAAGTTACTCCATTCTTAGTCCCCTCAACAGAAACAGCCGTCCTATTTCCCTGACAAACCCCAGTAAAACGACTGGATTACATCCAGCGATGCACCCAGTTCGTCGTGAAATCTATCCCCCAGCCATTTCTGTCTGAGACCCTGCATCCTAGGACATTGGCACAGTAATGGTCAACCGTCTTCAGCTCCTCAGAATCATCGCATGATCTGCAGAAGTCCGGTATTGCATTGTCCCATTTACTCGTAAAATCCCTAACAGAACAATGACCCGTCAAGAACCCTATAAGTGTCCTGAGACCACTCCTATCCAATCCCAGCAGAACCTTGTTTGCCCCTGCGTCCAATCCAGGCCATAGTGCCCTAGACACCCTGCAATCGGTTCTGTCTTTCCAGGATAAGTTAACGTCATCACTGAATATTTCCTGTATCACCTCATAGTAGTGAAATGGGGGGGCTTTACCCCCGTCCCTTACCATTAAGTCCAGACTCGAACCATCACGCGATTTCGTCCGTCACCTCATTGCCATCCACCTTGCAGTGTCCGGGTACCCAACACAGCCTTAATGTGAATACCTCCATGAGTTTCCTCAGAGGCCATATTGCCCTAGAAGACATAGTGCGCTAGACACCCTGCAATTCGTTCTGTCTTTCTAGGATCAGTTAACGTCATCACGGAATCTTTCCCGTATCACCTCAAAGTAGTGACATAGGGGGGGCTTTATCCCCGTCCCTTACTATTAAGTTCAGATTCAACCCCTCTCGCTATTTCGTCCGCCACCTCATTGTCATCTACCTTGCAATGTCCGGGTAACCAACACAGCCTTAATGTGAATACCTCCATGATTTTCCTCAGAGCATCCCTACACCGTGCCATCAGGCACGATCGCACCGTATAATTTGTCAATGCCCTAAGCGATGCCACACACGATGTGATTCAGTATCACCTCCGTCGCCCTCCAGATCGCTAGGATCTCAGATTGGAAAACATTGCGCACTCATCTGGGATTCTGAATTACCTTTTTACGTCAGTGTCCGCAATATAAACCCTGGCGCCAGTGCCTGTTTCCATCTTAGATCCATCCGTAAATACTACCCACCTTTCAAACAGTCCAATGGATCCACGCCAGACTTCTATATCCGGGAACTCCACTGGTGGTGTTATACCGAAGTCTAGGGCCATAGACCTATGATCCGAAATTCCCTCGAGAATACTACCCTGATCACGCAGACCCACTTCGTACAAAATTCTTGTGCGATCATCCCGCCTGGGTCTAACTAATGAAGACTCGTATTCTAAATAAGTTCCTAGGGGACAGATATATTAGGATCGCCCAACATCACCTGAATAATTTTACCGATCGTGGACAGAAATTTTCCCCTGACCAGAAGAACTATGTCATCCGAATAGGCAACGACTTTCCTGCCCATGGAATCAAAGGACCAGAGAATCACGTTGACCGCGAGCAGCCAAAGTAAAGGCGATATAACCCCTACTTGTGGTGTCCCCTAGGTAACCCTCCTCCTTATCTTTTGATCGCCTAGACTAAAGTTGATAATCCTGCTACTAAGCATGCAGACTATCCACTGCACCAGAAAGTCTTTAACGCCCAGCTCCACCAACGATTCCTTAATCGCCTCAATCCTAATGTTATTAAAGGCTCCTTCTATGTTTAGAAACGCGGGCCGTGGTCAATTATACCCACCACCTCATGTAGCGCACTCTCAACAGATTAACCCTTAAGGTATGCATGTTGAGCGTTGCTAATAAGGTGGGTATCATTATTACTCCTAAGATGGTCTCTCGAGTGTCTTAAATAAGAATAAAGACAGAATAATTGGCCTCAAATTTCCCGGCTACGAGTGGCCTGCCCTACCAGTCGGTTAAAAAAATTACCCTGACCTCTCTCCACCCCCTAGGCAGATACCTCCTACTGAGACATTTCCTAAATATATTCACGAGCAGAAATAATGCGTCGTCCGGGATATTGCAGAGCATGGCCGGAAAAATACCGTCCGGACCCGGTGATTTATATGGGTCGAAGGTATTGTCAGCCCACTCAAGCTTCTCCCTTGTGACTATTTCCTCGATGCAGGCGGTTTCCGTAAACCCAGGAAAGTGCGCCTCCATGAGTAAGGTTAGGGTCCCAGAGCTAGACTCAGTCCATGAGCCGCCATTCCTTTAAATATACCCTAGGATCTTGGGGTAAAATCCGTCGGTATCTAGACATCTCGTTGACATTATAAATGGATTCACAGAACTCCCTCCATGAGAGCCGCTTTGCCCTTTTTAGATCCGCCTTATTCTTATTGAAATGCGCTCTGTTCCAATCACCCGGTGCTCCCGTGCGCTTGGCCCTGTTAAACAGCCTCCTTACCGTTGACCTTTAAACCTGAAGCTCCCTGGTCCACCATTTGGGCTGTTCACGTCTACCCGGAAAAGTAACCGGGCAAGTCAGCTCATGGCTCCCTCTAAGCAGACGAGTGAATCTGTTCACATCACCTTCCACATCAGTTGACAGCAAGTCGCACAGGGCCCATTGCGCCAACCTAGAGCGGACCTTTCATTAAAGAAGTCCCAATCCGTCCTCCTCGGGTTCCTAAACGGATAAACCCTAGACAGGTCAAAATTCAGTGTAAAGTTTATACGGCTATGATCTGAAAAAGTACAGTCCATTGTCACACTCCAATCCACAACAAGTTGCTTGTCGCGGTTAACTTATGTCAGATCTATAACTGCCTGCCTATCCTTATTTCTGAACGTCGGAGTGTTACCCATATTACAGATAATATAATTGTTAGTAGTTATAAAATCATACATTAACTCACCCCTTTTGTTAATATCAGCGCTCCCCCATTGGTTATGATGTGCATTTGCATCACACCCCAAAACCAGGATGGCAGCACTCCTTGCATACGCTACCAATTCATCCACCTCTTCGCCAGGTGGAAGAATTGGTAGCGGTGTATATGCCTCGTACGCCATATACACCGAAGCCAGTGTAAGAGTACGTTTACCTTTGGCTTCTCTATTACCGACGGTCAAGTTACCGCACCTGAAAGAATCAGAGATGAGAAAATTCAATTCATTCCTCGCTAGCTTACACGTTCTTACCTTGTTCTTTGTGGACGGGACAAACAGAGTGTATCCCGTAATCTTTAACTCGCAAACCTTAATCTTATTTATCCAAGGCTCTTGGATAAGGGCTACGTCTTCATACATATTAATCTGTGATAGAGTGACGTGTGAAAAAGGCCCAAATCAGTTGCGATGGCAGCTTTCGAAGAAAAACAAAAAGTCAATGATCTATTTTTTTTTAAATCAGAATAGGTATTTAGTTTCTGTACATTTTTTTGTAAAAAATTGATCTCTTATTTAAAATTTTATTGTATAGATTTGCGAGAAGTTTGTTTTGTTGTTAAATTTTTATGTGTTTTAGTTGAGAAGGATTTAGACATTTTGTAGCCAATTTTTTTTTGTGCCATTTTATTTTATTTGCCCATTTTTGGTCACCATGTATTGGCACCACTGCCTTTATGTGAAACTTAATATGTTTCTATGTGTCCTTGTTTAGTATTTGAGCTTTGCGAACAGTGGGACCATATACGGTTCTGTTTGAGAACCTTAATTTTTTTAATTTTTAATCTGTGAGTTTTGTAATTGAAAGTTTTGGTTTTTGACTTGGGTTTAGTAATTTTTATAGCAAAATTTACATCGAGATTTTGGGAATTCTTTCGATTTGATTTTTTAGAATATTTTACGTATTTATTGAATAGATCGGTATTGTGCTGGCTGCTTGAGTCATGACCATACCTGGTGTAGTTGCGAGAGTTCAGGAAAATGCAAACACTGTGGTAATATGCATCGGACACGCTGCAAAAGGAGTGTTATTGACCTAGTTAGTCAAAACATGCCAGAAACAAGTGTTAGCAACATGGACCTCGTACGTCCAAATGCCGAAAGCAAAATAGACCTCGTTTGTCTAATGGCTCCACCAGGTACCTCGTTCCTCCAATGGTTATGGAGTGTAAGACCTAGTTCGTCTCAAGCTCTGGTTCTGAGCACTGTGAAGAACCGCAACACTCACCGCCGCACAGTGCTCTGTACCATAGGCAAAACTAAAGATTAATAAAGTGCTTAGAATATTTATGTTATACATATTTTTGTAAAGCTAACAAAGTACCTTAAATATATTTGTGAGTAGAATTCATTATTTTCACTTTTTATTTATAGTGGAGGTGAGCTAATTTTCTAAATAAAAAAAACCACCTTACCTGTTTTATTAAAAAAATTACCAAAAATTAATTTCTTAATATATTATTTTCAAACTTTGCAGTTTTGTTTACCACTAAACGCACAAAAAGGGGAAATTATTGTTGGTAAACAATATTACTGAGAAAAATGTTTGTACTGTCGAAAACTTTAAGATTTTTTTATTGGAGCTCCCTGAAATTGCTAAAGTTTGGTAGAGTATAATTAACTATTTCTTCAGAGTACCTTAATTTTTATTTAAGATTTTAATACTTTTTGTTTTACACTCAGTAAACAGATTAACTACACAGGACTGCGATGAAAAGGTTTTTTTACATAATTTCTTGTAAAATAGGATGTTAGTCTATATGTTTGTTGCCAATATAAACTTCGTTTAAATATACCACGTTACATATATCACATAAGCCAGCTTCAAATGCTATTTCAATTAAAATTAATTATATCTGGTTTAAGAGCATGCTAAATTACACTTCGAATAGTGTCCAATTGGATAGAAAATACCTGGGTTATAGTGAATCAAAGCTAAGATCGTATGAAAATTGTATTGCTTATCAGCAATTGTTGTCACTTCGGAAGATGTCTTGAACCACAATTTAAAAGCAAAATCCCTAGTTTTTTAATTCTATTGTATAGTCCATTTGATTACAACAGCCATATTTGACTGAAATCGGATAAAAGCTAAAAATTTCATAACAAGAAAACAAAAGCAATAGCATTAAACTTAAATTTTACTAGTACCACCATCATATTTTCGCATTTTTATAGAAATGTATGCACCGAACAGCATATATAGTTATAACGCATTATTTTAGAATAACTTATTAATTTTTAGTGCATTCTAATCATAAATGCAGCTAAAAAATAATTTTTAAGAAAAGGATATATGGGAGGTAGGCATGTCTTGCACCCAATGCAACAATATTTGCAACAACGATAGAACGTGAAATTTAACAGACAGATATTAGTGTTTGCTACATTATGATATAAATTGTGGCTAAAAATCAAATTTTTTAATTCAGGATGTATGGTAGGCATATCCTTGCAGCGATTTTTCTCAAACTTCAAATTTTTTTTTAACTTACCCGTTAAGTATAAGTATACTTAATTTCGTCGTTCTGCGATAAGAACTCTAGTTTTGCCAATTCACTATATGGGAACAGAGCACTGTGAGCCGCCACCGTTAAATACTCAACGATCCAGTTAAGCATGAGTCCACCGTCGAAGACACTAGATAGTGGGTAGGAAGGGAAAATTGCCACCAACTGCAGTTTATTGGATTTTTGCAAGTTTTTAAAAATCTACAACATATATATTTTATGGGTATTTGTTTTTCCTTTAAGTAGATTTCCGTGTGGTTTTTGGATTGCTATACAGCAAGGCCGGCGGGATGTTCACGTCTGAACCGATGGCAGCGGATTTACCATCCCTGGCGTTAGATAAGGTTAGGTTAAGAAGGGTTATGCGACCAAGGGCACACCTCCACTCGGAGACCAATGCGGTCCATTGTGAATCCCTTCAGTAAGGAGGTAGAGAAACGAAAGAATTGAAGAAGGAAAGAAATAAACAGATAGATAGAGTAAAAGATAAAAGAAGGTACTACGTAGGAAAGTTACTCCATTCTTAGTCCCCTCAACAGAAACAGCCGTCCTATTTCCCTGACAAACCCCAGTAAAACGACTGGATTACATCCAGCGATGCACCCAGTTCGTCGTGAAATCTATCCCCCAGCCATTTCTGTCTGAGACCCTGCATCCTAGGACATTGGCACAGTAATGGTCAACCGTCTTCAGCTCCTCAGAATCATCGCATGATCTGCAGAAGTCCGGTATTGCATTGTCCCATTTACTCGTAAAATCCCTAACAGAACAATGACCCGTCAAGAACCCTATAAGTGTCCTGAGACCACTCCTATCCAATCCCAGCAGAACCTTGGTTGCCCCTGCGTCCAATCCAGGCCATAGTGCCCTAGACACCCTGCAATCCGTTCTGTCTTTCCAGGATAAGTTAACGTCATCACTGAATATTTCCTGTATCACCTCATAGTAGTGAAATGGGGGGGCTTTACCCCCGTCCCTTACCATTAAGTCCAGACTCGAACCATCACGCGATTTCGTCCGTCACCTCATTGCCATCCACCTTGCAGTGTCCGGGTACCCAACACAGCCTTAATGTGAATACCTCCATGAGTTTCCTCAGAGGCCATATTGCCCTAGAAGACATAGTGCGCTAGACACCCTGCAATTCGTTCTGTCTTTCTAGGATCAGTTAACGTCATCACGGAATCTTTCCCGTATCACCTCAAAGTAGTGACATAGGGGGGGCTTTATCCCCGTCCCTTACTATTAAGTTCAGATTCAACCCCTCTCGCTATTTCGTCCGCCACCTCATTGTCATCTACCTTGCAATGTCCGGGTAACCAACACAGCCTTAATGTGAATACCTCCATGATTTTCCTCAGAGCATCCCTACACCGTGCCATCAGGCACGATCGCACCGTATAATTTGTCAATGCCCTAAGCGATGCCACACACGATGTGATTCAGTATCACCTCCGTCGCCCTCCAGATCGCTAGGATCTCAGATTGGAAAACATTGCGCACTCATCTGGGATTCTGAATTACCTTTTTACGTCAGTGTCCGCAATATAAACCCTGGCGCCAGTGCCTGTTTCCATCTTAGATCCATCCGTAAATACTACCCACCTTTCAAACAGTCCAATGGATCCACGCCAGACTTCTATATCCGGGAACTCCACTGGTGGTGTTATACCGAAGTCTAGGGCCATAGACCTATGATCCGAAATTCCCTCGAGAATACTACCCTGATCACGCAGACCCACTTCGTACAAAATTCTTGTGCGATCATCCCGCCTGGGTCTAACTAATGAAGACTCGTATTCTAAATAAGTTCCTAGGGGACAGATATATTAGGATCGCCCAACATCACCTGAATAATTTTACCGATCGTGGACAGAAATTTTCCCCTGACCAGAAGAACTATGTCATCCGAATAGGCAACGACTTTCCTGCCCATGGAATCAAAGGACCAGAGAATCACGTTGACCGCGAGCAGCCAAAGTAAAGGCGATATAACCCCTACTTGTGGTGTCCCCTAGGTAACCCTCCTCCTTATCTTTTGATCGCCTAGACTAAAGTTGATAATCCTGCTACTAAGCATGCAGACTATCCACTGCACCAGAAAGTCTTTAACGCCCAGCTCCACCAACGATTCCTTAATCGCCTCAATCCTAATGTTATTAAAGGCTCCTTCTATGTTTAGAAACGCGGGCCGTGGTCAATTATACCCACCACCTCATGTAGCGCACTCTCAACAGATTAACCCTTAAGGTATGCATGTTGAGCGTTGCTAATAAGGTGGGTATCATTATTACTCCTAAGATGGTCTCTCGAGTGTCTTAAATAAGAATAAAGACAGAATAATTGGCCTCAAATTTCCCGGCTACGAGTGGCCTGCCCTACCAGTCGGTTAAAAAAATTACCCTGACCTCTCTCCACCCCCTAGGCAGATACCTCCTACTGAGACATTTCCTAAATATATTCACGAGCAGAAATAATGCGTCGTCCGGGATATTGCAGAGCATGGCCGGAAAAATACCGTCCGGACCCGGTGATTTATATGGGTCGAAGGTATTGTCAGCCCACTCAAGCTTCTCCCTTGTGACTATTTCCTCGATGCAGGCGGTTTCCGTAAACCCAGGAAAGTGCGCCTCCATGAGTAAGGTTAGGGTCCCAGAGCTAGACTCAGTCCATGAGCCGCCATTCCTTTAAATATACCCTAGGATCTTGGGGTAAAATCCGTCGGTATCTAGACATCTCGTTGACATTATAAATGGATTCACAGAACTCCCTCCATGAGAGCCGCTTTGTCCTTTTTAGATCCGCCTTATTCTTATTGAAATGCGCTCTGTTCCAATCACCCGGTGCTCCCGTGCGCTTGGCCCTGTTAAACAGCCTCCTTACCGTTGACCTTTAAACCTGAAGCTCCCTGGTCCACCATTTGGGCTGTTCACGTCTACCCGGAAAAGTAACCGGGCAAGTCAGCTCATGGCTCCCTCTAAGCAGACGAGTGAATCTGTTCACATCACCTTCCACATCAGTTGACAGCAAGTCGCACAGGGCCCATTGCGCCAACCTAGAGCGGACCTTTCATTAAAGAAGTCCCAATCCGTCCTCCTCGGGTTCCTAAACGGATAAACCCTAGACAGGTCAAAATTCAGTGTAAAGTTTATACGGCTATGATCTGAAAAAGTACAGTCCATTGTCACACTCCAATCCACAACAAGTTGCTTGTCGCGGTTAACTTATGTCAGATCTATAACTGCCTGCCTATCCTTATTTCTGAACGTCGGAGTGTTACCCATATTACAGATAATATAATTGTTAGTAGTTATAAAATCATACATTAACTCACCCCTTTTGTTAATATCAGCGCTCCCCCATTGGTTATGATGTGCATTTGCATCACACCCCAAAACCAGGATGGCAGCACTCCTTGCATACGCTACCAATTCATCCACCTCTTCGCCAGGTGGAAGAATTGGTAGCGGTGTATATGCCTCGTACGCCATATACACCGAAGCCAGTGTAAGAGTACGTTTACCTTTGGCTTCTCTATTACCGACGGTCAAGTTACCGCACCTGAAAGAATCAGAGATGAGAAAATTCAATTCATTCCTCGCTAGCTTACACGTTCTTACCTTGTTCTTTGTGGACGGGACAAACAGAGTGTATCCCGTAATCTTTAACTCGCAAACCTTAATCTTATTTATCCAAGGCTCTTGGATAAGGGCTACGTCTTCATACATATTAATCTGTGATAGAGTGACGTGTGAAAAAGGCCCAAATCAGTTGCGATGGCAGCTTTCGAAGAAAAACAAAAAGTCAATGATCTATTTTTTTTAAATCAGAATAGGTATTTAGTTTCTGTACATTTTTTTGTAAAAAATTGATCTCTTATTTAAAATTTTATTGTATAGATTTGCGAGAAGTTTGTTTTGTTGTTAAATTTTTATGTGTTTTAGTTGAGAAGGATTTAGACATTTTGTAGCCAATTTTTTTTTGTGCCATTTTATTTTATTTGCCCATTTTTGGTCACCATGTATTGGCACCACTGCCTTTATGTGAAACTTAATATGTTTCTATGTGTCCTTGTTTAGTATTTGAGCTTTGCGAACAGTGGGACCATATACGGTTCTGTTTGAGAACCTTAATTTTTTTAATTTTTAATCTGTGAGTTTTGTAATTGAAAGTTTTGGTTTTTGACTTGGGTTTAGTAATTTTTATAGCAAAATTTACATCGAGATTTTGGGAATTCTTTCGATTTGATTTTTTAGAATATTTTACGTATTTATTGAATAGATCGGTATTGTGCTGGCTGCTTGAGTCATGACCATACCTGGTGTAGTTGCGAGAGTTCAGGAAAATGCAAACACTGTGGTAATAGGCATCGGACACGCTGCAAAAGGAGGGTTATTGACCTAGTTAGTCAAAACATGCCAGAAACAAGTGTTAGCAACATGGACCTCGTACGTCCAAATGCCGAAAGCAAAATAGACCTCGTTTGTCTAATGGCTCCACCAGGTACCTCGTTCCTCCAATGGTTATGGAGTGTAAGACCTAGTTCGTCTCAAGCTCTGGTTCTGAGCACTGTGAAGAACCGCAACACTCACCGCCGCACAGTGCTCTGTACCATAGGCAAAACTAAAGATTAATAAAGTGCTTAGAATATTTATGTTATACATATTTTTGTAAAGCTAACAAAGTACCTTAAATATATTTGTGAGTAGAATTCATTATTTTCACTTTTTATTTATAGTGGAGGTGAGCTAATTTTCTAAATAAAAAAAACCACCTTACCTGTTTTATTAAAAAAATTACCAAAAATTAATTTCTTAATATATTATTTTCAAACTTTGCAGTTTTGTTTACCACTAAACGCACAAAAAGGGGAAATTATTGTTGGTAAACAATATTACTGAGAAAAATGTTTGTACTGTCGAAAACTTTAAGATTTTTTTATTGGAGCTCCCTGAAATTGCTAAAGTTTGGTAGAGTATAATTAACTATTTCTTCAGAGTACCTTAATTTTTATTTAAGATTTTAATACTTTTTGTTTTACACTCAGTAAACAGATTAACTACACAGGACTGCGATGAAAAGGTTTTTTTACATAATTTCTTGTAAAATAGGATGTTAGTCTATATGTTTGTTGCCAATATAAACTTCGTTTAAATATACCACGTTACATATATCACATAAGCCAGCTTCAAATGCTATTTCAATTAAAATTAATTATATCTGGTTTAAGAGCATGCTAAATTACACTTCGAATAGTGTCCAATTGGATAGAAAATACCTGGGTTATAGTGAATCAAAGCTAAGATCGTATGAAAATTGTATTGCTTATCAGCAATTATTGTCACTTCGGAAGATGTCTTGTACCACAATTTAAAAGCAAAATCCCTAGTTTTTTAATTCTATTGTATAGTCCATTTGATTACAACAGCCATATTTGACTGAAATCGGATAAAAGCTAAAAATTTCATAACAAGAAAACAAAAGCAATAGCATTAAACTTAAATTTTACTAGTACCACCATCATATTTTCGCATTTTTATAGAAATGTATGCACCGAACAGCATATATAGTTATAACGCATTATTTTAGAATAACTTATTAATTTTTAGTGCATTCTAATCATAAATGCAGCTAAAAAATAATTTTTAAGAAAAGGATATATGGGAGGTAGGCATGTCTTGCACCCAATGCAACAATATTTGCAACAACGATAGAACGTGAAATTTAACAGACAGATATTAGTGTTTGCTACATTATGATATAAATTGTGGCTAAAAATCAAATTTTTTAATTCAGGATGTATGGTAGGCATATCCTTGCAGCGATTTTTCTCAAACTTCAAATTTTTTTTTAACTTACCCGTTAAGTATAAGTATACTTAATTTCGTCGTTCTGCGATAAGAACTCTAGTTTTGCCAATTCACTATATGGGAACAGAGCACTGTGAGCCGCCACCGTTAAATACTCAACGATCCAGTTAAGCATGAGTCCACCGTCGAAGACACTAGATAGTGGGTAGGAAGGGAAAATTGCCACCAACTGCAGTTTATTGGATTTTTGCAAGTTTTTAAAAATCTACAACATATATATTTTATGGGTATTTGTTTTTCCTTTAAGTAGATTTCCGTGTGGTTTTTGGATTGCTATACAGCAAGGCCGGCGGGATGTTCACGTCTGAACCGATGGCAGCGGATTTACCATCCCTGGCGTTAGATAAGGTTAGGTTAAGAAGGGTTATGCGACCAAGGGCACACCTCCACTCGGAGACCAATGCGGTCCATTGTGAATCCCTTCAGTAAGGAGGTAGAGAAACGAAAGAATTGAAGAAGGAAAGAAATAAACAGATAGATAGAGTAAAAGATAAAAGAAGGTACTACGTAGGTAAGTTACTCCATTCTTAGTCCCCTCAACAGAAACAGCCGTCCTATTTCCCTGACAAACCCCAGTAAAACGACTGGATTACATCCAGCGATGCACCCAGTTCGTCGTGAAATCTATCCCCCAGCCATTTCTGTCTGAGACCCTGCATCCTAGGACATTGGCACAGTAATGGTCAACCGTCTTCAGCTCCTCAGAATCATCGCATGATCTGCAGAAGTCCGGTATTGCATTGTCCCATTTACTCGTAAAATCCCTAACAGAACAATGACCCGTCAAGAACCCTATAAGTGTCCTGAGACCACTCCTATCCAATCCCAGCAGAACCTTGGTTGCCCCTGCGTCCAATCCAGGCCATAGTGCCCTAGACTCCCTGCAATCCGTTCTGTCTTTCCAGGATAAGTTAACGTCATCACTGAATATTTCCTGTATCACCTCATAGTAGTGAAATGGGGGGGCTTTACCCCCGTCCCTTACCATTAAGTCCAGACTCGAACCATCACGCGATTTCGTCCGTCACCTCATTGCCATCCACCTTGCAGTGTCCGGGTACCCAACACAGCCTTAATGTGAATACCTCCATGAGTTTCCTCAGAGGACATATTGCCCTAGAAGACATAGTGCGCTAGACACCCTGCAATTCGTTCTGTCTTTCTAGGATCAGTTAACGTCATCACGGAATCTTTCCCGTATCACCTCAAAGTAGTGACATAGGGGGGGCTTTATCCCCGTCCCTTACTATTAAGTTCAGATTCAACCCCTCTCGCTATTTCGTCCGCCACCTCATTGTCATCTACCTTGCATTGTCCGGGTAACCAACACAGCCTTGATGTGAATACCTCCATGATTTTCCTCAGAGCATCCCTACACCGTGCCATCAGGCACGATCGCACCGTATAATTTGTCAATGCCCTAAGCGGTGCCACACACGATGTGATTCAGTATCACCTCCGTCGCCCTCCAGATCGCTAGGATCTCAGATTGGAAAACATTGCGCACTCATCTGGGATTCTGAATTACCTTTTTACGTCAGTGTCCGCAATAAAAACCCTGGCGCCAGTGCCTGTTTCCATCTTAGATCCATCCGTAAATACTACCCACCTTTCAAACAGTCCAATGGATCCACGCCAGACTTCTATATCCGGGAACTCCACTGGTGGTGTTATACCGAAGTCTAGGGCCATAGACCTATGATCCGAAATTCCCTCGAGAATACTACCCTGATCACGCAGACCCACTTCGTACTAATGAAGACTCGTATTCTAAATAAGTTCCTAGGGGACAGATATATTAGGATCGCCCAACATCACCTGAATAATTTTACCGATCGTGGACAGAAATTTTCCCCTGACCAGAAGAACTATGTCATCCGAATAGGCAACGACTTTCCTGCCCATGGAATCAAAGGACCAGAGAATCACGTTGACCGCGAGCAGCCAAAGTAAAGGCGATATAACCCCTACTTGTGGTGTCCCCTAGGTAACCCTCCTCCTTATCTTTTGATCGCCTAGACTAAAGTTGATAATCCTGCTACTAAGCATGCAGACTATCCACTGCACCAGAAAGTCTTTAACGCCCAGCTCCACCAACGATTCCTTAATCGCCTCAATCCTAATGTTATTAAAGGCTCCTTCTATGTTTAGAAACGCGGGCCATGGTCAATTATACCCACCACCTCATGTAGCGCACTCTCAACAGATTAACCCTTAAGGTATGCATGTTGAGCGTTGCTAATAAGGTGGGTATCATTATTACTCCTAAGATGGTCTCTCGAGTGTCTTAAATAAGAATAAAGACAGAATAATTGGCCTCAAATTTCCCGGCTACGAGTGGCCTGCCCTACCAGTCGGTTAAAAAAATTACCCTGACCTCTCTCCACCCCCTAGGCAGATACCTCCTACTGAGACATTTCCTAAATATATTCACGAGCAGAAATAATGCGTCGTCCGGGATATTGCAGAGCATGGCCGGAAAAATACCGTCCGTTGATTTATATGGGTCGAAGGTATTGTCAGCCCACTCAAGCTTCTCCCTTGTGACTATTTCCTCGATGCAGGCGGTTTCCGTAAACCCAGGAAAGTGCGCCTCCATGAGTAAGGTTAGGGTCCCAGAGCTAGACTCAGTCCATGAGCCGCCATTCCTTTAAATATACCCTAGGATCTTGGGGTAAAATCCGTCGGTATCTAGACATCTCGTTGACATTATAAATGGATTCACAGAACTCCCTCCATGAGAGCCGCTTTGCCCTTTTTAGATCCGCCTTATTCTTATTGAAATGCGCTCTGTTCCAATCACCCGGTGCTCCCGTGCGCTTGGCCCTGTTAAACAGCCTCCTTACCGTTGACCTTTAAACCTGAAGCTCCCTGGTCCACCATTTTGGCTGTTCACGTCTACCCGGAAAAGTAACCGGGCAAGTCAGCTCATGGCTCCCTCTAAGCAGACGAGTGAATCTGTTCACATCACCTTCCACATCAGTTGACAGCAAGTCGCACAGGGCCCATTGCGCCAACCTAGAGCGGACCTTTCATTAAAGAAGTCCCAATCCGTCCTCCTCGGGTTCCTAAACGGATAAACCCTAGACAGGTCAAAATTCAGTGTAAAGTTTATACGGCTATGATCTGAAAAAGTACAGTCCATTGTCACACTCCAATCCACAACAAGTTGCTTGTCGCGGTTCACTTATGTCAGATCTATAACTGCCTGCCTATCCTTATTTCTGAACGTCGGAGTGTTACCCATATTACAGATAATATAATTGTTAGTAGTTATAAAATCATACATTAACTCACCCCTTTTGTTAATATCAGCGCTCCCCCATTGGTTATGATGTGCATTTGCATCACACCCCAAAACCAGGATGGCAGCACTCCTTGCATACGCTACCAATTCATCCACCTCTTCGCCAGGTGGAAGAATTGGTAGCGGTGTATATGCCTCGTACGCCATATACACCGAAGCCAGTGTAAGAGTACGTTTACCTTTGGCTTCTCTATTACCGACGGTCAAGTTACCGCACCTGAAAGAATCAGAGATGAGAAAATTCAATTCATTCCTCGCTAGCTTACACGTTCTTACCTTGTTCTTTGTGGACGGGACAAACAGAGTGTATCCCGTAATCTTTAACTCGCAAACCTTAATCTTATTTATCCAAGGCTCTTGGATAAGGGCTACGTCTTCATACATATTAATCTGTGATAGAGTGACGTGTGAAAAAGGCCCAAATCAGTTGCGATGGCAGCTTTCGAAGAAAAACAAAAAGTCAATGATCTATTTTTTTTAAATCAGAATAGGTATTTAGTTTCTGTACATTTTTTTGTAAAAAATTGATCTCTTATTTAAAATTTTATTGTATAGATTTGCGAGAAGTTTGTTTTGTTGTTAAATTTTTATGTGTTTTAGTTGAGAAGGATTTAGACATTTTGTAGCCAATTTTTTTTTGTGCCATTTTATTTTATTTGCCCATTTTTGGTCACCATGTATTGGCACCACTGCCTTTATGTGAAACTTAATATGTTTCTATGTGTCCTTGTTTAGTATTTGAGCTTTGCGAACAGTGGGACCATATACGGTTCTGTTTGAGAACCTTAATTTTTTTAATTTTTAATCTGTGAGTTTTGTAATTGAAAGTTTTGGTTTTTGACTTGGGTTTAGTAATTTTTATAGCAAAATTTACATCGAGATTTTGGGAATTCTTTCGATTTGATTTTTTAGAATATTTTACGTATTTATTGAATAGATCGGTATTGTGCTGGCTGCTTGAGTCATGACCATACCTGGTGTAGTTGCGAGAGTTCAGGAAAATGCAAACACTGTGGTAATAGGCATCGGACACGCTGCAAAAGGAGGGTTATTGACCTAGTTAGTCAAAACATGCCAGAAACAAGTGTTAGCAACATGGACCTCGTACGTCCAAATGCCGAAAGCAAAATAGACCTCGTTTGTCTAATGGCTCCACCAGGTACCTCGTTCCTCCAATGGTTATGGAGTGTAAGACCTAGTTCGTCTCAAGCTCTGGTTCTGAGCACTGTGAAGAACCGCAACACTCACCGCCGCACAGTGCTCTGTACCATAGGCAAAACTAAAGATTAATAAAGTGCTTAGAATATTTATGTTATACATATTTTTGTAAAGCTAACAAAGTACCTTAAATATATTTGTGAGTAGAATTCATTATTTTCACTTTTTATTTATAGTGGAGGTGAGCTAATTTTCTAAATAAAAAAAACCACCTTACCTGTTTTATTAAAAAAATTACCAAAAATTAATTTCTTAATATATTATTTTCAAACTTTGCAGTTTTGTTTACCACTAAACGCACAAAAAGGGGAAATTATTGTTGGTAAACAATATTACTGAGAAAAATGTTTGTACTGTCGAAAACTTTAAGATTTTTTTATTGGAGCTCCCTGAAATTGCTAAAGTTTGGTAGAGTATAATTAACTATTTCTTCAGAGTACCTTAATTTTTATTTAAGATTTTAATACTTTTTGTTTTACACTCAGTAAACAGATTAACTACACAGGACTGCGATGAAAAGGTTTTTTTACATAATTTCTTGTAAAATAAGATGTTAGTCTATATGTTTGTTGCCAATATAAACTTCGTTTAAATATACCACGTTACATATATCACATAAGCCAGCTTCAAATGCTATTTCAATTAAAATTAATTATATCTGGTTTTAGAGCATGCTAAATTACACTTCGAATAGTGTCCAATTGGATAGAAAATACCTGGGTTATAGTGAATCAAAGCTAAGATCGTATGAAAATTGTATTGCTTATCAGCAATTATTGTCACTTCGGAAGATGTCTTGTACCACAATTTAAAAGCAAAATCCCTAGTTTTTTAATTCTATTGTATAGTCCATTTGATTACAACAGCCATATTTGACTGAAATCGGATAAAAGCTAAAAATTTCATAACAAGAAAACAAAAGCAATAGCATTAAACTTAAATTTTACTAGTACCACCATCATATTTTCGCATTTTTATAGAAATGTATGCACCGAACAGCATATATAGTTATAACGCATTATTTTAGAATAACTTATTAATTTTTAGTGCATTCTAATCATAAATGCAGCTAAAAAATAATTTTTAAGAAAAGGATATATGGGAGGTAGGCATGTCTTGCACCCAATGCAACAATATTTGCAACAACGATAGAACGTGAAATTTAACAGACAGATATTAGTGTTTGCTACATTATGATATAAATTGTGGCTAAAAATCAAATTTTTTAATTCAGGATGTATGGTAGGCATATCCTTGCAGCGATTTTTCTCAAACTTCAAATTTTTTTTTAACTTACCCGTTAAGTATAAGTATACTTAATTTCGTCGTTCTGCGATAAGAACTCTAGTTTTGCCAATTCACTATATGGGAACAGAGCACTGTGAGCCGCCACCGTTAAATACTCAACGATCCAGTTAAGCATGAGTCCACCGTCGAAGACACTAGATAGTGGGTAGGAAGGGAAAATTGCCACCAACTGCAGTTTATTGGATTTTTGCAAGTTTTTAAAAATCTACAACATATATATTTTATGGGTATTTGTTTTTCCTTTAAGTAGATTTCCGTGTGGTTTTTGGATTGCTATACAGCAAGGCCGGCGGGATGTTCACGTCTGAACCGATGGCAGCGGATTTACCATCCCTGGCGTTAGATAAGGTTAGGTTAAGAAGGGTTATGCGACCAAGGGCACACCTCCACTCGGAGACCAATGCGGTCCATTGTGAATCCCTTCAGTAAGGAGGTAGAGAAACGAAAGAATTGAAGAAGGAAAGAAATAAACAGATAGATAGAGTAAAAGATAAAAGAAGGTACTACGTAGGAAAGTTACTCCATTCTTAGTCCCCTCAACAGAAACAGCCGTCCTATTTCCCTGACAAACCCCAGTAAAACGACTGGATTACATCCAGCGATGCACCCAGTTCGTCGTGAAATCTATCCCCCAGCCATTTCTGTCTGAGACCCTGCATCCTAGGACATTGGCACAGTAATGGTCAACCGTCTTCAGCCCCTCAGAATCATCGCATGATCTGCAGAAGTCCGGTATTGCATTGTCCCATTTACTCGTAAAATCCCTAACAGAACAATGACCCGTCAAGAACCCTATAAGTGTCCTGAGACCACTCCTATCCAATCCCAGCAGAACCTTGGTTGCCCCTGCGTCCAATCCAGGCCATAGTGCCCTAGACACCCTGCAATCCGTTCTGTCTTTCCAGGATAAGTTAACGTCATCACTGAATATTTCCTGTATCACCTCATAGTAGTGAAATGGGGGGCTTTACCCCCGTCCCTTACCATTAAGTCCAGACTCGAACCATCACGCGATTTCGTCCGTCACCTCATTGCCATCCACCTTGCAGTGTCCGGGAACCCAACACAGCCTTAATGTGAATACCTCCATGAGTTTCCTCAGAGGCCATATTGCCCTAGAAGACATAGTGCGCTAGACACCCTGCAAATCGTTCTGTCTTTCTAGGATCAGTTAACGTCATCACGGAATCTTTCCCGTATCACCTCAAAGTAGTGACATAGGGGGGGCTTTATCCCCGTCCCTTACTATTAAGTTCAGATTCAACCCCTCTCGCTATTTCGTCCGCCACCTCATTGTCATCTACCTTGCATTGTCCGGGTAACCAACACAGCCTTAATGTGAATACCTCCATGATTTTCCTCAGAGCATCCCTACACCGTGCCATCAGGCACGATCGCACCGTATAATTTGTCAATGCCCTAAGCGGTGCCACACACGATGTGATTCAGTATCACCTCAGTCGCCCTCCAGATCGCTAGGATCTCAGATTGGAAAACATTGCGCACTCATCTGGGATTCTGAATTACCTTTTTACGTCAGTGTCCGCAATATAAACCCTGGCGCCAGTGCCTGTTTCCAACTTAGATCCATCCGTAAATACTACCCACCTTTCAAACAGTCCAATGGATCCACGCCAGACTTCTATATCCGGGAACTCCACTGGTGGTGTTATACCGAAGTCTAGGGCCATAGACCTATGATCCGAAATTCCCTCGAGAATACTACCCTGATCACGCAGACCCACTTCGTACAAAATTCTTGTGCGATCATCCCGCCTGGGTCTAACTAATGAAGACTCGTATTCTAAATAAGTTCCTAGGGGACAGATATATTAGGATCGCCCAACATCACCTGAATAATTTTACCGATCGTGGACAGAAATTTTCCCCTGACCAGAAGAACTATGTCATCCGAATAGGCAACGACTTTCCAGCCCATGGAATCAAAGGACCAGAGAATCACGTTGACCGCGAGCAGCCAAAGTAAAGGCGATATAACCCCTACTTGTGGTGTCCCCTAGGTAACCCTCCTCCTTATCTTTTGATCGCCTAGACTAAAGTTGATAATCCTGCTACTAAGCATGCAGACTATCCACTGCACCAGAAAGTCTTTAACGCCCAGCTCCACCAACGATTCCTTAATCGCCTCAATCCTAATGTTATTAAAGGCTCCTTCTATGTTTAGAAACGCGGGCCGTGGTCAATTATACCCACCACCTCATGTAGCGCACTCTCAACAGATTAACCCTTAAGGTATGCATGTTGAGCGTTGCTAATAAGGTGGGTATCATTATTACTCCTAAGATGGTCTCTCGAGTGTCTTAAATAAGAATAAAGACAGAATAATTGGCCTCAAATTTCCCGGCTACGAGTGGCCTGCCCTACCAGTCGGTTAAAAAAATTACCCTGACCTCTCTCCACCCCCTAGGCAGATACCTCCTACTGAGACATTTCCTAAATATATTCACGAGCAGAAATAATGCGTCGTCCGGGATATTGCAGAGCATGGCCGGAAAAATACCGTCCGTTGATTTATATGGGTCGAAGGTATTGTCAGCCCACTCAAGCTTCTCCCTTGTGACTATTTCCTCGATGCAGGCGGTTTCCGTAAACCCAGGAAAGTGCGCCTCCATGAGTAAGGTTAGGGTCCCAGAGCTAGACTCAGTCCATGAGCCGCCATTCCTTTAAATATACCCTAGGATCTTGGGGTAAAATCCGTCGGTATCTAGACATCTCGTTGACATTATAAATGGATTCACAGAACTCCCTCCATGAGAGCCGCTTTGCCCTTTTTAGATCCGCCTTATTCTTATTGAAATGCGCTCTGTTCCAATCACCCGGTGCTCCCGTGCGCTTGGCCCTGTTAAACAGCCTCCTTACCGTTGACCTTTAAACCTGAAGCTCCCTGGTCCACCATTTGGGCTGTTCACGTCTACCCGGAAAAGTAACCGGGCAAGTCAGCTCATGGCTCCCTCTAAGCAGACGAGTGAATCTGTTCACATCACCTTCCACATCAGTTGACAGCAAGTCGCACAGGGCCCATTGCGCCAACCTAGAGCGGACCTTTCATTAAAGAAGTCCCAATCCGTCCTCCTCGGGTTCCTAAACGGATAAACCCTAGACAGGTCAAAATTCAGTGTAAAGTTTATACGGCTATGATCTGAAAAAGTACAGTCCATTGTCACACTCCAATCCACAACAAGTTGCTTGTCGCGGTTCACTTATGTCAGATCTATAACTGCCTGCCTATCCTTATTTCTGAACGTCGGAGTGTTACCCATATTACAGATAATATAATTGTTAGTAGTTATAAAATCATACATTAACTCACCCCTTTTGTTAATATCAGCGCTCCCCCATTGGTTATGATGTGCATTTGCACATCACCATACTTGCACGGAACCATACTTTTTAATGTGTGCGTTTGTGGGCGTGGGAACGCTTTCCTTAATCCTTTTTAGTCGCAGTGGGCTTGCATCAGCAACAGATTTGGTTATCTGCGACCTAACTCTTTCACTATCCTTTGTATATTTAATAGACAGCGCGTCCGATAAATGCTTCGTGGTCAAGTCATTGGTGGCATCGGCAAGTTTCCTCTTTCTTGTGAAAATTTAACACTCCTCAATACTTTTTTTTTTGGCCTTCCTTTTGCTCCTCTGGTTGATGTGGTGGGTTTATCTACTGCCAATATATCCAGGATGGTGTCTTCATTAAGCCAGTCCTCGTATTTGGAGTTGAAATTCTGAATGGTTCGATTAGATTTCACCCATTTTGCCTTAAAATTTGCATATATCAGATAAAAATTATTTTTTATAATTTCGCTGCTCTCAATATTTCCGTATAAGCTATCAAGTTCTTCTAAAGCAACTTCCGTGAAAATCTTTGGTGTGGTTGACTTTCTAAACAGTTCAAATAATTTTAAATTGTTCAACACCATGTTTTCTGTACTTAAATTGCTTAATGGTTTCAGTAATTGTTGCGCTAACTTTCAGTCGTAGATTAATCCAGGCATTATGCTTATTTTGCAATATATAGGCTTATGCTACCATGCCGAAAAATTTACCTGTTCCCTGCATACATATGGATTTAGGCTGAATAATGCAATTTTGATATTATGCATGTGTCCAAATAAGATTTGTGCCTACCTGTAGGGACCATAAGTCAATATTGTTCTTGACCATTTGTACGCCAAAGTATTGTTTAAGTGAGGTACGTACCTGCTAATTTCAATGAGTAGTTTTTTTCAAACTATTAGATCAAACTACTGTCAGTCAAAACATATAAGGGATGGACGCCATACAATTTCTGCAACCGGGTCTTTTTAACCTTTTTTACCTCTAGAAGCCAAACGGGCACGTACGGGCAGATAAAACCTTTTGAATTATGTAAAGAAATAATCAAAGAACAGGGTTTGCAAATATGGCAAATATAGATATGTTTTATTTTCCGTCAAAGTTGAAAAATAGTGAAAAAACGGATAGTTTTTAAATAGTGATTTTTTTATCATTATACATTTAATAAATACATCAATCAATACAAACAAAAAATAAGGCGATTCGTTACCTATTTTTCGTGATATAACACCTGAAATCGCAACAAATTGACTAAAAATTGTGTGTTTTTTTGAAAACCGAAAGTCGGTCAACTTTGAAAGGTTATATCTTCTAAACTAAAAATGTGATATTATTAAGAGTGGCATATTTGAAATCGTTCAAAAGTTTCCTATAACATGGGTTTATTCAAAACTTCGTCGGCGCTCATGAAAATTTTGATTTTTGCAACCTATTTTGCTCTACGGGCGCCACTGTGCGACGGCGGCGAAAATACAGCAGTCGGCTATACAAAAAAATGTAAATTGCGACTTTAATGTTTGTTAATTACAAAATTGCTTTGAATACATTCGTATATTTTTCAAAAAATTTAAAAGAAAAATTACACAGTACAACATTTTTCAGGTGATTAATTCGCGACTCAATTCCAATAATTGCTTATGAAAGAAGACCCAAAAAGAAGAACTTCTGCATCATTAGTTTGGTCAAGGTACATCAAATAATAACTTAAAAATTAATTTGAAGTTAGTAAGTATCGTATAAGGGAATTTGCCACGTTTTAGGCTCTTTTCTTTGCCAATTCCTTTAATCTGTTCATACAACGTTTCGATACATAAGCAACTAGAGATGAGCGATCCCGTGATTTTTAAGGAACATCGTGATTAGTGAATGTGATTTAAAAATCACTGTTCTTTAAAACTGTGATTGTGATCACGGCTTGTTAGTTTGCAGTTCTTTTATAGTTATCATAAAATAAAACCAGTATACTATATTTTCTAGTATATGTTTAATTTTTTATTGCACCAATCAAGTGAACCTAAAAAACAACAAGATATGCGCTAACACATGTATTTTTACAAATAAAGTTTTTTAAGGAAGGTATTTTTATCATGTACAAAAACATTGTGGATTTCTTGCTGTCAATAAAAAAAATAGCAACATTATTCGTTACTGCATGCAAATAACGCTATTACCCACACAAACAGTAAAATATCATAAATTTGTCTATGGAACAAAATGAGAAAATAACGACTTCACAAGTAGCTGTTACTTGACAAATTTGGTCAAACTGTGAGTCGTGATTTTTCAGTAACTTTGATTAAATCACAGGTACAGAATTATAGCCCATCTCCACTGGCAACCCTGAACTCTATATATACACAAAAAGAAATACTAATAAAGTAGGCGAGAGAATAAAAGGAAGAGCAACATTATTTGTTATTGCATTGAAAAAACGCTATTACCCACACAAACAGTGAAATGCAATTACCCACTAAACAGTGAAATATCAAAAGAACGACATAGCAAGTACCTGTTACTTGACAAATTTGGTCACAACTGTGATTCGTGATTTTTCAGTAACAGTGATTAAATCACAGGTGCAGAAATATCGCAGTTATAAATAAATGTACGAAGAAAAAAAATATTTTTGCCCAAAAAATTTAAATTTATAATTCATAAAAAATCCAAAACGGTAAAAAAGTGCCAAGTCCTATTACTTTCACGTAAAGTCGCATAACCTAGGAACAAAATAAGACATAAATCATGAAAATCGATGGACGCGTTTCGCTTTTATTCACAATTAAGTAAAGGTATGAATTTCAAAAATTTGCTCGAGGTATCCACAAAATTCTTTGGAAAAAGCATTGATGACTTTTTTTATGATTCTCAGAATTAAAAAAAAGGAATAAACAAAAAGTTATTTGATTTTTATGATTGCGGTAGCAAAGTAATAAGCGTTAATAAATGTGTGTGGACAATAAAAAGGAAAGTGCACTTTTTTAATTATTTGGGTTTTTCCGTTAGTTACCTGCATGATTTTTTAAAGAAATTGCACCCACATTTATGAGTGCTCATGTTTTGGAACGTTTCGAAAACATATTTCATAAGTACCTGCCAGTAAAATATTGAAATATTTGTAGTATTTATAGGTGCTCTTTGATCGATTTTTGTCATTTAACAAGAGTCGACGAACGCGAAAAGTACAAGTGAATTTTTATCCGGTTTTTAAAAGTGAATAACAACAAAACATACATATATGGAAAATAACAATTGGCTACAATTGGATAATTTTTGTTACGTTTGTGTTCATATCGTCCCAAAACGAGGCCAACTGGATCGAAAAAATTGATTACTGAGGAATTCAAAACAGCGTATTGTTATTATTTTAATGTAGTAGATTTAAGTGGTGCAAATTATACGCCCAACCCAGTGTGCAAAAATTGTTATAATACCCTTATAATGTGGATACATGGAAAAAGGTGGACAGTTTTCTTTTATGAAGCCAGTAATTTGTGTGGAAGACCTAACTGGACATGATGAATCCAGGTGCTACGCATGCATAAATTCTCGTCATGGATTAAACAAAAAGCAATTGAAAACAAAAGTATACATTGCTGCTTTTACTGCCACACTTCCAGTTAAACGCGCTGCTGGTACCGATACACCTAAACATCCGAGTCTGGATACTGTGTCCCTGCAAGCCAAAACCGTTTTCGCCAATCCGACCAATTTGAATGATGTTGACTGGACACTCGATATTGAAAATAATGGACCACAACCGCTAACACAAATCGAAATGGATTTCATTGTGTCTAAGATGGGACTATCACAACAAAACTCCGAAATGTTGACATCTTTTTTGAAAAGCAGAAATCTGACACAGCAAAATGTCAGCGCAACATCATACCGACAACACCAAGCTGATTTTCAGAAATTTTATTCCGTTGACGAAGCAAATATGAAGAAAATAAGGTCATCAGAACCACAAGCGTCAACTTCAACGATGATGAATAGTGACATAATTTAAAATGTTCTAAATTTTGTTTCCATGCATAGATAACATATAAAAATCGCATATTTTTTGTGTAAGAATAGCTGTAATATGAATAGGAATGTTTATTTTCAATATCAATGTTTTTTCCAAAGGATTTTTTATGAATTAAAAATAATAAATTTAAATTTTTTGGGCAAAAAATTTATTTATAACTGCGAAAATGTTGCTTATGTAGCAAAACGTTGTATGAACAGATTAAAGGAATTGTAATTCTTAATTTTTAAATTTGTTTCAGCTTGTTCGGACTAGTGGTTCTCGGGTTATGACAAAGAAAAGAGCCTTAAACGTGACAAATTCCCATATACGATACTTACTTACTTCAAATTAATTTTTAAATTATTATTTGATGTACCTTGACCAAACTAATGATTCAGAAGTTCTTCTTTTTGGGTTTACTTTCATAAACAATTATCAGAATTGAGTCCCGAAATCATGTGTTGTACTGTGTTATGCATGTACACGATATAATACCAACTAACCTTAAAGTATATGTATAGTCCTAAAGATACAACAAAAGTATCTTTCTACTTAATTTTTAATATTTGTAGACTTAAGATTAAACAGCTACTATTGTGAAGATTTAGAATGAATGTGGGCTTCTGTCAAATTAATAATTGTGAAATTGTAGTGTCAGTATTAACTGTTTTACAGTATTGACAGAATGCGATAAAAAAAAGGAACAAGACGTGATAGCCCAATTTGAATGCCAGATTCGAACTCAGCGCACCCATATTAGTTAAAAAAAACATGCTTCGTTTCTGCAGTCAAATTTTTTTTTCCAAATTTGTAGACTGGTGTAATTTTTCCCCTTTTCACGTATTAGCGATTATGAAAAACTCCCATGAAAAAAATAATTCAAAGGATTATTTAAAATATGCATATATTTGACGAACAACTTCATTGATTTTTAATGTTTTTTAATCTTTCTTCTTTTTTACGTTCGCTGAGAACTGATAGCGCGAAAAATTTTTCACAGGACTTTCACGATATCATTTTTCCCTTCGAGGGGACTTAAAATTTCATGGGAACATAAATTCCACTTGTTATTCATGATGGGGATGACTATTTTTACGAAAGTAACTGTTAATTCTTATGATTATTTTATTTTAGCAACAAAATAAAGTGAATCTCGCATAGAATTAAATTTCCTGTTTTGTTTTCTATTTTGGTTGCACATTATGGTCAAGCAAAGCGTGAGAATTCATACGTCAGCATAATTGATGGCACAAACTAAATATACGAAATACCAGCCAGACAGTATGAAACTCAATATCTTTTTCAGTGACCAACGGTGAATCAAAAGAATGAACGATTTCTGACATGCGTAAACTTTAATTTACTTACATTTTTGTTTTTTATAAAATTTTTTGTTTTTTTATTTAATGTTAAGTTTTTTTGTGTTTGTAAATAAATTTAGAGTATAAACATTTTAAGTTTTTAATAAAGATCACTCATTTTCACATAAAGCAGTAGTAGGCAACACGTCGTTATTTTACTTAGCATTTACACATGCCACTGCCAGTTCGAAAAACTCAATACACTCACGAATTTTTACTAATACACTCACATTTTTCGCAATGGCAGCTCCAGTGGCAGCAAAAATTGCATACGAGTGGAAATTTTGCACTTGCATGCCACTAAATGTCAAAACGATTAGCAATGTTACCCTGTTCAATATTTAATGCAAATCGACTGGATTGTTGTCGAACAGTAATTAAAGTTTTAACTGTTAAATGCATTTTTATTATTAATTTGTAGTAACGGGCGTTAAAATAAGTAAGTTTCCTAATTATAGAGCATTAATTTTGCTAAAATAATGCTAATATAAATAAATGTAAGCTATTTCCCCAAAACTAAAACTATGTGATGAAGTCGGCAACTCTTTTATGTTTTCTGGTACTTTTTTTTTTTAATTTGAGATGTAAACAAATTATCTCAAGTTGACGCTTCGACGACATTTTGAAAATGAACTGGCAGTGGCATGTGTAAACAGAAACGCAAATGGCATGAGATTCGACTATTTCGAACACTTTTTCGTTTATAATATGTATAGAACAGTGGCATGCCACTACTTGCATGTGTAAAGGCAACGTTAATTACCTTCATCCTGGTGTAATAAATTTTTTTTTTTTTTTCTTTCATTATTTATTTATTGAATCTTCATATATTAAATATGAACTAACAATAATTAATCAAATCTTATCCTAATATTTGCTTTATGTCCTGCCAGTGCCAAACACAAAAGATTTAGTCATCACGGTTTCTGTTTACATATATAGGTGTTTATCGCTCATCTGATTGGGTGAGTGCTGCAGTGTCTCTTCTTCTTAAGCGAGTGTGGCCGCCATAATTTAAAATATTTCTAGCTAATGGATTTGGGTGCAGTTCCAGCCTTTTTAAATATTTTACTGCATATTTCGTTATCATAGTTTTTACTAATGGCACATTGAGATCCTTGTGGATATTTGAGTTTTTGACGTACCAGGGAGCGGCTGTGATTATTCGAAGAAGTTTATTTTGGCGCCTTTGAATTTTTTCGATGTTAGAAGCCGAGGCAGTGCCCCATAACTGAATACCGTAGCACCAAATTGGCTTTAAGATAGAGTTGTAGAGTAGAAGTTTGCAATCGAGACTAAGAACAGAATTTCTTCCAATGAGCCAATTAATTTGAATTGCTTTTAGTTTCATTTGAGTTAACTTCGCTTCTATATGCCATTTCCACGTTAAACGCCGATCTAGATGTATACCGAGGTATTTTACATGCGAGTGTTGGGGTATTATTTGATTATTTATTTTAATAGGGGGGCATGTTTCCCGACGCAATGTGAATGTTATATGTGCGCATTTTTGCTCATTGATCTTTATCCTCCATTTTTTTAACCACCTTTCTAGTTCAAATATATGATCCTGTAGATAACGAGATGCTTCTTGACAGTTTGCGTGTACGCTTAGAAAAGCTGTGTCGTCCGCAAATGTTGAGGTATGGGTGTAGCTGTTTGTTGGCAAGTCCGAAGTATAAATTAAGTATAATAGAGGGCCCAGGATGCTGCCTTGTGGGACTCCAGCGCTAATTGGCTGTGGAGGACTTAAAAATTCGCCTTCTTTTATAATAAATTGACGACCGACTAAGTAGCTTTGTAACAGCTTGTGTATATTTGCTGGTAAGTTTTGCTGCAATTTCAGTAGTAAACCTTCATGCCAGACTTTATCAAAAGCTTGAGACACATCGATGAAGAGTGCTGAGCAATATTTTTTTTCTTCAAAGGCTTTTCTTATGACATTTACTATTCGATGAGTTTGTTCAATTGTGCTGTGTTTTCTTCTAAAACCGAATTGATGATTGGGAATACATCTGTTACCATTTAAAATCGGCGTTAATTTAGACACTAGAAGTTTCTCAAAAAGCTTTGATAAATTAGACAATAAGCTTATAGGTCTATATGACTCAACTTTTGTGGGATCCTTTCCTGGTTTAGGTATCATGGTAACTAAGGATACTTTCCACTCTTGTGGGTAGTATTCAAGGCGTAAAATAGCATTAAAAATTAGTAGAATAATTTTCTTTGCTATGCTGGGTAGCTCCAAAAGCATTTTGTTACTGATCTTATCAAAACCAGGGGCTTTCTTGGGGTTTAAATCATGAATAGCCTTCTCGATTTCTCTTACTTCAAACCTTAGTGGAACAGCTGATCTAACAGCAACAGGTGGTAACTCGACCGCAGTATCGAAAGATGTATGAGGGGTAAATACGGTTTTCAAATGATTAACGAAAATATTACCTTTTTCTATGTCATTTCGTGCCCAACGTCCATTTAAGTTTCTTAATGGTGGTTTAGTGATAACTGGTCTTTTAAGATTTCTAGCTGCACGCCATAATGAGTAATCAGATTGAGGAGTTGCATCAAGTTCCTTAAGATATTTTTCCAGAGAAGCCGTTTTTTGAGACTGCAGTAAGTTTCTTAGCCTTTTTGTGCACTCTTTTAGTAAATTTTTAAGTTGAGGGGATCTGTGCAATTGCCACTCTCTTCGAACTCTCCTTTTTTCAGTCAAGAGACGCTCGACATCAGTAGAATATATTTTACTATTTTTGATATTTTTGCGGGCTATGCTAGAATGTTGAACAGCTAGTTTGAGATAATTGTCAAAATTTACAATAGAAAGATTCACATTCTCCGGTGTTCTAAGCGGAATATTTTCAGTGCAGTGGGTACTGAGATATTTTTTATATTTTAACCAATTTATTTGTGTGGCTGACGTCACTAAGTAACCAGACGGTGATACAATTCTATAAGGGTTTGATATGGTAAGAATTGTAGGTGTGTGATCAGAAGATAATTCTAAAGAAGCTTCAACGTGAATCGTTTCTGCGGGGATGTTTTTAACCACGCCAAAATCGATGACATCTGGAATTTTTTGCTGATCAGTAGGCCAATAAGTTGGTTGTCCACTCGCGACCACATTTAAATCCATTTTAGACATTGTATTATACAAAACACGACCCTTTGGTGTAATGAGCCGTGAACCCCAGAAGGTATGTTTAGCGTTGTAATCGCCAGCGGCTAGGAAACAGGGTCCTAATGATTTAAAATATTTATAATATTGGCTTTCTGATATTGAAAATCTAGGTGGAGAGTATAAAGATGAAAGTACAACGTTTCGATTTAGCTCTTCAACACAAATATTCGTTGCTTGCAGATAATCTTCACGATGATCACACATTAAGTAGTGTTTGATTCGGGTTTTTATCAAAATAGCAGAACCTCCACAAGCTCTATCTCGAGGGTCCTTGGTATCATATAATATATAACCATTAATTTTAAACGAATTTCTTGAGGTCAAATGAGTTTCAGAAACCATCATTACATCAATTTGTTTACTTTTAAGAAAATATTCTAGTTCATTTTTATGTTGGCGAATGCCGTTTGCGTTCCAAACACAAATTTTTAAACAATTCATGGCTTGTTAAGTACAGCTTGCAATAACATCGATTGCATTCTTAACATTTCCTGCATCATATTACCCATTGTATTCGTAAAGTTTGTTACTGTTTGTACTAGTGTTTCCATGGTTTTTTCTAGACGACTTAAATTAGAAACTGGGGTCTCATCATTATTTGGCAAATCACCTTGCATTGGCATATGGTTTGATTTTAGGACGTTAGCGTAGGATGTTCTGTTATTACTAGGCTGCGGTACATGAATGTCATTAGTATTATTTTGATGTGTTTCCTGAATTTGAGGTGGATTAGGTTTCGGTCCAACCGAGCGCTTGACGATAGAGTATACAGGGCATCCTCTATAGTTGGCAGTGTGATTACCACCACAGTTGCTGCATTTTTTTGCATTGGGGTCGTTTTTAGACTTATCGCAGAGAGCTGTACCATGCAATTCTCCACATACAACGCAAACAGGTGTTAAATGGCAGTATGCCTTAGTGTGACCAAATTCTTGGCAGTTTAAACATTGCACGGGACCGTTCCTTTTATGCGGCTCCTCTATCGTTATTTTCCTATACAGGATATATCTCAGACTGTAAATGGGATGAGTTTCATTTTTTTTAAGCTTAACGTCGCCGGGTTCTAACTCCACACGAAATAGTGGCTGGGGATTTTTTTCTCTATTTTTAATATTAACTACATTTTTAATTTTAAAGCCCTTCTCTTCTAAAAACGTTTTTATTTCACCTGGGTCTACGCATGAATCAATGCCCTTTATCACTACCTGAAGACCTTTACTGCTCTTCAGTTGGTATGTATAAAAGTTTTTTTTTAGTGCTTCTAATTTAGTTATTACTTTACGAAAATCATCTTCACGATTAACTTGTATTTTAGTTTCATTTATACTACCACGTTTTATTGCAGCTACATAAAAAGAATTTTCACCTATTACCGAGATCAAATTCTTTATTAAATCACTTGAGTTTTGCTCTCTAAGATATATCGGGGGTGGCTTAGAAGATTTTGTAACGTTTTGTGCTTCCGAGGATTCCTCTTCCAAAATTGCAAACCGATTTTGAGAACTTATTCTATCAGCTGTACCCTCTTTTAAAACTTTTGGGACAGAAGCAACTGCAGAAGAAGTTGGGCTGCGACCCCGTTTTAGCACTGTTATGTACCTATCCATTCCAACTTGTACTTGAGGCTTTTGACCGCTTTTCACCTGTGATACTGAGTTTTCCATCATGCCTGATTTGGGGGTAATCTTTTCATCACTTGTTAAAATCGTTTCTGCCACTGAGGCACCGCTTGCAGGTTTTATATTTTTTATTGTATTCGAATCAACCGTGTTATTAGACACCGAAGGTGATACAGAGTTTTCTATTGTGCCTGATTGAGGGTTAATATTTTTATCACTTATTAAAATTGTTTTTGCCGTTGAGGCAATGCTTGAAGGTTTTATATTTGTTAGTGTATCAACCGTATTATTAAAAACAGATGGTGAGAGGGATCGCGTACGAGTAATAGGTTTAGCTGTTAGGTATTTGCTATCATCGACTCTTTTTTTTATTTCTGCATTTGTTTCGTTAACACTCACTGTGATATATGCATTTCTATCATTATGCTTAATTGTTTTTGCACTGTTTGCACTCATAAGAGTTTTTTTTTTTTTTTTTTTACTGTTTACAGTTGTGCTCTTCTTATTTGTTATTGTTTATCAACACCGAGAATAAAAAGTGTGTATGTTTATGTATGTATGTACATACATGTATTTTTTTCTTTTCTTTTATTTACTTTTTTTTTTTTTATACTTTATTTGTTCACGTAAAAAAATAAACCGTATGCCAAGCTTATAAAACACGTCTATCTTCAACGAGCGCGACAGACAGAACTGAGGTGTAATAAATAAATAATAAATAAATAAATAAGCACTCGGATAACACACCACACAAAATAGGTATCTTGGTGTACCACCTTGATAACAAATTATATCACAAAGTTTAACGAGGAAAACGAGCCTTCGATTAAACATTTTGGCGACCGTGACAGGACTCAATCCACTAAATCATGGACCCTAAAATGAGTTTCTCCGCCAGATAAAGGAGATTAGTGAACAGATCGCGACCCTTATCCGGAATATTAAAAAGGACTCCAGTAGCCGCAAAACCCCTTCTTACTATGAAGACCGATTGCCCCGTCTCAAGGATGCATGGGCAGAGTTCGACGATGCTGACAATAAGTTACGGAGTTTAAAGGAAATTGATACATCTAACGAATATTTCACAGCCGACCACTATTCTGAAATTCAGGCCATGGCGTCAAAATACATAAGCATCATGGAAAATGAAATCGACAACCAAATCTAACAAGCTGATAATGACTCATGCAAACAGGTTTCGAAACACAGGAATCCGCCACAAGCAGACGCAACGAGTGGGCACGATGGACTCATCAGCCAATCGCTTGGTAAAATGGCGGCTTTAAGTCGTCATCTACAAGGTCTCCAGTTGGACCCAGGGAGAGAAGGGTACTACTATGACATAATGCAGACCACCATCAGTCAGCTGTGATAGCAGATAAAAAAATTAAATGTTGAAGTACTGGATAAATATCCTAATCCCGATACTTTTGTTCGCGATATGTTCGCTTCGAACAAGATGCCCAGTCAGCAATTATCCAGCTTGCAAGTGCCAACATAAAATCCCAAATCTCAACCGCGTCCTTTTCCGACCTCTTCAAAAGGATTGTTCATGAGCAACGGATGTCTGACAACCATAAGATGTGGTACTTAAAAACCAACGTCTTTGGTGAAGCAGCAAATCTAATAAATCATCTTGCGCTAACTGAAGAAAACTACCAAGCGGCATGGTAGCTGCTGGAAGCCAGCTATAATAAGATAATTATGGTGGCAACAGCAATTAAGAGACCAGTCGACCAACCATCTTGCGCATGCACTTTAAGCGCCATCAAGTGATTGCACGACACAACCAAAGAATGTTTGGCGGCCCTCTAATTTGGGAATCCAGATTGCCTCGTGCGATCCTCTTGATGCAATGGGACATTACGAGAAAACTTCTGTCCACAATATTAAAACTTGCACGCCTACCGCTCAACCCCATCGCTAATTCCGCCAATGCATAGTTTGCAACCGAGAATTTCACCCATTAGACCGTGTTACGCGCCGGATACAAGTCGAATAATAAAAATTGTCGTAAATTTCCAAAATAAATTTGTTAAACCAAAATAAAATTACTGAGTAACGGCATGGATGAAGATTTCCCCTTGGTTAGCTACATAATTGGTATACCTGGTTGTCACCCCATAAATTCTATTGCGCGTAAACACATAACACACTATCCATGCCAATCGTAATACCAATAGTGTGCAAAATTTTAGAAACACCTTAATTGAACATCACAAAACAAACCATGGCATGATGTTGAGCCATGTAGAGTACACTGGTTCCCTCCCCTTGACTAAGACACCTTGACAGGAATAGTACTCGGATTCTCAAACCTGTCCCTATGATAGACACAATCAACACTTTCTAAATTCCATATTTTGCATTGGCTAACATTCCCCTTTTAAATTATTTAGAATTGCATTTTGTTTTTCTTGTTATACATCCAAAAGGCAATATTTATTTGTTTCTTATATAAAATTTGAGTATATCAAATGGAAAATAAAATTTTACATTTATGTAAGGACTTATAAAAATCTAAAATATTTATGTATTCAACAAACATTATTTTAATTAATTTGGGTTAAATGTGAGCGGAAGAAAAGAAAAAAAATTACTCACGATACATGGTTTCTTATAATAATAAAATAAAAAGGTAAAGATTTAAATTACTCACAAAGCATTTGTAGATTTTAACTTGTTGGTAAAGATTTGTCGTACGGTTGTCTTCAGCATTAATTGATGGGCCCAGCAATCATTGCATGAAGAAGTTTCATTTGTTCTAAATTCAAAAGTGGAAGCTAATTTTAGGAGAAAAAAAAAACAATTATATTGTACAGGTGCAATTTTAACGTAACAATTATGAATGATTCTTTTGTTTTTTTTTTTTGTTTTTTCCTATGATTGATGAATATTTTAATGCAAATTAAATTTTAAATGGATTTTAAATATTTTAAAACTTATCTATTTATTTGTTTCAATTCTTTTCATTATTTTAATTTTAGTTCAGTATTATTTAAATTTAAAATCTAATATTTAATTTATCATTTTAACTTTCCATCAAAGTAAATTTTGGCTTTTATTAAGAAAACTTAAATTAGTCTAATTCACGAATTTAAATTTTGCGATATTCTCTTTTAATTTAGAATCATTAAATTTTGTATTTATTTTCAATCCATTACTTTAATATTTTGTTCACATTAATCTTACCATAAATTTGCATTAAAATTTTGCATTCAATTTAAAATTTTAAACTAATAACATCTCAGATTTAAAGATTTATGGTTACATGTTCTGAATTCACTTTAGCTTTAGATTTATAATGATTCCTGTTATTTAATTTAAGTATAATTTTTTTTTTGTGGTAAAAGCTTGGGTTTAATTTAAGTTTGAATTAAACAAATTATTTAGTTGTCATTATGTTTTAAATTTACACTTTTTTAAAATTTAACTAATATTAAACGCATTACAAAGGAAAATTGATTTTTCCTAATCATTAGTTAATTTGAAGTAAATTTGATTGAAATGATTAATTAGAATGAGTCCTAATTTATTACATGAAAGGTTTACGAAAGGGATTTATGAAAGTTATGTATGACAATCTTTATTTTCGTTTATTATTCTTTATAAAATACAACAGACTTAAATTTATTTTTTTTCTACTTTTTTTTACTGTTTTATTATTTTTTTTAAAATTAAGAATTAAAACTTTATGTTTATATACTTATTTAATTTAGAGAATCTATTGAGTAATCAAAAGTTGTCTAATTAATTTAAGGCAATTTCGGATATTTAATTTAAATTCAGGATCAAAAGCTGTTGAATGCGTTTTAGTTAAATTTAGATATTTAATTTAATTTTAAGCTCAAAGGTTGTTAAACTAGTTTTAGAGAAATTTAGATATTTAATTTGATTTATTAGGAAACGCTTTAATTAAATTAATTTAATTTTTAATTATAGGTTCTAAGCAAAATTAGTGTTTAGTCTATTTCTTCTTTTCAACTTTTGACAATTAATTATGTAATTGACTTGCATAACCGAAGGCACACACGTGGCTTGTGGTGATTTGGTACCCACGTGGGGGAGTTTCTTTGGTAATAATTAATTTTCCCAGAATCTTCTAGACTTGCTGAGAAAAGACTGAATATTAAACGTTAATAGACACCTGTCCGAGAGTTTCTTGTCTAGGCAACACTTGAAAGAATCTAGGTTGTGTGGTTCCACCACGTGCTGGCAGCCAAAAGTTTATCTTTCCTAAACCGAACAAAATACCATATTAAATAAAATATTTCTTTTTTTAACTAGTCACTAGCGCCCAGAAGCTTACCTTTAATGGAAAATATATTTATAGGTGAAGTTGTTCCCTCTTGGGAACCACAGGACATAATATATGCGGAAAAAACCAATACCCACTGAAGTTTCCACTTTTTAAAATAATATGTTAATTTCCTTTATATATTTGTACTAAACACTTTAATGCGCGCTTGATGTTTTCTGACAAACGTTCACCGATATAATGACCTGATTATACAAAAATTATAAAAGACAAACGTCTTTTCCAAAAAAAAAAAGTCCCGTTGCAATTAATAACAAAAAATTACTTAGGTCTAATATAACCAACTGGTAATGAAACAATAGTATGTATGTATGTATGTATGTGTATAATAAACAAGTGAACAAAAAAATAAATTTAGTAAGAAAAAACCTAGAACAACAAAACTGGACAAAAAAAAAACGATCTGCTCTCTTTGACAAGAAATATGTATATGAGAAAAGAACAATGGAATTGGAACAATAAAATTTTGCCTGACTTTTCTTGTTAGCAGCGTTGCCGTTGGAAAAAAAATTCCCTTCTCCCTTTCCTTTTTATTTACCCTTTCCCCCCCCCAAGGTTCAAAAGTGGCACGAAGTAGTTAAAAATGACGCGAAAATGGTAAATAAAAAGAAGTCTTTAAGGTAGCAAGGCCTCACAAAACTATCCGATTTTTATAAACTGATTACAACGGGAACGTTCTTTCTATTTAGAACAGTCGCCAAAACAAAATGGGAGTGCTATATAATAAAAAAAAATTACACAATTGATGCTTTAATATCAGCGGTAACGCCGTTTTTTTTTCAAGAGAAGTTAAAATAAAAACAACCAAGAGACAACAACATACTACGAGTGTTTTTAGCCATTTATTGCGTCTCAACAAAAAAACTCGATAGAAGTGAAGAGTGTAGCGTATATACATGCTTACATCCAATTGTATGGGTATAAGTTGAATTAAATCTGTAACCTTGAAATTTAAAATTCTTGTTCAAATAGAAATTTGGGAAGGATCCCTCGGCAACATATAATATAGGCACGACAATGAGATTATCAATTTATTCAAATATTTCAATAAAAGCAACATTTCTTTACAATGACCATAAAATCGTAACAAACCTGTTTCGAACTAAAATTTTCCTTAATTGAAGTTCGAACAGGCAAAGATTTTATATTGTTTCCTTTGTTATGTCATAAATTCGTAACAATTTTTATTATTTGTACGCAAAAGTGTGGCTCGACCCACGAAAGCCGGGCAAAGTTCATGATTTAAGGTCTGACGCATGATACTTTCCAACATATTTTCCATCTGCGTCCTCTATACTGTATAAATTGTTTCCAATTTTCTCCCTTATTTTGCATTTAACGAACTTTGGCATAAATTTCCTATTTATATGTTTCGACATATTGCTCAAGATGTGATTTTTCCTAAATACAGATTGACCTTTATGATATTCAACCGGCCTGCTTCGAAGATTAAATGTTTTAGTGGCCTTCGTATGTGCAACAGTCAAGTTTTCACGGATTTTATCCCGGATTTTTGCCAATTTATCCACATTGTCAATTATGCACACATCTTGTCCAGATAAGCACCCTATTTTATCCAGTATTTTATATGACGAACCGTGTTGCATCATATTTTGCCCAAAAACCGCGTAATATGGTGAACATTTCATAGCCGCATGGTAGTCGCTTCTCAATATAGACAAAATTTGGGGGATGTATATGTCCTATTCTCTATGATCCCTATGGCCTTGCAGAAAACATCTTATTTTTGTAACTATTTCGCGGTTTGCCCGCTCAGATGCATTTGAATGTGGTGCATAGAAACCTGTGGTAACGTGACCAATATCACACAGGTTAAAGAAATCTTTCATTTCCTTGGAATTGAATTGTTTGGCATTGTCGCTATGAATGCACCTTGGAACGCCAAATGTTGGAAATAAATCAGACTCAAAGAACTGAATAACATTCGATGTGGTAGCTGCCTTAAGCGGTTTTAGAAATACAAATTTTGACATGTGATCCAAGCAGATAAATATTACCGAATTTTTCACCTTAGTTAAAGGGTATGGACCGAGGAAGTCGCAATATAATCTCTCAAACGGTATATTGGTTATAATTTGATTGCCCATTTGAGGTCTTGAAATTCGATTTGCTGATTTTACACTCTTACATATCTCACATTTGCTTATAAAGGACCTAACATCTTTTACCATTGTCGGCCAAAAATATTTTTGTCGAATTCGAGCCAACGTTTTTATTAAACCGCCGTGACATGAGGTGTCCGAATCGTGCGCCTATTTAATAGCCGATTGTGTTAAAGATATTGGGATCCATAAACACCAAAGAGAATCTTCCTCATCTTTTGCACCTTGTCTAAAATCAACGCGCTTTAACACTAAGTTATTGGCTATACAAAGATCTAGCAATGACTCTTTATTTTCGGTGATGGTTTTCCTAAGTTGTCGGTATTCGTCGCCCTCGAATTCCGGTGATGACAAATCTATTTCAAAGCGAAGGTTTGTTAGGGTCAACTCTTCTACGTGCACTCTAGATAAGCAGTCCGGTACAATGTTCAAAGCCCCTTTTCTATGTTCAATTCCAAAATCATATCGTTGAAGTCTCAGGCTCCAGCGTGCCAAACGCCCACTTAGATCTTTTTGTGTCATTAACCACTTCAAAGATGAGTGATCCGTAATTATACGAAAACGTAAACCCTCTATATATGGTCGAAACCTATTGACACTTACGATTGCAGCTAAACATTCTAACTCGGTTACCGTATAATTTTTCTGAGCTTTGTTAAGCTTTTGTGATACGTACGCTATTGGATGTTCTTCCCCTTCATCATCGTATTAAAATAATACACCGCCCACCCCTACTTTAGAAGCGTCACACTGTATTATAAATTCTTTGTCGAAGTGAGGTTGTGCCAAAACGGGTGCAGAGGAAAGAGCCAATTTCAGTCTATCAAAGAATAGTTTGGCCTCCTCTGTTAATGCAAACGCACCCTTCGATTTCCTCAAGCAGTCCGTTAATGGTCCAGCAAGGTCAGCAAAGTTGTTTATAAATGAGCGGTACCAGCTTGCCATACCAATGAATCTGCGCACTTGTGTAGGGGTAGTGGGTAAAGGAAATTCCCGAATACATTCGACTTTAACAGGATCGACCTTCAGACACCCGTCACCTAATATATATCTGAGGTAACGAATCTCCTTCTGACAAAACTTGCTCTTACTCACGTTAATGGTCAATTTTGCTGCCTTAAGTCACGAGGCCACTTGAGACAAAAGACTTATGTGCGTTGGAAAATCTGAACTACATACCAATAGGTCGTCAAGATATATAAACACGTGTTCCCGTAACCGTGAAGGTATAACTTTGTCCATGAGACGACTCATGGTTTGGGGGCCGTTGCACAATCCGAATGGCATGTATTTGTATTGGTATAGAGGCTTATCAGGTATTACGAAGGCGGTCTTTTCCTTTGAGGACTCTGTCAACTTAATTTGTAAGAAGGCATCTTTAAGATCTATTCCACTTATGTAGAATGTGTCCTTGAGTCTACTTAGCAACCCATTTATGTGAGGTAATGGGTACGAGTCCTTTTTTGTGACCTCGTTAAGTTTCCTGGAATCTATACACAGTCTTACTTTTCCTGGCTTTCGGACTAGCACCGCAGGGGAACACCACGGAGAATTGGATTCTTCAATGACACCCAGGCTTAACAATCTATCAATCTCCTTAAAGGCTTCCTCCTGCCTAGGAGACGAAAGAGGATAGTGCCTGCACTTTATTGGGACTGCGTCACCTGTTTCAATGTGATGTTGTAGTAAGTCGGTACTTCCTAAGCCCAATTTTTCATATGAAGGATATTCCAATATGGTCTTATCTAAAATTAATTTATATTCGGGGTTAAGTTCATGGAAGTTTGGGTCTAAACACGCGCTATATGAGATTTCTGAAATATTTAGGGAAGTAGATGGTATTAATTCCGGAGCCAATGCGAAATCTCGCCAAAAATTTGTACCAAAATAAGCATCTTGACTCAATGACGGGACCAAATAGAATTGAATTATTCTGGTGACACCTTTGAAATGTATCGGAAGATCTCAGAATCCTATAATATTTTGCTTAGTTCCATTTGCTGTACGAACGAATGAGCTAATTGGTGTATACCTCAAATTATTTTTTTCCAGAAAAGATAAACAGTCTTTACCTAACACTGTGATATTAGCACCCGAATCAAGTAAACCCACTAAGGTGTCATTCATTACTTTAACTTTGGCGAATGGCCGGTCATCAGATCCATTAATTACGGTTGATTCTATGAGTTTACGAAAATACTTTCGTTTCTTAAAACGTTGCCTACATTTCATTATACGAAAAGATGGTTTTCTATTATGTCCTGTAGGTACACAGGCAAATGTCTGACTTACCCATGAGCAAGGCTCATTGGCTTGAGGCGAGTAATTTTGTTCATAAATGTAAGAATGGTGCAATTTGTCTGTTTGTGTTGAGTTATCCCTTGCACGGGTTTCATTTTGGGTATTACATTTTTGAATAGGAATAAAATTTTTCGATTCGATAATGTAATTCATTTCAAACTCGGGGTTTGATGGGATGGACGAGTGTCCCCAGCAGCCAGTTCGCCCACTTTCCGGTTTCCCTGATACCCATGTTTATTTGGACACTTTAGTGTCAGTACACCCTTCTGTCCGCATTTAAAACAAAATGGTTTCTTAATTTCCTCGGAGCAATAGATATAAGAGTGGCCGAATTCCATGCAATTCCAGCATTGAATTCCGGAGTAATCAAATTTAACTTTCCGGTTTGGCAACTGAAGTGCCTCAATTTGTGGGTCTAGAACCTCAGGTTCAAAATTTTCTCCCGGAGAATTTTGGATTTCACTAACGTTTCTAGATGTCCCTATATTAGGATTTTGAAATTTCGAATCTCGCAAAACCTTTTCTGCCCTTCGGGCAATATCTCGAAAATCGTTCATGTCGCGTGGTTCCGAGTTAAACAATAAAAATCTTAAATTTTGATTTAAATTTCTTTTCATTATATCTATAAGTGTCTTGTCCGGTATTGGATTCTGAAGTCGTAGATTCATAGTTACAATTGACGTGTGGAAATCATCATACGTTTCTTTATGTTGTTGCTTTAGCGACGAAATTTTCAATAGAACCTCATGATCGGACTCTAAATGCCCAAATTCCTTAATTAGAGAATGCCGTAAAAAGGGATAGGTGACATTACGATTTTGCTTTGTAAAAAGCCAATACCATTGTTCCGCACGACCATCCAAGAGAATGTGGAAATTAGATAACAAATGTTCATCTGAGCATTTTGAACGTGAGCAAAGAGTTTCGACCTTGAAAAGAAAATCTGACACCGACCCAGAACCATCGTAGGATATTTTCCACTTTTCCTGTTTCACATTTCCATTTTCGTATATTCTAGCTTGGCAATCGGATAACCGGTTCAAGTTTGCGAATGGGGGGTTCGCAGTGTTGAAATCTTGAAAACTTTCTGGCTGCCTATTTGAATTTAAAGTTGGAGCGCTACCTATTTGAGAAATGCTCTCCCTAATAGATGTTAACTCCTTTCGGAATTCTTCTTAAGTATTCCTCATAGTCTGTTCCATCAAAGCTATTAATAAATCAAATGAAGTTTCGGTATTAAGGTTCACATTATTAGTATTAGGAGCCAATGGCGCCTTATAAGCCATAGTTGAAGGAAAAATGTATGGGTTCACCTTTGGATTCAAAGAAGATCGAGGGGGTACTTCATCAGAAGTAGAAAACGACAGAGGTTGTGGTTCTAAGTTTGGATCGTCCATTACAATGATATCTTGAAAAGGACCTGTAGGTGGTAAACTTGTTAAGCTCTGAGCTCTTTCAATCTGTGGGGGTGTTACTTTTACTTTGGGAGAGTGAATTACCTTGGGTTTTGCGCCGCTAGTATTGCTCTGAAGTTCGATAGAATTGTTATTTCGCGAAGCTGCTGAGCCTCGACCTCTACTAATCGAATTATTGTGAGCACTTCTAGCAGAATTCCTGGTGTTCATTACTGTGATAATAACTAGCACAGTATTGACAATGCAATTGCAAAAAAAAAATTAAAAATTGAAAGGAAGAAAAATTACTAAATAACCTATCAAATTACCCAACGCTCAAAATCAATTAAAATAACCGATTTAACGATAAAGTTAACCTTAGTAATATAAATACGAAATAATATAAGTAAAATTATATTTATATATAAATTGTTAGTATTCTTTTTTTTCCAAAATGTTTATGAATGTTGTGAATGTTTATGGGGAATGATACGCCGCAACAAAACTAAATGTTAAAAGTGAAAACCATGTCTATAATAAAGCTAGTGTTGAACTTAATATTGGTTAGACATAAAAAAAAGTGGTTTGCTGGTATCCGTTAAATCATATCATTCTGCATCAAAAAAATTCGAATTAAAAAAACTAAGTACGGACTCTCATAATATTCTTAACATGATGTCAGTGCCTTGCCTCACTGCATCTAAAACCGATATACATAACACGTTCAGTATTAGGTCTCATGAGAATAAGGACAAAGGTCTTTGTGAGGTTAAATGTTTATAATATACACGTTTCCTAGATCGCAATTAGATTCCGAGACTGTATTTTTCCCCTAGAATTTCTAAGACTTAAGAAGAAACTGTGGTATAGAAGTACTAAATGCAAAGTGCACCTTCCTAATATATTTAACCCACTCGAAATAATTGAGTTAATTAAAGTTCAACTGTTTGCAACGACCTCGTCGTTACAATGATATATTGTTTTGCCTGCCCTTTAATGATTCTACTTTGGGCGCCATATATGTTACGCGCCGGATACAAGTCGAATAATAAAAATTGTCGTAAATTTCCAAAATAAATTTGTTGAACCAAAATAAAATTACTGAGTAACGGCATGGATGAAGATTTCCCCCCGGTTAGCTACATAATTGGTATACCTGGTTGTCACCCCATAAATTCTATTGCGCGTAAACATATAACACACTATCCATGCCAATCGTAATACCAATAGTGTGCAAAATTTTAGAAACACCTTAATTGAACATCACAAAACAAACCATGGCATGTAGTTGAGCCATGTAGAGTACACTGGTTCCCTCCCCTTGACTAAGACACCTTGACAGGAATAGTACTCGGATTCTCAAACCTGTCCCTATGATAGACACAATCAACACTTTCTAAATTCCATATTTTGCATTGCCTAACATTCCCCTTTTAAATTATTTAGAATTGCATTTTGTTTTTCTTGTTATACATCCAAAGGCAATATTTATTTGTTTCTTATATAGAATTTGAGTATATCAAATGGAAAATAAAATTTTACATTTATGTAAGGACTTATAAAAATCTAAAATATTTATGTATTCAACAAACATTATTTTAATTAATTTGGGTTAAATGTGAGCGGAAGAAAAGAAAAAAAAAATTACTCACGATACGTGGTTTCTTATAATAATAAAATAAAAAGGTAAAGATTTAAATTACTCACAAAGCATTTGTAGATTTGAACTTGTTGGTAAAGATTTGTCGTATGGTTGTCTTCAGCATTAATTGATGGGCCCAGCAATCATTGCATGAAGAAGTTTCATTTGTTCTAAATTCAAAAGTGGAAGCTAATTTTAGGAGAAAAAAAAAACAATTATATTGTACAGGTGCAATTTTAACGTAACAATTATGAATGATTCTTTTGTTTTTTCCTATGATTGATGAATATTTTAATGCAAATTAAATTTTAAGTGGATTTTAAATATTTTAAAACTTATCTATTTATTTGTTTCAATTCTTTTCATTATTTTAATTTTAGTTCAGTATTATTTAAATTTAAAATCTAATATTTAATTTATCATTTTAACTTTCCATCAAAGTAAATTTTGGCTTTTATTAAGAAAACTTAAATTTGTCTAATTCACGAATTTAAATTTTGCGATATTCTCTTTTAATTTAGAATCATTAAATTTTGTATTTATTTTCAATCCATTACTTTAATATTTTGTTCACATTAATCTTACCATAAATTTGCATTAAAATTTTAATAACATCTCAGATTTAAAGATTTATGGTTACATGTTCTGAATTCACTTTAGCTTTAGATTTATAATGATTCCTGTTATTTAATTTAAGTATAATTTTTTTTTTTTTGTGGTAAAAGCTTGGGTTTAATTTAAGTTTGAATTAAACAAAATATTTAGTTGTCATTATGTTTTAAATTTACACTTTTTTAAAATTTAACTAATATTAAACGCATTACAAAGGAAATTTTTCCTAATTATTAGTTTAATTTAGATTAATTAGAATGAGTCCTAATTTATTACATGAAAGGTTTACGAAAGGGATTTATGAAAGTTATGTATGACAATCTTTATTTTCGTTTATTATTCTTTATAAAATACAACAGACTTAAATTTATTATTTTTTTTTCTACTTTTTTTTTTTACTGTTTTATTATTTTTTTTAAAATTAAGAATTAAAACTTTATGTTTATATACTTATTTAATTTAGAGAACCTATTGAGTAATCAAAAGTTGTCGAATTAATTTAAGGCAATTTCGGATATTTATTTTAAATTAAGGATCAAAAGCTGTTGAATGCGTTTTAGTTAAATTTAGATATTTAATTTAATTTTAAGCTCAAAGGTTGTTAAACTAGTTTTAGAGAAATTTAGATATTCAATTTGATTTATTAGAAAACGCTTTAATTAAATTAATTTAATTTTTAATTATCGATTCTAAGCAAAATTAGTGTTTAGTCTAATTGTTTTAAAGGTATAGCAATTAGAGTTTGGCTAGAATGCCCTTGTTTTAGAAAAAAAGGATGATTTCTTCTTTTCAACTTTTGACAATTGATTATGTAATTGACTTGCATAACCGAAGGCACTCACGTGGCTTGTGGTGATTTGGTACCCACGTGGGGGAGTTTCTTTGATAATAATTAATTTTCCCAGAATCTTCTAGACTTGCTGAGAAAAGATTGAATATTAAACGTTAATAGTCACCTGTCCGAGAGTTTCTTGTCTAGGCAACACTTGAAATAATCTAGGTTGTGTGATTCCACCACGTGCTGGCAGCCAAAAGTTTATCTTTCCGAACAAAACCGAACAAAATACCATATTAAATAAAATATTTCTTTTTTTCACTAGTCACTAGCGCCCAGAAGCTTACCTTTAATGGAAAATATATTTATAGGTGAAGCTGTTCCCTCTTGGGAACCACAGGACATAATATATGCGGTAAAAACCTATACCCACTGAAGTTTCCACTTTTTAAAATAATATGTTAATTTCCTTTATATATTTGTACTAAACACTTTAATGCGCGCTTGATGTTTTCTGACAAACGTTCACCGATATAATGACCTGATTATACAAAAATTATAAAAGACAAGTCAAAGACAAACGTCTTTTCCAAAAAAAAGTAGTCCCGTTGCAATTAATAACAAAAAAAAAAATTACTTAGGTCTAATATAACCAACTGGTAATGAAACAATAGTGAACAAAAAATTAATTTAGTAAGAAAAAACCTAGAACAACAAAACTGGACAAAAAAAAAACGATCTGCTCTCTTTGACAAGAAATATGTATATGAGAAAAGAACAATGGAATTGCAACAATAAAATTTTGCCTGCCTTTTGTTGTTAGCAGCGTTGCCGTTGGAAAAAAATTCCCTTCTCCCTTTCCTTTTTATTTACCCTTTTTCCCCCCCCCCCAAGGGTCAAAAGTGGCACGAAGTAGTTAAAAATGACGCGAAAATGGTAAATAAAAAGAAGTCTTTAAGGTAGCAAGGCCTCACAAAACTATCCGATTTTTATAAACTGATTACAACGGGAACGTTCTTTCTATTTAGAACAGTCGCCAAAACAAAATGGGAGTGCTATATAAAAAAAAATTACACAATTGATGCTTTAATATCAGCGGTAACACCGTTTTTTTTTTCAAGAGAAGTTAAAATAAAAACAACCAAGAGACAACAACATACTACAAGTGTTTTTAGCCATTTATTGCGTCTCAACAAAAAACTCGATAGAAGTGAAGAGTGTAGCGTATATTCATGCTTACATCCAATTGTATGGGTATAAGTTAAATTAAATCTGTAACCTTGAAATTTAAAATTCTTGTTCAAATAGAAATTTGGGAAGGATCCCTCGGCAACATATAATATAGGCACGACAATGAGATTATCAATTTATTCAAATATTTCAATAAAAGCAACATTTCTTTACAATGACCATAAAATCGTAACAACCGATGCAAGGAATTCATAATGCTTAGCCCAGCAAACCGTCTTAACCTTGCACAGAAGCACAAATTATGTGTAAACTGCTTCTACAACACTCATCCTACGAAAAGATGTACCACTTCAGGCCGAAGCCAAAAATGCGGGAAAATGCACAACACCTTAGTCCATTTGGACCAACCTCCATTATATATAATTTAACATCCACGAAGCGAAGTAATTCTGCTAATAAGTCTACTAATTCAACCAAAGAACAGCACAAACCTTCGACATTATCAACAATGCCTTGTATTGAACCAACAGAAAACGCGACATCTCTTGTCACTACACCAATAATAGAAGCTGCCAGTGTGACAGTATGCTGTACAGTCCAACGACCCTATGTTTTGCTAGGAACGGCATTGGTAAATGTCAACCCAAACGGCTTGGAAACTGAATGCAAGGCCATTCTTGACTCAGGATCACAAGTCAACCTCATCACGGAACGATTTATAACACAGTTTGGACTCCCAGCGAGGGCTACTACTATCTCGATTAATGTCATTGGAAAAAATAGGGGGCTAATTCTAGCAGTCGTGATCGAGCACTTTCTCGATTCGAACGCAATTTTATTTCTCCTTTATTCCGTCGATACTGAACGAATCGAAATAATTTTTTCAGCGATATGAAAACTCAAATAAATGCTTTACAACACTGAAAAAATAATTTTAATTCGTTAGTATCGTCTGAAAGAATAAGTAATAAAATTGCTTTCGAATCGAGAAAGAGCTCGATCACGACTGCCAGAATTAGCCCACAGGACCAAGGTTCAACACAGAGTCAACATTACACTACAATCTCGTCTCAACAATTTTTTATCACGTTTGGAGGCGTTTGTGTTGCCACAAATAATTTCTCCTCAACCTGCTCAACTCCTTAACATCGATAAGTGGTCAACTCCCAACAATAGGTACGTTCATAAGACGTAGCTGTTGAGCTCAACTGCTAGAAAACTGTTGAGCCACACATTATCGTCTTAGAAACGGCATTATGAGTATAATGCAAAATTAACAGCTGATAAACATAAACAATTGAAAAAAAAATAAAGGTTGAGGTTGAGCACTACATGTTGACTTTAGGTAGCTAAAAAATTTTATGATATAATAAATGGCCTCAAATACCCAACTGTTGTGTTGAGCTATGCGTTTCTAAGACAAACACTAAACGGTTACACAACAGTTACGCCTTATGAACGTGCCCAATGTGACTTTGGCAGACCCAACTTATTTTGCATTTAACGAACTTTGGCATAAATTTCCTATTTATATGTTTCGACATATTGCTCAAGATGTGATTTTTCCTAAATACAGATTGACCTTTATGATATTCAACCGGCCTGCTTCGAAGATTAAATGTTTTAGTGGCCTTCGTATGTGCAACAGTCAAGTTTTCACGGATTTTATCCCGGATTTTTGCCAATTTATCCACATTGTCAATTATGCACACATCTTGTCCAGATAAGCACCCTATTTTATCCAGTATTTTATATGACGAACCGTGTTGCATCATATTTTGCCCAAAAACCGCGTAATATGGTGAACATTTCATAGCCGCATGGTAGTCGCTTCTCAATATAGACAAAATTTGGGGGATGTATATGTCCTATTCTCTATGATCCCTATGGCCTTGCAGAAAACATCTTATTTTTGTAACTATTTCGCGGTTTTCCCGCTCAGATGCATTTGAATGTGGTGCATAGAAACCTGTGGTAACGTGACCAATATCACACAGGTTAAAGAAATCTTTCATTTCCTTGGAATTGAATTGTTTGGCATTGTCGCTATGAATGCACCTTGGAACGCCAAATGTTGGAAATAAATCAGACTCAAAGAACTGAATAACATTCGATGTGGTAGCTGCCTTAAGCGGTTTTAGAAATACAAATTTTGACATGTGATCCAAGCAGATAAATATTACCGAATTTTTCACCTTAGTTAAAGGGTATGGACCGAGGAAGTCGCAATATAATCTCTCAAACGGTATATTGGTTATAATTTGATTGCCCATTTGAGGTCTTGAAATTCGATTTGCTGATTTTACACTCTTACATATCTCACATTTGCTTATAAAGGACCTAACATCTTTTACCATTGTCGGCCAAAAATATTTTTGTCGAATTCGAGCCAACGTTTTTATTAAACCGCCGTGACATGAGGTGTCCGAATCGTGCGCCTATTTAATAGCCGATTGTGTTAAAGATATTGGGATCCATAAACGCCAAAGAGAATCTTCCTCTTCTTTTGCACCTTGTCTAAAATCAACGCGCTTTAACACTAAGTTATTGGCTATACAAAGATCTAGCAATGACTCTTTATTTTCGGTGATGGTTTTCCTAAGTTGTCGGTATTCGTCGCCCTCGAATTCCGGTGATGACAAATCTATTTCAAAGCGAAGGTTTGTTAGGGTCAACTCTTCTACGTGCACTCTAGATAAGCAGTCCGGTACAATGTTCAAAGCCCCTTTTCTATGTTCAATTCCAAAATCATATCGTTGAAGTCTCAGGCTCCAGCGTGCCAAACGCCCACTTAGATCTTTTTGTGTCATTAACCACTTCAAAGATGAGTGATCCGTAATTATACGAAAACGTAAACCCTCTATATATGGTCGAAACCTATTGACACTTACGATTGCAGCTAAACATTCTAACTCGGTTACCGTATAATTTTTCTGAGCTTTGTTAAGCTTTTGTGATACGTACGCTATTGGATGTTCTTCCCCTTCATCATCGTATTAAAATAATACACCGCCCACCCCTACTTTAGAAGCGTCACACTGTATTATAAATTCTTTGTCGAAGTGAGGTTGTGCCAAAACGGGTGCAGAGGAAAGAGCCAATTTCAGTCTATCAAAGAATAGTTTGGCCTCCTCTGTTAATGCAAACGCACCCTTCGATTTCCTCAAGCAGTCCGTTAATGGTCCAGCAAGGTCAGCAAAGTTGTTTATAAATGAGCGGTACCAGCTTGCCATACCAATGAATCTGCGCACTTGTTTAGGGGTAGTGGGTAAAGGAAATTCCCGAATACATTCGACTTTAACAGGATCGACCTTCAGACACCCGTAACCTAATATATATCTGAGGTAACGAATCTCCTTCTGACAAAACTTGCTCTTACTCACGTTAATGGTCAATTTTGCTGCCTTAAGTCACGAGGCCACTTGAGACAAAAGACTTATGTGCGTTGGAAAATCTGAACTACATACCAATAGGTCGTCAAGATATATAAACACGTGTTCCCGTAACCGTGAAGGTATAACTTTGTCCATGAGACGACTCATGGTTTGGGGGCCGTTGCACAATCCGAATGGCATGTATTTGTATTGGTATAGAGGCTTACCAGGTATTACGAAGGCGGTCTTTTCCTTTGAGGACTCTGTCAACTTAATTTGTAAGAAGGCATCTTTAAGATCTATTCCACTTATGTAGAATGTGTCCTTGAGTCTACTTAGCAACCCATTTATGTGAGGTAATGGGTACGAGTCCTTTTTTGTGACCTCGTTAAGTTTCCTGGAATCTATACACAGTCTTACTTTTCCTGGCTTTCGGACTAGCACCGCAGGGGAACACCACGGAGAATTGGATTCTTCAATGACACCCAGGCTTAACAATCTATCAATCTCCTTAAAGGCTTCCTCCTGCCTAGGAGACGAAAGAGGATAGTGCCTGCACTTTATTGGGACTGCGTCACCTGTTTCAATGTGATGTTGTAGTAAGTCGGTACTTCCTAAGCCCAATTTTTCATATGAAGGAAATTCCAATATGGTCTTATCTAAAATTAATTTCTGTTCGGGGTTAAGTTCATGGAAGTTTGGGTCTAAACACGCGCTATATGAGATTTCTGAAATATTTAGGGAAGTAGATGGTATTAATTCCGGAGCCAATGCGAAATCTCGCCAAAAATTTGTACCAAAATAAGCATCTTGACTCAATGACGGGACCAAATAGAATTGAATTATTCTGGTGACACCTTTGAAATGTATCGGAAGATCGCAGAATCCTATAATATTTTGCTTAGTTCCATTTGCTGTACGAACGAATGAGCTAATTGGTGTATACCTCAAATTATTTTTTTCCAGAAGAGATAAACAGTCTTTACCTAACACTGTGATATTAGCACCCGAATCAAGTAAACCCACTAAGGTGTCATTCATTACTTTAACTTTGGCGAATGGCCGGTCATCAGATCCATTAATTACGGTTGATTCTATGAGTTTACGAAAATACTTTCGTTTCTTAAAACGTTGCCAACATTTCATTATACGAAAAGATGGTTTTCTATTATGTCCTGTAGGTACACAGGCAAATGTCTGACTTACCCATGAGCAAGGCTCATTGGTTTGAGGCGAGTAATTTTGTTCATAAATGTAAGAATGGTGCAATTTGTCTGTTTGTGTTGAGTTATCCCTTGCACGGGTTTCATTTTGGGTATTACATTTTTGAATAGGAATAAAATTTTTCGATTCGATAATGTAATTCATTTCAAACTCGGGGTTTGATGGGATGGACGAGTGTCCCCAGCAGCCAGTTCGCCCACTTTCCGGTTTCCCTGATACCCATGTTTATTTGGACACTTTAGTGTCAGTACACCTTTCTGTCCGCATTTAAAACAAAATGGTTTCTTAATTTCCTCGGAGCAATAGATATAAGAGTGGCCGAATTCCATGCAATTCCAGCATTGAATTCCGGAGTAATCAAATTTAACTTTCCGGTTTGGCAACTGAAGTGCCTCAATTTGTGGGTCTAGAACCTCAGGTTCAAAATTTTCTCCCGGAGAATTTTGGATTTCACTAACGTTTCTAGATGTCCCTATATTAGGATTTTGAAATTTCGAATCTCGCAGAACCTTTTCTGCCCTTCGGGCAATATCTCGAAAATCGTTCATGTCGCGTGGTTCCGAGTTAAACAATAAAAATCTTAAATTTTGATTTAAATTTCTTTTCATTATATCTATAAGTGTCTTGTCCGGTATTGGATTCTGAAGTCGTAGATTCATAGTTACAATTGACGTGTGGAAATCATCATACGTTTCTTTATGTTGTTGCTTTAGCGACGAAATTTTCAATAGAACCTCATGATCGGACTCTAAATGCCCAAATTCCTTAATTAGAGAATGCCGTAAAAAGGGATAGGTGACATTACGATTTTGCTTTGTAAAAAGCCAATACCATTGTTCCGCACGACCATCCAAGAGAATGTGGAAATTAGATAACAAATGTTCATCTGAGCATTTTGAACGTGAGCAAAGAGTTTCGACCTTGAAAAGAAAATCTGACACCGACCCAGAACCATCGTAGGATATTTTCCACTTTTCCTGTTTCACATTTCCATTTTCGTATATTCTAGCTTGGCAATCGGATAACCGGTTCAAGTTTGCGAATGGGGGGTTCGCAGTGTTGAAATCTTGAAAACTTTCTGGCTGCCTATTTGAATTTAAAGTTGGAGCGCTACCTATTTGAGAAATGCTCTCCCTAATAGATGTTAACTCCTTTCGGAATTCTTCTTAAGTATTCCTCATAGTCTGTTCCATCAAAGCTATTAATAAATCAAATGAAGTTTCGGTATTAAGGTTCACATTATTAGTATTAGGAGCCAATGGCGCCTTATAAGCCATAGTTGAAGGAAAAATGTATGGGTTCACCTTTGGATTCAAAGAAGATCGAGGGGGTACTTCATCAGAAGTAGAAAACGACAGAGGTTGTGGTTCTAAGTTTGGATCGTCCATTACAATGATATCTTGAAAAGGACCTGTAGGTGGTAAACTTGTTAAGCTCTGAGCTCTTTCAATCTGTGGGGGTGTTACTTTTACTTTGGGAGAGTGAATTACCTTGGGTTTTGCGCCGCTAGTATTGCTCTGAAGTTCGATAGAATTGTTATTTCGCGAAGCTGCTGAGCCTCGACCTCTACTAATCGAATTATTGTGAGCACTTCTAGCAGAATTCCTGGTGTTCATTACTGTGATAATAACTAGCACAGTATTGACAATGCAATTGCAAAAAAAAAATTAAAAATTGAAAGGAAGAAAAATTACTAAATAACCTATCAAATTACCCAACGCTCAAAATCAATTAAAATAACCGATTTAACGATAAAGTTAACCTTAGTAATATAAATACGAAATAATATAAGTAAAATTATATTTATATATAAATTGTTAGTATTCTTTTTTTTTCCAAAATGTTTATGAATGTTGTGAATGTTTATGGGGAATGATACGCCGCAACAAAACTAAATGTTAAAAGTGAAAATCATGTCTATAATAAAGCTAGTGTTGAACTTAATATTGGTTAGACATAAAAAAAGTGGTTTGCTGGTATCCGTTAAATCATATCATTCTGCATCATAAAAATTCGAATTAAAAAAACTAAGTACGGACTCTCATAATATTCTTAACATGATGTCAGTGCCTTGCCTCACTGCATCTAAAACCGATATACATAACACGTTCAGTATTAGGTCTCATGAGAATAAGGACAAAGGTCTTTGTGAGGTTAAATGTTTATAATATACACGTTTCCTAGATCGCAATTAGATTCCGAGACTGTATTTTTCCCCTAGAATTTCTAAGACTTAAGAAGAAACTGTGGTATAGAAGTACTAAATGCAAAGTGCACCTTCCTAATATATTTAACCCACTCGAAATAATTGAGTTAATTAAAGTTCAACTGTTTGCAACGACCTCGTCGTTACAATGATATATTGTTTTGCCTGCCCTTTAATGATTCTACTTTGGGCGCCATATATGTTACGCGCCGGATACAAGTCGAATAATAAAAATTGTCGTAAATTTCCAAAATAAATTTGTTGAACCAAAATAAAATTACTGAGTAACGGCATGGATGAAGATTTCCCCCCGGTTAGCTACATAATTGGTATACCTGGTTGTCACCCCATAAATTCTATTGCGCGTAAACATATAACACACTATCCATGCCAATCGTAATACCAATAGTGTGCAAAATTTTAGAAACACCTTAATTGAACATCACAAAACAAACCATGGCATGTAGTTGAGCCATGTAGAGTACACTGGTTCCCTCCCCTTGACTAAGACACCTTGACAGGAATAGTACTCGGATTCTCAAACCTGTCCCTATGATAGACACAATCAACACTTTCTAAATTCCATATTTTGCATTGCCTAACATTCCCCTTTTAAATTATTTAGAATTGCATTTTGTTTTTCTTGTTATACACCCAAAGGCAATATTTATTTGTTTCTTATATAGAATTTGAGTATATCAAATGGAAAATAAAATTTTACATTTATGTAAGGACTTATAAAAATCTAAAATATTTATGTATTCAACAAACATTATTTTAATTAATTTGGGTTAAATGTGAGCGGAAGAAAAGAAAAAAAAAATTACTCACGATACGTGGTTTCTTATAATAATAAAATAAAAAGGTAAAGATTTAAATTACTCACAAAGCATTTGTAGATTTGAACTTGTTGGTAAAGATTTGTCGTATGGTTGTCTTCAGCATTAATTGATGGGCCCAGCAATCATTGCATGAAGAAGTTTCATTTGTTCTAAATTCAAAAGTGGAAGCTAATTTTAGGAGAAAAAAAAAACAATTATATTGTACAGGTGCAATTTTAACGTAACAATTATGAATGATTCTTTTGTTTTTTTTTTTTGTTTTTTCCTATGATTGATGAATATTTTAATGCAAATTAAATTTTAAATGGATTTTAAATATTTTAAAACTTATCTATTTATTTGTTTCAATTCTTTTCATTATTTTAATTTTAGTTCAGTATTATTTAAATTTAAAATCTAATATTTAATTTATCATTTTAACTTTCCATCAAAGTAAATTTTGGCTTTTATTAAGAAAACTTAAATTTGTCTAATTCACGAATTTAAATTTTGCGATATTCTCTTTTAATTTAGAATCATTAAATTTTGTATTTATTTTCAATCCATTACTTTAATATTTTGTTCACATTAATCTTACCATAAATTTGCATTAAAATTTTAATAACATCTCAGATTTAATGATTTATGGTTACATGTTCTGAATTCACTTTAGCTTTAGATTTATAATGATTCCTGTTATTTAATTTAAGTATAATTTTTTTTTTTTTTTTGTGGTAAAAGCTTGGGTTTAATTTAAGTTTGAATTAAACAAAATATTTAGTTGTCATTATGTTTTAAATTTACACTTTTTTAAAATTTAACTAATATTAAACGCATTACAAAGGAAATTTTTCCTAATTATTAGTTTAATTTAGATTAATTAGAATGAGTCCTAATTTATTACATGAAAGGTTTACGAAAGGGATTTATGAAAGTTATGTATGACAATCTTTATTTTCGTTTATTATTCTTTATAAAATACAACAGACTTAAATTTATTATTTTTTTTTCTACTTTTTTTTTTTACTGTTTTATTATTTTTTTTAAAATTAAGAATTAAAACTTTATGTTTATATACTTATTTAATTTAGAGAACCTATTGAGTAATCAAAAGTTGTCGAATTAATTTAAGGCAATTTCGGATATTTATTTTAAATTAAGGATCAAAAGCTGTTGAATGCGTTTTAGTTAAATTTAGATATTTAATTTAATTTTAAGCTCAAAGGTTGTTAAACTAGTTTTAGAGAAATTTAGATATTCAATTTGATTTATTAGAAAACGCTTTAATTAAATTAATTTAATTTTTAATTATCGATTCTAAGCAAAATTAGTGTTTAGTCTAATTGTTTTAAAGGTATAGCAATTAGAGTTTGGCTAGAATGCCCTTGTTTTAGAAAAAAAGGATGATTTCTTCTTTTCAACTTTTGACAATTGATTATGTAATTGACTTGCATAACCAAAGGCACTCACGTGGCTTGTGGTGATTTGGTACCCACGTGGGGGAGTTTCTTTGATAATAATTAATTTTCCCAGAATCTTCTAGACTTGCTGAGAAAAGATTGAATATTAAACGTTAATAGTCACCTGTCCGAGAGTTTCTTGTCTAGGCAACACTTGAAATAATCTAGGTTGTGTGGTTCCACCACGTGCTGGCAGCCAAAAGTTTATCTTTCCGAACAAAACCGAACAAAATACCATATTAAATAAAATATTTCTTTTTTTAACTAGTCACTAGCGCCCAGAAGCTTACCTTTAATGGAAAATATATTTATAGGTGAAGCTGTTCCCTCTTGGGAACCACAGGACATAATATATGCGGTAAAAACCTATACCCACTGAAGTTTCCACTTTTTAAAATAATATGTTAATTTCCTTTATATATTTGTACTAAACACTTTAATGCGCGCTTGATGTTTTCTGACAAACGTTCACCGATATAATGACCTGATTATACAAAAATTATAAAAGACAAGTCAAAGACAAACGTCTTTTCCAAAAAAAAGTAGTCCCGTTGCAATTAATAACAAAAAAAAAAATTACTTAGGTCTAATATAACCAACTGGTAATGAAACAATAGTGAACAAAAAAATTAATTTAGTAAGAAAAAACCTAGAACAACAAAACTGGACAAAAAAAAAACGATCTGCTCTCTTTGACAAGAAATATGTATATGAGAAAAGAACAATGGAATTGCAACAATAAAATTTTGCCTGCCTTTTGTTGTTAGCAGCGTTGCCGTTGGAAAAAAATTCCCTTCTCCCTTTCCTTTTTATTTACCCTTTTCCCCCCCCCCAAGGGTCAAAAGTGGCACGAAGTAGTTAAAAATGACGCGAAAATGGTAAATAAAAAGAAGTCTTTAAGGTAGCAAGGCCTCACAAAACTATCCGATTTTTATAAACTGATTACAACGGGAACGTTCTTTCTATTTAGAACAGTCGCCAAAACAAAATGGGAGTGCTATATAAAAAAAAATTACACAATTGATGCTTTAATATCAGCGGTAACGCCGTTTTTTTTTCAAGAGAAGTTAAAATAAAAACAACCAAGAGACAACAACATACTACAAGTGTTTTTAGCCATTTATTGCGTCTCAACAAAAAACTCGATAGAAGTGAAGAGTGTAGCGTATATTCATGCTTACATCCAATTGTATGGGTATAAGTTAAATTAAATCTGTAACCTTGAAATTTAAAATTCTTGTTCAAATAGAAATTTGGGAAGGATCCCTCGGCAACATATAATATAGGCACGACAATGAGATTATCAATTTATTCAAATATTTCAATAAAAGCAACATTTCTTTACAATGACCATAAAATCGTAACAACCGATGCAAACCGTCTTAACCTTGCACAGAAGCACAAATTATGTGTAAACTGCTTCTACAACACTCATCCTACGAAAAGATGTACCACTTCAGGCCGAAGCCAAAAATGCGGGAAAATGCACAACACCTTAGTCCATTTGGACCAACCTCCATTATATATAATTTAACATCCACGAAGCGAAGTAATTCTGCTAATAAGTCTACTAATTCAACCAAAGAACAGCACAAACCTTCGACATTATCAACAATGCCTTGTATTGAACCAACAGAAAACGCGACATCTCTTGTCACTACACCAATAATAGAAGCTGCCAGTGTGACAGTATGCTGTACAGTCCAACGACCCTATGTTTTGCTAGGAACGGCATTGGTTAATGTCAACCCAAACGGCTTGGAAACTGAATGCAAGGCCATTCTTGACTCAGGATCACAAGTCAACCTCATCACGGAACGATTTATAACACGGTTTGGACTCCCAGCGAGGGCTACTACTATCTCGATTAATGTCATTGGAAAAAATAGGGGGCTAATTCTAGCAGTCGTGATCGAGCACTTTCTCGATTCGAACGCAATTTTATTTCTCCTTTATTCCGTCGATACTGAACGAATCGAAATAATTTTTTCAGCGATATGAAAACTCAAATAAATGCTTTACAACACTGAAAAAATAATTTTAATTCGTTAGTATCGTCTGAAAGAATAAGTAATAAAATTGCTTTCGAATCGAGAAAGAGCTCGATCACGACTGCCAGAATTAGCCCACAGGACCAAGGTTCAACACAGAGTCAACATTACACTACAATCTCGTCTCAACAATTTTTTATCACGTTTGGAGGCGTTTGTGTTGCCACAAATAATTTCTCCTCAACCTGCTCAACTCCTTAACATCGATAAGTGGTCAACTCCCAACAATAGGTACGTTCATAAGACGTAGCTGTTGAGCTCAACTGCTAGAAAACTGTTGAGCCACACATTATCGTCTTAGAAACGGCATTATGAGTATAATGCAAAATTAACAGCTGATAAACATAAACAATTGAAAAAAAAATAAAGGTTGAGGTTGAGCACTACATGTTGACTTTAGGTAGCTAAAAAATTTTATGATATAATAAATGGCCTCAAATACCCAACTGTTGTGTTGAGCTATGCGTTTCTAAGACAAACACTAAACGGTTACACAACAGTTACGCCTTATGAACGTGCCCAATGTGACTTTGGCAGACCCAACTTTCAACCGTCCAGACAAAATCGACATTTTGTTAGGAGCGGAATATTATCATCAATTACTCGCTATTGGACAAATTAAACTGGCTGATGACCTTCCAGTGCTGTAAAATACAGCCTTTGCCTTTGTCAGGAAAGGTCTCCAGTTAACAACTATTACCAGCGATATGTGGGGTATTGACTGAAGATGATAAAATTAATATGGATATCAAACGATTTTCGAAACTTGAAGAGATCGAGAGCTCGCAACAACCATTGGCACCATATGACGCACAATATGAGGCACACTTTAATCAGCACACCACACGTAACAAATATGGAAGGTTTACTGTACCACTTCCGTTTTGTACGGAAACATCTGTCTTGGGAGAATCACAAAGCATTGATTTCAATCGATTTCTCTCATTGGAACGAAGATTATCGAAAGACGTTTCTTTGAAAGAACAATACTCACAGTTCATGAGTGACTATGAAAATTTGGATCACATGAATGACGAAAATTAGCATAAACGACGTAAAACCAATGCGTGCTGCGCAGGAGAATCATTGAGTGATATTATGCACACCGGACCACCACTACAAAATGAGCTGTTTACGGTTTTGCTGCGTTTTCGGCTGCCGCCTTTGGTGTTCACGACAGATATTGAAAAAATGTATCGCCAAATATTGATCCATCTAAAGGACAGGCAATACCAGCTAATCCTGTGGCGAAAAAATGTCACAGCCCATTAGCTATTTAAAATTAAATACCGTCACTTATGGAACCAAGCCAGCGCCATACCTAGCAATCCGATGCTTGAAAGAAATAATCTATGACAATAAGATACACTTTCCTTTAGCAGCAAGTTTTTTGAGAAGAATTTTTATGTTGACGATGGATTGGGGGGAGCAGATAACTTGAACGTAGCAATAGAAACTCAACGCCAACTGCAACAAGTCATGGCAATGTACGGCTTTCATCTACGGAAGTGGTGCGCCAATCATACTCAAGTGTTCCGCAATATCCCGGAATATGATCAAGAAGTCAGCCTCGATTTGTCCATAGATGAACCCGACTACACTAAATCATTAGGATTGGCTTGGCTTCCCAAATGCGACCAGCTCAAAATACAGGTCAACATCCAACTAATCAAAAGGGCAGTCACCTCAGATTTGGCACGGATTCTTGATCCCCTTGGCCTGTTGTCTACAGTAGTCGTCAGGGCAAAAATGATTTTTCCAGGAGTTGTGGACCTTGAATCTCTCATGGGACGAAGCGGTGCCTTTGGAATTCGACTCTCGCTGGCGAAATTTCCGAAGCAATCTGAATGAACTGGAAAACTTTCAAGTTCATCGGCATATATATAAATAAGGCTGATGTTGCCGACAAAACACAACTTAATGTATTTAATGATGCTTCAGAAAAGGCATATGGGGCAGCAATCTATGTCACAACATTCTTACCAAACAATACGCTGATTGTATGCTTCCTTTGCGCAAAGTCTAGGGTAGCTCCACTTAAACAGCAGCAACGTCAAGTCTGAAACTATGTGCTGCTCAGCTAGGAGCTAACCTGGATGCAAGGGTTAAATACGATATCGACATGAGTTCCACACCAACATTCTACTGGACGGACTCGAAAATCGTGTTATCATGGATCAATTCGAGGTCATCATCATTTCATACCTTCGTTGCGAATCGCATAGCTTCAATACAAGAAAGCACTTTACCTGAACAATGGCGGCATGTGAGTTCCAAAAACAACCCTTCATATATAATTTCTAGAGGATTGGACCCACAACAGTTACAGCAATCACCCCCAATGGATGCACGGACCATTTTTTCTTTATAGAAACGAAAACCATTGGCCACATACTTTTTGCCTAGAGTCGGACGCTACGATAATTGAAAAGAAGCAGACCCCTCACAATTTACTCGTTTCGGTGGATGACGAAAGCCCGTTGCACAGTATAAACCACCGAAATTCGTTAAAACCTCTTCAACGAATTATGGGATACGTCCTAAGATTTAGTAAAAACGCCAAAAGTAGCAAGGCAGAGCGACAAGTTCGGCCGACTCTTACTCCTTCACGCCCTCATCATCATTGTTCGAACTACACATCAGTTAAACAGATAAAAGGCCTGTCGCCATTCTTAGATGAAAACAAAGTTTTAAAAGTTGGAGGCAGGTAAGAAGCATCTACGCTAGCCTTCGATGCAAAACATCCAATGCTACATAGGTTAGCGAAGGCTCATGCAGCCATTTCAAACCAGCACATTATTAGCACCTTGTTCATCCCACTAGCGCACCAAAATGAATATGATTATGCCAGTCCCACAGCCAGTAAATAATACTTTAGTTGCTGTCATACAGACATCGAAAATAATGGGTCACAACGATCACCGTGACGAATATTTTCCCATGGATGAAACTAAACTCCGTGACTGCAGCACTCTTCAGAACGATTTGTTTTTATGTCCGAATATCTATGCTTCATATTACAAAGGTGCACCAATAGGTAACTGCGAAGTACAGTTATTCAACAATGAATCTGCAGGCAGAAGTAATGTCTCAGCTACACAGGACTAGCTTTTAGTTTCATAGTGATGATTATTATTCTGCTAATAAAACTGATACTGAAAAAAAGAGCCAACAACAGTCGAACTGGAAGACTTCTTTGGATCCAATAGCTTTATACCAACACATTTTTTTTCCTCTTTTCATAAATTGCCAGAAATCAATCGTTCATTTGCGCTAAGGTCACCCTTAGGGGCCGCAATATGTTAACTCTTATGATTATTTTATTTTAGCAATAAAATAATATTGAAATTTTTTGTTTTTCATTTTTCCCAAGCAAATTCTTTATGAATATTTAATTTTAGCAACAAAATAAAGTGAATCTCCCATAGAGTTAAATTTCCTGGGTTATTTTCTATTTTTGTTCCCACATTATGGTCAAGCACAGCGTGAGAATTTATACGTCAGCATATGTTTAATCGAGGCAAACGAGCCTTCGATTAAACAGTAACTTTAGTTAAGAATAACTTTTATGTATTAGTTATCTTGTTTACGAAGCATACTTGTAGGGATGAGGATAGGAGTAACTTTATGATAAGTTAAAATGAATTAAGGGATATATTAGAAGGGCGAAGAGGGACTCGTGGATCAAATTTAGCGATTCAGTGAAATCTGTAAATGTGATGTCCTGGTCCAGAAGAATTTTATCTAAGTATCCTGCGGTCCCGGTATTTATTCAGAGACCCGACTACTCGTGGACGGATTCTAGTTCCGAATCTCTGTTTGCTTATGGAGACTCACTTCCCGGGATGTATGGATCCTGGGAAGGGATAAACAGATGGGGTGGTACCACCTTCTCGTGGTCGGCCTCGGGAGTTGAGGTTAAGGAAGCCATGGGGATATTATAACCTTGGATAAGGTTCAATGGCCAGTTAATACTTTTGGGTCGTACAAATCGGCAGGACCAGATGGTACCTTTCCGGCTATGCTACAGGATATCCGTGGATCATCGCTCCTTCTGCTAATTGAACTATTCAGGGAATTTTTGCTGAACGGCTACATTCCTAGGGCTTGGAGACAGGTCAGGGTTATTTTCATAACTATGGCAAGTAGAACCGGTCACTCTAAGACCAAGAATTTCAGACCAATCAGCCTTTCGTCTTTTCTTTTGAAGACTTTAGAAAGTTCGATTGATCTACATCTGAGGACGAAGATTGACGCCGGCATCATCTGTGGCGCTCAACATGCCTATCTTAAGGGAAGGTCTGTTGAGAGTGCGCTTCATGATGTGTTGGGTTATAAAGAAAGGGGACTGCAAAACAAGGAATACTCCTTGGCGGCATTCCTGTATAGAGGGAGCCTTTAACAATTTGAGTATAGAGGCTATCACGCAGGCACTGAGTGGTTTAAGGGTTCCGTTATTCTTTGTCGAATGGATAACTCTGATGCTTAGCAGCAGATAACTCTGATGCTTAGCAATTAATCACTCGGACTGGGGGTAACGAGTGCTGAAGGAAACTTGCGAATAGGGGGACCCCACAAGGGGGAGTTCTTTCTCCCTTATTGTGGCTATTGGCTGTCAATGTCGTTCTGGAACTTTTTGACAGGTAAGGTCAGAAGGTCGTCGTTAGCATGGGCGGCTTATTACGGTCCGGGAGTCAATCCAGAGAAGACAGTTAGCTCTTTTTACTAGGAGGTACAAGTTGGCTGCCGGTACTAGTGCTAAGATAGTGCTAAGTATCTAGGAGTTTTTCTGGACAGTCAGCTGTCATGGATGAGTAATATTTAGGAGAGACGAAAGAGGGTCTCAATGCCTACTATGCTTGCAGATCTTCGGTGGGTAAGAGCTGGGGGACTCCGGCCGTCAGTGGTGGGCTGGATGTACTCTTCGGTGGTTAGACCCATTATTTTGTAAGAATGCTGTGTTTGGTGGGGGGCATTGAGGATGACTAGTCGGAGGAACCTTCTATCTAAAGCTCAGAGGTGTCCTTCGATTGGCTTGGCAGGGGCCATGAGATTACCCTCAGGCAGATGTTATTCTACACATTCTGCATATAGAGCAGTATGTGATGGGAATGGCAGCCAGGAGCATTCTTATTAATATTATTAGATTGAGGGAGTTGGGTCTATTAGAAAATTTCACGGAGAGTCACTCGCGGATCTTGGGTGAAATTGGTGCTGGTGGTTATTACCAGGGCTCTCTCGGCTCCACGGATTATGTGGGCACTACGGTAGATTTTGGGTGCTTGCCGGAGGAAATATTGCCATCTAGGGAGAGCTGGGTAGATTGTATAGGCGATTTGCTATTTTCACTGATGGCTCGAAGATGTAAGGCACGGGGGTCTACATTGAGGATCTAGATATCAGAAGGTCATATAGATTACCTGACGACTGCAGTGTTTACGGCGGAGGTTCTTGAGAGCCATAGAATTGGTAAGAACATTACCAGGGGCTCGGAGGCCACTATATATGTGGACAGCCAGGCGGCTCTTAGTGCCTTAATGGCCTGTTATATGAACTCCAGTCTAGTAGATAATTACAAAATGGCTCTAGGGGTAATCTTAGGGGATTATGTGGTGAAGTTCAGATGAATACCGGTTCACTGCAACATCACAGGTGGCCATGCCTCCAATTGGCTTGAACGTGCGGTATTTATTCATTGCAAAGCGTTTTGCGTCCAATGCTGAACTCCATGTCTTCTACATTTTTATAATAACTGCATTGGTTTTTAATTATTTGATGAAGTGCTGGGAAGTATCGCAATCTGCTTGGCTATATTTTGGTTTTGTTATTTGGTTCAACTTAATTAAATACTTATAGTTAAATACTACTAATGAAAAATACGTGCGATTTTGTGGTATTACGGAGAGTTTTTCCCTTGTTTTTAATATTATATTTTGGAAAACCTTAAAAGAATTTTTTTTTTTAAATTTTCTTATGTAGATGCAAAAATGCAATAGAGTCAAATTTATATTGGCAAACTTTGTTCATTGTAAAAAAAAAATCACTGTATGGAAATTTATTATAAAGATAAAGAGATAAAAAAATCACATTTTTTAATATCAATTCATAATAGGGCGGAGCGTAATTGTATTATTGTAAATTTATTAAAAAAGTATATTGTTTCGATTATAGAACAAATTTTTATTAGTTTTACCGCGCTCCTTTTTTACTTCTGCAATAATTTTCAGTTTGATCACTAACAGAACAACCTAAATCAAAGCGTTTTCTATCTACCAAAAATTCTCATACTCATACAAAATGTATGAAGTTAACCGAAATAGCGGGGAGTCAACGCTTTACAATTGGAAAATCAAATTGTGATAGCGTGTTAAGTAGTGAAAATAGCTGCTATTGTTTAAAATAATGGCAGTTCAGCTATTTTTTTTTAGTTTTATCTCCATTTTTATTTATATTTTGTGGGTTTTATTAATCAAGATAAGGTAACATTACTATTCATGATACAGCGTTGATGCTCTTATTTAAGTTTGTCATTGCAACGTTAAAGCTAAGCGCTAGAAAATCGTACGCCTTACGCGCTAATTTAAAATAAAAAATTTAAATTAAAAAAAAAAAATTATAAACGGATCTTATGTGATTAAGATAAATTTTTTTTAGATTATATATCTTTTTGTTGTTATTATTATTATTTTATATTTATTTAATTATTATTAATTTTTTTTTCCAATTTCTATTTATTTAAGCTTATGGTCTAGTTTTTATTTTATAAAAAATTAATCTTTATTTTTCTATCGACTTTTCGTAACTCCGTTGTTTTACGTCTTCAGGAATAAAAATTTTTTAAAAACAATTACATAATAAACAAATTAACAAATTTCTTAAAATAAAAATATTGACAACATTTGAAAAAGTTTCCGTTTCTATGTTTATTAACTAAATGTCTATAACTATGGGCTACACTATTGTTATTGCTATTTTCATTTATTTTTGTTTTTACACTAAATCGTCGTATTGTATTTTTAAAAACATTATCAAAGTTGTGGACATTCTCGTCTAATCCTTTTTGTTCATCATATTGTAATATTGCACTTATTTCCTATCTTAATCTTTCTTTATAATATTTAAAAATGTTTATTTCTTTAGTTTTATTGTCTCGTTCTATACATTCGCACTCAATAAAAATGTCTATAGATTCGTGATCAGCTTTTTTTATTATTTATATTTCCATTTGCTGAAATCATTTCACTGTTTGTTATAATATAGTCTATTAAACTTTTTGAATTTCGTGTTATTCTAGTAAATTCGTTCATTACATATTTGAGGCAATTATCATTAAGAATACTTTTTAATTTCCCCGTATAGAAATCTTTATTCCAGTCAATATTAAAATCTCCAGCTATTAAAATATCACAGTTCGTTTCGCATATTTCTTCTATTAAATCTTGAAATATATCACAAAATTCTGACTTTAAACTACTTGGTGATCTATATACTGCGATAATTATAATTGATGTTTTTTTTTTTTTCATATTTTGCCATATATCGTCTATTTTTAATTTTGCGTTAAATATTGTTCTTATTTATCTTTTTGTTTCAAATATTTTAATAACATCTATTTTACTATTTTTCAGTATTTCGTTTTGTTTTTTTAATTTTTCTATTAATTCTTTTCCTTGCATTTTAAAATTTAAGTCTGTTATTACTATTTTCATATAAGTATCTTTTGGTACTTTTACTTCGTAGTCTTCACTTATTTTATTTTGTATTGCCTCTTTTATTTTTTCACGTTCTTCGACATTTTCACTTTGAATCACTAATGTACCGTTTTTTCTATTTTCAACATTTGTAAATTTTAAATTAATTGGATTACCTAATAATACATGTATAATACATTTGTTTGCAAATTAAATTATTTACAAAATTAAAGATTCTTATTAACGGCCCTTTTCACAATGTACGATTAAAAGTTAACGTGAACTTTAACCGGAAGTTAGGCAAATATGAATTTCACAAAGAACGATTAACTCTTAACCGACACTATTTAACAAAAAAGTTTCTGTTAAATCTAACCGAACCATCTACGCCGGTTAGCATGTTAATTGCAAGAAAAATGACAAACAATATGGAAAAACAACATTTATATTTTTGCAATATTTTTAATTTTAAAAATGTAAAGCGCCAAAAAAGAAGTTTTGCACGGCGTGAACACTTATCTTTAAGTGATGAAGATTTAGACAAAGATATAGAATTTCAAAGTCCACAGCAAAATACGTTGCTAACCTCATAAGCAGCAACATAAGATCTGTAACAACTAGGTAAGTCGCCACAATAAAAAATCAATTTTTTTTTCTCGATTTTCTTTATAGAAATCGTGCTCTATCACCTATCCAAATGCTGTTGTTGACCTTAAGGTTTTATGCTACGGGCAGCTTCCTCATCGTAATCAGCGATTATTGCGGAGTATCTATTGCAGCAGCTAGCCGCATTGTAAAAAAAGTGTCCAAAGCAATTTCAAAACTTTTAATGAAATTCATATCAATTCCATATTCTCAGGAGGATATGAGGAAGACTGCTTCATATTTTTATGACATTGCGAAGTTTTTTAAAGTAATAGGAGCTATAGATTGTACACACGTTAAATTGCAATCTCCTGGAGGTATTGATGCCGAAATTTTTAGATGTCGTAAAGGTTATTTTTCATTAAAAAACCTTAGTTTTTTAAATTACAGCATTTTTTCAATTACTTTCATTATGCATACTTATGTATACAAATTATTTAAAAGCTGTTTGCAACTCTTACCTTGAAATACTGGATATAGTAGTCAGATGGCGACGGTGGCTATGGGGCGAAGCCATATTTGATGCCACTACTAGGTAATCCACAGACTGAGGGAGAAAAATTATATAACGAGTCACAAATAAGAACACGAAACGTAATAGAACGGTGTTTTGGTGTTTTAAAGCGACGTTTTCCAGTATTAAATCTGTGAATAAGAGTATCCCTTGACTCTACTATGGCAATAATAGTATCGTGTACTATTTTGCACAACTTATGTCGACTTATAAAAGATGTTAATGACTTTGATAACTATTCAATATCAAGCGATGAAGGGGACACAATTGCAGATGGTTTATCGATAATACGAAAAAGCCTTATTGCAAACTATTTTTTAATATTATAAAATATGTTTTGGTCTTAAAAACCGCAAAATTAAATTTTGTATTAATCCGAAATATCAATTTTTTTTCTTAATTTGCTTGGCAGAAAGCAGGAATCTATAAGGATCAGTGTTATTTCATATTCTCGTCATAAAAAATGTCTATTTACTTACCATATGTAACTATGACTATGCCCAATATGTTGATTTCTATAATATGAATTCAAAATTAAACAACCGAGATTTGGGATTTGTTTCAGGCATTTATTTATAATATTTCTTAAATTTTAATTCACAGCTATGAAAGACAATAGCTATTCCTTTTTTTTCATAAAAATAAGGTAATAACAGGTTTTTATTTTATTTTTTCGTACAAAATTAATAATTATAATAATTTAGTTGACTTTACATATTTATTTTAATGCGCATAAGAAATCCCTGTGATGATGACAAAAAAAAAAAACAAATATTTAAAGTCAACTTATATTTTAAAAAGCAATATATTTTGTCAAAGATTAGTTCATAAGGATAAATGTAGTTAACTTGAATAAGTTTTCCTACAATTAATACTATCAGCCCAATTATGTATGTATATGAATTCCGTAGGGAATTTTCCCCTTTCCGCATTCCTCCTATTATGTAATAAAATAACTTGGGGATTTTTCTCTTTTTCTTGTGCAGGGAAAAAAGTAGGTATTCTATAATTTTAAAAACAGGAAAATCGGCTTTTATTTTGCTAGTGTTTTTTCCCAAAGAATTTTAAAAGGAGATAGAGCAAAAATGTGAGTGTTTTACTTAAAATAAATAAAATTGTATTAACAAAAAAATTTATGTTGTACAAAATAATGTTTTAACACATTTTCAGGTCCAAAAGCTCAAATAAACAACAACTGCAACATTTACTGCCCCTTATGGAGAAAAATTTCAAAAATGTCAACCACTTCATTTAAAACTTTGCTAAAAGTTGGCTGAGCTAACGACACTTCAAAATCGTTTCCAACCCTAGTCTGGTATCCGCCTTCGGCAAAAAAACGCAAACAACCACTCAGTTTCACAATAGGACTAACACCAGATTGTCTCTTGTTAGGCTGATAATGTGATGTTAGCACTTCTAATAAATAAGTAAAGGCACTTTTGTTAACTCTGTAGCATTTTTGAAACCTATTACAAGAAAAATCTTTTTTTATTTTTTACTTACAATAATGGCTCCAACTCAAACGGATTTGATGCATCGCACATCTTCCATCTAACAACTCTTTGGATTTGCTTTTCATCATTTTCTTGATAAATTTCCTCCGCTAGCACTTGCAAAGCTATACTACTATTCATTTTCAATTATTTATTTAAAATAAACACAATTTTAAGAAAATACAAATTTAGGAATTTATTAAAATTACATCCGTAAATTAATTCACAATTGCAAATAAAATCACTGTTTAAAAATGGGTCTAAAATAAAAACACGGTTCACTTTTAGGTTTTAATAATTTAACAATTTATTTATTTAATATTAATATTTTAATTCATTTAGTTTTAGTTACACCTTGTTTCTTTTTTTTTTGTTTGTTTCTTTATTTTACATATGTTTTTGTTCTTGTATTTATATTTCACAATTTATGTTTTGTTTTTGTATTTTTACTGTTTGTTGTTCACTGTTTAATATTTACTGATCAACTGACTTTAAATTGTTTTTCAATATACAAAAAAGGGTAACATATTATAAAAGAAGTTTTGTACTAAATATAACGGGATATACTGAGTGCAAATGTAACAAAAATTTACCTTAATAATGTTTACATATGAATATGAATATGCAGATTAAAGAAAATAAAATATAACAAGTTGTTGGTAGGCAGGGTCGTCGTTGTTGGTAGAGGTCATCTCTAAACATTCCGCCCCCCATGATATGGTGATATATTCAACTGGGCTCAAGTTCTTCAAGGGTCCGGAAAATAAACAGCCGCATTATAGCACCTTGTTTTTGGGTTTCATGACGTAGAATGCTGGAGTACAGATGATGTTACCAGGGGGTGAACTGTTTGCCATAGTATAAAATGTGGAGTTGTTGAAAAATAGTAAACTGAGATGAGACCATACGACCAATGCCACAAAAGTTATTTTTGTTTTTATTGGGTGACTTTTACTGGAATTATACAAAATAATTTTTTAGAAATGTGTATTTAATTATTAAATAACAGTACGAGTTTCGTTATGGGTCTCGTAATAATTCCATTTGTAGTTCGAATATCAACTACTCTGATATTTTTGTCGGGTCCAAGGTAGGTTTTGGTAATTCGACCTAATTTCCATTCATTAGGTGGCAGATTACTGTCTTTGATGACAACTAAATCGTCAACGTTGAGGTTTTGGTGTTGATATTTCCATTTATATCGACGATGCAGCTCACTTAAATATTCTGATTTCCATCTTTCGCAGAAAGTATGGTAAATAATTTTTAGACGTCTCCATCGGTTGGCGAGGGTCAAGTTTTCGTTGCTCGAATCTTTTTCTGGTGGGGTCATGAATGAAGTACCAATAAGAAAGTGTGCAGGAGTAAGCGGTGATAGATCAGTTGGGTCATCACTAGTTGTACTTAAAGGTCTGGAATTTAGACAGGATTCAATTCGGGTCAAAATTGTAGAAAACTCTTCAAATGTAAACTTCATATTTGGAGTCATTTTTCGTAAATGGATCTTGAAGGATTAAAGACCGGCTTCCCAAAGTCCTCCCATGTGTGGAGTATAAATTTCCAGGGGGTATAACTTTCCATTCCACGTTATGATGACTGTAGTGATGAATTATTTTTTGGTGAAGATTTTTGACAAATTCGAGTCGATCCTTTCCTATAAGTTCTGCAGCTCCAACGAAATTTGTTCCATTGTCGGAATAAATTTTAGATGCACATCCCTGTCTTCCAATAAATCTGGCAAAAGCAGCTAGAAAAGCCTGAGTTTAAAGATCACTTACTGCTTCTAAGTGTATTGCTTTGGTGGAAGAGCAGACAAAAATACACACATAGCCTTTTGTAATAAGGCATGCTCGACCGGTGAAATTTCTTATGTTGAAGGGTCCAGCATAGTCTACGCCAGTGATTGTAAAGGGTCTGGAGAGTGTCGTGCGTTCTGGAGGTAATGACGCCATAATTTGTTCTTGAGTCCGCTTTTTGTATAAAATGCAAGTTTTGCAGTTCCGAATAACGGTTTTTACTGGAGTTTTTAATTTGCAAATCCAAAATTTGGTTCTTATACTTCGAGTCATAAGTTGGTTTCCACCATGTAAGGTTATTTTGTGAGTGAATAGAATAGTAAAGATGGTGATAAAGTTAGTCTACCATTTGCTCGCATAATTCCTTTGAGGTCTAAGAAAGGATTTAGGGTTAGAAGACTACTTTTAGGTGAAAGTTTTTCTTTAAGTTGTAACTTTTTGTATTCCTCTGAATACTGAATCTTTTGGGTCAGTATAATTAGTCGTTCTTTAACGTCTTGAACTTCATTGGATGTGACTTCTGTTGATGGAAAATTAAAGTTACTTTTGTTTTGACCAGAGTTTTTTCTCCATCGTAAGATGTAAGCTATAACTCGATATGCACGCGACAATGATGAGAAACGATTTAATGGGTCTTCATATGTCGTAGTTGTAAATAATTTTATGGATTTTGCATCTAACGTTGTGTCATTAGAAGATTTTGGCATTGGCCATTGTTGTTTTGGTAATTTTAGCCACGAGGGCCCATACCACCACAAATTATTGTTTTTCAAGTCTTCTGGTGAACATCCTCGGCTAGCGACATCAGCTGGGTTTGCTTTAGAGTCCACATGTTGCCAGTTTTGAGTTCCGACTTTTTGTAAAATCTCAGAAACGCGGTTTCCTATAAATGTGTTCCAGCAGTTTGGAGGCTTTTTTAGCCACGACAACACTATTGTTGAGTCTGTCCAGAAATAAGCTTTTAACTTGTAGCTATAAAGATTTGGTAAGATTCCAGAGGCTAAGTTTGCTAAAAAGACCGATCCGCATAATTCAAGTCGTGGCAAACTCAATTTTTTAAGAGGTGCGACACGTGTCTTTGAGGTAAGGAGAAAGGTGTATACAGGTTTGTTTTCAATTTCGATTCGTGCGTAAAGTACAACAGAATAAGCTTTTTCTGATGCGTCACTAAATCCGTGTATTTCGATCAAACCGGACGGAGTATATTTCATCCAACGAGGTATTTTGAGCGAGTCAATTGATGGGCAATTTTTTACGAATTTCTGCCATCTGAGGCATGTTTGTGGTTTTAAAAAGTCGTCCCATTCTATTTTTTCTAACCAAATAGTTTGCATTATAATTTTTGCTTCGATAATAATTGGTGATAACCAGCCGCAAGGGTCAAAGAATTTGGCGATAGTAGACAAAACCTTACGTTTGGTATACACTTTTTTGGTATCAACTTCAGGAGCAGTGAAAGTGAAAGAGTCTGAAGAAATATTTCACTTTATCCCAAGGGTTTTTGCTGCTGCATTTTCTGATAAGTTTAGCCAGTCTAGTGGTAAAAGAATTTCTTTCGGCATATCTTGAATTACTCGAGGATCGTTGGATGTCCATTTCATCAACTTAAATCCTGCTGATTCAAGTGCAAGTGATAACTCCTTTCTAGATTGGATAGTGTCGTCTATGGTATGACCACCTGCAAGTACGTCATCCACATACATGTTTTCCTGAAGAATTTTTGATGCCATTGGAAAAAGTGGTTTGACATCATTGGCTAGTTGAAAAAGTGTCCTTATTGCCAAGAATGGTGCACAATTTACTCCGAATGTCACTGTAAGGAGTTCAAAATCCTCAATAGGTTCGTTTGGCGATTTTCGAAACAATATTCTTTGATAACGGGTTTCAGATGGGTGTACGAATATTTGGCGATGCATCTTTGTAATATCTGCATTGAATACGAAACGGAAGAATCTCCACTTGAGTAAAAGGAGCACTAGGTCCTGTTGGAGAACGGGTCCTGGATACAATATGTCGTTCAAGCTTTTCTTGTTTGATGTTGGACTAAAGGCGTTAAAAACCACTCTAAGTTTTGTGGTGAGCCTGTCTGGTTTTATTACTGCATGGTGCGGCAGGTAATAATTTGGAGTTTTTTTGATTTCTTGGGAAGAGAGTTTTCTCATGTGTCCCAACTCAAGGTATTCTAGAACGGTTTGGTCATATTGCGTCTTTATGTCCGTCCTGGTGCTGAGCATTTTCTCAATACGTAGGAATTGAGCCATCGCAATATTTCTAGAAGAATCTATCTCGTTTTCAATTTTTAAGGGTAGGGTAACTATATATCTCCCGGCTGAGCTTCTGGTTGTGGTTTTGTTGTGGTGGTTTTCGCAATAGATATCTTCGTTAGACTGCAAAATTGGTTTTGGGGTATCCTCCACCTCCCAAAAGCGTGTGAGGATTTTGTCTGCTGATACCGTATTGCACAGTGATACTGTATATGCGGATTGAATCGTTTGTTTAATTGGTCCCCCCACTTTCCAGCCAAATACTGTTTTTTGTGCCAAAAGGGATGCAATAGATATCATGTCTAAGCAATAAATGGATGGGCCTAAATTGAGACCGATTAGTTAGTCTATTCGACGACTCGTTGTGAAGTAAGGGTCTGCTAATTGTAGGTTGGCAGTGTTGCTTAGATGCTTCGAGTCTATCGTTTGCGGTGGTAAATTCGGAGGAAGGGTCTTTAGGACTGGTACCCAAACTTCTAATTTAAAACTAGGGTCCACTCGGGAACAAAGAATAAAAGTTATGTATATACATACAAATGTACATATGTATATTAATGAACATGTTTACAACTACGTATATGCATATGAATACCCTTACTGTATATCGTTGTACAAATTTTATTTTTCGTAGAAACTATTTGGTGAAGCAAACTTATTTTTTGTTACTATGCAAGTAAGAACTACCATAAGCAAACATGCACAATCTTGTTTCTTCCTTTTATAAACAAGTTGTATAAAAGAGAAGTAAAAAGAAAAAAAAAGATTCTGCACGCTCAATTTTGATTCCGCTATTACTAAAGCGTAAACAAAAATGATCGCACTTTCTTACATACATATGTATATATGTATATAAATTAAGTGTTCGATTGATTTACGTACACACAATATTTTGAACAAGTACTTGTATGTTAATTTACGACAAACGCTATATTATTCTGCATGCCCAAGCTTTCACTGTTACTTGTTATTGTGCATGCACAATCATGTTCAGTTTTGTTGAAAACAATTTATCATTATCTTCTATTTTATTACTATAAAACAAAAATCATTTTGATGTTGAGTTGTCAGTCGCAGTTTGGCAAATTAAAGTGCAGTAGCAAGCATACAATTAATATCTGTCATATAATTTCAAGGATCCGTGAAAAGGACAAAATATTATAAATTTGTTAAAATATAAATTAAACATTTTAAGGATCCGTGAAAAGGATCAAATACTATAAATTTGTTAAAATATAAATTAAACATTGATCAAATTAAACAAAAGATCAAATATTATAAGTTTACTTAAATTAACTAAAAAATAGAACAAAAATATAATTTATAAGTTTACTTTTATAAACAAAAAAAACTAAAAAATAAAAAACTACAAACTAAATTAAAAGTTTTCTGTTTTATTTAATAAATCTAAGACAAAATTGGCGCAGTCGGTAGGATGCCCGGGTATCCTTGATAATATCAAAGTGAAGATTGATACTGGACATTTTAATGTCCTTGCGGGCATAAAAAACATGTTAAGGAAGTGATATTTCTATGGAAATAAAACTGTGAAAACAAAAATTTTCTTTTAAACCTGCCTGAAAAATAAACCAATAAAAATTTAGAAAAATAAATAAATTAAAAAAAAAATCACACAAATAAATAAAATGTGACATTTTCCTAAAACTATATATTAATATAAAATAATAAATATATAAATACTTTATAAAATAAACTGGTGCAAGAAGAAGACCAATATCTAAGAACAATTCAGATAGTAAAAATCTAAATAAAATAAATTATTTTAAGGACGACAAAAATACCGCATACCAATAAAAAGTTAAAATAAAAATATTCAATAAAAAAAAAAGGAATGCATCCAGTAATTAAAATACATCTTTCTTGGCATTGAACACCGGCTTATTGGAAGCAGTATGGAAAATTCATGGTATATCATTGGTGCAACTTTATTAAGTATTAATTTACATATATTATATTAGCATTATAATTATAAAAACCCTTTCGTCTTTGTAACTTAAATAATAATTTGTTTTCTCTTCTATATTTTTTTTTGGCTTAACATTTACATTTAATATAATATACACACGTATTATTATTTTTTTTCGGTCTTATCCTAAAAATATATGTACTTCACAAAGAATTAGTTCTCCAAAAATTTTTTTTCCACATTTTGTTTAATATTATTACATTGTTAAAACATATACTTATGTACTAACATATTTTTCCCCTCGTCATTATTTTTTGTATGGTTATAAGTAAACCTTCCAAATATTTAAAAATAAGGTTATATAACCTTAAGTGAAATTAGAGAGAAATAAATAAACAAATTATTTTTAACAATGGCTCAGGAAAATGTCTCACGTAGTTTTACTCTAGATACATTTAAGTTTCTTGAAAGATTACCAGATTTTTCTGGAGACAAAAAGGAGTTGTATTCATTCGTTTTCCTTGTTGATCGAATTAACCCACTTCTCATGCAATATGATGAGCTTTCGCAGGTTTTATTTTTTGACCTTATTAAGAGTAAACTTAAGGGCAAGGCAAGGGAAGCAGTGGAAATTAATTTCCATGCACAATCCTGGGCGGAAGTTAAAACAATTCTAACTAATAATTTTGGCGAGAAACTTTGTACGGAGCGGTTATATGACTAACTTAGGTCAGTAATTTTTAGGACAAATGTTGTAGATTTCTTTAACGAGATAAATGACAAACTTCGAAGTCTTAATAATAAGACCTCTATGGATTTAGGAATCAATTTAAATAGTGAACAGATAGCTAGAAATAATATGAGAACGGCTCTAAATATTTTTAGGGAGAAAATGCCTGAACCTATGCGAACGATATTAGCTTGCAGGAATCCCGATAGCCTTGAGGGTACAATGGATATACTTATTACATCTGGGTATGCTAGCTATGGTAACGGTAATAGGAATGGCAATTTCGGAAAATTGGATAATCCACATGCTAGGAATACGCGAGGATCTCATATGAACGTCAGTAGCAATTATAGGGTTGATGAAAATTATGGAACATGCCAATATTTGGGTTCAAACGTGGGCAACCAGATCAACAATAGATCGGATTCACGGCACAATCAGAACATGCGGAACAATAACTTTAGATACCCACATAATAGTGGTCGCGATAATAATAATTTTAGATACCCATATAATGGTGGTCACAACAATGGTAACAATACACGAAATAACTTTTATTAATAGTGGTTTCGGTAATAGTGGACAGCACTCTGCAAACAATTCCACAAATTCTCAGAATAGCCGAACTTTACCAGAACCTATGGATATTAATATTATTAAATATTCTGGTGAAATAATGGAATTATCTGTGCCACAAAATAGTTATCACTGTACAAAATAATTATTGTGCTATGTCGAATCAAAATGACACGGTTCAAAATTTTCTTTTTCAAGCCTCTCCGGGGAATTACCATATATAGAAATAGACAATTGCCTTAAATTTATAGTGGATACTGGTGCCACGCACTCGATTGTCAATCCAGGAATATTTAATCCTATGTTTAAGATTGAATCTCATTCTTTGACCTTAAGAACGTTACAAAATAATATAACGACTAACATTATATATCGCATTCCAATGTTTGCAGAGCTCGGAAATTGCAATGACACAATAACACTAATTGAATGTAGGTTTCATAATGACTATTATGGTATCATAGGAAACGATATTCTTAGAAAATACCAGGCTGTTATTGATTACAGCAATAATCAATTGATAATAAACCATAAGAAAGTCCCTTTACTGAATCATGGACAAGTTAAAATGGTTAAATTTATTTCAAGTACTGAATCTGGATTTATTCATATTTTAGAACATAGGAATTCTATAGGCGAAGTTATTGTTACTGAGGGTATTTACAACTCACAAAACTTTAAAGTCGATGTTGAAACAACCGCGAAGTGCCCGAACGTGATACACCTTATGGAAAATAGTTCGTGGCCAGTTTCCCCTGAAAACTTCTACCTAGTGGGAAACAATGCGCCACTTGATCTTGGCAGATCTTATATCGAGCAAATTAGATTAGATCATTTAAATGCTGAGGAGAATCATAACTTAGTTAAGACTTTGGAGAACTACGGCCATTTATTTTACGAGACGAAATCAAACCTGACATTTACAAATGCAATTAAACATAGAATAATCACTAAGGACGATATACCAGTATTTACAAGAACATATAGATATCCTTATATTCATAGGGAAGAGGTTAAAAAGCAAATACGGGAAATGCTAGAGAGTGGAATAATCAAACCATCAAATTCACCTTACTCTGCTCCAATATGGATCGTTCCAAAAAAAGATGATGCCAGTGGACTAAAGAAGTGGCGTATTGTGGTAGACTATAGAAAGCTAAATAAAAAGACAGTGGATGATCGTTTTCCTATTCCGAATATAGAAGAAATCTTGGACAAACTTGGCAGAAGGTTTCCATCAAGTTGAAATCGATGAAAGGGACACCCATAAGACCGCATTTTCTGTGGAAGATGGACACTTTGAATTTTTAAGGATGCCCTTCGGACTCAAAACGGCGCCCGCTACGTTTCAAAGATTAATGAACAACATTTTAGGTGATTTGGTCAATAAAGTTTGTCTTGTTTATTTAGATGATATCATCATCTACTCCACTTCTCTCCAGGAACATTTAAATTCTTTACGCCTAGTTCTTAATCGGCTTGCAAATGCAAACCTGAAAATTCAGATAGACAAATCCGACTTCTTAAAATGGGAAACTACGTTTTTAGGACACGTTGTTACATATCATGGAATAAAGCCAAATCCAAAAAAGTCGAATGTGTTTCCAATTATCCATTGCCAAGGACACCTAAACAAATAAAACAATTTTTAGGGCTCAGCGGTTACTACCGTAAGTTTATTAAGGACTATTCGAAAATTGCGAAACCTATGACGAAATATTTAAAATAGATTGCAATGACCCAGAATACATCGAGAGTTTCAAAACACTGAAAACACTTCTCATAAATGATCCAATATTAATTTATCCAAACTTTGCCAAGCAGTTTGTGTTAAACACCGATGCCAGTAACTTTGCTTTGGGCGCTGTCCTGTCGCAGGACGACCACCCCGTTTGCTATGCCAGCAGGACGCTCAATGAACATGAGGTCAATTACAGCATAGTCGAAAAAGAATTACTAGCGGTAGTTTGGGCTGTTAAATATTTTCGCCCATATCTTTTTGGTAGAAAATTCATTATAAAAACTGACGATCAGCCATTACAATGGTTGTTTTCTATAAGGGAACCGAATTCCAAATTAGTTCGTTGGCGGTTGCAGTTAGAATAGTATGACTTTGAAATCTGTTATAAACGCGGAATTAATAATGGAAACGCGGATGCGTTATCACGTATAGAACCGCAGGTTAATTTAGTTGAACACTCTAACCCTAATATTATTCTAAATAGCAAGTCTCCATTAAATGCATATCAGAACCAGATCGTCATTGAGGTTTTTAACCGAAATAGGAAAATAATAGCAGCAAATAGTTTTCAAGAAAACGATATGATAAACATATTGAAAGATTACTTTCACCCAACAAATGTGAATGCAGTTTTTATAGATGATAGCCTTTATGAATTGTTTCGAAGTACTGTTTTAAAATATTTTATTAATTCACAACTAAAAATCGCACGATGCAATAGAATTCTTGAAGACATTTTGGATGAAAACGAACTTAGGGTTCATATCCAAAATGAACACTATAGAAATAACCACCGCGGTATCCACGAAAACTTCCAACAACTCAAGGGAAAAATATACCATCCAAAATTAAAACTTAGGATACAACAATTTGTTAATAACTGCGACATTTGCAATATCGAAAAATATGATCGGAAGCCGATAAAGCAGATTTTTAAAATTACGGAAACACATGATAGACCACGGCAAGTGGTACATATTGATGTGTTTTATAGTTTGCAGAAAACATTGTTTCTTACCTTTATTGATAAATTTTTAAAGTTCGCACAGGCAATAAAGATTGGAAACAGATCATGGATTGAAATCAAAAGGGCTCTTGCTCAATATTTAAGTAGTACAGGTAGTATTGAGAAAATTGTTACTGACAATGAGCTAGGGTTTAAGGCACTTCCTTTGATGGAGTTTTTAAGGGAAAGAAATGTGGAAATTCATTTCACATCAAATAATAACCATACGTCAAATGCAGATGTAGAACGTCTACATAATACGATAAATGAGCATATTCGTCTCCTTCGACATGATTCGGAAAGGGACATAAACACGGTAGAGGAGAAAATTTATAAGATCATCACATTTTACAATAACACTATCCATTCGTCTACGGGGCGAAGACCCATAGATTTTTATAATGGCCAAATAACTATAGGAGAATACCCAGAAATAAAGAGTAAAATTGTTAAATCGAAAGAGAAATATATATTTCAGTTGAACAAAAACCGCGAAGATTGTGTAGTTCAAACTGGACAAGTATATTTAAAACATGAGAGAGGTGGGAAAAACCACGCAAAGTTTAGAAAAGTCGAGGTAGATGCCCTGGATGATGAACATGTGGTTACGCAAACGGGACATAAGTACTATAAGTCTCATATGAAAAGAAGAAAAACATTTGCAAACGAATGATTAAATCGACTTCTGTAGGACTATTATAATTTCGGAAGGTTGACTTATTAATATTTATATTAGATACATTTTTTTTCTCCTTCATTTTCCTTCTTGTTAAAAATACATTACCATATAACATTTCAAAATAATTGGATACTTATAACTCTCTATTAGTCTAAATATTTTTATATTAAATTAATATTACATAAATCGATAAATTGAAATTTCTATTCACAAACTGCTACTGGGAAAAATGTTAAGTATGGAAATAACTTAGAGATAACTTGAATTAAGAAAAAATTTTAACAATGGAAGAAAATATATGTATATTTTTTTATTATATAAAAAAAACCTCTAAAAAAAAAAAAAACGGGAAATAAATAATATAGTTGTAAGATATTAGCTCATGTATTACATACATATTATTAGTTTGTATAAGGGATCAAACACCTATCATTTTCATTATCAATCTCGCAGGAGCTTCAATCAAACGGTCGGGGAGTTATGTTATACATACATACACATAATGTTGCATACATGAATACACATGTATGTGCAAATGTACATATGTATATTAATGAACATGTTTACAACTACGTATATGCATATGAATACCCATACTGTATATCGTTGTACAAATTTTATTTTTCGTAGAAACTGTTTGGTGAAGCAAACTTATTTTTTGTTACTATGCAAGTAAGAACTACCATAAGCAAACATGCACAATCTTGTTTCTTCCTTTTATAAACAAGTTGTATAAAAGAGAAGTAAAAAGAAAAAAAAAGATTCTGCACGCTCAATTTTGATTCCGCTATTACTAAAGCGTAAACAAAAATGATCGCACTTTCTTACATACATATATATGTATGTATAGAAATTAAGTGTTCGATTGATTTACGTACACACAATATTTTGAACAAGTACTTGTATGTTAATTTACGACAAACGCTATATTATTCTGCATGCCCAAGTTTCACTGTTACTTGTTATTGTGCATGCACAATCATGTTCAGTTTTGTTGAAAACAATTTATCATTATCTTCTATTTTATTACTATAAAACAAAAATCATTTTGATGTTGCGTTGTCAGTCGCAGTTTGGCAAATTAAAGTGCAGTAGCAAGCATACAATTAATATCTGTCATATAATTTCAAGGATGCGTGAAAAGGACAAAATATTATAAATTTGTTAAAATATAAATTAAACATTTTAAGGATCCGTGAAAAGGATCAAATACTATAAATTTGTTAAAATATAAATTAAACATTGATCAAATTAAACAAAAGATCAAATATTATAAGTTTACTTAAATTAACTAAAAAATAGAACAAAAATATAATTTATAAGTTTACTTTTATTAACAAAAAAAAACTAAAAAATAAAAAACTACAAACTAAATTAAAAGTTTTCTGTTTTATTTAATAAATCTAAGACAAAATTATTAAACAAGCAAGCTTTTGTTGAAATTTCTGATACGTTTTGATTCAATCCAGAAACGTGAACTAGGTTTGGTTAAGTTGGTAGCTTGAGTCGATTTTTTAACTTTTTCGAAATAAAGGTTGACTGCGATCCAGGGTCGATGATAGCTCTTGCCTCGAATCTTTGACCTTCTGATTCAATGTGAACAACGGCAGTAAATAGCAGGGTTTCCCTATCAGACCTATTCTGAAGGGATGGTTGTGATTTTTGTAAAGTCAAGGAAGTAAGGTTAGGCATGCTTGTTCTGGAAGTGGACTGTATGTTTAATGCTTACGCTGCGGCACTTGTGCTGGGTAGCTGCTCAGAGTTATTTTGTGGCAAACCTGTAGGCTGGGTTATCGTTGCCTTGTGTAACAAAGTGTTGTGTTTTTACTTGCAAATTCTACAACTGAATTTACTTTGACAATCTGTCACACTGTGCTCGATTGAAAGGCAGTTATAACATGAGTTCGTTACTCTGACAAAATGAATTCTATCGCTTAAATTTTTTGCAAGATATGAGGGATACAATCGTTGTGGATGAGACTCTTTACAGTTCTGGCAGGTATAGAATGAGTCATTACGATTGCCTCTAGCAGATTTTGTGGTTTGAAGAGAGTGTACATTTTTTCCTTTGGAATGTTTGTGGTTAGGGTCCTGCTTGAAATGGGTCGATTTCGCCACTGCTGTTTTAAAATTACCGACAGATTGTAATGTTTTGAATTTATGGGTAAAAAAATTATCAAATTCTTGCCAACTAGGCACTGATGCGCAATCGTTCAATGTGTTTTCAAATTGTTTTAAAAAGTTTCTAGGAAGCTTGGTTGAACATAAATAGGTCAGAATCGGGTCCCAACCTTGGGTACTAATGTTTAACTTCCCTAGAGTTTGAATACAAACATTAATTTTTCGCTGTAGTTTTTTGATAGAAGCACCAGAATCGTTTGTAACTTGTGGGAGATCAAATAGAACTTTAAATTGTTCATAACCTGCATTCTTAAATTTTCATAGCGATCCGTAAGATTTTTCCAGGCTATATCGAATCTATCATTTGTTAAAGGGACATGAGTAATAATTTCTCGGGCTTCACCTCCTGTTTTTTGAGTAAAATGAAAGAGATTTTCGACCTTACTTACTTTTGGGGTTTTTTATATAAAGGGCTGTAAATAAATCCCGGAATGTGGGCCAAGTACTATAATCCCCATAAAGCGTGTCTATATCGCAGGGTGGTAACCTTATGCAAGAATTGGTATCAAGGGCTTGATTAGGGCTTTGGGCTTTCCACTGCTTGAGATATCTCCTTGAGCGCTTCTATTTCTGCATAAATTGACCCCATGCACCTCTTATAAACCTGCAAAGATAAGGAGTATTTCCTTCTAATATCATCCTTATTAACTATCTTCTTATCCGTATCTATTAGACTATCATCGTCCATACATGACTCGTATGACCTTCTAACTTCTTCCCATAAAGTGTCTAACTCAACTCGTAAAACTTCTAAGGCATGGACATTATCCTCTGCTTGTGTTTCTGCGTGTAAAGCATCAAAATGCAAAAGGTCTTTCACGCGATTGATATATTGAATGAGAGACATAATGTACACGGGTTACGTAAATTTTAAAATATAATGGGTCAAAAAAGTATGAGAACCTAACTAAAGTCCAGCTAGTGATAAATAGATTTGCAGTAGTTTGCTTGCAATACAAAATTATTTTTTTTTAGAAATACATTGTTTCCCCAGATAGTTGAATAATTTATAGTGTGATGGCAACTTTGTTTAAAATTAATTGCGCAGCAAAAAAATAACACGTTCAGGGTCATACACTAATAATGTTAAAGTGAAGCTTAATTTCGTTAACTTCGATGATCAAATTTTAACTTCTCCTTTTGGTTTTATTTTCCTCTGCACTATCTTATTGGTACTTACTTGATGATTCTGCCTTACTTGCGTATTGTTGTTGTAACTAACAGCTTCTTTGCTTAACTGCTTGCGTCTGCGCCGACAGAGTTGCTTCTCTGCTTAGCTGCAAGCGTTTGAGTCAACAGAGTCTGGAATATTCTGGATTACTTTTTATTTTGCCGTTATAAATTCTTTTAAAAAATTTGGCAAATTTGTAATTTTTTCTTTATTGCACACTCAAAAAATGTATGATACTTTTTTTATTTTTCACTTATGTCACAGAGTCTTTTATTCCAAAATATATTTTTTGTTAAATTATTTTTATTGTGTTTATTATCCTGCTTTGAAGGACCAAAAATGTTTAAGAATGGATCTTAAATAAAAACACGGTTCACTTTTACTGTTTTTTTACTGTTTGTTGTTCACTGTTTAATGTTTACTGATCGACTGACTTTAAATTGTTTTTCAATATACAAAAAAGGGTCACATATTATAAAAGAAGTTTTGTACTAAATATAACGGGATGTACTGAGTGCAAATGTAACAACAATTTAACTTAATAATGTTTACATATGAATATGAATATGCAGATCAGGGATGTCAGCATCATACACAATTGTGTCAGCAAAACTCACATGTACGCTTACGCTCTTTTATTTTGCGAGCGTAAAATATAATTGTTTACTGCAAAACACTCTCATTCAGCGGGAAATATCGCACGATCGCACGGCCTGTTTTGAGGCCTCTAAACAGAAATAATATATTTATTATTTATTATCTTTGTTTCTGTTTTGTTTTATTTCTGTTTTTAACATTGTACAATGATTTAAAAAAAAACAAATTGCTTGTGGTTTTTGTACGAGGTGTAGTGTACTTGTTGTAGTATCAAGAATAACTGTGATGAATTCGCCTTGATGTTGTGTTTATTGAGCTTCTGTAAACTTCAAATTTGAATTTTATTAATTAGTCTTGTAGACAGCGATAACGAGCATACAAGCGGATGAGTTTATTAAAAATTTAATCATCCAGATAGGGAACATATTATTGAGTTCTGGAAAAATTTAGGCGGGGCACTATATCCTGTATTAAAAAAAAATTCTTTCAAATGTTTGTCGCTTTTTTTCCTCTTAGCGAACAAATATTTTCCGATTTGAAATACATTTGCTCAAAACAACGCAATTAATTAACGTCCGCAAACCTAAAAAATGTTTTGTTGTTTCGAAACTGCAATATAAATTTAGAAGATATTATTGGTAAATAAAAGTATATTTTTATAGGCTAGTAAAATCTTCTCTTTTTATAATGGTGGTTAATAATTATAGAATATTTTTAAACTTAATGGGGTTATTATTTGCATTAGTATGTGCAAATGAATTTTCATTGTTGGCATTCGCAAAAATATGTTGAGCATCAAATTAAAAATTTTGGAAAGTATAAGGTTGTAAAAAGACTTCAAATATTGTCAAATGTTCAATTTTTCCAAAAAATAAGCAAAGTTTCTGCGAAATGCAGGTTCCAAATTAAATTTATTTAAATAATAACTGATTGTGTCTGTCCATAACTCAACATTTTTCGATAATTGATTATTATTAATTGCTCTAAAGTCTTCATAGCAAAATATGTATGTTAATTAGGCCTCGTAATAGGCCTCGCAATCGCAGATTCCTCCCGCTAGGAATGTAAGAGACAAGAGTATTCGCACTAACACAATCATAATTGACACCACTGATGCAGATTAAAGAAAATAAAATATAACAAGTTGTTGGTAGGCAGGGTCGTCGTTGTTGGTAGGGGTCATCTCTAAACAATCACAATTACAAAATAAAATGTCAAACACAAATCAGCTGTTTATGAAATTCCCTTCCTCTAATTTACCAAATCTTTTAGTTTATAGAATAGGAGGATTTTTCCTAGGGGGCAAAAAATTTAAAAAGGGAAAAATTCCTTGAGGATTTACATAATTAGGCTGTATATCTTTACTTAAATTTTAATAAGGCGTTTCTTAAATTTAACATTTTTAAGTTAAAACTTGATAAAAAAAAAGAATATATACAAGATCAGTATGCTTTTTTATACAAATGTTTTTTTTTTACCAATTTTTATGTCTCAAACTTAAAAAAAAATATGTTTTCTAAATTAAAGTAACGATATTATTTTTTGTTTTAAAATTTCAAAATAACTTATTTTCGATCCCTGATTTCATGTACATAAACAAAATAGTAAAAATAATTCAATAAAATAGTCAATACAATATTCATAGCCTATTTCCAATGTGCGAAAGATTTATTTCGTACGCATAACTACATTGAAAACAAAAACAAAATGTAAAAATTTGTTTTTGTGTTCAATGTAGTTATGCGAAAGAAAGAATTCTTTCGCACATCGGAAATAGGCTATTAGTCTTGTTTGAAATAACAAAATTAACAATTAAACAACTAATAAAAATACAAATAATGAACCCAAAAAATTTAACAATTCGAATGTTATTAAACAATGACTACTCATTAAATAGGTAATTTAAAAATATAAAAAGTGTAAAAACTTAAAAAAAATTCACAGAAAACATCGCACTTAATCAACAAGAGGGTAATAGTTCAACATTTAAAAATTTTAATTGTATATTAAAAGCATATGAAAAATAATTTTGAAACAACCCGTTCATTACCAAAAAGTACACAAAATAGCACGATATTTTAATATAGAGTATATATAAATATCAAGTAAAGATTCTTCAAAAAAGTGAAAAAATAAAAATTTCGAGTTAATGCCCTAATGTTGATCAATTATATATATATATATATATATATATATATATATATAAAATTGTAACGTTACTGACTGACTGATTCATCATCGCACAGCCTAAACGCCTGAAGCTAAAAACTTGAAATTTGGACCAGGGGTTGGTCTCTCCCCAAATCGATCCACTAAGACGGGATTTTTGGAAATTCGAATGTTTAGGGGGTAAAAAAGGGCAAAAACGGTTAAATTCGGTACCCTTATATCTCTAAAACTAAAAGAGATACAAAAAAATTTAATACTTATCGTTGTTCTTTAGAAAAATAAGCGAACAGGTGTCTGGTACTTTTTGGAAATTCAGTCCTTTAACGGAGTAAACGGGTAAAACCTGTATTTTGGTACTTTTTTGTCACCCCATCTATCTTTTAAACCCATAAACATAGAAATAAGGGTTATATCACATTTGAAACTTATCTAAAAAATCCAAATACGAATTTGGTACTTTTTCGAAATTCGGACGTTTAAGGGGTAAAAACCATCACCTTGGATAACGATCTTGTAGCGATGTGGTGGCTGAGTCTAGGCTGTGGTGTGTATTTCAAGTGCAGGCAACGCTACAAGCGGCGCCTGGGATTGAGATGCGGGACCTAAATGCCTTGACGACGAAAGGTTATCCACCCCTAAACCGAGGTGTCATGCGACCCGTGCCTATCGGTCTGGTTTGCAGTCAGGGGTTACCGACTGTATTATTACGGAGCTTTGCTGATACCTGGGCACCTCAGCAAATAGACTACGCCCTTACCACGTTATTGGGGGCTATGACGTGGCGGACCTTCCACTCCCCTACACTCGTGGGACCAAAATTTCAAAATGAACCAAACAGACAAAAAACAACAACAAAAACAATCAACGGGGACTGATGACGGACAGGCGAGGATAAGGACAACGATTGACAGTAAAACGACAAAGCCAGGGACTGTAACAGTCCCGGCGACCAAGGAAGATCGGCCTAGGCTATTCGGAAGTGGTAAGGCAGCTCGACCAGAAGGCGGCTGCTCTAAAAACTGCGGTGGGGTGCCTCTGTGCTTCAATCCAAGCACCTCCAAAGCCGCTGCTGCCCTTTCCGTCACTGGAACGGATAAAACCCCTGCTTCGGGTGCTGCTAAGTTGGGAATGACAAAGTCGCCCAAAATTGCAGCTTCCCATGTGCCCATTGTGCAAGGAGGGATGGCGATGACAACATCCAATCCCAAGGTTGCACCTCCCCACGCCAAATTCGGCGACCGTAAAAAGTCCCCAAGGCACAAAAACCCTACAAAGAGGGCATCAAACACAAGGCGTGCCGCCTTGCGTTTCATTGAGCTTCTAGGCTCCAAAAAAGCTGAAGAGCTTTCCAGTGAACAAACAGCTTCACTGGCATGGGCAAGAGCCCACATAGCTGGGCTGCCAAGTGCTACTCCTTCAGTCCCTGCGAAGGTGACAATGCCTAAACGGCAACGTTCGGAGGAGGAAGCTGCAGCCGCGAAACAGCAACCAGGGACGAAACGTCCCAAGATTGCGCCGAAATCGATGAATAAGTCTTTCAGCGAGGTGGCCAAAGGTCACCTTGTACGGGCTGTTATCGATAGAGGTGTGGATAATGGTGCCATCTCCCATACCAAGTGGGACCTGGTTAAGCAAAAACTAATGGGAGTGTTCTGGACTATCCTTAGGGAGAATCCAGGGGCCACCCCCTCAATGCGATGATGCTGGCTGGTTCCAGGGTCACGTGAAGTTGATGGCTTGTGCAGATGAGCGCTCAGCGCTGCTTCTGAAGCGGGCCATCCAAATGCTAGGAGAGGTCTGGGAAGGTGCTAGGCTCGATGTGGTATTAGTTGATGAGATACCACGGAGACCTAGATCGACTGTCATCATCCCTGCCGAACCATCGGAACCTGAGGAGATCTTGAAGATCATGCAGTGCTGCAACCCTCAACTTCCCACGCAGGATTGGAAAGTTGTAAAGGTTTCGGCTGCTGAAGGGTCCTCGAGGACGGTGATTGTGGTGTTAAACCAGCAATCCTTGGAACCACTGAGGGAGAGACAGGGTAAGATCTACTATGGTTTTAGTACGATCTTGCTCCGTGTCTACCGAAGTGATAACAAGGGCAATCCGGCTCCTTCGGTTAGTGAGGCCAAGCAGCCTGAAGAGGGCTTGTCTGGTGACGATGCCGTAAGTTCAGGTGACAAAGAGGACACTCCGGATTGGTGCTTACAGACTCACTGCAGTTAGCGACTTCCTTGGCGTGCAAGCCAAGGGTGCATAGGGGCAGGGATCGTCCACCTTGGTGGGATCCTGATATTGCGCAGGCAAGAAGAGACTGTCGTAGGTTGTTCAATATGGCTAAGCGCCATATTGAGTACAAGTCTTCACTGAATAGATTCAGGAACTTGGTTAGACCGGCGAAAAGGAGTGCTTGGAGGAACTTCTGTAGCGGCGTGGAAGGATCCTCTGAGACAAACCGTTTACGTAAGATAATGGCCTCGAGCCCTGTTGTCCCGACCTATATCCGTAAATCGGACGGTTGCTGGACTACTACTAGTCAGGAAACACTCGAGGTGTTAATTGACACTCACATTCCTGGAAACTCCCAAGGGAGCTTGCGGGATCAGGTTTGTGAGTCGATGCCCGGTCCTCTGTCCATCCCAATGGACTACGACAGGATTAAATGGGCTGTCGACAGCTTTGACCCGTACAAATCTCCGGGTATGGATGGTATAATTCCGGCGGACCTGCAGAAGAATACGACTGTGATAATACCCTGGCTGATGGCTATATACAGGTGATGCGTTAGATTTTCGTATGTACCTGTGAGCTGGACCTTGTGTAGAGTTGTCTTCATCCCCAAGGGAGGGAAGACTTCTCACACTGAGGCGAAGGATTACAGACCGATTAGTCTTGCATCCTTTCTTCTTAAAACTCTTGAAAAGGTTACCGACATTCACTTAAGGATGACCATCCCAAAGTGTTTACTCTCGACCTCTCAGCATGCCTACACAAAGGGTAGGTCTGTTGAGACGGCTCTTCACTCACTAGTTGGAACTATTGAGAGATCACTCGAATTTAAGGAGTGTGCTCTGGTGGCCTTTCTCGACATTGAAGGGGCCTTTAATAATGTCAACCCGGATTCTATCGTTGCATCCATGAGGAGTCTGGGGGTTGATGACGGTATATGTAGATTTGTGGATAATCTACTCAGGAACAGGGTCATCTGTTCCACGATAGGTGAGACCAGCGTTCAGAGGCTGGTAAACAGGGGTACTCCCCAAGGAGGAGTACTATCCCCACTATTGTGGAACCTGACTATGAACACCATGTTAACGAAAATGGACGACATGAGGTTTAAAACTGTGGCGTACGCTGACGATGTTGCAGTGGCCATCACGGTGAAGCATTTAAATATAATGTCTCAGTGTATGGAGGCTGCACTAAAGGTACTTAGCACCTGGAGCGTATCATGCGGCTTGGGTGTTAATCCGTCTAAGACGGAACTGGTACTCTTCACGAGGAAGTATAGGACTGAGGCCATGAGACTTCCGAGGCTAAATGGGACTGAACTTAAGTTCTCTTATAGCGCCAAGTATCTTGGCGTAATCTTGGACAGTAAGCTGTCATCCGGACGAGGATGGAAAAGGCAATTGTTGCTATTTATGCGTGCAGAGGTGCAATCGGCAAGAACTGGGGCATGAGCCCGAGATGTGTCAATTGGATCTTTGAAGCTATAGTAAATCCGACTCTGTATTACGGTGTTATCGTATGGTGGACTGCGCTGGACAAGGGCAGGTACCGTACGATGCTTGAGAAGGTTCACAGACTGGCCGCATTGATGATCACAGGATCAATGCGCTCCACTCCCACCAGGGCGCTGTTTACAATGCTAAACTGGCTGCCGGTGGACATCATGGCCAGACAGATGGCTCTTTGTTCGGCGATTCGGTTGAACGCGGCACATGGCTGGTCGAGCCGGGACTATGGACACTCCAGCATAATGGGATACTCGATTGTCCCTGAGGGAGTGGACTACTGCACCCCGGAGCCTTTCTTTGGTGCGAGGTATGCGACACATATAGCGCACGAAAGTGCTCCGTCGGTAATGGGCACATTCCATGGACCAACCCTGGGGGTTTACACTGATGGTTCAAGGAAGGGGGAAAGAGTTGGCGGAGGTTTCTACATAGAGGAACTGGGCGTAAAAGTCTCCTTTCGCCTGCCGGATGGATGTAGTGTCCTGCAGGCGGAAATCTCGGCTATAAAGCGGGCAGCCAACTGGCTAAAGTATTATCGCGTATCGGGAGATATACGTATATTTACTGATAGCAAGGCTGCCATTGCCTCTCTTGCGGGTGTCTATACGACATCTAGGTTAACTGTGGAATGCCGGATGTCTTTAAATGAGATTGCTGAACATTCAGAGTTAACGCTTATATGGATACCAGGGCACTCAAACTGCCCGGGAAACCAGATAGCAGATGAGCTGGCCAAGGAAGGTGGTCGTATGGATGAAGCATTCATTGATCAATTCATTGGCCTTCCAATGGCTCGCTGTAAGTCACTCATTCTGCGCGAGAATTATAGAATTGCGCAAGAGGGATGGACCCGTGAGTCCACCTGCTCCATATCCAGGGCCCTTTGGCCTGGATATAATGAACGGAGAACCAAATCTCTACTTGGGTTCAATAGGAACCAAATCAGGACCGTGGTGTCGGTCATAACTGGACACTGGCCTGTTGGGACTCATGCTAGAAGAATGGGTCTGGTATTCAATGACTACTGTAGAAGTTGTCATGATGAGGAAGAAGAAGAAACTGTGCTTCACTTTCTCTGTCAATGCCCTGGGCTACGGGGCATCAGGGGAAAATACCTGGGAGAACCGGTGTTTTCCTGTTTGGAGGATCTATCAGAAATAGAACTAAAATTGCTTCTTCTCTTCATTAGGAAGACGAATTGGCTCAACACTGCAGTGACGCCATCTGAGTAACTGCTCTCTGGGATGGGCATTGGCGCTGGGTATCACAAAGGGACCGCTATAGGACCCAAGTGAGCTGTCTCTTGATGGCTGCCCATGGAACCTAACCTAACCTAAGGCGTAAAAAGCGTGACTATTTTTGGTACTTTTTTTATAAAACATTTTTTTTTTATTGACATAAACGTATTAATCTATGGGCTCCCACTACAATATTTTTTTTCTTTTCTTTTTTTTCTCATTATTTATTTATTGAATCTTCATATATTAAATATGAACTAACAATAATTAATCAAATCTTATACTAATACTTTATTTTTGTCCTGCCAATGCTAGACGAAAAGTTTTCTCTTCACGGTTTCTGTTCACATATGTAGATGTTTAGCGCTCTTCTTGTCTGATGAGTCCTGCTGTATCTCTTCTCCTTAATCTAGAGTGGCCGCTGTAATTTAAAAGATTTCGAGCAAGTGGATTTGGGTGCGACTCAAGTCTTTTTAAATATTTTACTTGTGAATACTGGAGTTTTTAACATACCAGGGAGCGGCTGTGATTATTCGAAGAAGTTTATTTTGTCGCCTTTGAATTTTTTCGATATAAGAAGCCGAGGCAGTGCCCCATAACTGAATTCCGTAGCACCAAATTGGTTTTACGATAGAGTTGTAAAGTAGAAGTTTACAATCGAGGCTAAGAACAGAGTTTCTTCCAATAAGCCAATTAAGTTGAATTGCTTTTAGTTTCATTTGTGTTAGTTTTGCTTCTATATGGCATTTCCATGTTAAACGCTGATCTAGATGAATTCCGAGATATTTTACATGCGATTGTTGGGGCACTAATTGATTATTGATTTTAATAGGGGGACATGACTCCCGACGCAAGGTGAATGTTATATGTACGCATTTTTGCTCATTAACCTTTATCCTCCATTGTTTTAACCACTTTTCCAGTTCAAATATATGATCCGGCAAGTAGCGAGAGGCTTCATGACAGTTTTCGTGTAAGCTTAAAAAAGCTGTATCATCAGCAAATGTTGAAGTTAGGGTGTGGTTGTTTGTTGGCATGTCTGATATATATATTATATATTAGGTATAACAGTGGGCCCATGATGCTTCCCTGAGGGACTCCAGCGTCAATTGGCTGAGGAGAACTTATAAAAGCACCTTCTTTAATAATAAACTTTCGACCGACTAAGTAGCTTTCTAACAGCTTGTGTGTGTTTACTGGTAAATTTAGCTTCAATTTATGTAATAAGCCTTCATGCCAGACTTTATCAAAAGCTTGAGAAACATCGATGAAAAGGGCGGAACAATATTTTTTTTCTTCAAAGGTTTTTCTTATGGCGTTTACTGTACGATGAGTTTGTTCAATTGTGCTATGTTCTCTTCTAAAGCCGAATTGATGGTTTGGAATACATCTATTTACATTTAAAATTGGGGTTAATTTTGACACTAACAGCTTCTCAAACAGCTTTGATATATTAGACAATAAGCTTATAAGTCTATATGACTCAACTTTTGTAGGATGCTTTCCTGATTTAGGTATCATGGTAACTAATGATACTTTCCATTCCTGAGGGTAGTATTCAAGGCGTAAAATAGCATTAAAAATAAAGAGAATAATTTTCTTTGCTATGCTGGGTAGCTCCAAAAGCATTTTGTTACTGATATTATCAAAACCAGGGGCTTTCTGCGGGTTTAAATCATGAATAGCCTTTTCGATTTCTCTTATCTCAAATCTTAGTGGAACAGCTGCTCTAACAGCAACAGGTGGTAACTCGACCGCCATATCGAGAGATGTGTGAGCGGTAAGTACGGTTTTCAAATGATTAACAAAAAGATTTCCTTTTTCTATATCATTTCTTGCCCAACTTCCGTTTAAGTTTCTTAGTGGTGGTTTAGTGATAACTGGACTTTTAAGATTTCTAGCTGCACGCCATAATGAGTAGTCTGATTGTGGAGTTGCATCAAGTTCCTTATGATATTTTTCAAAGGATACAGTTTTTTGGGACTGCAGTAACTTTCTTAGCCTTTTTGTGCACTCTTTTAATAAAGTCTTAAGTTGGGGGGATCTGTGCAATTGCCACTCTCTTCGAACTCTCCTTTTTTCAGTCAATAGACGCTCGACATCTACAGAATATATGATATTGTTTTTGGTTTTTTTGAGGGTTGTGCTGGAATGTTGAACAGCTAGTTTGAGATAACTGTCAAAATTAACAATAGCGAGATCCACGCTCTCCGGTGTGCTAAGCGGAATATTTTCTGTGCAATGGGCACTAAGATATTTTTTATATTTTAACCAATTTATTTGTGAGGGTGATTTCGATAAGTACCCAGACGGCGATACGATTCTATTTGGAATCATTATAGTAACAATTGTAGGTGTGTGGTCGGAAGATAATTCTAAGGAAGCTTCAACATAAATCGTTTCTGCGGGGATGTTTTTAACAACTCCAAAATCTATGACATCTGGAACTTTTTGCTGATCAGTAGGCCAATATGTTAGTTTACCGCTCGCGACCACATTTAGATCCATTTTACGAATTGTGTTAAACAAAACACGACCCTTAGGCGTAATAAGTCGTGACCCCCAGAAAGTATGTTTAGCCTTATAATCGCCAGCAGCCAGGAAGCAGGGTCCTAATGATTTGAAATATTTATTATATTGGCTTTCTGATATTGAAAATCTAGGTGGTGAATATATTGATGAAATAACTAGGTCTCGATTTCATTCCTCAACGCAAATGCTCGTTGCTTGGAGATAATCTTCACGATGATCGCACATTAAGTAGTGTTTTACTCGGTTTTTTTATCAAAATGGCAGAACCTCCACAAGCTCTACCTCGAGGCTCCTTGGTATCATATAATATATAACCATTGATTTTAAACGTATTTCTCGAGGTCAGATGAGTTTCAGAAACCATCATAACATCGATTTGTTTATTTTTAAGGAAGTATTCTAGTTCATTTTTATGTTGGCGGATGCCATTTGCGTTCCAAAAGCAAATTTTTAGACAGTTCATGGCTTATTTAGTACAGCTTGCAATAACATCGATTGCATTCTTAACATTTCTTGCATCATGTTACCCATTGTGTTGGTAAAATTGTAAACGGTTTGCACTAATGTTTCCATGGTTTTTTCTAGCCGAGTTAAATTAGAAATGGGAATTTCGTCATTATTTGGTAAATCACCTTGCAATGGCATATGATTAGATATTAAGACATTAGCGTACGAGGTTCTGTTATTATTTGGCTGCGGTATTTGAACGCCGTTAGTGTTTTCTTGATAAGTTGCCTGCGTTTGAGGGGGATTAAGTTTCTGTCCAACAGAACGCTTGACAATAGAATATACCGGACATCCTCTATAGTTGGCAGTGTGATTACCACCACAGTTGCTACATTTTTTTACATTAGGGTCATTTTTTGACTTATCACACTGGACGGTACCATGTAGTTCTCCACATACGACACAAACAGGGGGTAAATAGCAGTATGCCCTAGTATGACCAAATTCTTGGCAGTTTAAACACTGAACGGGCCCATTTCTTTTGTGCGGCTCTTCTATCGTTATTTTCCTGTACAGGATGTATTTTAAACTGTAAATGGGATGCGTTTCATTTTTTTAGCTTAACGTCGCCGGGCTCTAACTCCACTCGAAATAGTGGTTGGGGATTTTTTTCCCTATTTTTAATATTTGTAACATTTTTCATTTTGAAAACCTTTTCTTCTAAAAATGTTTTTATTTCGTCTGGGTCCACGCATGAATCAATGCCCTTTATCACAACCTGCAGACCTTTGCTGCTTTTCAGCTGGTAAGTATAGAAGCTTTTTTTAAGTGCTTCAAACTTATTAATTAATTTCCACCACCTGGATAACTATCTTGCCGCGATGTGGTGGCTTAAATGCCGGCGGTAGTGTATGTCTTGGAACTTGATTCGGTACAGTCTAACCGGAACAAGTTCGAAGGCATAAGCTTTAAAGCTAGCATGACCAAGGGTTATCCATCCCATATCCCATCCTCTTTACCTATAATCCTACCTACTTCTCCCTTTAATTCCCTACATCCCCCACTTTTAAGGTCAAGGTGGTTGATAGCAGCGCCGAGGACCTGAATGGCTAGTTAGTGGTAAAAAAAACTGGTCGTGAACAGCTTCCCTCTGACGCCGATGGCAAGGGTCAGTTGTAATTCTAGCCTAGTCCGCGTAAGCTGTCACTGCGCGCGATGGTCGCTTTGTTTACGTGCATACTCGTGGGACCAAAAACTGGATAAATTAAACTTTAAAAAAACGAAATGAAGAAGTTGGCGCAGGGAATGTCTCTGTCAGCTCAGCAGGTTCGGGGTCAGATTTAGACTCCGACTTGCTGGGTATTCACAGAGATATTCTGCTGCAAGAGAGTCAGTTAATGACAGAACTGACAGTCATGACAGAGACGGACAGGATAGACTCGCCAATCGGCTCTCCGTCTCGTACAGGGGCATCGGAAAGACTCGGTGACCTAACTCTGGGCTCTGATGATGAGCACGAAATAACACTGATTTCAGCTCATGATGAGGGCCATAGGGTTGGGTCATCGACTTCCGGAGTCACACTCGGGTTGGAGAGGGGATTGGCGAGTGTATCAAAACTCGTTGTTCGGCAAGATGTGACAGAACAGGTCACGTCAGATAGCCGAACGAGCTACGATAAAGCCAAGAGTGGTGTGAGAGCCTCCTTAGCCTTTCTGGAAAAGATAGCTAAGAAAGACTCCTCACTGCACGATGGGCGGGATAGGCATCTGCTGAGGAAGCACCGAAAGAACGTTGCTAGATTCGAACGAATCCACGGCTCTGTCGGTGCCATCCTAGGGCTTCCCTATCCTGCGGGATACACAGCAAGGGCTGCTGTGGATACAAATGTTGTCAGTAAAGACAGCAAATCCCCAGCACCCCCTGTTGATGAATCCTCGAATAAAGCAGAAGATAAGAAAAAGGAGGGTAAAGGTTCAACGACTGGCCCTCTTAATCGTGACAGTATGGTCACAGTTTAGGGAACTAGGCCTGAGAACGTTTTACCCACTACTAGTCGCGCGATGAGGGCTGGAAATGTCTCGGTAATTTCCGATAGTCACTCCCAAAAAGGAGTCACTAAAGGAAGGGTTGCTGGGACAGACCAGTCAACATCTGCAGGGAAATCGGGTGATCATCGACAGAGCTCTGCTAAGGGCCCCAAAAAGGGGGTAGTTAAGCGAGTGAGGTCTGGTGATGACCAGAAATCCCCTGCGGCTAAGAGGACTGGTCAGACTAGGAAAACTAAAGGAGTCGTCGAGTAAGGACGGTATTCTAGCGGCTGTCATTGATCGTAGGGATCCCGATGGAAGGATCAGTGTCGAGAGATGGCAGGTGCTAGAGAACAAACTACTCGACGAAATCTTTAGTGCCAAAGGATGGCCGGACGAAGTATCGTTCAAAGGGGCTGACTGGGCAAGAGGTGTCAAAACTGTCAGTTGCGGCAATCAGAAAACCTTTGAGTTTTTAAAGGCTGCAATTGGTAAGTGTGTCAGCTCCTGTCCTGAAGCTAGTCTGGACGTTATACTAGCGTCTGAGTTGCCATTAAGGCCGGTAGTCACGGTATGGATACCTCCACCTATAAAACCGGTGGAGGTCATACTGGGGGTACTGGCCAACCAGAACAAGGGACTCAATACAAGCCAGTGGAAGTTGGTAGCTTCACTGGGTTGTAAAGAGAACCAGGGAAGAGACTTCAGGTTCGCAGTGGACCGGGAGTCTCTTAAAAAGCTGGAATCGATAGGAGGGGTTGCAATATTCGGGCTGGGGTCTATCAAATTTAGGTTTCCTAAAAATGATAGACCCTAAGAGGTAGGGAATTAGTGGAGGATTGGAGGGTGGACCTGGGGTTTTCCTTCTCTGACCATAGTCGCCTGTCCTTTAATTTAATGTTTGTTTAATAGAGCGAAGTATACGCGTGGGGAAGAAGATTGGAGTAACTTCAGATTGAGTTACAATAGATATAAAGGAGACATTAGGAGGGCGAAAAGGGACTCGAGGGTCAAGCTTAGCAAGTCAGTGGAATCTGTAAATGAGATGTCCAGGTTCAGGAGAATTTTATCCAAGGACCCTGTAGTCCCGGGATTTATTCAGAGACCGGACAACTCATGGACGGAATCTAGCTCTGAATCTCTTTGTCTGCTAATGGAGACTCACTTTCCGGGATGTGTGGATCCTGGGATGGGGGAACAGATTGAATGTGGTAACCCCTTCTCTGGGTCAGACTCGGGCGGTGAGGAGAGGGAGACGGTGGGGGACATGATCACCTTGGATAAAGTAACATGGGCGGTTAATACCTTTGGGTCTTACAAATCGGCAGGACCAGACGGTCTCTTTCCGGCGATGTTACAGAATATCGGTAGATCATCACTCCTGCTGTTGGTGGAACTGTTTAGGGTCTGTGTGCTGAACGGGTACATTCCTAAAGGGTGGAGGGAGGTCAGGGTGGTTTTCATACCCAAGGCGGGAAGAACCGGTCACTCTAAACCCAAGGATTTTAGACCAATCAGCTTATCGTCTTTTCTTTTGAAGACGTTGGAAAGACTGATTGATCTACATCTGAGGACGAAGATTGACGTCGGCATCATCAGCGGCGCTTAACACGCCTATCTTAAGGGTAGATCTGTTGAGAGTGCGCTTAATGATGTGGTGGGTTATGTAGAGCGGGGATTGCGAAACAAGGAATACACCTTGGCGGCATTCCTGGATATAGAGGGCGCCTTTAACAATTTGAAGATAGAGGCTATCAGGCAGGCATTGGTGAATCTAGGCGTTCCACTGTTCCTGGTCGAATGGATAACTCTGATGCTCACTCCGACTGGGGCAACGAGCGCTTAAAGAAACTGGTGACTAGGGGAACCCCACAGGGGGGAGTTCTCTCTGCCTTATTATGGCTCTTAGCTGTCAACGTCGTTCTGGGACTTTTTGACAGAATGGGTCGGAAAGTTGTGGCCTACGCGGATGATGTAGTGATATTGGTATCGGGCAAGTTTCTGCCGACAATAAGCGAAGTCATGCAAGGGGCGCTGGGCGAACTGTCAGCATGGGCGAGTGATAAGGGATTGGGAGTTAATCCGGAGAAGACCGAATTGGTTCTTTTTACTAGGAGGTACAGGGTAGAGAATTTTAGGCTGCCGGTACTAGGAGGAGTAGAGCTTAGACTATCTGATAGCGCTAAGTATCTAGGAGTTTTTCTGGACAGCAAGCTGTCGTGGGGAAGGAATACTCAGGAGAGACTTAAGAGAGGCCTCAATGCCTACTATGCTTGCAGATCATCGATAGGTAGGAGGTGGGGACTCCGGCCGTCAGTAGTGGGATGGCTGTACACTTCGGTGGTTAGACCCATTCTTACGTATGGATGCTGTGTTTGGTGGGAGTCATTGAGAGTGGCTTGTCGAAGGAACCTTCTGTCTAAGGCTCAGAGGTGTGCTTCAATCGGCATGACAGGTGCCATGAGAAGTACACCTCAAGCGGCACTGGATGTCATTCTACATCTTCTGCCTATTGCGCAGTATGTTATGGGAATGGCAGCCAGAAGCATTCTTAGACTGAGGGAACTAGGATTGATTAGGAATTTCACGCAGGGTCACTCACGGATCTTGGGTGAGATCGAAGCTGGAGGTTACTGCCTGGGATCACCCGGCTCCACGGATTTCGTGGGCACCAGGGTGGATTTCGGACTATTGCCGGAGGTGGTAACGCCTTCTAGGGAGAGTTGGTCAGGTAGGAGCAGATTATTTAGTGGATTTGCTATTTTCACTGACGGCTCGAAGATGAGAGGCACGGGTGCGGGGGTCTACATTAGGATCTGGACATCAGAATGTCATATAGGCTTCCGGACGACTGCAGTGTTTTTCAGGCGGAGGTTCTGGGGGTCTTGAGGGCCGTGGAACTGATGAGGGACAACATTGATAGGGCTCGGAGGTCACTATATATGTCGACAGCCAGGCGGCCCTTATGGCCGTAAGGGGCTGTTACGTGAACTCCAAGCTAGTTGACGGTTGCAGGAGGGCTCTGGAGGGAGCCTTAGGAGAGTATATGTTGAGATTGTGCTGGGTGCCTGGTCACTGCAACATAAACGGCAACGAGATTGCTGATGAGTTGGCGAGACAGGGCTCAGAGATGGAGGATCCTAATCACATAGAGGCGGTTAGGCCTCCAACTCCTCGGAGTTGTTGCTGGGCAGAAGCAGGGTCTGCGTGAGGACAATAACACATTTTGTGCCGCTGTCCCAGGCTACAGTGCAGCAGGCTGAGGTGGCTGGGCAGTAGATTCCTAGGCGAATTAGGGGACGTCCCGGGCTGTGGGCTCGAGAGTCTGATAGGATTCGTAATGGGGATGGCCTGGCTGCGCAGCAGGAGACTGGGAGCTAACCGCACATAGGGCGGATTGGTGTTGTGTTGAGTGAGGCTTTTCTCTCGGGTTTGGTCAGAACTTCCTTTTCTTATCTATTCTTATCTTTTCTAATGCTTTTGCTGTTTCTCTTCACCTTCTTTTTTAGCTTCTTACCTATAAACAAGGCATCACAATGGACCATATTGGTCTCTGGGTGAGGGTGTGAAGGAGACTTCACACCAGCCTTTCCACCTACCTACCTACCTATTAATTAATTTACGAAAATCATTCTCATTATTAATCTGTATTTTTGTTTCGTTAATATTACCACGCTTGATTGCAGCTACGTAAAACGAATTTTCACCTATCACCGATATTAAACTTTTTATTAGCTCACTTGAGTTTTGCTCTCTAAGATATATCGGGGGTGGCTTCGACGATTTTATGACGTTGGGTGCTTCAGAAGATTCATCCTCCAGAATTGCAAAACGATTTTGCGAATTTATTCTATCAAAAGATGGAACTTTCGAGGCAGAGGCTACAGCTGAAGAGGCAGGGCTGCGACCACGTTTAAGCACTGTTATATACCTATCCATACCAACTTGCACTTGTGGTTTTTGACAACTTTTTTCTTGTTTGTTTACCATTGCGTCTATGTTTGGGATTATGGTATCAGTGGTAACGCTTGCAGTTATTGTATCAATGGTAACGCTTGTTTTGTTTATTTCCACATTGCTTTCGCTAGAATAAATATCATTTATTTTTGTTGTTTTATCATTGATACTACTCATATAGAGTTGTTTTGGTTTTTTTTCACCGTTTTTTTTATTTTTTTTTATATTTTATTATTTTTTTTGTTGACTGTGCTCTTTTTATTATGTATAAAGTTAATGTAACACCGAGATAATACAAAAGAATAAATAATAGTTTGCACAGATTATTTGTAAGTATGTATGTGCGTACATACATTAATTTTTTTTCTTGTATTTTTTCTTAATTGTTTTTTTTCACTTTTATATTGAGCGTCCAAATTCGCCTGTTAAATGATCTTATTAACAAATTTATGTTATATAAAAAAAAAAAGAATCGTATACGGATTTAAAAAAAAGAAACACGTCTGTTCACAACGAGCACGACCGAACGAATGACCCCACTACAATATTGAAAATTTTCATGCTTCAATGGGGAGAAAAAAAGTACCAAAAAGGGGAAATACGGAGTAAACGGGTAAAATCTGTATTTTGGTACTTTTTTGTCACCCCATCTATCTTTTAAACTAATAAACATAGAAATAAGGGTTATATCACATTTGAAACTTATCTAAAAAATCCAAATACAAATTTGGTACTTTTTTGAAATTCGGACGTTTAGGGGGTAAAAAACGTTACTATTTTTGGTACTTTTTTACAAAACATTTTTTTTTATTCATTGACATATACGTATTAAATTATGGGCTCCTACTACAATATTGAAATTTTTTATGCTTCAATGGGGAGAAAAAAGTACCAAAAAGGAGAAATACGGGAGATTTTACTTCTTACTTTAGGTTTTTGGTTCCACAACTGACAATTTGTTTAATTATCGTTAATATTGGAACTAAAAACATAAACTTCAACATGAAATGTCCTGAGTGGATAAGAACCTCTGAGGGTACTTTTTGTTATTTCTTGATCTTTAACTGGTTCCGTTAGTATTAGACCTAGAAACATAAAACTAAACATGCAAAGTCCTGAGTGAATAAGAATTTGTTAGAGGGATCTTTTTGGTACTTTTTCATTCTTTAACTGGAACTTTTTTAATTTTCGTTAAAATTAGACCTATTGACATAAAATCAAACATGCAAGGTCCTGAGTGAATGAGAATTCGTTAGAAGGGCTTCTTGGTAACTTTTGGTTTTTAACTGGTACTATTTGAAGTTCTGTTAGTATTGGACCTAAAATCAAAAAATTCAACATTAAATGTCCTGAGTGGACAAGAACCTATAAGAGGGATCTTCTTAGTACTTTTTCGTTTTTTAACTGGTACCTTTTTTGTTTTCGTTAATATTGGATCTACAAACATAAAATTAAAAATGCAATGTCCTGAGTGAATGACAATCTGTAAGAGGGGCGTTTTGGTACTTTTTGTTCTTTACCAGTTACTTTTTGAATTTCCGTAAAAATTGGACCTATAAACATAAAATTAAACATGCAAGTTCCCAAGTGAATGAGAATCTGTAAGAGTGGGTTTTTGGTACTTTATTTTGTGCTTTTATTGTTGTTCATTAAATAAAAAAGAGAACAGGTGTCTGGTACTATTTCGAAATTCGGCTCTTTTAGGGAGTAAAAGTGTAAAACCTGAATTTTGGTTCTTTTTTGTCCCCCATCTACCGTTTAAATCAATGCACATAGAAATACAAATTATATAAAATTCGTAACTTATCTAAAAAATGCCAAGTGAAAATTTTGTACTTTTTCTGAATTCGAACGTTTAAGGGGTAAAAATCGTACGTAATTTTGTTACCTTTTCCAAGATATTTTTTCTTCATCTATTTATTTTCATCGCACAGCCTAAACGCCTGAAGCTAAAAAGTTGACATTTGGACCTGAGGCAGGCCTCTCGCCAAATCGATCACGCTGACCTCATAGCTGCTAAGCTAAAGGAGATACAAAAAAATGTAATACTTATTGTGGTTCAATAAAAAAAAGGCGCTAACCTCATATCTGCTAAACTAAAAGGGATACAAAAAAATTGAATACCTATTATTGTTCATTAAAAATAAGCGGACAGGTGTCTAGCACTTTTTTGAAATAAGGAGTAAACGGGTAAAACCTGTATTTTAAAACTTTTTTGCTATGCCATCTATCTTTTAAACCAATAAACATTAAAATAAAAAATATATCACATTCGTAACTTATCTAAAAAATACAACTACAAAAAAAAAACGCATCAAGTTTCAAAATTCTAACGTTTAAGGGGTAAAAATCGTACCTAATTCTGTTATTTTTTTCAAAACATTTTTCTTCATTTACCTATCTATATATATAAAATTGTAACGTTACTGACTGACTGATTCATCATCGCACAGCCTAAACGCCTGAAGCTAAAAACTTTAAATTTGGACCAGGGGTTGGTCTCTCCCCAAAGCGATCCACTAAGACGGGATTTTTGGAAATTCGAATGTTTAGGGGGTAAAAAAGTGCCAAAAACGGGTAAATTCGGTACCCTTATATCTCTAAAACTAAAAGAGATACAAAAAAAATTTAATACTTATCGTTGTTCTTTAGAAAAATAAGCGGACAGGTGTCTGGTACTTTTTGGAAATTCAGCCCTTTAACGGAGTAAACGGGTAAACCCTGTATTTTGGTACTTTTTTGTCACCCCATCTATCTTTTAAACCCATAAACATAGAAATAAGGGTTATATCACATTTGAAACTTATCTAAAAAATCCAAATACGAATTTGGTACTTTTTCGAAATTCGGACGTTTAAGGGGTAAAAAGCGTAACTATTTTTGGTACTTTTTTTATAAAACATTTTTTTTTTATTTATTGACATAAACGTATTAAATTATGGGCTCCCACTACAATATTGAAATTTTTCATGCTTCAATGGGGAGAAAAAAAGTACCAAAAAGGGGAAATACGGGAAATTTAATTTCTTACTTTAGCTTTTTGGTTCTACAACTGGCAATTTTTTTAACTATCGTTAATATTGGACCTAGAAACATAAACTTCAACATGCAATGTCCTGAGTGGATAAAAACCTATAAGGGTACTTTTTGTTACTTTTTGCTCTTCAATTGGTACTTTTGAATTTCCGTTAGTATTACCCCTAGAAACATAAAATTAAACATGCAAGGTCCTGAGTGAATGAGAATTCGTAAGAGGGGCTTTTTGGTACTTTTTGGTCGTTAACCGGTACTATTTGAATTTCCGTTAGTATTGGACCTAGAATCAACATTAAATGTCGTGAGTTAACAAGAATCAATAAGAGGGATCTTTTTGGTACTTTTTCGTTTTTTAACTGGTACCTTTTTTAATTTTCGTTAATATTGAATCTACAAACATAAAATTAAGCATGCAATGCTTTCAGTGAATGAGAATCTGTAAGAGGGGCTTTTTGTAACTTTTTGTTCTTTACCTGGTACTTTTTGAATTTCCGTTAAAATTGTACATATAAACATAAAACTAAACATGCAAGTTCTCAAGTGAATGAGAATCTGTAAGGGGGATTTGTGGTACTTTTTGTTCTTCCACTGGTACTTTTTGAATTTCCGTTAGTATTAGTCCTAGAAACATAAAATTAAACATGCAAGTTCCTGAGTGAATGTAACGTAAACTTTGGCGTAAAAATAGGTCTACGAAAGAAAACGAGACGCTAACGAAGTGGCGGGTTAAATGCTAGTATATATATATATATTAGAGTGACCGCAACTTATATGGGGGAAAAAAAATGTCGGAATCTTGTTCGTCTTAACCCGACAAAACGAATCCCCTTTCCAGATATTGGGATAGCCAAAATTTGAGCCCGATTAAACGACGGTAACACGTGCCGCTCGTCGCTCAAAATTTGAAAAAAACGAATTTTTTGGCCAAAAAGTTGACGTATTGAGCCATAACTCGAGAAGGGTAAATAATAATACTTCATATATTATGTTATTATGTGATAAATTTTTAATTTTTTTGGTATATTTTTGAGTTTAAAGTAGAAATGTAATAAAAAACACAAGTAATACAGTTCAATTCAAGAACATTTTTATTTTAATATATAAAAATCAGGGATATATTCGATAATATTACATAGTTATCCAATTTATTATAGAGCTTTTGTTAAAGTACTTTTTGAAACGTCGGGATACAATGCTCGGCATTTGATAACAACTTGCAGGACATATTGCTTTTGTTCTTCATCTTTTGTCAGAAGGTCGTTGAAGTCAGGTATTAACTTAATACCACGCTCAGCCATATCATTTACTACTTTTAATGTTTTGACAATTTTCAATCCTTCTTGGAAGTTATTATTTTGAGGCCAGGTGTTTGGATTTTGTCTAAGAAAATCTATTTTTATATTAAATCGGTCAAAAAAATTAAACGTTTCTTTGGAAAGTAAATTAATTAATCCTCCATCAACCAACTCTTCTAACTTTTCTTTCCTAACTTTTGGATTTACAGCCCTAGCTTGCTCTGATGGTTCATCTGTGCTACTGAGCAATTTATTAGCCATTAATAACTTTTCATCGTCTGTAATGGTGGGATCAAAGAACGACAATCCAACCAACTCTGTATTCAAATACCACAAATGATTCGAAAATTTAGTGAGTGCTATTTCTGCGATGTCGTTGTCACATTCTTTATAGTCTAATAGACTACGCAAAATGTCTAAATCTTGCTTTGGCGCTAGATGAGCTTTTGGAGCATTGAACCAAGCTTTACAGTAAATTTTAACTAGAAAAACAGCAATAGCACTTACAGAACTTTCTTCTCCTCTAGACATCTTAAATTGGCGCCGAAAAATAAATATTTTAAAGCAGTAAATAGCCTTTGCCATCCATCTGGCGTGATGAATGGCGCCTGGAGTTCTAAAACCCACAACATTGCCGTCTAGTGATCCTACAAATACGAGAACCAACTGCATCAGCAGTTGGATGGTTTTCAGTTAATTTCTTTTTGAATTCAGCAGTAACATGTGCAATTAATTCTGGAGATAGCTGCTTTTGTATTAGATTGTCACTAATACCTGTGTCATATTTTTGTTTGTCTATCTTGGGCCACGCAATGAAAAATCTTTTGAAAATGTCTGGATGAGGTCCCTTGGTTGAACCCATTTTTGTGTCGAATACGCCTCTTAACATAATTTCCAAGATATGGTGACGGCAAGCTAGGTGCAGTAATTCGCTTCCTAACATTTGTTGCAATATGACGCATGCTCCTTTAAATCTTCCAGTGTTGGATGCTGTAGTATCAAAGCACATCGCCTTGACGGTGTTGGGAAGACCCCATTGCTGTAGGCATTCATATACGGCAATTGCTTGCTCCTCTCCTGAGCTGTTTTCTGTTACAGGAACTCCCAGCAGTTGTTCCTTATCGCCGTATGAAATAGCAATAGCTATTCGCTCACATTGCTCATTTTTTAAAACGCCCGGTAAAAGTTTACGGTCCCAATGGACAACCACGGCCTCTTTTTCTGGAATGTTTACTTTATCTGAAATATTTTTAGTATACTGTTCTCTGAACATTTTCCTTCTAGTATGTAAGAAAGTTTTGGAGACTTTGTACTTAAGAGGGTCAAGGTTAAGTGCCTCTAGTGTAGCTATTAAAATTCTCGTGGCATTTCTGTCGGATACCTTACAGAAAAACCTTATCTACTTCCGATTTCATCAGAGTCAAGGCATCTTGATGAGCAATATCAAAAAGATCGTCTAACTTTTCAACAAACTGTTTTAATTTGTTTTTGATCGTTTCCGATGTTTTCTTCCTGTCTTTTTGAAGAATTCTCCACTCGACGTGAAGTTTTTCAAGCTTTGTTATTGCATTTTGCTCATCTTTAGCCGGGATTCGAGCTTTCTGCCAAAAAATTAACACCTCTCGTATAGTAAGTTTTGCTGATTCTCTTAGAGTTAATTTTACAGTACGTAAATTATAAAATAAAGCACACAAAACTTGTCGATTTGAGGGTAGTTTACAACCTGTGATCTGGTGAATGGGAAAGCCAACAAGAAATATTTTATCCTTGGTCCGGCTTTGCACACCTGATGTGGATGCCATTTCAGAGTGTAGGTAAATTGATTTCTATATATTTAAATAAAAATAAAATAAAAATTAAATAAATTTATTAAAAATAAAAATTAAATAAATTAATTAAAATTAAAAATTTATCACATAATAACATAATATATGAAGTATGCTCCTGGTGGCACCAGGTCACGTTTTCGGAGCTAAAGGCTGCCGTAACTCGGTTTGACTCAGAGTTACAACAATTTTGTTCATAACATAAATTTTGAACAAAATAAGCTATCTTTTGTGATATCGTGCGTGTTTTTATTATTTACCGTTCTCGAGTTATGGCTCAATACGTCAACTTTTTGGCCAAAAAATTCGTTTTTTTCAAATTTTGAGCGACGAGCGGCACGTGTTACCGTCGTTTAATCGGGCTCAAATTTTGGCTATCCCAATATCTGGAAAGGGGGTTCGTTTTGTGGGGTTAAGACGAACAAGATTCCGACATTGATTTTTTGCGGTCACTCTAATATATATATATATATCCAAGCATATATGTACATATATTTTAACAAACTTAATTATAATAATAAAAAGAGTAATTTTTGGGATATCAGCATTTTGATCACAACTTGGTTTAAAAAAATTTTTCATATACCTTTAATGTAAAATTAAAAATAATGTTTTGAGTTAATACAGTATTGTTGCCCAATTGCATTTAAAAATTTTCCAAATGTATTTCAAAAATTCATAAACAGAAAACATTTTGACAATTTTAAAATACAATTGGACAATTCCAACAAAAAAAATTGGGAAATTTTAAAATACAATTAGGCAAATTTTAAAATACATTTGAATAATTTACAAATACATATGAACGATTTTAAAATACATATATATGTATATGAAATGAAAATACATTTGGAAAATTTTAAAATATATTTGAAATGTTTAAAAACACAATTGGAAATGATTAAGTTCAAACTTCTAAAACACGAATTAGCTTTTCATTTTTTAAAATTTGGTCGTACTGCTTGTATTAAAGTATCTGCCTTTGACTACAGTTAACATATTTAATAATCCATGTTCAAAATGTCTCACAATTTTCTAAATTATTGCCCGTCAAAAAGGAAATCTAAAAATAATAAAAAAAAAATTAAATTATTAAAAATGTTAAAATACAAAGTAAATAGCTTAGCTTAAAGTAGAAAGTAAATATAATTTATTTTAGAAAAAATTTTAAGCGATCTAACAAACAGTTTTATTAGTTTTTGATTACCAGTCTTGTACAAAAACTAATAAACACAATCAACATACAATGTACTTGCAGACACACATTTATTTCAAATTCCTAGTGTTTATTTCAAATTCCTAGAATGCAATTGAACGCCATTCGGTCTCACACTTTGGAAATTGCAAACATTCATCATTTAATGCTTTATATATAGCTGGTATTGCCGTCTTTAGAATTTTGGAGATGGTTGATTGGTGTATTCGAAAAGGAAGTTGCAGGGATGTTTGTGTTTCTCCTATATACAAATATAACAAAATAAATAATGAACATGTACATTATGTACATATTGTTACGTTTTTACTTAATAAAACGCGTTAAGGTTTATTTCCTTTCTAATAAACCTTTGAGCTCTTTTAATTGCAAATTAAAATTGATGCACACACGAATTCAACTTAACAAACTTTATTGAAATTAATTATAATGTTCACAAAATTTAACCACTATTGTAAGTAACGATCTGAACCGTTTAATGTCTCCAATCAAACTAAACTAAACTTTTATGAGTTAGCCTGTATTTATAGTAGAAAAAATTCGAACAATAAAAAGGTTGAATATAATAAAGTTGCTTATAAAAATAAATAATTCTCAATATCTATTTGTTAAAATAGTTGAGTTAAATACATTCAATTTATAAAGCATCACTAAAGCCCTTATGACACTACATTTTTAATGCATTGTTCAAGTTTTGATGAACAGTGCAAATATAATGTAATAGAAAAATTTTCCAAGTGCAAAGAGTTCAGCTGTATTAAGATAAAAAGCAAACTGTCAAACATTTTACTAAAGTTATCGATTAAAAATTAAGTAATGTCAAAAAAATGTAAAATTATTAAAAGTGTTGCTGAATCAGCGGTTTATGTGTTAATTCAGCGATTTACCGCTTTTTGTTTGTTTTACTTTTATGTTTCTCATAAACAAAAAGTTGACAACATTTAATTAAATAAACAAAACTGTGAAGTGAAAAAATGGATGAAGTTATTGTTGGTGTGACTTTATTGCAAAATATATCAGCCATTGAGTGTATAATAAATAAAAAAATATGAAAACAAAATAAAAAGTCGAAAAGATTTTCTTCTCAGTGGCTGCTATTGCGGGAAGACGAAGGATTTGTACACAAATTGTACAAGAAAATAGAATGCGAAGACTCGAAGCTTTATAGAAATATTTTGAGGATGACTCCTCATCAATTCTCCATAGTTTTGGAAAAAGTTAGGCCATACATCACAAAGCAGGACACTCGCTTTAGAAATTGTATCGGACCTCAAGAAAGACTTCTTGTTTCGTTGAGATATCTAGCCACAGGTAACCATATTCACATACATATTGTTACGAAATTAGATTTGTCTAAGAATTATTTATGGTTTTAGTTATAAGTTATCTTGTTAGTTATAGTTTTATGTCATATAAGCTAATATTTTTATGAACGCCACTGTAACTAAATTTTCTAGCAATTGTGATTGTAGACTTTGGATTTAGAATAGTTCGAGCATAGTTTTCTGGAAACTACTAGACGGTTCTTGAACCCACTAGGAATGGTTTTGAACTGTAGATACAGGCTGGCTCATGAAAGTTTAATTTAGTTTGATTGGAGACATTAAACGGTTCAGATCGTTACTTACAATACTGGTTAAATTTTGTGAACATTATAATTAATTTCAATAAAGTTTGTTAAGTTGAATTCGTGTGTGCATCAATTTTAATTTGCAATTAAAAGAACTCAAAGGTTTATTAGAAAGGAAAAAAACCTTAACGCGTTTTATTAAGTAAAAACGTAACAACTGGTGTCAGAAGTGAAATTGCAATAAAAAAAAATTTAAAAAGGTTTAAACAATGAAATTCGATGAGCTTAAAGTTGAGCAGCTTAAGAAGAAGTTGGGCAAGTTGAATTTGCCGACTGCATGAAATAAAGCTGAGCTGCAGAGAAGATTAATCGATGAATTTAAGCGACGCAATATTGACATCGCAGCTTATGAATTTGACGAAAAAGGAGAAATAGAAGTCTTAGCACAATGTTTGCTGCTATGATGGAGAAGATGGAAAAAATGTCTGCAGAAACTTCTAGGTTACTAATGAAAAACTTGAGAAGCTTCAAGAAATTTCTACTGCTATAAATGAAAGAGCAGACGATATGGAGATAGAATTCAACCAGAAGATGTAAAAACACAAGTCACTGATGTATAAACTGAAGTCACGTATGTAAAAAAACAATTCAAGGTTTTTGATGGAAAACTACATCATCTGGAAGAAAAAGTAAATAGTCTTTAATATCAAGAGAAATCGGTGAGAGTTTTTCCAGAAGTATCGAATAGAATAAGGGCTCCAAGTTTTGATGACAGCTGACCATTGAATGTGTTCAAGTTCCAGTTTAACACAGTTGCCAACAAAAATGCATGGAACAATGAAGAAAAAGCCATTGAGTTGATTCTGACTTTAAAAGGAACTGCAGCTGAAATTCTAGAAAGTGTACCGGTAAGTTGCAGAAACAATTATGATGACATTATGGTAGCACTGCAACGTATGTATGGTGGTAAACACAGAAAAGAAATATTCAGAATGGAATTACGGGGCAGAGTACAAAAGGAAAACGAGACGCTACAGGATTTCGCACTAGAGATCGAGCGTTTGGTGCAGCTTACTTATCCAGGAGAAAGTCATCCATTGTTAGATCACTTTAAGACTGAAGCATTTGTAAATGGTATACGAGATTCTGATGTAAAACTCGCGGTATGTGCGTCACAGAAATCATCGTTTGCAGAAACGGTATAATTTGCCCTAGCCCAAGAAACCGCCAGGATAATTTCAAGGCCGTAAGCGTATAAGGTACGAAAGCTTGATTTCTCTGCTGAGGACGAAGGAGATATTTTAAAGGAAATGAGAAGCCTGAAGGAGGCAGTTGTGCAAGCTTTGGGCGACAAACAAAATAAAACCAAAAGCAAAGTAAAATGCTATAACTGTGGTAAGACTGGTCATATTCAAAGAATCTGCAAGTCACCAAGAAAACGATCCCGATCCGCTTCGCCACAAAGAGACAACCAAAGTTCTTATCGACATTCATCACAAGAATCTCTTTTAAACTAGAAAGAGCTAGCGCTGCGGGGCATGGGCTAGCTTCCACATCTGATGGCCCTACAATTTCTATATCAGTTGTGCAACATAGTAACAGTAATGCTACTGCTTGCGGTTATATTAACGGACGAAAACACATTTTTACTGTGGGCACTGGGGCATCACATTCTATTATAAGGTCCGATTTAATATAAAGATCTATTGAACCACTGAGCGGGGTAAGACTGCGAACAGCTACGGGACAGTCTATGGAAAAGTAAAAGTACAATTAAATATGGCTAATACAATCGTCCACCACGTATTTATAGTGGCTGATATTGTAGACGAGGTAATCATTGGCGCAGATTTTATGATTGGACAGAGTATTCGTTTGGATATGGGTCAGCAAATTATGTATTGGCGTGATGTTGGAATACCCCTTGAAGTTGGATACGAAATCAAGGCTCATGTAAGACAATTAATCGCACTTGAATGTGAAAAATTGCCACCCAAATCAGAAACCTTAGTATGGGCGCGTATGGAAGGAGAATGTGAGGACAAAAGTTTGTGGGTGGTGGAGCCAGCAGAAATTAAAGGCGATGTTGTAACAGCAAATGCCCTCGTAAAACCTAGCGTTTGGTTCCCGTGAGAATATTAAATTTATCGAGTGGACAATGTACTTCAACGGAGGCAATAATTAATTGCGAGCAGCATCAAGGCGCAGCAAGGAAGGGTATTAAGGACCATTCTGCACTCAGGTGGTTGCTTCAATTTAAGAATCCGGAAGGACAGATAGCTCGATGGATTGAGCGCCTTCAGAGTTACGATTTTAGCATTGAGCACACAAAAGGCGTGAAACATGGAAATGCGGATGCCCTATCAAGGCGACCCTGCAAACTGGAATGCAAGCATTATGTAAAAGCTGAAGGTAAAAAATTCAGCTGTGAAGTTCGCTTATTACAGATAGAGTCCAGCGAAGACTGGACAATGGCACAGAAAACTGACCCAATATTGAAAAAAATTATGAAGGCCAAGGAAGAAGGCCGACTCGAAACGAAATTTCACCTGAAAGTCCACTAACAAAAGCATATTGGGCTAATCGAACAGCCTCCAGTTGATAAACGGCTGCCTTTACCGTACATGGGTAAGTACCGATGGAAAGTCAGTTCAGAACCTTATTGTAGTGCCGTCGCACAGTGGCGCCCGTAGAGCAAGCGAGGTTGCAAAAATCAAAATTTTCATGAGTGCCGACGAAGTTTTGAATAAACCCATGTTATAGGAAACTTTTCAACGATTTCAAATATGCCACTCTTAATAATATCACATTTTAAGTTTAGAAGATATAACCGTTCAAAGTTGACCGACTTTCGGTTTTCAAAAAAACACACAATTTTTAGTCAATTTGTTGCGATTTCAGGTGTAATATCACGAAAAATAGGTAACGAATCGCCTTATTTTTTGTTTGTATTGATTGATGTATTTATTAAATGTATAATGATAAAAAAAAATTAACTGTTTGCTTTGTGTTTCTCCTGGTAAATCACTATTTAAAAACTATCCGTTTTTTCACTATTTTTCAACTTTGAAGGAAAATAAAAAAAAACTATATTTTTCTATATTTGCCATATTTGCAAAACCTGTTCTTTGATTATTTCTTTACATAATTCAAAAAGTTTTATCTGCCCGTACGTGCCCGTTTGGCTTCTAGAGGTAAAAAAGTTTAAAAAGACATGGTTGCAGAAATTGTATGGCGTCCATCCCTTATATGTTTTGACGGACAGTAGTTTGATCTAATAGTTTGAAAAAAACTACTCATTGAAATTAGCAGGTACGTACCTCACATAAACAATACTTTGGCGTACAAATGGTCAGGAACAATATTGACTTATGGTCCCTACAGGTAGGCACAAATGTTATTTGGACACGTGCATAATATCAAAATTGCATTATTCAGCCTAAATCCATATGTATGCAGGGAACAGGTAAATTTTTAGGCTTGGTAGCATAAGCCTATATATTGCAAAATAAGCATAATGCCTGGATTAGTCTACGCCTGAAAGTTGGCGCAACAATTACTGAAACCATTAAACAATTTAAGTACTGAAAACATGGCGTTGAACAATTTAAAATTATTTGAACTGTTTAGAAAGTCAACCACACCAAAGTTTTTCACGGAAGTGAAAATTCTTCCTGAGAAGTTGACAGTGATCAGCAAATGGGGCTGCGATGGATCATCCGGACAAAGCGTTTATAAGCAAAGGATATCTTCCGATGACGCTACAATATCGGACGGAAATATGTTTATGGCATCTGTTGTTCCTTTGCGGCTAAAATCGGATGATTACCTACACTGGAAAAATCCACGTCCGTCATCAGTGCATTATTGTCGACCAATAATGTTTCAGTTTGCAAGGGAATCGGCAGAACTCATAAGGACTACGGTGAAGGACATTAAAGAACAAATAAGCAAGATTAAGCCTACAAAGCTGCAAATTGGAGAAGGAAAATATATTGAATGCAATTACGAGTTCCACCTGACCATGGTTGACGGAAAAGTCGTAAACGAACTGACTGGAACAACCTCAACAATGTCATGCCCGATTTGCAAAAAGAGTCAGAAGAACTTTTTTCAATTCAATTCAATTTATTTCATATATAATATGTTACATCTCAATTTTATATAATTAGTTGTAAAGAGTTTAAGATTAGTATCTTTTTCTGCTTAATTATAATATATTTCAATTAGTTATCATATACATATATATAGACAGAATTATATTGGAGGTAAAAATTTAGCAAAAACCTATTTAAACCCCTTTTTTCGTTTTATTTTTATATTTTTTTTATCGATTTTATATTATTATTTGTCAGAAAAACTTTGGTTATTTAAACGATTCTACAAATGAGGAGAATTACGAATATGGAATGTCACCATTGCACGCAAGGTGTATGGAATTCTTGCTAAAACTGGCATATACCCTACCACAAGAGGAGGAAAACTTCGATGAAAATACATAAATAAAGGATAAGGAAAAGATCAGAAAGAAGCAAATACAGGATGCTTTTTTTAAACAAGTTGGACTAAAAGTAGACTGTCCCAAGCACGGATACGGTAACTCAAACGATGGAAACACTTCTAGGAGATTTTTTGAAAATGATGAGGCAGTAACTAGAATCATTGGAACAATCAAATCAAATCGTGAAAAGATTGGGAACGATCTTGGATGTTTTAAACTGCAAAGAAAATGTCAATTCTACAAAATATGGAGAATATGCGTCGGAAACTGCATCTCTTTTAGCAGAAATGTATTCACAGAAGAAGTTGACCCCGACCGTCCATAAAATGTTGGCGCATGGCAAAGATATAATTGAGTACCAGTCTTTGCCAATTGGAGAGCTTTCTGAAGAAGCACAGGAGTCTCTTAACAAATTTTATAAAAAATATAGATTGCAGAACACATTCAAAGCATCAAGGGTAAGGCAAAATAAGGACCTCTTCAACATGTTGGCAGCATCTTCCGATCCACTTATTTCTTCCCTGCGGCATGTGAAGTCACGAATAGAGTTACAAAATAATTATAGTTTAGAAATGGTTAGTCTTTTAGATATACCTTCTCTTACGAATTATGATGAATATTTTACAGAAAATTGAAAAAATAAATTTAAGAAAAAAATAATTTTTTCTTTTAATTTGTTGGGTAATAATTTAAAACATAAAACACTTAAGAAAAAAAAATAAAAACAATCTAAAAATGTAAAAATAATTTTTTTTAGTTACCATAAAATTGATTTTTCTACTAATTTTAACTTTGATAACCCATAAGTAGGCCCCTACAAAGCTTAGCACCCTTTCCAAACGCTCATTTCATAGGCTGAACAGTTATCTATCATATGCTGTTTAAACTGTTCAATTATCTTATTCGGTTCAAAAGATATGATTTTTGCAACGAAAAAACTCAAATGGCGCCACTGTGCGTCGTCGAAAATACATGAAGTTTTAAAGGAATACCATAACGGTCCTAGTGGTGGCCACAAAAACACTAGAGAAATTAAAACAACGTTTCTACTGGGTTGGGTGCCAACAAGCTGTGGCTGATTGGATATCAAATTGCACCCAATGCATTGCCGCAAAAGGTCCAGCAAAGAGAAGTTGGGGACCGCTACAGCAGTTTAATTCAGGTGCCCCATTTGAGCGAATCGCAATGGATATAGCTGGATCTTTTCCTGTGAGTGATTCCGGCAACCGTTATGTGTTAGTAGTCATCGATTACTTGAGTAAGTAGCCAGAGGTGTATGCCATCCCAAATCAAGAAGCCAGAACCGTTGCAGACGTATTTGTGAATAACTGGGTGTGCCGCTACGGAGTTCCAATAGAATTACACTCCGACCAATGCAGGAATTTTGAATCCGCTGTGTTCAAAGAAATGTGCAAATTGTACGGTATAAGGAAAACTAGAACAACTCCTTTGCATCCACAATCCGATGGCATGGGTGAAAGATTTAACCGCACATTAGAAGAACACTTACGTAAAGTAGTAAGCACACATCAGAAGAACTGGGATGAACACATTCCAAAGTTTCTGTTGGCAGATCAACTGTTCACAACTCCACCTCTAGTACACCTGCCAAAATTGTCTTTGGAACAGAGCTCAGACTACCTGGAGATCTAGAATTTGGCGTTAAGCCTGGACTAACAGATGAAAATAATGAAGGCTCTACCTCAAAAGAACAAGATAAACTTATTGAACTTCATGAGTTCGTACGAAGCCGGATTAAGCTGTCCAGTGACAAGATGAAAGCCAGATACGATCGAGCGGCAAATTCGGAAGGCTTTACAGAAGGCCAGTTGGTTTTGCTTTTTAATTCACAACACAAGAAAGGATGATCGCCCAAGCTGCAGACTCATTGGGATGGACCATATAAGGTGAAAGGAAACCGAATGACGTGGTGTATCGAATTCAGAAATATAAGAGTCCAAGATAAAAAATGAAGGTGGTACATTTAGAACGACTAGCCCATTATGGAAGCAGAGAATCTGAGCCTATTCGGGGCGAACAGGCTTAAGTGGAGGGCAGTGTTACGAAATGAGATTTGTCTAAGAATTATTTATGGTTTTAGTTATAAGTTATCTTGTTAATTATAGTTTTGTGTCATATTAATTACTATTTTTATGAACACCACTGTAACTAAATTTTCTAGCAATTGTAATTGTAGAGTTTATTATTTTAAAATACATAATTCGAACACAATTATCTAGAAACTACTAGACGGTTCTTGAATCAACTAGGAATAGTTTTGAACTATAAATACAGGCTAACTCATAAAAGTTTAGATTAGTTTGATCGGAGACATTAAACGGTTCAGATCGTTACTTACAATAGTGGTTAAATATTGTGAACATTATAATTAATTTCAATAAAGTTTGTTAAGTTGAATTCGTGTGTGCATCAATTTTAATTTGCAGTTAAAAGAACTCAAAGGTTTATTAGAAAGGAAATAAACTTTAACGCGTTTTATTAAGTAAAAACGTAACATTATTTTATAAAGCTTTTTGTAATAGTTATATTCCTTAAATTTTTAGGAATGACTTTATATACTACCAGACTATTATCTTGTATCTTCTTGTTACATTTTACCTTAGCTTTCTGTTGGATAGCAATGAAGTATATTGTGTGTACAGAAAAATTTACAATTATTAGATTACCAGCAGAATGTAATGCATGTTCAGGCCACACTGGATAGTGATACTTTATAAAATAAATGTATTTAACTCAACTATTTTAACAAATAGATATTGGAAATTATTTCGTTTTATAAGCAACTTTATTATATTGAAAATTTTTTATTTTTTGAATTTATTCTATGAGTTAAATTTCAGCTATGTATTTTATAAAGCTTTTTGTAATAGTTCTATTCCTTCAATTTTTAGGAATGACTTTATACACTACCAGATACTTTATAAATTAAATGTATTTAACTCAACTATTTTAACAAATAGATATTGGGAATTATTTTGTTTTATAAGCCACTTTATTATATTCAAAATTTTTTATTTTTTGAATTTATTCTATGAGTTAAATTTCAGTTATGTATTTTATAAAGCTTTTTGTAATAGTTCTATTCCTTAAATTTTTAGGAATGACTTTATACACTACATTTTACTTGTTACATTTTACCTTACCCTTCCGTTCGATAGCAATGAAGTATATTGTATGTACAGAAAAATTTGCAATTATTAGACACCAGCAGAATGTAATGCATTTTCTGGCCCGCTACGGCCTTCGTCAGCATTCTTTGTGTCACAATGGATAGTGATACTTTATAAATTGAATGTATTTAACTCAACTATTTTAACAAATAGGAATTGGGAATTATTTCTTTTTATAAGCACCTTTATTAAATTCAACATTTTTTATTTTTCGAATTTATTCTAAGAGATAAATTTCAGTTCTGTATTTTGTAATAGTTCTATTCCTTAAATTTTTAGGAATGACATTATACACAACCAGACTATTGTCTTGTATCTTCTTGTAACATTTTACTTTAGCTTTCCGTTGGATAGCAATGAAGAAAATTTACAATTATTAGACACCAGCAGAATGTAATGCATATTCTGGCCCGCTACGGCCTTCGTCAGCATTCTTTGTGTCACACTGGATAGTGATGCTTTATAAATTGAATGTATTTCTTTTTATAAGCAACTTTATTATATTCCACATTTTTTATTTTTCGAATTTATTCGAAGAGTTAAATTTCAGTTATGTATTTTATAAAGCTTTTTGTAATAGGTCTATTCCTTAAATTTTTAGAAATGACTTAATACACTACCAGACTATTATCTTGTATCTTCTTGTTACATTTTACGTTAACTTTCTGTTGGATAACAATGAAGTCTATTGTATGTACAGAAAAATTTACAATTATTAGACACCAGCAGAATGTAATGCATTTTCTGGCCCGCTACGGCCTTCGTCAGCATTCTTTGTGTCACACTGGATAGTTATACTTATAAATTGAATGGATTTAACTCAACTATTTTAACAAATAGGAATTGGGCATTATTTCTTTTTTTAAGCAACTTTATATATTCAAAATTTTTTATTTTTCGAATTATTCTATGAGTTAAATTTCAGTTATGTATTTTATAAAGCTTTTTGTAATAGTTCTATTCCTTAAATTTTTAGGAATGACTTTATACACTACCAGACTATTATCTTGTATTTTATTGTTAAATTTTACCTTAGCTTTCCGTTGGATAGCAATGAAGTATATTGTATGTACAGAAAAATTTAGAATTATTAGACATCAGCAGAATGTAACGCATTTTCTGGCCCGGTACGGCCTTCGTCAGCATGTATGTACAGAAAAATTTACAACTATTACACACCAGCAGCATGTAATGCATTTTCTGGCCTGCTACGGCCTTCGTCAGCATTCTATGTGACACACTGGATAGTGATACTTTATAAATTGAATGTATTTAACTCAATTATTTTAACAAATAGATATTGGGAATTATTTCTTTTTATAAGCAACTGTATTATATTCAACATTTTTTATTTTTCGAATTTATTCATGAGTTAAATTTCAGTTATGTATTTTATAAAGCTTTTTGCAATAGTTCTATTCCTTAAATTTTTAGGAATGACTTTATACACTACCAGACAATTTTAATCTGTATCTTCTTATTACATTTTACCTTAAGCTTAGTCTAGACGATATGTTGAATCAGCAAATGTATGCTTACACTCATATGCTTAAAAATAATAACAAATGCCTCTATTAGCATATTCAATATGTTAGGTGTCTAGACGATATGCTGAAAATACCAAATTTTTCAAATTCATCATATGCCAGTAAATGGTATTTCAACATATAAGTTAGCATACAATTTTTGTGTCTACACGATATGTTGAATTTTGTATGTTGATATGTATGTTGAGTATTGTAGTCATTTGGTTAAAAATAACAAATAAATTTGACAATGCTCTTGTTCTATTTTTTAATGCAACTACCATTTTTGCAATAAAATTTATTTAAATCAATAAAAAGAAAAAAATTATGTCATCAGAGGAAATATCACTAGCTATTATTTGTGCATTGGAAGAGGAAGAACAATCTCTATACAAAAATTTTCTACGTATGGATATCCATCAGTTCAATCATTTGCTTTCTTTGGTATCACCAATAATAACTAAACAAGACACAGTGATGCGCAAAAGCATTACAGCAAAGGATCGACTTATTTTGACCCTACGTTTCCTAAGCAGTGGTGATTCATTTTCTTCATTGCAGTTTCTTTTTCGTATCCCAAAATCGACTATTAGTACAATTATTCCACATGTGTTGGATGCGATTTATACAGTGCTTGTAGGGAAATACATATATGAAGGTAAGACCTCCCAAGTATTATTTTTGTGCTTATACGCTACATCTTTTTCTCGATAATGTAGATGCCAACAACTGCAGAAGAGTGGAAAGCTATAGCGAAAGCATTTAAAGAACGGTGGCAATTTCCAAATTGTATTGGCGCTATTGATGGCAAGCATGTGGTAATGATATCGCCGCCGAATTCTGGTAGTATTTATTACAACTATAAAAGTACACACAGCATCGTACTAATGGGAGTTGCAGATGCTGAATACAAGTTCATTTACATTGATGTCGGTCGTAACGGACGTTTTTCTGATGGTGGTGTTTTCAATCACTGTACCTTTGCAAAGGTGATGGACAGTAACAAATTAAATTTACCAGAACCAACTGCATTGCCGGCGAGACTTACGTGTTCCGTAGTTACTTGTTGCAGATGATGCTTTTGCTATGCGACCAAATCTAATGAAACCGTATGGTCAACGTGGCTTAACAATGGTGAAACGAGTGTATAATTACCGATTGAGTCGTGCACGTCGCATTATTGAAAATGCGTTTGGTATAATGTCAGCACGTTTTCGAATTTTGCGGTCACCTATCCATTTAAACCCAGAAAAAAACTAAAAAAGTGGTTCTAGCAAGCTGTGTACTTCACAATTATATGATCGACACAAATAAAAAATTGTACACACCATTTGGATTCATCGATCAATATGATCAAAATGGAGGTTTAACTGAAGGTACTTGGCGACAGGAATACAGTTCAACTTCAACATTCTTACCGCTAGAAACTCCAACAAACGTTGACGTTCAATTAATCACCGGTGCTAAAGAAATACAAAAAAAATTGACAATGTATTTTGTGGAAGAAGGTGAATTAGGTTGGCAGTATCAGCAAATATAATTCTAAATAAATACAAAGTAAAAACCTTTTTTAAAAACGAGCTTTAATTTGAATGCACCAAAAAGAAAAAAATAAACTTTTACTATCAACTTATAACGTCATTACACAATTAATATGATGTAGAAGCTTGTCGCTAAATTTATGTGTTCGTATTTACTTAGTTTGAAAATGTTAATAGTTAAAACCAATATCATGAAGTTCTTTTATTTCCTCTACACAAGTCAATCTCGCGACAAGCTTTTTTATCATATAAATTGTGTAATGACGTTTTAAGTTGATAGCAAAAGTTTATTTTTTTCGTTTTAGAAATAATCTAGTTGACCGTTTTCAGATATTATCTAATTTTGTATTACTCTACACAAAGATTGTAACTAAATAAATATACAAAAGAAATATTTATACAAAAACATATATCAATATATTTTATTTTCCGCATATGTATAAATGCCATATTTACATTTTTAATTAAATAAAAGTAAAACAATTCAATTCATTTTTAAGTTAAGTTCGGTACATATGCATACAAATTTGTCATATGCTGAAAAGCTTAAATACGATTTTCAACAAATAACATATCTGCCATCATACGCAGGAAATTTGTCAAGCACTAATAATAAGCTGTTCACACGATATGCTAAAATTTCCAACATACGTTTGTTTGCATTGTTAACAAAGAGCTAGCAAATGTTATTAAACATACGTATGTTGAAAAATTTTTGCGTTTACACGATATGCTGGCACTTGTAACACATTTTTCATCATTAATATGCTGATTCAACATATCGTCTAAACTAAGCTTTAGCTTTCCGTTGGAGAGCAATGAAGTATATTGTATGTACATAAAAATTTACAATTATTAGACACCAGCAGAATGTAATGCATTTTCTGGCCCACTACGGCCTTCGTCAGCATTCTTTGTGTCACACTGGATAGTGATACTTTATAAATTGAATGTGTTTAACTCAACTATTTTCACAAATACATAGATATTGGGAATTATTTATTTTTATAAGCAACTTTACATTTTTTATTTTTCGAATTTATTCTAAGAGTTAAATTTCAGTTATGTATTTTGTAATAGTTATATTCCTTAAATTTTTAGGACTGACATTAACACTACCAGACTATTATCTTGTTACATTTTACTTTAGCTCTCCGTTGGATAGCAATGAAGTATATTGTATGTACAGAAAAATTTGCAATTATTAGACACCAGCAGAATGTAATGCATGTTCTGGCCACACTGGATAGTGATACTTTATAAATTAAATGTATTTAACTCAACCATTTTAACAAATATATATTGGGAATTATTTCGTTTTATAAGCAACTTTATTATATTCAAAATTTTTTATTTTTTTGAATTTATTCTATGAGTTAAATTTCAGTTATGTATTTTATAAAGCTTTTTGTAATAGTTCTATTTCTTAAATTTTTAGGAATGACTTTATACACTACCAGACTATTATCTTGTATTTTATTGTTAAATTTTACCTTAGCTTTCCGTTGGATAGCAATGAAGTATATTGTATGTACAGAAAAATTTACAATTATTAGACACCAGCGGAATGTAATGCATTTTCTGGCCCGCTACGGCCTTCGTCAGCATTCTTTGTGTCACACTGGATAGTTATACTTTATAAATTGAATGGATTTAACTCAACTATTTTAACAAATAGGAATTGAGCATTATTTCTTTTTATAAGCAACTTTATATATTCAACATTTTTTATTTTTCGAATTTATTCTGAGTTAAATTTCAGTTATGTATTTTATAAAGCTTTTTGTAATAGTTCTATTCCTTAAATTTTTAGGAATGACTTTATACACTACCAGACTATTATCTTGTATTTTATTGTTAAATTTTACCTTAGCTTTCCGTTGGATAGCAATGAAGTATATTGTATGTACAGAAAAATTTAGAATTATTAGACACCAGCAGAATGTAACGCATTTTCTGGCCCGGTACGGCTTCGTCAGCATTCTATGTGACACACTGGATAGTGATACTTTAAAAATTGAATGTATTTAACTCAATTATTTTAACAAATAGATATTGGGAATTATTTCTTTTTATAAGCAACTGTATTATATTCAACATTTTTTATTTTTCAAATTTATTCTATGAGTTAAATTTCAGTTATGTATTTTATAAAGCTTTTTGTAATAGTTCTATTGCTTAAATTTTTAGGAATGACTTAATACACTACCAGACTATTATCTTGTATCTTCTTGTTACATTTTACCTTAGCTTTCTGTTGGATAACAATGAAGTCTATTGTATGTACAGAAAAATTTGCAATTATTAGACACCAGCAGAATGTAATGCATGTTCTGGCCACACTGGATAGTGATACTTTATAAATTAAATGTATTTATCTCAACCATTTTAACAAATTGATATTGGGAATTATTTCGTTTTATAAGCAACTTTATTGTATTCAAAATTTTTTATTTTTTTGCATTTATTCTATGAGTTAAATTTCAGTTATGTATTTTATAAAGCTTTTTGTAATAGTTCTATTCCTTCAATTTTTAGGAATGACTTTATACACTACCAGATACTTTATAAATTAAATGTATTTAACTCAACTATTTTAACAAATATATATTGGGAATTATTTCGTTTTATAAGCCACTTTATTATATTCAAAATTTTTTATTTTTTGAATTTATTCTATGAGTTAAATTTCAGTTATGTATTTTATAAAACCTTTTTTAATAGTTCTATTCCTTAAATTTTAAGGAATGACTTTATACACTACATTTTACTTGTTAAATTTTACCTTACCCTTCCGTTGGATAGCAATGAAGTATATTGTATGTACAGAAAAATTTGCAATTATTAGACACCAGCAGAATGTAATGCATTTTCTGGCCCGCTACGGCCTTCGTCAGCATTCTTTGTGTAACACTGGATAGTGATACTTTATAAATTGAATGTATTTAACTCAACTTATTTAACAAATAGATATTGAGAATTATTTCTTTTTACAAGCAACTTTATTATATTCAACAATTTTTAAATTTCAGTTATGTATTTTATAAAGCTTTTTGTAATAGTTCTATTTCTTAAATTTTTAGGAATGACTTTATACACTACCAGACTATTATCTTGTATTTTATTGTTAAATTTTACCTTAGCTTTCCGTTGGATAGCAATGAAGTATATTGTATGTACAGAAAAATTTACAATTATTAGACACCAGCAGAATGTAATGCATTTTCTGGCCCGCTACGGCCTTCGTCAGCATTCTTTGTGTCACACTGGATAGTTATACTTTATAAATTGAATGGATTTAACTCAACTATTTTAACAAATAGGAATTGGACATTATTTCTTTTTATAAGCAACTTTATATATTCAACATTTTTTAGTTTTCGAATTTATTCTATGAGTTAAATTTCAGTTATGTATTTTATAAAGCTTTTTGTAATAGTTCTATTCCTTAAATTTTTAGGAATGACTTTATACACTACCAGACTATTATCTTGTATTTTATTGTTAAATTTTACCTTAGCTTTCCGTTGGATAGCAATGAAGTATATTGTATGTACAGAAAAATTTAGAATTATTAGACACCAGCAGAATGTAACGCATTTTCTGGCCCGGTACGGCTTCGTCAGCATTCTATGTGACACACTGGATAGTGATACTTTATAAATTGAATGTATTTAACTCAATTATTTTAACAAATAGATATTGGGAATTATTTCTTTTTATAAGCAACTGCATTATATTCAACATTTTTTATTTTTCGAATTTATTCGAAGGGTTAAATTTCAGTTATGTATTTTATAAAGATTTTTGTAATAGTTCTATTCCTTAAATTTTTAGGAATGACTTAATACACTACCAGACTATTATCTTGTATCTTCTTGTTACATTTTACCTTAGCTTTCTGTTGGATAACAATGAAGTCTATTGTATGTACAGAAAAATTTACAATTATTAGACACCAGCAGAATGTAATGCATTTTCTGGCCCGCTACGGCCTTCGTCAGCATTCTTTGTGGCACACTGGATAGTTATACTTTATAAATTGAATGGTTTTAACTCAACTATTTTAACAAATAGGAATTGGGCATTATTTCTTTTTATAAGCAACTTTATATATTCAAAATTTTTTATTTTTCGAATTTATTCTATGAGTTAAATTTTAGTTATGTATTTTATAAAGCTTTTTGTAATAGTTATATTCCTTAAATTTTTAGGAATGACTTTATACACTACCAGACTATTATCCTGTATTTTATTGTTACATTTTACCTTAGCTTTCCGTTGGATAGCAATGAAGTATATTGTATGTACAGAAAAATTTACAATTATTACACACCAGCAGCATGTAATGCAATTTCTGGCCCGCTACGGCCTTCGTCAGCATTCTATGTGACACACTGGATAGTGATACTTTATAAATTGAATGTATTTAACTCAATTATTTTAACAAATAGATATTGGGAATAATTTCTTTTTATAAGCAACTGTATTATATTCAACATTTTTTATTTTTCGAATTTATTCTATGAGTTAAATTTCAGTGATGTATTTTATAAAGCTTTTTGTAATAGTTCTATTCCTTAAATTTTTAGGAATGAGTTTATACACTACCAGACAATTTTAATCTGTATCTTCTTGTTACATTTTACCTTAGCTTTCCGTTGGAGAGCAATGAAGTATATTGTATGTACAGAAAAATTTACAATTATTAGACACCAGCAGAATGTAATGCATTTTCTGGTCCGCTACGGCCTTTGTCGTCATTCTTTGTGTAACACTGGATAGTGATACTTTATAAATTGAATGTGTTTAACTCAACTATTTTCACAAATACATAGATATTGGGAATTATTTCTTTTTATAAGCAACTTTACATTTTTTATTTTTCGAATTTATTCTAAGAGTTAAATTTCAGTTATGTATTTTGTAATAGTTCTATTCCTTAAATTTTTAGGACTGACATTAACACTACCAGACTATTGTCTTGTTACATTTTACTTTAGCTCTCCGTTGGATAGCAATGAAGTTTATTGTATGTACAGAAAAATTTGCAATTATTAGACACCAGCAGAATGCAATGCATGTTCTGGCCACACTGGATAGTGATACTTTATAAATTAAATGTATTTAACTCAACCATTTTAACAAATAGATATTGGGAATTATTTCGTTTTATAAACAACTTTATTATATTCAAAATTTTTTATTTTTTTGAATTTATTCTATGAGTTAAATTTCAGTTATGTATTTTATAAAGCTTTTTGTAATAGTTCTATTCCTTCAATTTTTAGGAATGACTTTATACACTACCAGATACTTTATAAATTAAATGTATTTAACTCAACTATTTTAACAAATATATATTGGGAATTATTTCGTTTTATAAGCCACTTTATTATATTCAAAATTTTTTATTTTTTGAATTTATTCTATGATTTAAATTTCAGTTATGTATTTTATAAAGCCTTTTGTAATAGTTCTATTCCTTAAATTTTAAGGAATGACTTTATACACTACATTTTACTTGTTACATTTTACCTTACCCTTCCGTTCGATAGCAATGAAGTATATTGTATGTACAGAAAAATTTGCAATTATTAGACACCAGCATTCTTTGTGTAACACTGGATAGTGATACATTATAAATTTAATGTATTTAACTCAACTTATTTAACAAATAGATATTGAGAATTATTTCTTTTTATAAGCAACTTTATATATTCAACATTTGTTATTTTTCGAATTTATTCGAAGAGTTTAATTTCAGTTATGTATTTTATAAAGATTTTTGTAATAGTTCTATTCCTTAAATTTTTAGGAATGACTTAATACACTACCAGACTATTATCTTGTATCTTCTTGTTAGATTTTACCTTAGCTTTCTGTTGGATAACAATGAAGTCTATAGTATGTACAGATAAATTTACAATTATTAGACACCAGCAGAATGTAATGCATTTTCTGGCCCGCTACGGCCTTCGTCAGCATTCTTTGTGTCACACTGGATAGTTATACTTTATAAATTGAATGGATTTAACTCAACTATTTTAACAAATAGGAATTGGGCATTATTTCTTTTTAAAAGCAACTTTATATATTCAACATTTTTTATTTTTCGAATTTATTCTATGAGTTAAATTTCAGTTATGTATTTTATAAAGCTTTTTGAATTAAATTTTTAATCTTCTTGTTACATTTTACTTTAGCTTTCCGTTGGATAGCAATGAAGTATATTGTATGTACAAAAAATTTACAATTATTAGACACCAGCAGAATGTAATGCATTTTCTGGCCCGCTACGGCCTTCGTCAGCATTCTTTGTGTCATACTGGATAGTGATACTATATAAATTTAATATATTTAATTCAACTATTTTAACAAATAGATATTGGGAATTATTTCGTTTTATAAGCAACTTTATTATATTCAAAATTTTTTATTTTTCGAATTTATTCTGAGTTAAATTTCAGTTATGTATTTTATAAAGCTTTTTGAAATAGTTCTATTCCTTAAATTTTTAGGAATGACTTTATACACTACCAGATACTTTATAAATTAAATGTATTTAACTCAACTATTTTAACAAATAGATATTGGGAATTATTTCGTTTTATAAGCCACTTTATTATATTCAAAATTTTTTATTTTTTGAATTTATTCTATGAGTTAAATTTCAGTTATGTATTTTATAAATTTTTTTGTAATAGTTCTATTCCTTAAATTTTTAGGAATGACTTTATACACTACATTTTACTTGTTACATTTTACCTTACCCTTCCGTTCGATAGCAATGAAGTATATTGTATGTACAGAAAAATTTGCAATTATTAGACACCAGCAGAATGTAATGCATTTTCTGGCCCGCTACAGCCTTCGTCAGCATTCTTTGTGTCACACAGGATAGTTATACTTTATAAATTTAATGGATTTAACTCAACTATTTTAACGAATAGGAATTGGGCATTATTTCTTTTTATAAGCAACTGTCTGTCGCGGTCGTTGAAGATAGACGTGTTTTCTAAACTCGGCATACGGTTTATTTTTTATTTTTGAACAAATAAAGTATAAAAAAAGTAAATACAAGAAAACGAAAAAAAAAAAATTACATGTATGTACATACATACATAAACACACATTTTTTCATTATCGGTGTTGATAAACAATAACAAATAAGAAGAGCACAACTGTAAACAGTAAAAGAAAAAAAAAAAACTCTTATGAGTGCAAACAGTAGAAATGCATATATCACAGTGAGTGTTAGCGAAACAAATACAGAAATAAAAAAAAGAATCGATGATAGCAAATACCTAACGGCTAAACCTATTACTCGTACGCGATCCCTCTCGCCGTCTGTATTTAATAACACGGTTGATACAATAACAAATACAAAACCTGCTAGCGTTGCCTCAACAGCAAAAACAATTTTAATAAGTGATGTAAATATTAACCCCCAATCAGGCATAATAGAAAACTCAGTATCACCTTCGGTGTCTAATAATACGGTTGATATTAATACAATAAAAAATATAAAACCTGCAAGCGGTGCCTCAGCGGCAAAAACGATTTTAATAAGTGATGAAAATATTACCCTCAAATCAGGCATGATGGAAAACTCAGCTCCACAAGTAAAAAGTGGTCAAAAGCCTCAAGTACAAGTTGGTATGGACAGGTACATAACAGTGCTTAAACGGGGTCGCAGCCCTACCTCTGCAGCAGTTGCTTCGGCCTCAAAAGTACCATCTTTTGATAAAATAAATTCTCAAAATCGATTTGCAATTCTGGAGGATGAATCCTCTGAAGCACCAAACGTCATAAAATCGTCCAAGCCTCCCCCGATATATATTAGGGAGCAAAACTCAAATGAGCTCATAAAGAGTTTGATATCGGTGATAGGTGAAAATTCGTTTTACGTAGCTGCTATCAAGCGTGGTAGTATAAACGAGGCAAAAATACAAGTCAATAATGAGAATGATTTTCGCAAAATTATAAACAAATTTGAAGTACTTAAAAAAAACTTTTATACATACCAACTGAAAAGCAGTAAAGGTCTCCAGGTAGTGATTAAGGGAATTGACTCATGTGTGGACCCAGAAGAGGTAAAAACATTCCTCGAAGAAAAAGGCTTCAAAATAAAACATGTAGTAAATATAAAAAATAGAGAAAAAAACCCCCAACCACTTTTTCGAGTGGAGTTTGAACCCGGCGACGTAAAGCTTAAAAAAAATGAAACGCACCCTATTTACAATTTGAAATATATTCTCTATAGAAGAGTAACTATAGAAGAGCCACACAAAAGAAATGGTCCCGTTCAGTGTTTAAACTGTCAAGAATATGGTCATACTAAGGCATATTGCTATTTACCCCCTGTTTGCGTAGTATGTGGTGAATTACATGGTACAGATCTTTGCGATAAGTCTAAAACCGACCCCAACGTAAAAAAATGTAGCAACTGTGGCGGTAATCACACTGCCAATTATAGAGGATGCCCTGTATATACCATCGTCAAGCAGTCAGTTGGACCGAAAACTAATCCCCCTCAAATGCAGGTAACAAATCAAGTAAGCACTGGTGACATTCAGGCCCCGCAGCCTAGTAATAACAGAACCTCTTATGCTAACGTCGTAAAATCAAACCATGCGCCACCGCAAGGTGCTGCGCCAAGTAATGATGAAACTCCAGTTTCAAATTTAAGTCGTCTAGAAAAAACCATGGAAACATTAGTGCAAACAGTAACTAATTTTACGAACACAATGGGTAATATGATGCAGGAAATTCTTAGAATGCAATCGATGTTATTGCAATCTGTACTTAACAAGCCATGAACTGTTTAAAAATCTGTTTTTGGAACGCGAACGGCATCCGCCAACATAAAAATGAATTAGAATACTTTCTTAAAAATAAACAAATTGATGTCATGATGGTTTCTGAAACTCATTTGACCTCAAGAAATACGTTTAACATCAATGGTTATATACTATATGATACCAAGGACCCTCGAGATAGAGCTTGTGGTGGTTCTGCCATTTTGATAAAAAATCGAGTCAAACACTACCTAATGTGTGATCATCGTGAGGATTATCTCCAAGCAACGAACATTTGTGTTGAAGAGCTGAATCGTAGCATTGTAATCTCATCTTTATACTCTCCACCTAGATTTTCAATATCAGAAAGCCAATATTGTGAATATTACAAATCACTAGGACCCTGTTTCCTGGCCGCTGGCGATTATAACGCTAAACATACCTTCTGGGGGTCACGACTAATAACACCAAAGGGTCGTGTTTTGTTTAATACAATCTCTAAAATGAATTTAAATGTTGTCGCGAGCGGCCAACCAACATATTGGCCTGCTGACCCGCAAAAAATTCCAGATGTCATCGATTTTGGCGTGGTTAAAAACATCCCCACAGAAACGATTCACGTTGAAGCTTCCCTAGAATTATCTTCCGACCACACACCTACAATTGTTACTATAATGAACCCCAATAGAATTGTATCTCCGACTGGTTACCTAGCGACGTCAGCCACACAAATAAATTGGTTAAAATATAAAAAATATCTCAGTGCCCATTGCACAGAAAATATTCCGCTCAGTACACCGGAGCATGTAGATCGCTCTATTGATAATTTTGCCAGTTTTCTGAAACTAGCTGTTCAACATTCCAATATTGCCCCCAAAAAAACAAAAACTATTAAAATATATTCCACAGATCTCGAGCGTCTCTTGTCTGAAAAAAGGAGGGCACGAAGAGAGTGGCAATTGCACAGATCTCCTCACCTTAAGAACTTGCTAAAAGAGTGTACAAAAAGATTAAGAAAGTTATTGCAGACTCAGAAAACGGCTTCTCTGGAAAAATATCTTAAGGAACTTGATGCAACTCCACAATCGGACTACTCATTATGGCGTGCAGCTAGAAACCTCAAAAGGCCAGTTGTCTCTAAACCACCATTAAGAAACTTGAATGGAAGTTGGGCAAGAAATGATGTTGAAAAAAGAAATCTGTTTGTAAGTCACTTGAAAAACGTATTTACACCTAATATATCTCACAATATTGCGGTCGATTTACCACCTGTTGCTGCTAGAGCAGCTATTCCCCTAAGATTTGAGATGAGAGAAATCGAAAAGGTTATATGTGACTTAAACACTAAGAAGGCACCTGGCATTGATAAGATCAGCAATAAAATGCTATTAGAGCTACCTCGCGTAGCAAAGAAAATTATTCTTTTTATTTTTAATGCTATTTTACGCCTTGAATACTTTCCTCAAAAATGGAAGGTTTCCTTAGTTACCATGATACCAAAGTCAGGTAAAGATCATACGAAAGTTGAGTCTTATAGGCCTATTAGCTTATTATCAAATATGTCAAAGCTATTTGAGAAATTATTAGTTTCAAAATTAACACCGATTTTAAGTGAAAATAGATGTATTCCAAACCATCAATTCGGATTTAGAAGAAAACACAGCACAATTGAACAAACTCATCGAATAGTAAATGTCATAAGAAAAACATTTGAAGAAAAAAAATATTGCTCAGCACTCTTCATCGATGTTTCGCAAGCTTTTGACAAAGTCTGGCATGAAGGCTTATTACACAAATTGAAGCAAAATTTACCAGCAAACACACACAAACTGTTAGAAAGCTACTTAGTCGGTCGTCAATTTATTATTAAAGAAGGAAATTTCTTAAGTTCACCTCAGCCGATTGGCGCTGGAGTCCCACAGGGCAGCATCCTGGGCCCTCTATTATACTTAATTTATACTTCGGACATGCCAACAAACAACTACACCCAAACTTCAACATTTGCAGACGACACAGCTTTTCTAAGCGTCCACGAAAACCGTTATGAAGCATCTCTTTACCTACAGCATCATATATTTCAACTAGAAATATGGCTAAGACAATGGAGGATAATGGTCAATGAGCAAAAATGCGTACATATAACATTCACCCTGCGCCGGGAATCTTGCCCCCTATTACAATCAATAATCAAATTATTCCTCAACATTCGCATGTAAAATATCTCGGTATACATCTGGATCGGCGATTAACGTGGAAATGCCATATAGAGGCAAAATTAACTCAAATGAAACTAAAAGCCATCCAAATTCATTGGCTTATTGGAAGAAATTCTGTTCTTAGACTCGATTGCAAGCTTCTACTTTACAACTCTATCTTAAAGCCTATCTGGTGCTACGGTATTCAACTATGGGGCACTGCCTCGGCCTCTAATATCGAAAAAATTCAAAGGCGCCAAAATAAACTTCTTCGTATAATCACAGCCGCCCCCTGGTATGTTAAAAACTCAAACATTCATAAGGATCTCAACGTGCCATTAGTAAAAACTATGATTACAAAATATGCAGTAAAATATTTAAAAAGACTTGAACAACACCCAAATCCTTTAGCTCGAAATATTTTAAATCATGGCGGCCACACTCGCTTAAGGAGAAGAGACACTGCAGCACTTACCCAACTAGATGAGAGATAAACACCTATATAAGTGAACAGAACCCGTGATGAAGAAAATTTTTGTCTGGCACTGGCAGGACATAAATAAAGTATTATGTTAAGATTTGATAAATTATTGTTAGTTCATATTAAATATATGAAGATTCAATAAATAAATAACGAAAAAAAAAAAAAAAAAAAAAATAACCAACTATATATTCAACATTTTTTATTTTTCGAATTTATTCTATGAGTTAAATTTCAGTTATGTATTTTATAAAGCTTTATGTAATAGTTCTATTTCTTAAATTTTTAGGAATGACTTTATACACTACCAGACTATTATCTTGTATTTTATTGTTAAATTTTACCTTAGCATTCCGTTGGATAGCAATGAAGTATATTGTATGTACAGAAAAATTTACAATTATTAGACACCAGCAGAATGTAACGCATTTTCTGGCCCGGTACGGCCTTCGTCAGCATTCTATGTGACACACTGGATAGTGATACTTTATAAATTGAATGTATTTAACTCAATTATTTTAACAAATAGATATTGGGAATTATTTCTTTTTATAAGCAACTGTATTATATTCAACATTTTTTATTTTTCGAATTTATTCGAAGAGTTAAATTTCAGTTATGTATTTTATAAAGCTTTTTGTAATAGTTCTATTCCTTAAATTTTTAGGAATGACTTAATACACTACCAGACTATTATCTTGTATCTTCTTGTTACATTTTACCTTAGCTTTCTGTTGGATAACAATGAAGTCTATTGTATGTACAGAAAAATTTACAATTATTAGACACCAGCAGAATGTAATGCATTTTCTGGTCCGCTACGCCCTTTGTCGTCATTCTTTGTGTAACACTGGATAGTGATACTTTATAAATTGAATGTATTTAACTCAACTAATTTAACAAATAGATATTGAGAATTATTTCTTTTTACAAGCAACTTTATTATATTCAACAATTTTTAAATTTCAGTTATGCATTTTATAAAGCTTTTTGTAATAGTTCTCTTTAAATTTTTAGGAATTACTTTATACACTACCAGAATATTATCTTGCATCTTCTTGTTACATTTTACCTTAGCTTTCCGTTGGGTAGTAATGAAGTATATTGTATGTACAGAAAAATTTACAATTATTAGACACCAGCAGAATGTAATGCATTTTCTGGCCCGCTACGGCCTTCGTCAGCATTCTTTGTGTCACACTGGATAGTGGTACTATATAAATTTAATATATTTAATTTAACTATTTTAACAAATAGGAATTGGGAATTATTTCTTTATATAAGCAACTGTATTATATTTAACATTTATTATTTTTCGAATTTATTCTGAGTTAAATTTCAGTTATGTATTTTATAAAGCTTTTTGAAATAGTTCTATTCCTTAAATTTTTAGGAATGACTTTATACACTACCAGAATATTATCTTGCATCTTCTTGTTACATTTTACTTTAGCTTTCCGTTCGATAGCAATGAAGTATATTGTATGTACAGAAAAATTTGCAATTATTAGACACCAGCAGAATGTAATGCATTTTCTGGCCCGCTACGGCCTTCGGCAGCATTCTTTGTGTAACACTGGATAGTGATACTTTATAAATTGAATGTATTTAACTCAAGTAATTTAACAAATAGATATTGAGAATTATTTCTTTTTACAAGCAACTTTATTATATTCAACAATTTTTAAATTTCAGTTATCTATTTTATAAAGCTTTTTGTAATAGTTCTCTTTAAATTTTTAAGAATGACTTTATACACTACCAGACTATTATCTTGTATTTTATTGTTAAATTTTACCTTAGCTTTCCGTTGGATAGCAATGAAGTATATTGTATGTACAGAAAAATTACAATTATTAGACACCAGCAGAATGTAATGCATTTTCTGGCCCGCTACGGCCTTCGTCAGCATTCTATGTGTCACACAGGATAGTTATACTTTATAAATTGAATGGATTTAACTCAACTATTTTAACGAATAGGAATTGGGCATTATTTCTTTTTATAAGCAACTTTATATATTCAACATTTTTCATTTTTCGAATTTATTCTATGAGTTAAATTTCAGTTATGTATTTTATAAAGCTTTTTGTTATAGTTCTATTCCTTAAATTTTTAGGAATGACTTTATACACTACCAGACTATTATCTTGTATTTTATTGTTAAATTTTACCTTAGCTTTCCGTTGGATAGCAATGAATTATATTGTATGTACAGAAAAATTAAGAATTATTAGACACCAGCAGAATGTAATGCATTTTCTGGCCCGCTACGGCCTTCGTCAGCATTCTTTGTGTCACACTGGATAGTTATACTTTATAAATTGAATGGATTTAACTCAACTATTTTAACAAATAGGAATTGGGCATTATTTCTTTTTATAAGCAACTTTATATATTCAACATTTTTTATTTTTCGAATTTATTCTATGAGTTAAATTTCAGTTATGTATTTTATAAAGCTTTTTGAATTAAATTTTTAATCTTCTTGTTACATTTTACTTTAGCTTTCCGTTGGATAGCAATGAAGTATATTGTATGTACAAAAAATTTACAATTATTAGACACCAGCAGAATGTAATTCATTTTCTGGCCCGCTACGGCCTTCGTCAGCATTCTTTGTGTCATACTGGATAGTGATACTATATAAATTTAATATATTTAATTCAACTATTTTAACAAATAGGAATTGGGAATTATTTCTTTATATAAGCAACTGTATTATATTCAACATTTATTATTTTTCGAATTTATTCTGAGTTAAATTTCAGTTATGTATTTTATAAAGCTTTTTGAAATAGTTCTATTCCTTAAATTTTTAGGAATGACTTTATACACTACCAGAATATTATCTTGCATCTTCTTGTTACATTTTACTTTAGTTTTCCGTTGGATAGTAATGAAGTATATTGTATGTACAAAAAAATTTACAATTATTAGACACCAGCAGAATGTAATGCATTTTCTGGCCCGCTACGGCCTTCGTCAGCATTCTTTGTGTAACACTGGATAGTGATACTTTATAAATTGAATGTATTTAACTCAAGTAATTTAACAAATCGATATTGAGAATTATTTCTTTTTACAAGCAACTTTATTATATTCAACAATTTTTAAATTTCAGTTATGTATTTTATAAAGCTTTTTGTAATAGTTCCCTTTAAATTTTTAGGAATGACTTTATACACTACCAGAATATTATCTTGCATCTTCTTGTTACATTTTACCTTAGCTTTCCGTTGGATAGCAATGAAGTATATTGTATGTACAGAAAAATTTACAATTATTAGACACCAGCAGAATGTAATGCATTTTCTGGCCCGCTACGGCCTTCGTCAGCATTCTTTGTGTCACACAGGATAGTTATACTTTATAAATTTAATGGATTTAACTCAACTATTTTAACGAATAGGAATTGGGCATTATTTCTTTTTATAAGCAACTTTATATATTCAACATTTTTTATTTTTCGAATTTATTCTATGAGTTAAATTTCAGTTATGTATTTTATAAAGCTTTTTGTTATAGTTCTATTCCTTAAACTTTTAGGAATGACTTTATACACTACCAGACTATTATCTTGTATTTTATTGTTCAATTTTACCTTAGCTTTCCGTTGGATAGCAATGAATTATATTGTATGTACAGAAAAATTAAGAATTATTAGACACCAGCAGAATGTAATGCATTTTCTGGCCCGCTACGGCCTTCGTCAGCATTCTTTGTGTCACACTGGATAGTGATACTTTATAAATTGAATGTATTTAACTCAACTATTTTAACAAATAGATATTGGGAATTATTTCTTTTTATAAGCAACTTTATTATATTCAACATTTTTTATTTTTCGAATTTATTCGAAGAGTTAAATTTCAGTAATGTATTTTATAAAGCTTTTTGTAATAGTTCTATTCCTTAAACTTTTAGAACACTACTAGACTATTATCTTGTATCATATTGCTACATTTTATTTTACCTTAGCTTTCCATTGGATAGCAATGAAGTATATTGTATGTACAGAAAAATTTAGAATTATTAGACACCAGCAGAATGTAACGCATTTTAGGCCCGGTATGGCCTTCGTCAGCATGTATGTACAAAAAAATTTACAATTATTACACACCAGCAACATGTAATGCATTTTCTGGCCCGCTACGGCCTTCGTCAGTATTCTATGTGACACACTGGATAGTGATACTTTATAAATTGAATGTATTTAACTCAATTATTTTAACAAATAGATATTGGGAATTATTTCTTTTTATAAGCAACTGTATTATATTCAACATTTTTTATTTTTGGAATTTATTCTATGAGTTAAATTTCAGTTATGTATTTTATAAAGCTTTTTGTAATAGTTCTATTCCTTAAATTTTTAGGAATGAGTTTATACACTACCAGACAATTTTAATATGTATCTTCTTGTGACATTTTACCTTAGCTTTCCGTTGGATAGCAATGAAGTATATTGTATGTACAGAAAAATTTACAATTATTAGAAACCAGCAGAATGTAATGCATTTTCTGGCCCGCTACGGCCTTCGTCAGCATTCTTTGTGTCTTACTTGATAGTGATACTATATAAATTTAATTCAACTATTTTAACAAATAGGAATTGGGAATTATTTCTTTATATAAGCAACTGTATTATATTCAACATTTATTATTTTTCGAATTTATTCTGAGTTAAATTTCAGTTATGTATTTTATAAAGCTTTTTGAAATAGTTCTATTTCTTAAATTTTTAGGAATGACTTTATACACTACCAGAATATTATCTTGCATCTTCTTGTTACATTTTACTTTAGCTTTCCGTTGGATAGCAATGAAGTATATTGTATGTACAAAAAAATTTACAATTATTAGACACAAGCAGAATGTAATGCATTTTCTGGCCCGCTACGGCCTTCGTCAGCATTCTTTGTGTCACACTGGATAGTGATACTTTATAAATTGAATGTATTTAACTCAACTATTTTCACAAATAGATATTGGGAATTATTTCTTTTTATAAGCAACTTTACATTTTGTATTTTTCGAATTTATTCTAAGAGTTAAATTTCAGTTATGTATTTTGCAATAGTTCTATTCCTTAAATTTTTAGGACTGACATTAACACTACCAGACTATTATCTTGTTACATTTTACTTTAGCTCTCCGTTGGATAGCAATGAAGTATATTGTGTGTACAGAAAAATTTACAATTATTAGATTACCAGCAGAATGTAATGCATGTTCTGGCCACACTGGATAGTGATACTTTATAAATTAAATGTATTTAACTAAACTATTTTAACAAATAGATATTGGGAATTATTTCGTTTTATAAGCAACTTTATTATATTCAAAATTTTTTATTTTTTGAATTTATTCTATGAGTTAAATTTCAGTTATGTATTTTATAAAGCTTTTTATAATAGTTCTATTCCTTAAATTTTTAGGAATGACTTTATACACTACATTTCACTTGTTACATTTTACCTTACCCTTCCGTTCGATAGCAATGAAGTATATTGTATGTACAGAAAAATTTGCAATTATTAGACACCAGCAGAATGTAATGCATTTTCTGACCCGCTACGGCCTTCGTCAGCATTCTTTGTGTCACACTTAACTATTTTAACGAATAGGAATTGGGCATTATTTCTTTTTATAAGCAACTTTATATATTCAACAATTTTTAAATTTCAGTTATGTATTTTATAAAGCTTTTTGTAATAGTTCTCTTTAAATTTTTAGGAATGACTTTATACACTACCAGAATATTATCTTGCATCTTCTTGTTACATTTAACTTTAGCTTTCCGTTGGATAGCAATGAAGTATATTGTATGTACAGAAAAATTTACAATTATTAGACACCAGCAGAATGTAATGCATTTTCTGGCCCGCTACGGACTTCGTCAGCATTCTTTGTGTCACACAGGATAGTTATACTTTATAAATTGAATGGATTTAACTCAACTATTTTAACGAATAGGAATTGGGCATTATTTCTTTTTATAAGCAACTTTATATATTCAACATTTTTTATTTTTCGAATTTATTTTATGAGTTAAATTTCAGTTATGTATTTTATAAAGCTTTTTGTTATAGTTCTATTCCTTAAATTTTTAGGAATGACTTTATACACTACCAGACTATTATCTTGTATTTTATTGTTAAATTTTACCTTAGCTTTCCGTTGGATAGCAATGAATTATATTGTATGTACAGAAAAATTAAGAATTATTAGACCCCAGCAAAATGTAATGCATTTTCTGGCCCGCTACGGCCTTTGTCAGCATTCTTTGTGTCACACTGGATAGTAATACTTTATAAATTGAATGGATTTAACTCAACTATTTTAACAAATAGGAATTGGGCATTATTTCTTTTTATAAGCAACTTTATATATTCAACATTTTTTATTTTTCGAATTTATTCTATGAGTTAAATTTCAGTTATGTATTTTATAAAGCTTTTTGAATTAAATTTTTAATCTTCTTGTTAAATTTTACTTAAGCTTTCCGTTGGATAGCAATGAAGTATATTGTATGTACAAAAAATTTACAATTATTAGACACCAGCAGAATGTAATTCATTTTCTGGCCCGCTACGGCCTTCGTCAGCATTCTTTGTGTCATACTGGATAGTGATACTATATAAATTTAATATATTTAATTCAACTATTTTAACAAATAGGAATTGGGAATTATTTCTTTATATAAGCAACTGTATTATATTCAACATTTATTATTTTTCGAATTTATTCTGAGTTAAATTTCAGTTATGTATTTTATAAAGCTTTTTGAAATAGTTCTATTCCTTAAATTTTTAGGAATGACTTTATACACTACCAGAATATTATCTTGCATCTTCTTGTTACATTTTACTTTAGTTTTCCGTTGGATAGTAATGAAGTATATTGTATGTACAGAAAAATTTACAATTATTAGACACCAGCAGAATGTAATGCATTTTCTGGCCCGCTACGGCCTTCGTCAGCATTCTTTGTGTCACACTGGATAGTGGTACTATATAAATTTAATATATTTAATTTAACTATTTTAACAAATAGGAATTGGGAATTATTTCTTTATATAAGCAACTGTATTATATTTAACATTTATTATTTTTCGAATTTATTCTGAGTTAAATTTCAGTTATGTATTTTATAAAGCTTTTTGAAATAGTTCTATTCCTTAAATTTTTAGGAATGACTTTATACACTACCAGAATATTATCTTGCATCTTCTTGTTACATTTTACTTTAGCTTTCCGTTCGATAGCAATGAAGTATATTGTATGTACAGAAAAATTTGCAATTATTAGACACCAGCAGAATGTAATGCATTTTCTGGCCCGCTACGGCCTTCGGCAGCATTCTTTGTGTAACACTGGATAGTGATACTTTATAAATTGAATGTATTTAACTCAAGTAATTTAACAAATAGATATTGAGAATTATTTCTTTTTACAAGCAACTTTATTATATTCAACAATTTTTAAATTTCAGTTATCTATTTTATAAAGCTTTTTGTAATAGTTCTCTTTAAATTTTTAAGAATGACTTTATACACTACCAGACTATTATCTTGTATTTTATTGTTAAATTTTACCTTAGCTTTCCGTTGGATAGCAATGAAGTATATTGTATGTACAGAAAAATTACAATTATTAGACACCAGCAGAATGTAATGCATTTTCTGGCCCGCTACGGCCTTCGTCAGCATTCTATGTGTCACACAGGATAGTTATACTTTATAAATTGAATGGATTTAACTCAACTATTTTAACGAATAGGAATTGGGCATTATTTCTTTTTATAAGCAACTTTATATATTCAACATTTTTCATTTTTCGAATTTATTCTATGAGTTAAATTTCAGTTATGTATTTTATAAAGCTTTTTGTTATAGTTCTATTCCTTAAATTTTTAGGAATGACTTTATACACTACCAGACTATTATCTTGTATTTTATTGTTAAATTTTACCTTAGCTTTCCGTTGGATAGCAATGAATTATATTGTATGTACAGAAAAATTAAGAATTATTAGACACCAGCAGAATGTAATGCATTTTCTGGCCCGCTACGGCCTTCGTCAGCATTCTTTGTGTCACACTGGATAGTTATACTTTATAAATTGAATGGATTTAACTCAACTATTTTAACAAATAGGAATTGGGCATTATTTCTTTTTATAAGCAACTTTATATATTCAACATTTTTTATTTTTCGAATTTATTCTATGAGTTAAATTTCAGTTATGTATTTTATAAAGCTTTTTGAATTAAATTTTTAATCTTCTTGTTACATTTTACTTTAGCTTTCCGTTGGATAGCAATGAAGTATATTGTATGTACAAAAAATTTACAATTATTAGACACCAGCAGAATGTAATTCATTTTCTGGCCCGCTACGGCCTTCGTCAGCATTCTTTGTGTCATACTGGATAGTGATACTATATAAATTTAATATATTTAATTCAACTATTTTAACAAATAGGAATTGGGAATTATTTCTTTATATAAGCAACTGTATTATATTCAACATTTATTATTTTTCGAATTTATTCTGAGTTAAATTTCAGTTATGTATTTTATAAAGCTTTTTGAAATAGTTCTATTCCTTAAATTTTTAGGAATGACTTTATACACTACCAGAATATTATCTTGCATCTTCTTGTTACATTTTACTTTAGTTTTCCGTTGGATAGTAATGAAGTATATTGTATGTACAAAAAAATTTACAATTATTAGACACCAGCAGAATGTAATGCATTTTCTGGCCCGCTACGGCCTTCGTCAGCATTCTTTGTGTAACACTGGATAGTGATACTTTATAAATTGAATGTATTTAACTCAAGTAATTTAACAAATCGATATTGAGAATTATTTCTTTTTACAAGCAACTTTATTATATTCAACAATTTTTAAATTTCAGTTATGTATTTTATAAAGCTTTTTGTAATAGTTCCCTTTAAATTTTTAGGAATGACTTTATACACTACCAGAATATTATCTTGCATCTTCTTGTTACATTTTACCTTAGCTTTCCGTTGGATAGCAATGAAGTATATTGTATGTACAGAAAAATTTACAATTATTAGACACCAGCAGAATGTAATGCATTTTCTGGCCCGCTACGGCCTTCGTCAGCATTCTTTGTGTCACACAGGATAGTTATACTTTATAAATTTAATGGATTTAACTCAACTATTTTAACGAATAGGAATTGGGCATTATTTCTTTTTATAAGCAACTTTATATATTCAACATTTTTTATTTTTCGAATTTATTCTATGAGTTAAATTTCAGTTATGTATTTTATAAAGCTTTTTGTTATAGTTCTATTCCTTAAACTTTTAGGAATGACTTTATACACTACCAGACTATTATCTTGTATTTTATTGTTCAATTTTACCTTAGCTTTCCGTTGGATAGCAATGAATTATATTGTATGTACAGAAAAATTAAGAATTATTAGACACCAGCAGAATGTAATGCATTTTCTGGCCCGCTACGGCCTTCGTCAGCATTCTTTGTGTCACACTGGATAGTGATACTTTATAAATTGAATGTATTTAACTCAACTATTTTAACAAATAGATATTGGGAATTATTTCTTTTTATAAGCAACTTTATTATATTCAACATTTTTTATTTTTCGAATTTATTCGAAGAGTTAAATTTCAGTAATGTATTTTATAAAGCTTTTTGTAATAGTTCTATTCCTTAAACTTTTAGAACACTACTAGACTATTATCTTGTATCATATTGCTACATTTTATTTTACCTTAGCTTTCCATTGGATAGCAATGAAGTATATTGTATGTACAGAAAAATTTAGAATTATTAGACACCAGCAGAATGTAACGCATTTTAGGCCCGGTATGGCCTTCGTCAGCATGTATGTACAAAAAAATTTACAATTATTACACACCAGCAACATGTAATGCATTTTCTGGCCCGCTACGGCCTTCGTCAGTATTCTATGTGACACACTGGATAGTGATACTTTATAAATTGAATGTATTTAACTCAATTATTTTAACAAATAGATATTGGGAATTATTTCTTTTTATAAGCAACTGTATTATATTCAACATTTTTTATTTTTGGAATTTATTCTATGAGTTAAATTTCAGTTATGTATTTTATAAAGCTTTTTGTAATAGTTCTATTCCTTAAATTTTTAGGAATGAGTTTATACACTACCAGACAATTTTAATATGTATCTTCTTGTGACATTTTACCTTAGCTTTCCGTTGGATAGCAATGAAGTATATTGTATGTACAGAAAAATTTACAATTATTAGAAACCAGCAGAATGTAATGCATTTTCTGGCCCGCTACGGCCTTCGTCAGCATTCTTTGTGTCTTACTTGATAGTGATACTATATAAATTTAATTCAACTATTTTAACAAATAGGAATTGGGAATTATTTCTTTATATAAGCAACTGTATTATATTCAACATTTATTATTTTTCGAATTTATTCTGAGTTAAATTTCAGTTATGTATTTTATAAAGCTTTTTGAAATAGTTCTATTTCTTAAATTTTTAGGAATGACTTTATACACTACCAGAATATTATCTTGCATCTTCTTGTTACATTTTACTTTAGCTTTCCGTTGGATAGCAATGAAGTATATTGTATGTACAAAAAAATTTACAATTATTAGACACAAGCAGAATGTAATGCATTTTCTGGCCCGCTACGGCCTTCGTCAGCATTCTTTGTGTCACACTGGATAGTGATACTTTATAAATTGAATGTATTTAACTCAACTATTTTCACAAATAGATATTGGGAATTATTTCTTTTTATAAGCAACTTTACATTTTGTATTTTTCGAATTTATTCTAAGAGTTAAATTTCAGTTATGTATTTTGCAATAGTTCTATTCCTTAAATTTTTAGGACTGACATTAACACTACCAGACTATTATCTTGTTACATTTTACTTTAGCTCTCCGTTGGATAGCAATGAAGTATATTGTGTGTACAGAAAAATTTACAATTATTAGATTACCAGCAGAATGTAATGCATGTTCTGGCCACACTGGATAGTGATACTTTATAAATTAAATGTATTTAACTAAACTATTTTAACAAATAGATATTGGGAATTATTTCGTTTTATAAGCAACTTTATTATATTCAAAATTTTTTATTTTTTGAATTTATTCTATGAGTTAAATTTCAGTTATGTATTTTATAAAGCTTTTTATAATAGTTCTATTCCTTAAATTTTTAGGAATGACTTTATACACTACATTTCACTTGTTACATTTTACCTTACCCTTCCGTTCGATAGCAATGAAGTATATTGTATGTACAGAAAAATTTGCAATTATTAGACACCAGCAGAATGTAATGCATTTTCTGACCCGCTACGGCCTTCGTCAGCATTCTTTGTGTCACACTTAACTATTTTAACGAATAGGAATTGGGCATTATTTCTTTTTATAAGCAACTTTATATATTCAACAATTTTTAAATTTCAGTTATGTATTTTATAAAGCTTTTTGTAATAGTTCTCTTTAAATTTTTAGGAATGACTTTATACACTACCAGAATATTATCTTGCATCTTCTTGTTACATTTAACTTTAGCTTTCCGTTGGATAGCAATGAAGTATATTGTATGTACAGAAAAATTTACAATTATTAGACACCAGCAGAATGTAATGCATTTTCTGGCCCGCTACGGACTTCGTCAGCATTCTTTGTGTCACACAGGATAGTTATACTTTATAAATTGAATGGATTTAACTCAACTATTTTAACGAATAGGAATTGGGCATTATTTCTTTTTATAAGCAACTTTATATATTCAACATTTTTTATTTTTCGAATTTATTTTATGAGTTAAATTTCAGTTATGTATTTTATAAAGCTTTTTGTTATAGTTCTATTCCTTAAATTTTTAGGAATGACTTTATACACTACCAGACTATTATCTTGTATTTTATTGTTAAATTTTACCTTAGCTTTCCGTTGGATAGCAATGAATTATATTGTATGTACAGAAAAATTAAGAATTATTAGACCCCAGCAAAATGTAATGCATTTTCTGGCCCGCTACGGCCTTTGTCAGCATTCTTTGTGTCACACTGGATAGTAATACTTTATAAATTGAATGGATTTAACTCAACTATTTTAACAAATAGGAATTGGGCATTATTTCTTTTTATAAGCAACTTTATATATTCAACATTTTTTATTTTTCGAATTTATTCTATGAGTTAAATTTCAGTTATGTATTTTATAAAGCTTTTTGAATTAAATTTTTAATCTTCTTGTTAAATTTTACTTAAGCTTTCCGTTGGATAGCAATGAAGTATATTGTATGTACAAAAAATTTACAATTATTAGACACCAGCAGAATGTAATTCATTTTCTGGCCCGCTACGGCCTTCGTCAGCATTCTTTGTGTCATACTGGATAGTGATACTATATAAATTTAATATATTTAATTCAACTATTTTAACAAATAGGAATTGGGAATTATTTCTTTATATAAGCAACTGTATTATATTCAACATTTATTATTTTTCGAATTTATTCTGAGTTAAATTTCAGTTATGTATTTTATAAAGCTTTTTGAAATAGTTCTATTCCTTAAATTTTTAGGAATGACTTTATACACTACCAGAATATTATCTTGCATCTTCTTGTTACATTTTACTTTAGTTTTCCGTTGGATAGTAATGAAGTATATTGTATGTACAAAAAAATTTACAATTATTAGACACCAGCAGAATGTAATGCATTTTCTGGCCCGCTACGGCCTTCGTCAGCATTCTTTGTGTCACACTGGATAGTGATACTTTATAAATTGAATGTGTTTAACTCAACTATTTTCACAAATAGATATTGGGAATTATTTCTTTTTATAAGCAACTTTACATTTTGTATTTTTCGAATTTATTCTAAGAGTTAAATTTCAGTTATGTATTTTCCTTAAATTTTTAGGACTGACATTAACACTACCAGACTATTATCTTGTTACATTTTACTTTAGCTCTCCGTTGGATAGCAATGAAGTATATTGTGTGTACAGAAAAATTTACAATTATTAGATTACCAGCAGAATGTAATGCATGTTCTGGCCACACTGGATAGTGATACTTTATAAAATAAATGTATTTAACTCAACTATTTTAACAAATAGATATTGAGAATTATTTCGTTTTATAAGCAACTTTATTATATTCAAAATTTTTTATTTTTTGAATTTATTCTATGAGTTAAATTTCAGTTATGTATTTTATAAAGCTTTTTGTAAAAGTTCTATTCCTTCAATTTTTAGGAATGACTTTATTCACTACCAGATACTTTATAAATTAAATGTATTTAACTCAACTATTTTAACAAATAGATATTGGGAATTATTTCGTTTTATAAGCCACTTTATTATATTCAAAATTTTTTATTTTTTGAATTTATTCTATGAGTTAAATTTCAGTTATGTATTTTATAAAGCTTTTTGTAATAGTTCTATTCCTTAAATTTTTAGGAATGACTTTATACACTACATTTTACTTGTTACATTTTACCTTACCCTTCCGTTCGATAGCAATGAAGTATATTGTATGTACAGAAAAATTTGCAATTATTAGACACCAGCAGAATGTAATGCATTTTCTGGCCCGCTACGGCCTTCGTCAGCATTCTTTGTGTAACACTGGATAGTGATACTTTATAAATTGAATGTATTTAACTCAAGTAATTTAACAAATAGATATTGAGAATTATTTCTTTTTACAAGCAACTTTATTATATTCAACAATTTTTAAATTTCAGTTATGTATTTTATAAAGCTTTTTGTAATAGTTCCCTTTAAATTTTTAGGAATTACTTTATACACTACCAGACTATTATCTTGCATCTTCTTGTTACATTTTACCTTAGCTTTCCGTTGGTTAGCAATGAAGTATACTGTATGTACAGAAAAATTTACAATTATTAGACACCAGCAGAATGTAATGCATTTTCTGTCCCGCTACGGCCTTCGTCAGCATTCTTTGTGTCACACAGGATAGTTATACTTTATAAATTTAATGGATTTAACTCAACTATTTTAACGAATAGGAATTGGGCATTATTTATTTTTATAAGCAACTTTATATATTCAACATTTTTTATTTTTCGAATTTATTCTATGAGTTAAATTTCAGTTATGTATTTTATAAGGCTTTTTGTTATAGTTCTATTCCTTAAATTTTAGGAATGACTTTATACACTACCAGACTATTATCTTGTATTTTATTGTAAAATTTTACCTTAGCTTTCCGTTGGATAGCAATGAATTATATTGTATGTACAGAAAAATTAAGAATTATTAGACACCAGCAGAATGTAATGCATTTTCTGGCCCGCTACGGCCTTCGTCAGCATTCTTTGTGTCACACTGGATAGTGATACTTTATAAATTGAATGTATTTAACTCAACTATTTTAACAAATAGATATTGGGAATTATTTCTTTTTATAAGCAACTTTATTATATTCAACATTTTTTATTTTTCGAATTTATTCGAAGAGTTAAATTTCAGTTATGTATTTTATAAAGCTTTTTGTAATAGTTCTATTCCTTAAACTTTTAGGACACTACTAGACTATTATCTTGTATCATATTGCTACATTTTATTTTACCTTAGCTTTCCATTGGATAGCAATGAAGTATATTGTATGTACAGAAAAATTTAGAATTATTAGACACCAGCAGAATGTAACGCATTTTAGGCCCGGTATGGCCTTCGTCAGCATGTATGTACAAAAAAATTTACAATTATTACACACCAGCAACATGTAATGCATTTTCTGGCCCGCTACGGCCTTCGTCAGCATTCTATGTGACACACTGGATAGTGTTACTTTATAAATTGAATGTATTTAACTCAATTATTTTAACAAATAGATATTGGGAATTATTTCTTTTTATAAGCAACTGTATTATATTCAACATTTTTTATTTTTGGAATTTATTCTATGAGTTAAATTTCAGTTATGTATTTTATAAAGCTTTTTGTAATAGTTCTATTCCTTCAATTTTTAGGAATGAGTTTATACACTACCAGACAATTTTAATATGTATCTTCTTGTTACATTTTACCTTAGCTTTCCGTTGGATAGCAATGAAGTATATTGTATGTACAGAAAAATTTACAATTATTAGAAACCAGCAGAATGTAATGCATTTTCTGGCCCGCTACGGCCTTCGTCAGCATTCTTTGTGTCTTACTGGATAGTGATACTATATAAATTTAATTCAACTATTTTAACAAATAGGAATTGGGAATTATTTCTTTATATAAGCAACTGTGTTATATTCAACATTTATTATTTTTCGAATTTATTCTGAGTTAAATTTCAGTTATGTATTTTATAAAGCTTTTTGAAATAGTTCTATTTCTTAAATTTTTAGGAATGACTTTATACACTACCAGAATATTATCTTGCATCTTCTTGTTACATTTTACTTTAGCTTTCCGTTGGATAGCAATGAATTATATTGTATGTACAGAAAAATTAAGAATTATTAGACACCAGCAAAATGTAATGCATTTTCTGGCCCGCTACGGCCTTTGTCAGCATTCTTTGTGTCACACTGGATAGTAATACTTTATAAATTGAATGGATTTAACTCAACTATTTTAACAAATAGGAATTGGGCATTATTTCTTTTTATAAGCAACTTTATATATTCAACATTTTTTATTTTTCGAATTTATTCTATGAGTTAAATTTCAGTTATGTAGTTTATAAAGCTTTTTGAAATAGTTCTATTCCTTAAATTTTTGGAATGACTTTATACACTACCAGAATATTATCTTGCATCTTATTGTTACATTTTACTTTAGCTTTCCGTTGGATAGCAATGAAGTATATTGTATGTACAGAAACATTTACAATTATTAGACACCAGCATAATGTAATGCATTTTCTGGCCCGCTACGGCCTCCGTCAGCATTCTTTGTGTCACACTGGATAGTGATACTGTATAAATTGAATGTATTTAACCATCTATTTTAACAAATAGGAATTGGGCATTATTTCTTTTTATAAGCAACTTTATTATATTCAACATTTTTTATTTTTCGAATTTATTCGAAGAGTTAAATTTCAGTTATGTATTTTATAAAACTTTTTGTAATAGTTCTATTCCTTAAATTTTTAGGAATGACTTTATACACTACCAGACTATTATCTTGTATTTTCTTGTTAAATTTTACCTTAGCTTTCCGTTGGTTAGCAATGAAGTATACTGTATGTACAGAAAAATTTACAATTATTAGACACCAGCAGAATGTAATGCATTTTCTGTCCCGCTACGGCCTTCGTCAGCATTCTTTGTGTCACACTGGATAGTTATACTTTATAAATTGAATGTATTTAACTCAACTATTTTAACAAATAGGAATTGGGAATTATTTCTTTATATAAGCAACTGTATTATATTTAACATTTATTATTTTTCGAATTTATTCTGAGTTAAATTTCAGTTATGTATTTTATAAAGCTTTTTGAAATAGTTCTATTCCTTAAATTTTTAGGAATGACTTTATACACTACCAGAATATTATCTTGCATCTTCTTGTTACATTTTACTTTAGCTTTCCGTTCGATAGCAATGAAGTATATTGTATGTACAGAAAAATTTGCAATTATTAGACACCAGCAGAATGTAATGCATTTTCTGGCCCGCTACGGCCTTCGTCAGCATTCTTTGTGTAACACTGGATAGTGATACTTTATAAATTGAATGTATTTAACTCAAGTAATTTAACAAATAGATATTGAGAATTATTTCTTTTTACAAGCAACTTTATTATATTCAAAAATTTTTAAATTTCAGTTATGTATTTTATAAAGCTTTTTGTAATAGTTCTCTATAAATTTTTAGGAATGACTTTATACACTACCAGAATATTATCTTGCATCTTCTTGTTACATTTTACCTTAGCTTTCCGTTGGATAGCAATGAAGTATATTGTATGTACAGAAAAATTTACAATTATTAGACTCCAGCAGAATGTAATGCATTTTCTGGCCCGCTGCGGCCTTCGTCAGCATTCTTTGTGTCACACAGGATAATTATACTTTATAAATTGAATGGATTTAACTCAATTTTTTTAACGAATAGGAATTGGGCATTATTTCTTTTTATAAGCAACTTTATATATTCAACATTTTTTATTTTTCGAATTTATTCTATGAGTTAAATTTCAGTTATGTATTTTATAAAGCTTTTTGTTATAGTTATATTCCTTAAATTTTTAGGAATGACTTTATACACTACCAGACTATTATCTTGTATTTTATTGTTAAATTTTACCTTAGCTTTCCGTTGGATAGCAATGAATTATATTGTATATACAGAAAAATTAAGAACTATTAGACACCAGCAGAATGTAATGCATTTTCTGGCCCGCTACGGCCTTCGTCAGCATTCTTTGTGTCACACTGGATAGTTATACTTTATAAATTGAATGGATTTAACTCAACTATTTTAACAAATAGGAATTGGGCATTATTTCTTTTTATAAGCAACTTTATATTTTCAACATTTTTTATTTTTCGAATTTATTCTATGAGTTAAATTTCAGTTATGTATTTTATAAAGCTTTTTGAATTAAATTTTTAATCTTCTTGTTACATTTTACTTTAGCTTTCCGTTGGATAGCAATGAAGTATATTGTATGTACAAAAAAATTTACAATTATTAGACACCAGCAGAATGTAATTCATTTTCTGGCCCGCTACGGCCTTCGTCAGCATTCTTTGTGTCATACTGGATAGTGATACTATATAAATTTAATATATTTAATTCAACTATTTTAACAAATAGGAATTGGGAATTATTTCTTTATATAAGCAACTGTATTATATTCAACATTTATTATTTTTCGAATTTATTCTGAGTTAAATTTCAGTTATGTATTTTATAAAGCTTTTTGAAATAGTTCTATTCCTTAAATTTTTAGGAATGACTTTATACACTACCAGAATATTATCTTGCATCTTCTTGTTACATTTTACTTTAGTTTTCCGTTGGATAGCAATGAAGTATATTGTATGTACAACAAAATTTACAATTATTAGACACCAGCAGAATGTAATGCATTTTCTGGCCCGCTACGGCCTTCGTCAGCATTCTTTGTGTCACACTGGATAGTGATACTTTATAAATTGAATGTGTTTAACTCAACTATTTTCACAAATATATATTGGGAATTATTTCTTTTTATAAGCAACTTTACATTTTGTATTTTTCGAATTTATTCTAAGAGTTAAATTTCAGTTATGTATTTTGTAATAGTTATATTCCTTAAATTTTTAGGACTGACATTAACACTACCAGACTATTATCTTGTTACATTTTACTTTAGCTCTCCGTTGGATAGCAATGAAGTATATTGTGTGTACAGAAAAATTTACAATTATTAGATTACCAGCAGAATGTAATGCATGTTCTGGCCACACTGGATAGTGATACTTTATAAATTAAATGTATTTAACTCAACTATTTTAACAAATAGATATTGGGAATTATTTCGTTTTATAAGCAACTTTATTATATTCAAAATTTTTTATTTTTTGAATTTATTCTATGAGTTAAATTTCAGTTATGTATTTTTTAAGCTTTTTGTAAAAGTTCTATTCCTTCAATTTTTAGGAATGACTTTATACACTACCAGATACTTTATAAATTAAATGTATTTAACTCAACTATTTTAACAAATAGATATTGGGAATTATTTCGTTTTATAAGCCACTTTATTATATTCAAAATTTTTTATTTTTTGAATTTATTCTATGAGTTAAATTTCAGTTATGTATTTTATAAAGCTTTTTGTAATAGTTCTATTCCTTATATTTTTAGGAATGACTTTATACACTAAATTTTACTTGTTACATTTTACCTTACCCTTCCGTTCGATAGCAATGAAGTATATTGTACGTACAGAAAAATTTGCAATTATTAGACACCAGCAGAATGTAATGCATTTTCTGGCCCGCTACGGCCTTCGTCAGCATTCTTTGTGTAACACTGGATAGGGATACTTTATAAATTGAATGTATTTAACTCAAGTAATTTAACAAATAGATATTGAGAATTATTTCTTTTTACAAGCAACTTTATTATATTCAACAATTTTTAAATTTCAGTTATGTATTTTATAAAGCTTTTTGTAATAGTTCCCTTTAAATTTTTAGGAATGACTTTATACACTACCAGAATATTATCTTGCATCTTCTTGTTACATTTTACCTTAGCTTTCCGTTGGATAGCAATGAAGTATATTGTATGTACAGAAAAAATTTACAATTATTAGACACCAGCAGAATGTAATGCATTTTCTGGCCGCTACGGCCTTCGTCAGCATCCTTTGTGTCACACAGGATAGTTATACTTTATAAATTTAATGGATCGCGGTCGTTGAAGATAGACGTGTTTTCTAAACTCGGCATACGGTTTATTTTTTTTGAACAAATAAAGTATAAAAAAAGTAAATACAAGAAAAAGAAAAAAAAAAAAAAAAAAATTACATGTATGTACATACATACATAAACACACATTTTTTTCATTATCGGTGTTGATAAACAATAACAAATAAGAAGAGCACAACTGTAAACAGTAAAAGAAAAAAAAAACTCTTATGAGTGCAAACAGTAGAAATGCATATATCACAGTGAGTGTTAGCGAAAAAAATACAGAAATAAAAAAAAGAATCGATGATAGCAAATACCTAACGGCTAAACCTATTACTCGTACGCGATCCCTCTCGCCGTCTGTATTTAATAACACGGTTGATACAATAACAAATACAAAACCTGCTAGCGTTGCCTCAACAGCAAAAACAATTTTAATAAGTGATGTAAATATTAACCCCCAATCAGGCATAATAGAAAACTCAGTATCACCTTCGGTGTCTAATAATACGGTTGATATTAATACAATAAAAAATATAAAACCTGCAAGCGGTGCCTCAGCGGCAAAAACGATTTTAATAAGTGATGAAAATATTACCCTCAAATCAGGCATGATGGAAAACTCAGCTCCACAAGTAAAAAGTGGTCAAAAGCCTCAAGTACAAGTTGGTATGGACAGGTACATAACAGTGCTTAAACGGGGTCGCAGCCCTACCTCTGCAGCAGTTGCTTCGGCCTCAAAAGTACCATCTTTTGATAAAATAAATTCTCAAAATCGATTTGCAATTCTGGAGGATGAATCCTCTGAAGCACCAAACGTCATAAAATCGTCCAAGCCTCCCCCGATATATCTTAGGGAGCAAAACTCAAATGAGCTCATAAAGAGTTTGACATCGGTGATAGGTGAAAATTCGTTTTACGTAGCTGCTATCAAGCGTGGTAGTATAAACGAGACAAAAATACAAGTCAATAATGAGAATGATTTTCGCAAAATTATAAACAAATTTGAAGTACTTAAAAAAAACTTTTATACATACCAACTGAAAAGCAGTAAAGGTCTCCAGGTAGTGATTAAGGGAATTGACTCATGTGTGGACCCAGAAGAGGTAAAAACATTCCTCGAAGAAAAAGGCTTCAAAATAAAACATGTAGTAAATATAAAAAATAGAGAAAAAAACCCCCAACCACTTTTTCGAGTGGAGTTTGAACCCGGCGACGTAAAGCTTAAAAAAAATGAAACGCACCCTATTTACAATTTGAAATATATTCTCTATAGAAGAGTAACTATAGAAGAGCCACACAAAAGAAATGGTCCCGTTCAGTGTTTAAACTGTCAAGAATATGGTCATACTAAGGCATATTGCTATTTACCCCCTGTTTGCGTAGTATGTGGTGAATTACATGGTACAGATCTTTGCGATAAGTCTAAAACCGACCCCAACGTAAAAAAATGTAGCAACAGTGGCGGTAATCACACTGCCAATTATAGAGGATGCCCTGTATATACCATCGTCAAGCAGTCAGTTGGACCGAAAACTAATCCCCCTCAAATGCAGGTAACAAATCAAGTAAGCACTGGTGACATTCAGGCCCCGCAGCCTAGTTATAACAGAACCTCTTATGCTAACGTCGTAAAATCAAACCATGCGCCAACGCAAGGTGCTGCGCCAAGTAATGATGAAACTCCAGTTTCAAATTTAAGTCGTCTGGAAAAAACCATGGAAACATTAGTGCAAACAGTAACTAATTTTACGAACACAATGGGTAATATGATGCAGGAAATTCTTAGAATGCAATCGATGTTATTGCAATCTGTACTTAACAGGCCATGAACTGTTTAAAAATCTGTTTTTGGAACGCGAACGGCATCCGCCAACATAAAAATGAATTAGAATACTTTCTTAAAAATAAACAAATTGATGTCATGATGGTTTCTGAAACTCATTTGACCTCAAGAAATACGTTTAACATCAATGGTTATATACTATATGATACCAAGGACCCTCGAGATAGAGCTTGTGGTGGTTCTGCCATTTTGATAAAAAATCGAGTCAAACACTACCTAATGTGTGATCATCGTGAGGATTATCTCCAAGCAACGAACATTTGTGTTGAAGAGCTGAATCGTAGCATTGTAATCTCATCTTTATACTCTCCACCTAGATTTTCAATATCAGAAAGCCAATATTGTGAATATTATAAATCACTAGGACCCTGTTTCCTGGCCGCTGGCGATTATAACGCTAAACATACCTTCTGGGGGTCACGACTAATAACACCAAAGGGTCGTGTTTTGTTTAATACAATCTCTAAAATGAATTTAAATGTTGTCGCGAGCGGCCAACCAACATATTGGCCTGCTGACCCGCAAAAAATTCCAGATGTCATCGATTTTGGCGTGGTTAAAAACATCCCCACAGAAACGATTCACGTTGAAGCTTCCCTAGAATTATCTTCCGACCACACACCTACAATTGTTACTATAATGAACCCCAATAGAATTGTATCTCCGACTGGTTACCTAGCGACGTCAGCCATACAAATAAATTGGTTAAAATATAAAAAATATCTCAGTGCCCATTGCACAGAAAATATTCCGCTCAGTACACCGGAGTATGAAGATCGCTCTATTGATAATTTTGACAGTTTTCTGAAACTAGCTGTTCAACATTCCAATATTGCCCCCAAAAAAACAAAAACTATTAAAATATATTCCACAGATGTCGAGCGTCTCTTGTCTGAAAAAAGGAGGGCACGAAGAGAGTGGCAATTGCACAGATCTCCTCAACTTAAGAACTTGCTAAAAGAGTGTACAAAAAGATTAAGAAAGTTATTGCAGACTCAGAAAACGGCTTCTCTGGAAAAATATCTTAAGGAACTTGATGCAACTCCACAATCGGACTACTCATTATGGCGTGCAGCTAGAAACCTCAAAAGGCCAGTTGTCTCTAAACCACCATTAAGAAACTTGAATGGAAGTTGGGCAAGAAATGATGTTGAAAAAGGAAATCTGTTTGTAAGTCACTTGAAAAACGTATTTACACCTAATATATCTCACAATATTGCGGTCGATTTACCACCTGTTGCTGCTAGAGCAGCTATTCCCCTAAGATTTGAGATGAGAGAAATCGAAAAGGTTATATGTGACTTAAACACTAAGAAGGCACCTGGCATTGATAAGATCAGCAATAAAATGCTATTAGAGCTACCTCGCGTAGCAAAGAAAATTATTCTTTTTATTTTTAATGCTATTTTACGCCTTGAATACTTTCCTCAAAAATGGAAGGTTTCCTTAGTTACCATGATACCAAAGCCAGGTAAAGATCATACGAAAGTTGAGTCTTATAGGCCTATTAGCTTATTGTCAAATATGTCAAAGCTATTTGAGAAATTATTAGTTTCAAAATTAACACCGATTTTAAGTGAAAATAGATGTATTCCAAACCATCAATTCGGATTTAGAAGAAAACACAGCACAATTGAACAAACTCATCGAATAGTAAATGTCATAAGAAAAACATTTGAAGAAAAAAAATATTGCTCAGCACTCTTCATCGATGTTTCGCAAGCTTTTGACAAAGTCTGGCATGAAGGCTTATTACACAAATTGAAGCAAAATTTACCAGCAAACACACACAAACTGTTAGAAAGCTACTTAGTCGGTCGTCAATTTATTATTAAAGAAGGAAATTTCTTAAGTTCACCTCAGCCGATTGGCGCTGGAGTCCCACAGGGCAGCATCCTGGGCCCTCTATTATACTTAATTTATACTTCGGACATGCCAACAAACAACTACACCCAAACTTCAACATTTGCAGACGACACAGCTTTTCTAAGCGTCCACGAAAACCGTTATGAAGCATCTCGTTACCTACAGCATCATATATTTCAACTAGAAATATGGCTAAGACAATGGAGGATAATGGTCAATGAGCAAAAATGCGTACATATAACATTCACCCTGCGCCGGGAATCTTGCCCCCCTATTACAATCAATAATCAAATTATTCCTCAACATTCGCATGTAAAATATCTCGGTATACATCTGGATCGGCGATTAACGTGGAAATGCCATATAGAGGCAAAATTAACTCAAATGAAACTAAAAGCCATCCAAATTCATTGGCTTATTGGAAGAAATTCTGTTCTTAGACTCGATTGCAAGCTTCTACTTTACAACTCTATCTTAAAGCCTATCTGGTGCTACGGTATTCAACTATGGGGCACTGCCTCGGCCTCTAATATCGAAAAAATTCAAAGGCGCCAAAATAAACTTCTTCGTATAATCACAGCCGCCCCCTGGTATGTTAAAAACTCAAACATTCATAAGGATCTCAACGTGCCATTAGTAAAAACTATGATTACAAAATATGCAGTAAAATATTTAAAAAGACTTGAACAACACCCAAATCCTTTAGCTCGAAATATTTTAAATCATGGCGGCCACACTCGCTTAAGGAGAAGAGACACTGCAGCACTTACTCAACTAGATGAGAGATAAACACCTATATAAGTGAACAGAACCCGTGATGAAGAAAATTTTTGTCTGGCACTGGCAGGACATAAATAAAGTATTAGGTTAAGATTTGATAAATTATTGTTAGTTCATATTAAATATATGAAGATTCAATAAATAAATAACGAAAAAAAAAAAAAAAAAAAAAAAAAAATAAGCAACTTTATATATTCAACATTTTTTATTTTTCGAATTTATTCTATGAGTTAAATTTCAGTTATGTATTTTATAAAGCTTTTTGTTATAGTTCTAGTCCTTAAATTTTTAGGAATGACTTTATACACTACCAGACTATTAACTTGTATTTTATTGTTAAATTTTACCTTAGCTTTCCGTTGGATAGCAATGAATTATATTGTATGTACAGAAAAATTAAGAATTATTAGACACCAGCAGAATGTAATGCATTTTCTGGCCCGCTACGGCCTTCGTCAGCATTCTTTGTGTCACACTGGATAGTTATACTTTATAAATTGAATGTATTTAACTCAACTATTTTAACAAATAGATATTGGGAATTATTTCTTTTTATAAGCAACTTTATTATATTCAACATTTTTTATTTTTCGAATTTATTCGAAGAGTTAAATTTCAGTTATGTATTTTATAAAGCTTTTTGTAATAGTTCTATTCCTTAAACTTTTAGGACACTACTAGACTATTATCTTGTATCATATTGCTACATTTTATTTTACCTTAGCTTTCCATTGGATAGCAATGAAGTATATTGTATGTACAGAAAAATTTAGAATTATTAGACACCAGCAGAATGTAACGCATTTTAGGCCCGGTATGGCCTTCGTCAGCATGTATGTACAGAAAAATTTACAATTATTACACACCAGCAGCATGTAATGCATTTTCTGGCCCGCTACGGCCTTCGTCAGCATTCTATGTGACACACTGGATAGTGATACTTTATAAATTGAATGTATTTAACTCAATTATTTTAACAAATAGATATTGGGAATTATTTCTTTTTATAAGCAACTGTATTATATTCAACATTTTTTATTTTTGGAATTTATTCTATGAGTAAAATTTCAGTTATGTATTTTATAAAGCTTTTTGTAATAGTTCTATTTCTTAAATTTTTAGGAATGAGTTTATACACTACCAGACAATTTTAATATGTATCTTCTTGTTACATTTTACCTTAGCTTTCCGTTGGATAGCAATGCAGTATATTGTATGTACAGAAAAAGTTACAATTATTAGACACCAGCAGACTGTAATGCATTTTCTGGCCCGCTACGGCCTTCGTCAGCATTCTTTGTGTCTTACTGGATAGTGATACTATATAAATTTAATTCAACTATTTTAACAAATGGGAATTGGGAATTATTTCTTTATATAAGCAACTGTATTATATTCAACATTTATTATTTTTCGAGTTTATTCTGAGTTAAATTTCAGTTATGTATTTTATAAAGCTTTTTGAAATAGTTCTATTTCTTAAATTTTTAGGAATGACTTTATACACTACCAGAATATTATCTTGCATCTTCTTGTTACATTTTACTTTAGCTTTCCGTTGGATAGCAATGAAGTATATTGTATGTACAAAAAAATTTACAATTATTAGACACCAGCAGAATGTAATGCATTTTCTGGCCCGCTACGGCCTTCGTCAGCATTCGTTGTGTCACACTGGATAGTGATACTTTATAAATTGAATGTATTTAACTCAAATATTTTCACAAATAGATATTGGGAATTATTTCTTTTTATAAGCAACTTTACATTTTGTATTTTTCGAATTTATTCCAAGAGTTAAATTTCAGTTATGTATTTTGTAATAGTTCTATTCCTTAAATTTTTAGGACTGACATTAACACTACCAGACTATTATCTTGTTACATTTTACTTTAGCTCTCCGTTGGATAGCAATGAAGTATATTGTGTGTACAGAAAAATTTGCAATTATTAGATTACCAGCAGAATGTATTGCATGTTCTGGCCACATTGGATAGTGATACTTTATAAATTAAATGTATTTAACTCAACTATTTTAACAAATAGATATTGGGAATTATTTCGTTTTATAAGCCACTTTATTATATTCAAAATTTTTTATTTTTTGAATTTATTCTATGAGTTAAATTTCAGTTATGTATTTTATAAAGCTTTTTATAATAGTTCTATTCCATAAATTTTTAGGAATGACTTTATACACTACATTTTACTTGTTACATTTTACCTTACCCTTCCGTTCGATAGCAATGAAGTATATTGTATGTACAGAAAAATTTGCAATTATTAGACACCAGCAGAATGTAATGCATTTTCTGACCCGCTACGGCCTTCGTCAGCATTCTTTGTGTCACACTCAACTATTTTAACGAATAGGAATTGGGCATTATTTCTTTTTATAAGCAACTTTATATATTCAACAATTTTTAAATTTCAGTTATGTATTTTATAAAGCTTTTTGTAATAGTTCTCTTTAAATTTTTAGGAATGACTTTATACACTACCAGACTATTATCTTGTATTTTATTGTTAAATTTTACCTTACCTTTCCGTTGGATAGCAATGAATTATATTGTATGTACAGAAAAATTAAGAATTATTAGACACCAGCAAAATGTAATGCATTTTCTGGCCCGCTACGGCCTTTGTCAGCATTCTTTGTGTCACACTGGATAGTAATACTTTATAAATTGAATGGATTTAACTCAACTATTTTAACAAATAGGAATTGGGCATTATTTCTTTTTATAAGCAACTTTATATATTCAACATTTTTTATTTTTCGAATTTATTCTATGAGTTAAATTTCAGTTATGTAGTTTATAAAGCTTTTTAAAATAGTTCTATTCCTTAAATTTTTAGGAATGACTTTATACACTACCAGAATATTATCTTGCATCTTCTTGTTACATTTTACTTTAGCTTTCCGTTGGATAGCAATGAAGTATATTGCATGTACAGAAACATTTACAGTTATTAGACACCAGCATAATGTAATGCATTTTTTGGCCCGCTACGGCCTTCGTCAGCATTCTTTGTGTCACAATGGATAGTGATACTGTATAAATTGAATGTATTTAACCATCTATTTTAACAAATAGGAATTGGGCATTATTTCTTTTTATAAGCAACTTTATTATATTCAACATTTTTTATTTTTCGAATTTATTCGAAGAGTTAAATTTCAGTTATGTATTTTATAAAACTTTTTGTAATAGTTCTATTCCTTAAATTTTTAGGAATGACTTTATACACTACCAGACTATCATCTTGTATTTTCTTGTTAAATTTTACCTTAGCTTTCCGTTGGTTAGCAATGAAGTATACTGTATGTACAGAAAAATTTACAATTATTACACACCAGCAGCATGTAATGCATTTTCTGGCCCACTACGGCCTTCGTCAGCATTCTATGTGACACACTGGATAGTGATACTTTATAAATTGAATGTATTTCACTCAATTATTTTAACAAATAGATATTGGGAATTATTTCTTTTTATAAGCAACTGTATTATATTCAACATTTTTTATTTTTGGAATGTATTCTATGAGTTAAATTTCAGTTATGTATTTTATAAAGCTTTTTGTAATAGTTCTATTCCTTAAATTTTTAGGAATGAGTTTATACACTACCAGACAATTTTAATATGTATCTTCTTGTTACATTTTACCTTAGCTTTCCGTTGGATAGCAATGAAGTATATTGTATGTACAAAAAAATTTACAATTATTAGACACCAGCAGAATGTAATGCATTTTCTGGCCCGCTACGGCCTTCGTCAGCATTCTTTGTGTCACACTGGATAGTGATACTTTATAAATTGAATGTATTTAACTCAACTATTTTCACAAATAGATATTGGGAATTATTTCTTTTTATAAGCAACTTTACATTTTGTATTTTTCGAATTTATTCTAAGAGTTAAATTTCAGTTATGTATTTTGTAATAGTTCTATTCCTTAAATTGTTAGGACTGACATTAACACTACCAGACTATTATCTTGTTACATTTTACTTTAGCTCTCCGTTGGATAGCAATGAAGTATATTGTGTGTACAGAAAAATTTACAATTATTAGATTACAAGCAGAATAAAATGCATGTTCTGGCCACACTGGATAGTGATACTTTATAAATTAAATGTATTTAACTCAACTATTTTAACAAATAGATATTGGGAATTATTTCGTTTTATAAGCAACTTTATTATATTCAAAATTTTTTATTTTTTGAATTTATTCTATGAGTTAAATTTCAGTTATGTATTTTATAAAGCTTTTTGTAAAAGTTCTATTCCTTCAATTTTTAGGAATGACTTTATACACTACCAGATACTTTATAAATTAAATGTATATAACTCAACTATTTTAACAAATAGATATTGGGAATTATTTCGTTTTATAAGCCAATTTATTATATTCAAAATTTTTTATTTTTTGAATTTATTCTATGAGTTAAATTTCAGTTAAGTATTTTATAAAGCTTTTTGTAATAGTTCTATTCCTTAAATTTTTAGGAATGACTTTATACACTACATTTTACTTGTTACATTTTACCTTACCCTTCCGTTCGATAGCAATGAAGTATATTGTATGTACAGAAAAATTTGCAATTATTAGACACCAGCAGAATGTAATGCATTTTCTGACCCGCTACGGCCTTCGTCAGCATTCTTTGTGTCACACTCAACTATTTTAACGAATAGGAATTGGGCATTATTTCTTTTTATAAGCAACTTTATATACTCAACAATTTTTAAATTTCAGTTATGTATTTTATAAAGCTTTTTGTAATAGTTCTCTTTAAATTTTTAGGAATGACTTTATACACTACCAGAATATTATCTTGCATCTTCTTGTTACATTTTACCTTAGCTATCCGTTGGATAGCAATGAAGTATATTGTATGTACAGAAAAATTTACAATTATTAGACACCAGCAGAATGTAATGCATTTTCTGGCCCGCTACGGCCTTCGTCAGCATTCTTTGTGTCACACAGGATAGTTATACTTTATAAATTGAATGGATTAAACTCAACTATTTTAACGAATAGGAATTGGGCATTATTTCTTTTTATAAGCAACTTTATATATTCAACATTTTTTATTTTTCGAATTTATTCTATGAGTTAAATTTCAGTTATGTATTTTATAAAGCTTTTTGTTATAGTTCTATTCCTTAAATTTTTAGGAATGACTTTATACACTACCAGACTATTATCTTGTATTTTATTGTTAAATTTTACCTTAGCTTTCCGTTGGATAGCAATGAATTATATTGTATGTACAGAAAAATTAAGGATTATTAGACACCAGCAAAATGTAATGCATTTTCTGGCCCGCTACGGCCTTTGTCAGCATTCTTTGTGTCACACTGGATAGTTATACTTTATAAATTGAATGGATTTAACTCAACTATTTTAACAAATAGGAATTGGGCATTATTTCTTTTTATAAGCAACTTTATATATTCAACATTTTTTATTTTTCGAATTTATTCTATGAGTTAAATTTCAGTTATGTAGTTTATAAAGCTTTTTGAAATAGTTCTATTCCTTAAATTTTTAGGAATGACTTTATACACTACCAGAATATTATCTTGCATCTTCTTGTTACATTTTACTTTAGCTTTCCGTTGGATAGCAATGAAGTATATTGTATGTACAGAAACATTTACAATTATTAGACACCAGCATAATGTAATGCATTTTCTGGCCCGCTACGGCCTTCGTCAGCATTCTTTGTGTCACACTGGATAGTGATACTGTATAAATTGAATGTATTTAACCATCTATTTTAAAAAATAGGAATTGGGCATTATTTCTTTTTATAAGAAACTTTATTATATTCAACATTTTTTATTTTTCGAATTTATTCGAAGAGTTAAATTTCAGTTATGTATTTTATAAAACTTTTTGTAATAGTTCTATTCCTTAAATTTTTAGGAATGACTTTATACACTACAAGACTATTATCTTGTATTTTCTTGTTAAATTTTACCTTAGCTTTCCGTTGGTTAGCAATGAAGTATACTGTATGTACAGAAAAATTTACAATTATTATACACCAGCAGAATGTAATGCATTTTCTGTCCTGCTACGGCATTCGTCAGCATTCTTTGTGTCACACTGGATAGTTATACTTTATAAATTGAATGTATTTAACTCAACTATTTTAACAAATAGATATTGGGAATTATTTATTTTTATAAGCAACTGTATTGTATTCAAAATTTTTTATTTTTCGAATTTATTCTATGAGTTAAATTTCAGTTATATATTTTCTAAAGCTTTTTGTAATAGTTGTATTCCTTAAATTTTTAGAAATGACTTTATACACTACCAGACTATTATCTTGTATCTTCTTGTCACATTTTATCTTAGCTTTCCGTTGGATAGCAATTGAAGAATATTGTATGTACAGAAACATTTACAATTATTAGACACCAGCAGAATGTAATGCATTTTCTGGCCCGCTACGGCCTTCGTCAATATGTATGTACAGAAAAATTTACAATTATTACACACCAGCAGCATGTAATGCACACACCGCTACGGCCTTCGCCAGCATTCTTTTTGTCACACTGGATAGTTAAACTTTATAAATTTAATGTATTTAACTCAACTATTTTATATTCAAAATTTTTTATTTTTCGAATTTATTCGAAGAGTTAAATTTCAGTTATGTATTTTATAAACGTTTTTGTAATAGTTTTATTCCTCAAATTTTCAGGAATGACTTTATACACTACCAGACTATCATCTTGTATTTTCTTGTTAAATATTACCTTAGCTTTCCGTTAGTTAGCAATGAAGTATACTGTATGTACAGAAAAATTTACAATTATTACACACCAGCAGCATGTAATGCATTTTCTGGCCCACTACGGCCTTTGTCAGCATTCTATGTGACACACTGGATAGTGATACTTTATAAATTGAATGTATTTAACTCAATTATTTTAACAAATAGATATTGGCAATTATTTCTTTTTATAAGCAACTGTATTATATTCAACATTTTTTATTTTTGGAATTTATTCTATGAGTTAAATTTCAGTTATGTATTTTATAAAGCTTTTTGTAATAGTTCTATTCCTTAAATTTTTAGGAATGAGTTTATACACTAGCAGACAATTTTAATATGTATCTTCTTGTTACATTTTACCTTAGCTTTCCGTTGGATAGCAATGAAGTATATTGTATGTACAGAAAAATTTACAATTATTAGACACCAGCAGAATGTAATGCATTTTCTGGCCCGCTACGGCCTTCGTCAGCATTCTTTGTGTCTTACTGGATAGTGATACTATATAAATTTAATTCAACTATTTTAACAAATAGGAATTGGGAATTATTTCTTTATATAAGCAACTGTATTATATTCAACATTTATTATTTTTCGAATTTATTCTGAGTTAAATTTCAGTTATGTATTTTATAAAGCTTTTTGAAATAGTTCTATTTCTTAAATTTTTAGGAATGACTTTATACACTACCAGAATATTATCTTGCATCTTCTTGTTACATTTTACTTTAGCTTTCCGTTGGATAGCAATGAAGTATATTGTATGTACAAAAAAATTTACAATTATTAGACACCAGCAGAATGTAATGCATTTTCTGGCCCGCTACGGCCTTCGTCAGCATTCTTTGTGTCACACTGGATAGTGATACTTTATAAATTGAATGTATTTAACTCAACTATTTTCACAAATAGATATTGGGAATTATTTCTTTTTATAAGCAACTTTACATTTTGTATTTTTCGAATTTATTCTAAGAGTTAAATTTCAGTTATGTATTTTATAAAGCTTTTTGTAAAAGTTCTATTCCTTACATTTTTAGGAATGTCTTTATACACTACCAGATACTTTATAAATTAAATGTATTTAACTCAACTATTTTAACAAATAGATATTGGGAATTATTTCGTTTTATAAGCCACTTTATTATATTCAAAATTTTTTATTTTTTGAATTTATTCTATGAGTTAAATTTCAGTTATATATTTTATAAAGCTTTTTGTAATAGTTCTATTCCTTAAATTTTTAGGAATGAACTTATACACTACATTTTACTTGTTACATTTTACCTTACCCTTCCGTTCGATAGCAATGAAGTATATTGTATGTACAGAAAAATTTGCAATTATTAGACACCAGCAGAATGTAATGCATTTTCTGGCCCGCTACGGCCTTCGTCAGCATTCTTTGTGTCACACTCAACTATTTTAACGAATAGGAATTGGGCATTATTTATTTTTATAAGCAACTTTATATATTCAACAATTTTTAAATTTCAGTTATGTATTTTATAAAGTTTTTTGTAATAGTTCTCTTTAAATTTTTAGGAATGACTTTATACACTACCAGAATATTATCTTGCAGCTTCTTGTTACATTTTACCTTAGCTATCCGTTGGATAGCAATGAAGTATATTGTATGTACAGAAAAATTTACAATTATTAGACACCAGCAGAATGTAATGCATTTTCTGGCCCGCTACGGCCTTCGTCAGCATTCTTTGTGTCACACAGGATAGTTATACTTTATAAATTGAATGGATTTAACTCAACTATTTTAACGAATAGGAATTAGGCATTATTTCTTTTTATAAGCAACTTTATATATTCAACATTTTTTATTTTTCGAATTTATTCTATGAGTTAAATTTCAGTTATGTATTTTATAAAGCTTTTTGTAATAGTTCTATTCCTTAAATTTTTAGGAATGACTTTATACACTACCAGACTATTATCTTGTATTTTATTGTTAAATTTTACCTTAGCTTTCCGTTGGATAGCAATGAATTATATTGTACTAGCTGACCCGGTCCGCGTTGCTGGCCCTAAGCAAACATTAGTGTTGTATTACCAGACGACTTAAATTGATCTTTAAACGAAATTTATGGCCTTTAAATAAAAATCCATGAAATACCTATCATAAAGTTTTTCTTACGAAAAAAGTGGGCGTAAAAGTGGGCGGGGCAAAATTTTCTTTCCGTAAAAACCTAAGTTGGACCATGGCGATCATATTAAAGAAAAAATCGTCCAAATCGGTCAAGCCGTTCTCTAGTTATGCGCTTAATAGAAAAAGTGGGCGTAAATGTAGGCGTGGTAAATTTTTCTTTCGATGAAAACTTAAAGTTGATTAATACGAATTTTGAAAGAAAAATAAGTCAACTCGATGGAGCCGTTTTCTGATTTTAGGTAAATCGAAAAAAGTGGGCGTAAAAGTGAGCGGGGCAAAATTTTCTTTCCGTAAAAACCTAAGTTGGACCATGGCGATAATTTCAAAGAAAAAATCGTTCAAATCGGTCAAGCCGTTCTCAAGTTATGGATTTTGCCACGCCCCTCCGCCCCCAGGCCATTAATTTAAATAATAACTATCCTATCATCTAAGTTGGACCAAATTACATATATATGCCAATTTTCATGAATATCAGTAGACTCGTTTTTGAGTTTATTCGAAACATACACAGTGACACGGATTTTTTATATATTAAGATGTACAGAAAAATTAAGAATTATTAGACACCAGCAGAATGTTAAGCATTTTCTGGCCCGCTACGGCCTTTGTCAGCATTCTTTGTGTCACACTGGATAGTTATACGTTATAAATTGAATGGATTTAACTCAACTATTTTAACAAATAGGAATTGGGCATTATTTCTTTTTATAAGCAACTTTATATATTCAACATTTTTTATTTTTCGAATTTATTCTATGAGTTAAATTTCAGTTATGTATTTTATAAAGCTTTTTGAAATAGTTCTATTCCTTAAATTTTTAGGAATGACTTTATACACTACCAGAATATTATTTTGCATCTTCTTGTTACATTTTACTTTAGCTTTCCGTTGGATAGCAATGAAGTATATTGTATGTACAGAAACATTTACAATTATTAGATACCAGCATTCTTTGTGTCACACTGGATAGTGATACTGTATAAATTGAATGTATTTAACCATCTATTTTAACAAATAGGAATTGGGCATTATTTCTTTTTATAAGCAACTTTATATATTCAACATTTTTTATTTTTCGAATTTATTCTATGAGTTAAATTTCAGTTATGTAGTTTATAAAGCTTTTTGAAATAGTTCTATTCCTTAAATTTTTAGGAATGACTTTATACACTACCAGAATATTATCTTGCATCTTCTTGTTACATTTTACTTTAGCTTTCCGTTGGATAGCAATGAAGTATATTGTATGTACAGAAACATTTACAATTATTAGACACCAGCATAATGTAATGCATTTTCTGGCCCGCTACGGCCTTCGTCAGCATTCTTTGTGTCACACTGGATAGTGATACTGTATAAATTGAATGTATTTAACCATCTATTTTAACAAATAGGAATTGGGCATTATTTCTTTTTATAAGCAACTTTATTATATTCAACATTTTTTATTTTTCGAATTTATTCGAAGAGTTAAATTTCAGTTATGTATTTTATAAAACTTTTTGTAATAGTTCTATTCCTTAAATTTTTAGGAATGACTTTATACACTACCAGACTATTATCTTGTATTTTCTTGTTAAATTTTACCTTAGCTTTCCGTTGGTTAGCAATGAAGTATACTGTATGTACAGAAAAATTTACAATTATTAGACACCAGCAGAATGTAATGCATTTTCTGTCCCGCTACGGCCTTCGTCAGCATTCTTTGTGTCACACTGGATAGTAATACTTTATAAATTGAATATATTTAACTCAACTATTTTAACAAATAGATATTGGGAATTATTTATTTTTATAAGCAACTGTATTGTATTCAACATTTTTTATTTTTCGAATTTGTTCTATGAGTTAAATTTCAGTTATATATTTTATAAAGCTTTTGTAATAGTTCTATTCCTTAAATTTTTAGAAATGACTTTATACACTACCAGACTATTATCTTGTATCTTCTTGTCACATTTTATCTTAGCTTTCCGTTGGATAGCAATTGAAGAATATTGTATGTACAGAAACATTTAAAATTATTAGACACCAGCAGAATGTAATGCATTTTCTGGCCCGCTACGGCCTTCGTCAATATGTATGTACAGAAAAATTTACAATTATTACACACCAGCAGTATGTAATGCACACACCGCTACGGCCTTCGCCAGCATTCTTTTTGTCACACTGGATAGTTATACTTTATAAATTGAATGTTTTTTTTTTTTTTTTTTTTTTATTATTCCTACACTAAATCCCGCGAAGCTTTTTGCTTGTCTGCAGGAGACCAGAGTCTCTGGCGGGAATCGAACCCGCAACCCCGGTACTGATAGACTAGCTCACTACCAGCTAGCCTACCGGGGCACCCTGTATTTAACTCAACTATTTTACTGTATTATATTCAACATTCTTTATTTTTCGAATTTATTCTATGAGTTAAATTTCAGTTATGTATTTTATAAACGTTTTTGTAATAGTTCTATTCCTTAAATTTTTAGGAATGACTTTATACACTACCAGACTATCATCTTGTATTTTCTTGTTAAATTTAACCTTAGCTTTCCGTTGGTTAGCAATGAAGTATACTGTATGTACAGAAAAATTTAGAATTATTACACACCAGCAGCATGTAATGCATTTTCTGGCCCACTACGGCCTTCGTCAGCATTCTATGTGACACACTGGATAGTGATACTTTATAAATTGAATGTATTTAACTCAATTATTTTAAACAATAGATATTGGGAATTATTTCTTTTTATAAGCAACTGTATTATATTCAACATTTTTTATTTTTGGAATTTATTCTATGAGTTAAATTTCAGTTATGTATTTTATAAAGCTTTTTGTAATAGTTCTATTCCTTAAATTTTTAGGAATGAGTTTATACACTACCAGACAATTTTAATATGTATCTTCTTGTTACATTTTACCTTAGCTTTCCGTTGGATGGCAATGAAGTATATTGTATGTACAGAAAAATTTACAATTATTAGACACCAGCAGAATGTAATGCATTTTCTGGCCCGCTACGGCCTTCGTCAGCATTCTTTGTGTCTTACTGGATAGTGATACTATATAAATTTAATTCAACTGTTTTAACAAATAGGAATTGGGAATTATTTCTTTATATAAGCAACTGTATTATATTCAACATTTATTATTTTTCGAATTTATTCTGAGTTAAATTTCAGTTATGTATTTTATAAAGCTTTTTGAAATAGTTCTATTTCTTAAATTTTTAGGAATGACTTTATACACTACCAGAATATTATCTTGCATCTTCTTGTTACATTTTACTTTAGCTTTCCGTTGGATAGCAATGAAGTATATTGTATGTACAAAAAAATTTACAATTATTAGACACCAGCAGAATGTAATTCATTTTCTGGCCCGCTACGGCCTTCGTCAGCATTCTTTGTCACACTGGATAGTGATACTTTATAAATTGAATGTATTTAACTCAACTATTTTCACAAATAGATATTGGGAATTATTTCTTTTTATAAGCAACTGTATTGTATTCAACATTTTTTATTTTTCGAATTTATTCTATGAGTTAAATTTCAGTTATATATTTTATAAAGCTTTTTGTAATAGTTCTATTCCTTAAATTTTTAGAAATGACTTTATACACTACCAGACTATTATCTTGTATCTTCTTGTCACATTTTATCTTAGCTTTCCGTTGGATAGCAATTGAAGAATATTGTATGTACAGAAACATTTACAATTATTAGACACCAGCAGAATGTAATGCATTTTCTGGCCCGCTACGGCCTTCGTCAATATGTATGTACAGAAAAATTTACAATTATTACACACCAGCCTCATGTAATGCACACACCGCTACGGCCTTCGCCAGCATTCTTTTTGTCACACTGGATAGTTATACTTTATAAATTGAATGTATTTAACTCAACTATTTTACTGTATTATATTCAACATTCTTTATTTTTCGAATTTATTCTATGAGTTAAATTTCAGTTATGTATTTTATAAACTTTTTTGTAATAGTTCTATTCCTTAAATTTTTAGGAATGACTATACAATACCAGACTATTATCTTGTATCTTCTTGCTACATTTTACCTTAGCTTTCCGTTGGATAGCAATGAATTATATTGTATGTACAGATAAATTTACAATTATTAGACACCAGCAGAATGTAATGCATTTTCTGGGCCGCTACGGCTTTCGTCAGCATTATTTGTGTCACACTGGAGAGTGATACTATATAAATTTAATATTTTTAATTCAACTATTTTAACAAATAGGAATTGGGAATTATTTCTTTATATAAGCAACTGTATTATATCCGTTGGATAGCAATGAAGTATATTGTATGTACAGAAACATTTACAATTATTAGTCACCAGCATAATGTAATGCATTTTCTGGCCCGCTACGGCCTTCGTCAGCATTCTTTGTGTCTTACTGGATAGTGATACTATATAAATTTAATTCAACTATTTTAACAAATAGGAATTGGGAATTATTTCTTTATATAATCAACTGTATTATATTCAACATTTATTATTTTTCGAATTTATTCTGAGTTAAATTTCAGTTATGTATTTTATAAAGCTTTTTGAAATAGTTCTATTTCTTAAATTTTTAGGAATGACTTTATACACTACCAGAATATTATCTTGCATCTTCTTGTTACATTTTACTTTAGCTTTCCGTTGGATAGCAATGAAGTATATTGTATGTACAAAAAAATTTACAATTATTAGACACCAGCAGAATGTAATTCATTTTCTGGCCCGCTACGGCCTTCGTCAGCATTCTTTGTGTCACACTGGATAGTGATACTTTATAAATTGAATGTATTTAACTCAACTATTTTCACAAATAGATATTGGGAATTATTTCTTTTTATAAGCAACTGTATTGTATTCAACATTTTTTATTTTTCGAATTTATTCTATGAGTTAAATTTCAGTTATATATTTTATAAAGCTTTTTGTAATAGTTCTATTCCTTAAATTTTTAGAAATGACTTTATACACTACCAGACTATTATCTTGTATCTTCTTGTCACATTTTATCTTAGCTTTCCGTTGGATAGCAATTGAAGAATATTGTATGTACAGAAACATTTACAATTATTAGACACCAGCAGAATGTAATGCATTTTCTGGCCCGCTACGGCCTTCGTCAATATGTATGTACAGAAAAATTTACAATTATTACACACCAGCAGCATGTAATGCACACACCGCTACGGCCTTCGCCAGCATTCTTTTTGTCACACTGGATAGTTATACTTTATAAATTGAATGTATTTAACTCAACTATTTTACTGTATTATATTCAACATTCTTTATTTTTCGAATTTATTCTATGAGTTAAATTTCAGTTATGTATTTTATAAACTTTTTTGTAATAGTTCTATTCCTTAAATTTTTAGGAATGACTATACAATACCAGACTATTATCTTGTATCTTCTTGATACATTTTACCTTAGCTTTCCCTTGGATAGCAATGAATTATATTGTATGTACAGATAAATTTACAATTATTAGACACCAGCAGAATGTAATGCATTTTCTGGGCCGCTACGGCTTTCGTCAGCATTATTTGTGTCACACTGGAGAGTGATACTATATAAATTTAATATTTTTAATTCAACTATTTTAACAAATAGGAATTGGGAATTATTTCTTTATATAAGCAACTGTATTATATCCGTTGGATAGCAATGAAGTATATTGTATGTACAGAAACATTTACAATTATTAGTCACCAGCATAATGTAATGAATTTTCTGGCCCTCAACGGCCTTCGTCAGCATTCTTTGTGTCACACTGGATAATGATACTGTATAAATTGAATGTATTTAACTCAACTATTTTAACAAATAGATATTGAGAATTATTTCTTTTTATAAGCAACTTTATTATATTCAACATTTTTTATTTTTCGAATTTATTCTATAAGTTAAATTTCAGTTATGTATTTTAAAAAGCTTTTGTAATAGTTCTATTCCTTAAACTTTTAGGAATGACTTTATACACTACCAGACTATTATCTTGTATCTTCTTGTCACATTTTATCTTAGCTTTCCGTTGGATAGCAATTGAAGAATATTGTATGTACAGAAACATTTACAATTATTAGACACCAGCAGAATGTAATGCATTTTCTGTCCCGCTACGGCCTTCGTCAGCATTCTTTGTGTCACACTGGATAGTGATACTGTATAAATTGAATGTATTTAACCATCTATTTTAACAAATAGGAATTGGGCATTATTTCTTTTTATAAGCAACTTTATATATTCAACATTTTTTATTTTTCGAATTTATTCTATGAGTTAAATTTCAGTTATGTAGTTTATAAAGCTTTTTGAAATAGTTCTATTCCTTAAATTTTTAGGAATGACCTTATACACTACCAGAATATTATCTTGCATCTTCTTGTTACATTTTACTTTAGCTTTCCGTTGGATAGCAATGAAGTATATTGTATGTACAGAAACATTTACAATTATTAGACACCAGCATAATGTAATGCATTTTCTGGCCCGCTACGGCCTTCGTCAGCATTCTTTGTGTCACACTGGATAGTGATACTGTATAAATTGAATGTATTTAACCATCTATTTTAACAAATAGGAATTGGGCATTATTTCTTTTTATAAGCTACTTTATTATATTCAACATTTTTTATTCTTCGAATTTATTCGAAGAGTTAAATTTCAGTTATGTATTTTATAAAACTTTTTGTAATAGTTCTATTCCTTAAATTTTTAGGAATGACTTTATACACTACCAGACTATTATCTTGTATTTTCTTATTAAATTTTACCTTAGCTTTCCGTTGGTTAGCAATGAAGTATACTGTATGTACAGAAAAATTTAGAATTATTACACACCAGCAGCATGTAATGCATTTTCTGGCCCACTACGGCCTTCGTCAGCATTCTATGTGACACACTGGATAGTGATACTTTATAAATTGAATGTATTTAACTCAATTATTTTAAACAATAGATATTGAGAATTATTTCTTTTTATAAGCAACTGTATTATATTCAACATTTTTTATTTTTGGAATTTATTCTATGAGTTAAATTTCAGTTATGTATTTTATAAAGCTTTTTGTAATAGTTCTATTCCTTAAATTTTTAGGAATGAGTTTATACACTACCAGACAATTTTAATATGTATCTTCTTGTTACATTTTACCTTAGCTTTCCGTTGGATGGCAATGAAGTATATTGTATGTACAGAAAAATTTACAATTATTAGACACCAGCAGAATGTAATGCATTTTCTGGCCCGCTACGGCCTTCGTCAGCATTCTTTGTGTCTTACTGGATAGTGATACTATATAAATTTAATTCAACTATTTTAACAAATAGGAATTGGGAATTATTTCTTTATATAAGCAACTGTATTATATTCAACATTTATTATTTTTCGAATTTATTCTGAGTTAAATTTCAGTTATGTATTTTATAAAGCTTTTTGAAATAGTTCTATTTCTTAAATTTTTAGGAATGACTTTATACACTACCAGAATATTATCTTGCATCTTCTTGTTACATTTTACTTTAGCTTTCCGTTGGATAGCAATGAAGTATATTGTATGTACAAAAAAATTTACAATTATTAGACACCAGCAGAATGTAATTCATTTTCTGGCCCGCTACGGCCTTCGTCAGCATTCTTTGTGTCACACTGGATAGTGATACTTTATAAATTCAATGTATTTAACTCAACTATTTTCACAAATAGATATTGGGAATTATTTCTTTTTATAAGCAACTGTATTGTATGCAACATTTTTTATTTTTCGAATTTATTCTATGAGTTAAATTTCAGTTATATATTTTATAAAGCTTTTTGTAATAGTTCTATTCCTTAAATTTTTAGAAATGACTTTATACACTACCAGACTATTATCTTGTATCTTCTTGTCACATTTTATCTTAGCTTTCCGTTGGATAGCAATTGAAGAATATTGTATGTACAGAAACATTTACAATTATTAGACACCAGCAGAATGTAATGCATTTTCTGGCCCGCTACGGCCTTCGTCAATATGTATGTACAGAAAAATTTACAATTATTACACACCAGCAGCATGTAATGCACACACCGCTACGGCCTTCGCCAGCATTCTTTTTGTCACACTGGATAGTTATACTTTATAAATTGAATGTATTTAACTCAACTATTTTCCTGTATTATATTCAACATTCTTTATTTTTCGAATTTATTCTATGAGTTAAATTTCAGTTATGTATTTTATAAACTTTTTTGTAATAGTTCTATTCCTTAAATTTTTAGGAATGACTATACAATACCAGACTATTATCTTGTATCTTCTTGCTACATTTTACCTTAGCTTTCCGTTGGATAGCAATGAATTATATTGTATGTACAGATAAATTTACAATTATTAGACACCAGCAGAATGTAATGCATTTTCTGGGCCGCTACGGCTTTCGTCAGCATTATTTGTGTCACACTGGAGAGTGATACTATATAAATTTAATATTTTTAATTCAACTATTTTAACAAATAGGAATTGGGAATTATTTCTTTATATAAGCAACTGTATTATATCCGTTGGATAGCAATGAAGTATATTGTATGTACAGAAACATTTACAATTATTAGTCACCAGCATAATGTAATGCATTTTCTGGCCCGCAACGGCCTTCGTCAGCATTCTTTGTGTCACACTGGATAATGATACTGTATAAATTGAATGTATTTAACTCAACTATTTAAACAATTAGATATTGAGAATTATTTCTTTTTATAAGCAACTTTATTATATTCAACATTTTTTATTTTTCGAATTTATTCTATAAGTTAAATTTCAGTTATGTATTTTAAAAAGCTTTTGTAATAGTTCTATTCCTTAAACTTTTAAGAATGACTTTATACACTACCAGACTATTATCTTGTATCTTCTTGTCACATTTTATCTTAGCTTTCCGTTGGATAGCAATTGAAGAATATTGTATGTACAGAAACATTTACAATTATTAGACACCAGCAGAATTTTCTGTCCCGCTACGGCCTTCGTCAGCATTCTTTGTGTCACACTGGATAGTGATACTGTATAAATTGAATGTATTTAACCATCTATTTTAACAAATAGGAATTGGGCATTATTTCTTTTTATAAGCAACTTTATATATTCAACATTTTTTATTTTTCGAATTTATTCTATGAGTTAAATTTCAGTTATGTAGTTTATAAAGCTTTTTGAAATAGTTCTATTCCTTAAATTTTTAGGAATGACTTTATACACTACCAGAATATTATCTTGCATCTTCTTGTTACATTTTACTTTAGCTTTCCGTTGGATAGCAATGAAGTATATTGTATGTACAGAAACATTTACAATTATTAGACACCAGCATAATGTAATGCATTTTCTGGCCCGCTACGGCCTTCGTCAGCATTCTTTGTGTCACACTGGATAGTGATACTGTATAAATTGAATGTATTTAACCATCTATTTTAACAAATATGAATTGGGCATTATTTCTTTTTATAAGCAACTTTATTATATTCAACATTTTTTATTTTTCGAATTTATTCGAAGAGTTAAATTTCAGTTATGTATTTTATAAAACTTTTTGTAATAGTTCTATTCCTTAAACTTTTAGGAATGACTTTATACACTACCAGACTATTATCTTGTATTTTCTTGTTAAATTTTACCTTAGCTTTCCGTTGGTTAGCAATGAAGTATACTGTATGTACAGAAAAATTTACAATTATTAGACACCAGCAGAATGTAATGCATTTTCTGTCCCGCTACGGCCTTCGTCAGCATTCTTTGTGTCACACTGGATAGTAATACTTTATAAATTGAATGTATTTAACTCAACTATTTTAACAAATAGATATTGGGAATTATTTATTTTTATAAGCAACTGTATTGTATTCAACATTTTTTATTTTTCGAATTTATTCTATGAGTTAAATTTCAGTTATATATTTTATAAAGCTTTTTGTAATAGTTGTATTCCTTAAATTTTTAGAAATGATTTTATACACTACCAGACTATTATCTTGTATCTTCTTGTCACATTTTATCTTAGCTTTCCGTTGGATAGCAATTGAAGAATATTGTATGTACAGAAACATTTACAATTATTAGACACCAGCAGAATGTAATGCATTTTCTGGCCCGCTACGGCTTTCGTCAATATGTATGTACAGAAAAATTTACAATTATTACACACCAGCAGTATGTAATGCACACACCGCTACGGCCTTCGCCAGCATTCTTTTTGTCACACTGGATAGTTATACTTTATAAATTGAATGTATTTAACTCAACTATTTTACTGTATTATATTCAACATTCTTTATTTTTCGAATTTATTCTATGAGTTAAATTTCATTCTGTCTGTCGCGCTCGTTGAAGATAGACGTGTTTTCTAAGCTCGGCAAACGGTTTATTTTTTTTTTTATAAAAACGTGAACAAATAAAGTATAAAAAAAAAGTAAATAAAAGAAAAGAAAAAAATACATGTATGTACATACATACATAAACATACACATTTTTTATTCTCGGTGTTGATAAACAATAACAAATAAGAAGAGCACAACTGTAAACAGTAAAAAAAAAAAAAAAACTCTTATGAGTGCAAACAGTGCAAAAACAATTAAGCATAATGATAGAAATGCATATATCACAGTGAGTGTTAACGAAACAAATGCAGAAATAAACCTATTACTCGTACGCGATCCCTCTCACCTTCTGTTTTTAATAATACGGGTGATACACTAACAAATATAAAACCTTCAAGCATTGCCTCAACGGCAAAAAAAATTTTAATAAGTGATAAAAATATTAACCCTCAATCAGGCACAATAGAAAACTCTGTATCACCTTCGGTGTCTAATAATACGGTTGATTCGAATACAATAAAAAATATAAAACCTGCAAGCGGTGCCTCAGTGGCAGAAACGGTTTTAACAAGTGATGAAAAGATTACCCCCAAATCAGGCATGATGGAAAACTCAGTATCACAGGTGAAAAGCGGTCAAAAGCCTCAAGTACAAGTTGGAATGGATAGGTACATAACAGTGCTAAAACGGGGTCGCAGCCCAACTTCTTCTGCAGTTGCTTCTGTCCCAAAAGTTTTAAAAGAGGGTACAGCTGATAGAATAAGTTCTCAAAATCGGTTTGCAATTTTGGAAGAGGAATCCTCGGAAGCACAAAACGTTACAAAATCTTCTAAGCCACCCCCGATATATCTTAGAGAGCAAAACTCAAGTGATTTAATAAAGAATTTGATCTCGGTAATAGGTGAAAATTCTTTTTATGTAGCTGCAATAAAACGTGGTAGTATAAATGAAACTAAAATACAAGTTAATCGTGAAGATGATTTTCGTAAAGTAATAACTAAATTAGAAGCACTAAAAAAAAACTTTTATACATACCAACTGAAGAGCAGTAAAGGTCTTCAGGTAGTGATAAAGGGCATTGATTCATGCGTAGACCCAGGTGAAATAAAAACGTTTTTAGAAGAGAAGGGCTTTAAAATTAAAAATGTAGTTAATATTAAAAATAGAGAAAAAAATCCCCAGCCACTATTTCGAGTGGAGTTAGAACCCGGCGACGTTAAGCTTAAAAAAAACGAAACTCATCCCATTTACAGTCTGAGATATATCCTGTATAGGAAAATAACTATAGAGGAGCCGCATAAAAGGAACGGTCCCGTGCAATGTTTAAACTGCCAAGAATTTGGTCACACTAAGGCATACTGCCATTTAACACCTGTTTGCGTTGTATGTGGAGAATTGCATGGTACAGCTCTCTGCGATAAATCTAAAAACGACCCCAATGTAAAAAATGCAGCAACTGTGGTGGTAATCACACTGCCAACTATAGAGGATGCCCTGTATACTCTATCGTCAAGCGCTCGGTTGGACCGAAACCTAATCCACCTCAAATTCAGGAAACACATCAAAATAATACTAATGACATTCAGGTACCGCAGCCTAGTAATAACAGAACATCCTACGCTAACGTCCTAAAATCAAACCATATGCCAATGCAAGGTGATTTGCCAAATAATGATGAGACCCCAGTTTCTAATTTAAGTCGTCTAGAAAAAACCATGGAAACACTAGTACAAACAGTAACAAACTTTACGAATACAATGGGTAATATGATGCAGGAAATGTTAAGAATGCAATCGATGTTATTGCAAGCTGTACTTAACAAGCCATGAATTGCTTAAAAATTTGTTTTTGGAACGCAAACGGCATTCGCTAACATAAAAATGAACTAGAATATTTTCTTAAAAGTAAACAAATTGATGTAATGATGGTTTCTGAAACTCATTTGACCTCAAGAAATACGTTTAAAATTAATGGTTATATATTATATGATACCAAGGACCCTCGAGATAGAGCTTGTGGAGGTTCTGCTATTTTGATAAAAACCCGAATCAAACACTACTTAATGTGTGATCATCGTGAAGATTATCTGCAAGCAACGAACATTTGTGTTGAAGAGCTAAATCGAAACTTTGTACTTTCATCTTTATACTCTCCACCTAGATTTTCAATATCAGAAAGCCAATATTATAAATATTTTAAATCATTAGGACCCTGTTTCCTAGCAGCTGGCGATTACAACGCTAAACATACCTTCTGGGGTTCACGGCTCATTACACCAAAGGGTCGTGTTTTGTATAATACAATGTCTAAAATGGATTTAAATGTGGTCGCGAGTGGACAACCAACTTATTGGCCTACTGATCAGCAAAAAATTCCAGATGTCATCGATTTTGGCGTGGTTAAAAACATCCCCGCAGAAACGATTCACGTTGAAGCTTCTTTAGAATTATCTTCTGATCACACACCTACAATTCTTACCATATCAAACCCTTATAGAATTGTATCACCGTCTGGTTACTTAGTGACGTCAGCCACACAAATAAATTGGTTAAAATATAAAAAATATCTCAGTACCCACTGCACTGAAAATATTCCGCTTAGAACACCGGAGAATGTGAATCTTTCTATTGTAAATTTTGACAATTATCTCAAACTAGCTGTTCAACATTCTAGCATAGCCCGCAAAAATATCAAAAATAGTAAAATATATTCTACTGATGTCGAGCGTCTCTTGACTGAAAAAAGGAGAGTTCGAAGAGAGTGGCAATTGCACAGATCCCCTAAACTTAAAAATTTACTAAAAGAGTGCACAAAAAGGCTAAGAAACTTACTGCAGTCTCAAAAAACGGCTTCTCTGGAAAAATATCTTAAGGAACTTGATGCAACTCCTCAATCTGATTACTCATTATGGCGTGCAGCTAGAAATCTTAAAAGACCAGTTATCACTAAACCACCATTAAGAAACTTAAATGGACGTTGGGCACGAAATGACATAGAAATAGGAAATATTTTCGTTCATCACTTGAAAACCGTATTTACCCCTCATACATCTTTCGATACTGCGGTCGAGTTACCACCTGTTGCTGTTAGATCAGCTGTTCCACTAAGGTTTGAAGTAAGAGAAATCGAGAAGGCTATTCATGATTTAAACCCCAAGAAAGCCCCTGGTTTTGATAAGATCAGTAACAAAATGCTTTTGGAGCTACCCAGCATAGCAAAGAAAATTATTCTACTAATTTTTAATGCTATTTTACGCCTTGAATACTACCCACAAGAGTGGAAAGTATCCTTAGTTACCATGATACCTAAACCAGGAAAGGATCCCACAAAAGTTGAGTCATATAGACCTATAAGCTTATTGTCTAATATATCAAAGCTTTTTGAGAAACTTCTAGTGTCTAAATTAACGCCGATTTTAAATGGTAACAGATGTACTCCCAATCATCAATTCGGTTTTAGAAGAAAACACAGCACAATTGAACAAACTCATCGAATAGTAAATGTCATAAGAAAAGCCTTTGAAGAAAAAAAATATTGCTCAGCACTCTTCATCGATGTGTCTCAAGCTTTTGATAAAGTCTGGCATGAAGGTTTACTACTGAAATTGCAGCAAAACTTACCAGCAAATATACACAAGCTGTTACAAAGCTACTTAGTCGGTCGTCAATTTATTATAAAAGAAGGCGAATTTTGAAGTTCTCCACAGCCAATTAGCGCTGGAGTCCCACAAGGCAGCATCCTGGGCCCTCTATTATACTTAATTTATACTTCGGACTTGCCAACAAACAGCTACACCCATACCTCAACATTTGCGGACGACACAGCTTTTCTAAGCGTACACGCAAACTGTCAAGAAGCATCTCGTTATCTACAGGATCATATATTTGAACTAGAAAGGTGGTTAAAAAAATGGAGGATAAAGATCAATGAGCAAAAATGCGCACATATAACATTCACATTGCGTCGGGAAACATGCCCCCCTATTAAAATAAATAATCAAATAATACCCCAACACTCGCATGTAAAATACCTCGGTATACATCTAGATCGGCGTTTAACGTGGAAATGGCATATAGAAGCGAAATTAACTCAAATGAAACTAAAAGCAATCCAAATTAATTGGCTTATTGGAAGAAATTCTGTTCTTAGTCTCGATTGCAAACTTCTACTCTACAACTCTATCTTAAAGCCAATTTGGTGCTACGGTATTCAGTTATGGGGCAATGCCTCGGCTTCTAACATCGAAAAAATTCAAAGGCGCCAAAATAAACTTCTTCGAATAATCACAGCCGCCCCCTGGTACGTCAAAAACTCAAATATCCACAAGGATCTCAATGTGCCATTAGTAAAAACTATGATAACGAAATATGCAGTAAAATATTTAAAAAGGCTGGAACTGCACCCAAATCCATTAGCTAGAAATATTTTAAATTATGGCGGCCACACTCGCTTAAGAAGAAGAGACACTGCAGCACTCACCCAATCAGATGAGCGATAAACACCTATATATGTAAACAGAAACCGTGATGACTAAATCTTTTGTGTTTGGCACTGGCAGGACATAAAGCAAATATTAGGATAAGATTTGATTAATTATTGTTAGTTCATATTTAATATATGAAGATTCAATAAATAAATAATGAAAAAAAAAAAAAAAAAAAGTTAAATTTCAGTTATGTATTTTATAAACGTTTTTGTAATAGTTCTATTCCTTAAATTTTTAGGAATGACTTTATACACTACCAGACTATCATCTTGTATTTTCTTGTTAAATTTTACCTTAGCTTTCCGTTGGTTAGCAATGAAGTATACTGTATGTACAGAAAAATTTACAATTATTACACACCAGCAGCATGTAATGCATTTTCTGGCCCACTACGGCCTTCGTCAGCATTCTATGTGACACACTGGATAGTGATACTTTATAAATTGAATGTATTTAACTCAATTATTTTAAACAATAGATATTGGGAATTATTTCTTTTTATAAGCAACTGTATTATATTCAACATTTTTTATTTTTGGAATTTATTCTATGAGTTAAATTTCAGTTATGTATTTTATAAAGCTTTTTGTAATAGTTCTATTCCTTAAATTTTTAGGAATGAGTTTATACACTACCAGACAATTTTAATATGTAGTATCTTCTTGTTACATTTTACCTTAGCTTTCCGTTGGATGGCAATGAAGTATATTGTATGTACAGAAAAATTTACAATTATTAGACACCAGCAGAATGTAATGCATTTTCTGGCCCGCTACGGCCTTCGTCAGCATTCTTTGTGTCTTACTGGATAGTGATACTATATAAATTTAATTCAACTATTTTAACAAATAGGAATTGGGAATTATTTCTTTATATAAGCAACTGTATTATATTCAACATTTATTATTTTTCGAATTTATTCTGAGTTAAATTTCAGTTATGTATTTTATAAAGCTTTTTGAAATAGTTATATTTCTTAAATTTTTAGGAATGACTTTATACACTACCAGAATATTATCTTGCATCTTCTTGTTACATTTTACTTTAGCTTTCCGTTGGATAGCAATGAAGTATATTGTATGTACAAAAAAATTTACAATTATTAGACCCCAGCAGAATGTAATTCATTTTCTGGCCCGCTACGGCCTTCGTCAGCATTCTTTGTGTCACACTGGATAGTGATACTTTATAAATTGAATGTATTTAACTCAACTATTTTCACAAATAGATATTGGGAATTATTTCTTTTTATAAGCAACTTTACATTTTGTATTTTTCGAATTTATTCTAAGAGTTAAATTTCAGTTATGTATTTTGTAATAGTTCTATTCCTTAAATTTTAAGGACTGACATTAACACTACCAGACTATTATCTTGTTACATTTTACTTTAGCTCTCCGTTGGATAGCAATGAAGTATATTGTGTGTACAGAAAAATTTACAATTATTAGATTACCAGCAGAATGTAATGCATGTTCTGGCCACACTGGATAGTGATACTTTATAAATTAAATGTATTTAACTCAACTATTTTAACAAATAGATATTGGGAATTATTTCGTTTTATAAGCAACTTTATTATATTCAAAATTTTTTATTTTTTGAATTTATTCTATGAGTTAAATTTCAGTTATGTATTTTATAAAGCTTTTTGTAAAAGTTCTATTCCTTCAATTTTTAGGAATGACTTTATACACTACCAGATACTTTATAAATTAAATGTATTTAACTCAACTTTTTTAACAAATAGATATTGGGAATTATTTCGTTTTATAAGCCACTTTATTATATTCAAAATTTCTTATTTTTTGAATTTATTCTATGAGTTAAATTTCAGTTATGTATTTTATAAAGCTTTTTGTAATAGTTCTATTCCTTAAATTTTTAGGAATGACTTTATACACTACATTTTACTTGTTACATTTTACCTTACCCTTCCGTTCGATAGCAATGAAATATTTGCAATTATTAGACACCAGCAGAATGTAATGCATTTTCTGGCCCGCTACGGCCTTCGTCAGCATTCTTTGTGTCACACTCAACTATTTTAACGAATAGGAATTGGGCATTATTTCTTTTTATAAGCAACTTTATATATTCAACAATTTTTAAATTTCAGTTATGTATTTTATAAAGCTTTTTGTAATAGTTCTCTTTAAATTTTTAGGAATGACTTTATACACTACCAGAATATTATCTTGCAGCTTCTTGTTACATTTTACCTTAGCTAACCGTTGGATAGCAATGAAGTATATTGTATGTACAGAAAAATTTACAATTATTAGACACCAGCAGAATGTAATGCATTTTCTGGCCCGCTACGGCCTTCGTCAGCATTCTTTGTGTCACACAGGATAGTTATACTTTATAAATTGAATGGATTTAACTCAACTATTTTAACGAATAGGAATTGGGCATTTTTTCTTTTTATAAGCAACTTTATATATTCAACATTTTTTATTTTTCGAATTTATTCTATGAGTTAAATTTCAGTTATGTATTTTATAAAGCTTTTTGTTATAGTTCTATTCCTTAAATTTTTAGGAATGACTTTATACACTACCAGACTATTATCCTGCATTTTATTGTTAAATTTTACCTTAGCTTTCCGTTGGATAGCAATGAATTATATTGTACTAGCTGACCCGGTCCGCGTTGCTGGCCCTAAGCAAACATTAGTGTTGTATTACCAGACGACTTAAATTGATCTTTAAACGAAATTTATGGCCTTTAAATAAAAATCCATGAAATACCTATCATAAAGTTTTTCTTACGAAAAAAGTGGGCGTAAAAGTGGGCGGGGCAAAATTTTCTTTCCGCAAAAACCTAAGTTGGACCATGGCGATAATTTCAAAGAAAAAATCGTTCAAATCGGTCAAGCCGTTCTCAAGTTATGGATTTTGCCACGCCTCTCCGCCCCCAGTCCATTAATTTAAATAATAACTACCCTATCATCTAAGTTGGACCAAATTACATATATATGCCAATTTTCATGAATATCAGTTGACTCGTTTTTGAGTTTATTCGAAACATACACAGTGACACGGATTTTTTATATATTAAGATGTACAGAAAAATTAAGAATTATTAGACACCAGCAGAATGTAATGCATTTTCTGGCCCGCTACGGCCTTAGTCAGCATTCTTTGTGTCACACTGGATAGTTATACTTTATAAATTGAATGGATTTAACTCAACTATTTTAACAAATAGGAATTGGGCATTATTTCTTTTTATAAGCAACTTTATATATTCAACATTTTTTATTTTTCGAATTTATTCTATGAGCTAAATTTCAGTTATGTATTTTATAAAGCTTTTTGAAATAGTTCTATTCCTTAAATTTTTAGGAATGACTTTATACACTACCAGAATATTATCTTGCATCTTCTTGTTACATTTTACTTTAGCTTTCCGTTGGAGAGCAATGAAGTATATTGTATGTACAGAAACATTTACAATTATTAGACACCAGCTTTCTTTGTGTCACACTGGATAGTGATACTGTATAAATTGAGTGTATTTAACCATCTATTTGAACAAATAGGAATTGGGCATTATTTCATTTTATAAGCAACTTTATTATATTCAACATTTTTTATTTTTCGAATTTATTCGAAGAGTTAAATTTCAGTTATGTATTTTATAATACTTTTTGTAATAGTTCTATTCCTTAAACTTTTATGAATGACTTTATACACTACCAGACTATTATCTTGTATCTTCTTGCTACATTTTACCTTAGCTTTCCGTTGGATAGCAATGAAGTATATTGTATGTACAGATAAATTTACAATTATTAGACACCAGCAGAATGTAATGCATTTTCTGGCCCGCTACGGCTTTCGTCAGCATTCTTTGTGTCACACTGGATAGTGATGCTATATAAATTTAATATATTTAATTCAACTATTTTAACAAATAGGAATTGGGAATTATTTCTTTTTATAAGCAACTTTATTATATTCAACATTTTTTATTTTTCGAATTTTTTCTATAAGTTAAATTTCATATGTATTTTATAAAGCTTTTGTAATAGTTCTATTCCTTAAACTTTTAGGAATGACTTTATACACTACCAGACTATTATCTTGTATCTTCTTGTCACATTTTATCTTAGCTTTCCGTTGGATAGCAATTGAAGAATATTGTATATACAGAAACATTTACAATTATTAGACACCAGCAGAATGTAATGCATTTTCTGGCCCGCTACGGCCTTCGTCAATATGTATGTACAGAAAAATTTACAATTATTACACACCAGCAGCATGTAATGCACACACCGCTACGGCGTTCGCCAGCATTCTTTTTTTCACACTGGATAGTTATACTTTATAAATTGAATGTATTTAACTCAACTATTTTACTGTATTATATTCAACATTCTTTATTTTTCGAATTTATTCTATGAGTTAAATTTCAGTTATGTATTTTATAAACTTTTTTGTAATAGTTCTATTCCTTAAATTTTTGGGAATGACTTTATACACTACCAGACTATCATCTTGTATTTTCTTGTTAAATTTTACCTTAGCTTTCCGTTGGTTAGCAATGAAGTATACTGTATGTACAGAAAAATTTACAATTATTACACACCAGCAGCATGTAATGCATTTTCTGGCCCACTACGGCCTTCGTCAGCATTCTATGTGACAAACTGGATAGTGATACTTTATAAATTGAATGTATTTAACTCAATTATTTTAACACATAGATGTTGGGAATTATTTCTTTTTATAAGCAACTGTATTATATTCAACATTTTTTATTTTTCGAATTTATTCTATGAGTTAAATTTCAGTTATGTATTTTATAAAGCTTTTTGTAATAGTTCTATTCCTTAAATTTTTAGGAATGACTTTATACAATACCAGACTATTATCTTGTATCTTCTTGTCACATTTTATCTTAGCTTTCCGTTGGATAGCAATGAAGTATATTGTATGTACAGAAAAATTTACAATTATTAGACACCAGCAGAATGTAATGCATTTTCTGGCCCGCTACGGCCTTCGTCAGCATTCTTTGTGTCACACTGGATAGTGATACTATATAAATTGAATGTATTTAACTCAACTATTTTAACAAATAGGAATTGGGCATTATTTCTTTTTATAAGCAACTTTATTATATTCAACATTTTTTATATTTCGAATTTATTCGAAGAGTTAAATTTCAGTTATGTATTTTATAAAACTTTTTGTAATAGTTCTATTCCTTAAACTTTTATGAATGACGTTATACACTACCAGACTATTATCTTGTTTCTTCTTGCTACATTTTACCTTAGCTTTCCGTTGGATAGCAATGAATTATATTGTATGTACAGATAAATTTACAATTATTAGACACCAGCAGAATGTAATGCATTTTCTGGGCCGCTACGGCTTTCGTCAGCATTATTTGTGTCACACTGGAGAGTGATACTATATAAATTTAATATTTTTAATTCAACTATTTTAACAAATAGGAATTGGGAATTATTTCTTTATATAAGCAACTGTATTATATCCGTTGGATAGCAATGAAGTATATTGTATGTACAGAAACATTTATAATTATTAGTCACCAGCATAATGTAATGCATTTTCTGGCCCGCTACGGCCTTCGTCAGCATTCTTTGTGTCACACTGGATAATTATACTGTATAAATTGAATGTATTTAACTCAACTATTTTAACAAATAGATATTGAGAATTATTTCTTTTTATAAGCAACTTTATTATATTCAACATTTTTTATTTTTCGAATTTATTCTATAAGTTAAATTTCAGTTATGTGTTTTAAAAAGCTTTTGTAATAGTTCTATTCCTTAAACTTTTAGGAATGACTTTATACACTACCAGACTATTATCTTGTATCTTCTTGTCACATTTTATCTTAGCTTTCCGTTGGATAGCAATTGAAGAATATTGTATGTACAGAAACATTTACAATTATTAGACACCAGCAGAATGTAATGCATTTTCTGTCCCGCTACGGCCTTCGTCAGCATTCTTTGTGTCACACTGGATAGTTATACTTTATAAATTGAATGTATTTAATTCAACTATTTTAACAAGTAGATATTGCGAATTATTTCTTTTTATAAGCAACTGTATTATATTCAACATTTTTTATTTTTCGAATTTATTCTATGAGTTAAATTTCAGTTATGTATTTTATAAAGCTTTTTGTAATAGTTATATTCCTTAAATTTTTAGGAATGACTTTATACACTACCAGACTATTATCTTGTATCTTCTTGTCACATTTTATCTTAGCTCTCCGTTGGATAGCAATTGAAGAATATTGTATGTACAGAAACATTTACAATTATTAGACACCAGCAGAATGTAATGCATTTTCTGGCCCGCTACGGCCTTCGTCAGCATTATTTGTGTCACACTGGATAGTTATACTTTATAAATTGAATGTATTTAACTCAACTATTTTAACAAATAGATATTGGGAATTATTTATTTTTATAAGTGTTTGATAATTAATTAATAAGTTGCCAATTCAAACACATAAATTTGAACTGTTTTATTAATTTGTTGTTTTTTATCCCTCACTTGTTTTTTATCCAGCACTTGTAACTTGAAGGTAAAGTCGCACTATAATAAAAGACAATATTTTTATTACTGAACACATTTTTAATTTTTTATTGAACTATTTATACTACTTAATAATTAAAATAATGCTAAATCAACAAAATAATTTAAGGTAACATAATATTCTTATTGCTAAAAAATTCATTAAATTAACCAATCAAAACGTTTAAACAAAAAAAATAGTTTTATTGTAATTTGATATATAAACTTATACTAATAATAATATGGGTATTCACTACGTGTAATTATTATACTACTAATAATAATAGTGGTATTCACTTTAAGTACAAACATTCTCCCCCACGTTGAACGGATGTTCAACCAAATAAGCGTGTGTGGTTAAGCTGAATAAGCCGTTGACTGGACTAAATATCCAGCTTGAATTTATGTACCTGTTGACGTGGCATGGGTGTAGGAGTACTGTTGTTGGTTTCTGGTCTAACTGGTTGAAGTTCGATAGTTTCTTCAGCATTTTCAATAGCTACTATTGGTCTGTGTTGTCTACTTTTACTTCTGCGTGTTTTAGCAATTATGATGAGTGTCACCAGACTTAAGAAAAGTGCAAGGTACCCAATCGCATGGTTGTGTAGTTGGTGGGACTTAAATTTGTTGGGTAGTTCTATGATGTTTCGTTCCTTCAAAGTTTTTTGCAAATTTGAGAGCTCGTTCATATTCTTGGCATGTATTTTTTCCAGATTTATTGAGTAATTGTTGTGGATGGAGACCGTAATATTCTTAGGCAACGATAACTCTGAGATTTTTCCAAGACTTGTGTATTAGGATCTTATTGTGCTTGATATAGCTTGCCGTCCCTTCATAGTAATAGAGTCGTGCTTGAGGGTGCATTCAGGATCTAGCGTGAGCAGATCGGAGCCCTTCAATGATATGGGAATGATTTCCCTATTGCAAACAGCGGTGGCTTTTGAGGATTGTGGACTGGCATATATCCATTGATTTTCTTTGTTGAGTAATATCCATTTTGCATCAGTTTTTTCCAGAATACAAGTTGGTGTTGTTTTGTTGCTGTATAAATTAATTTCACACATAAAGATATTCGAACCATAATTGTAACGAATTTGAATATTGGAGCAAATAAAGACACCTTGTTCTACTGTGTCACAGGAGCTGAACTTGGAACTGGTAAATGGAATGTATTGTTTGCGAGATGTGTTTATGCCCAGAAAAGTAGTACATGGTTTAATGGCTGCCATTGTATTGTTCATTATGTTAGGCACCGGAATCAAGTGAAATACACTGAATTTTTCATGTTCAACCAATGGTAGGGTTATTTTAAAGATGGCGTGTTGCTGCGTTAGTGTTCCCTTTACTCTCATAAATTTGAATAGTTGAAGCAAATTCGATTTTTCTGATACTGGAAGAATCAGCGATTGCTGCGAATGGAGTATGATCTGGTTAACTTCAATTTGTAATTGTTCTGGGGTGAGTAACCATGGACTGATTTTTCCATGACGCGTGTCCATAAGTGTGCTAAGGATTGATGACTGTATTTTTCTAATGTTATTTGCAATTAGAGTTAATTCAAGAACCGCTGAATTAAACAATTGGTTGAGTTGCAATTGTAATAATACGTTGTTAATGTCATGTATTTGCTCGGAATACATTTTGATTTCCTGCTCCAGTCGTTCAATTCTTGCTTTAGATGTTACTTGATTCTGACGTATGATATTTAGAGTTGAATCAACAATTTATGTTTGATTTTTTAACAATTTAAGCAAATACGCTTCATTTTCATTGACCTTTTTTATTGTATCAGACATCTGTTCAGCGTATTCTGAATCCAGGATGCCAAATAATGAATGAGCAACATTACCAACTATAATTGGTTATCTAGTTGTAACTCATTTTCCATTTGTTCAAAGTGATCAATCGTACTAAGGCATGATGTATTGTGTTGTAGCATCTTACAGATGATTTGTATTGATCTTGTCCCATTGACAAGGATTGATGTTTCGGACCAATGAGCAGCTAGATCGTAGTATACAAACAGATTCTATTCGGTAGTTGAAATAGCGGCTGTTCCAATTTGTTCGAAATGGATTCCGAACTTTGATCCGAATTTTTTATTTTCGACTGGAGATCCACATGCTAGTGGTAACAGTAATAGTATAGAAAGTAACGCAAGTGTTAGATGGTTTGCTGGTATTTTAATTCTCTTGGCCTTAGGTTCATCATTTGAACCATTGTTATTCTCAGTAGGAATAGTAACTTCAGGATCTTGTTCTATGGGTAGTAAAGCGAGTCGATGAATTGGACGTTTAAATGTTCCTGATGCGGTTTTTACTTCTGCGACTCTTGCTGCACCGTCATCACCAGTATTAACTTGAGTAATTCTTCCCAATGGCCATTTCATAATAGGTATGTTATCTTCTTTTATAATAACCATGTCTCCAACCTTAATATTAGCAAGTTGTCTCTGCCATTTGCTACGTTGTTGTAGTTCATTTAAGTACTCTGTAGACCATCTGTCCCAAAATTCCTTTTTGAGATGGGATACCAATTTCCAATGAGATAAGACTGAGGCTTTTGGTAGTTGTGCCCTGCTATCGACTTGCGAGGTAAGTGGTTCGCCAATAAGGAAATGGCCAGGAGTTAATGCTTCAAGGTTATTTGGATCATTTGTTATTGGTGTTAGGGGACGAGAGTTAAGTATCGCTTCAATTTCTACTATGATCGTTTCCAATTCTTCTTGGGTTAGGGATGCATTTGCGACATTCCGAAGTAAAAGATGCTTCGCTGACTTTACTGCTGCCTAGAAGAGTAAATGCTATCATCTAGTTCTGTTAACTGATTTTTTGCCCCAATAAAATTCGTAGCGTTGTCAGAATAGATGTTTTTCATCGGCCTCGGCGGCCAATAAATCGTTTCAAAGCGCCAATAAAAGCGTCTGTTGACAAGTCTGATACCAATTCAAGATGAACTGCCTTTGTAGAAAAGCAGCAGAATACTGCTATATATGCCTTTGTTGGTCGTTTGTGGACCGTTCTGGATTCACTATAAGATTGTGAATCCAGAACGGTCCACAATAATCTACACCAGCGTTGATAAAAGGTCGTGCTGGTGTAACCCGAGTCTGTGGAAGATTTCCCATAATTTGCTGACATAATTGTGGTCGAGCCTTGGTACATCTTACGCATTTCTGTACTGTTGCTCGCGCCATTATTTTACCTTTTATTGGCCAAAATCGTTGTCTGACTGTGTTCAAAAGTGCTTGTGGTCCACAATGACTATTTTCTTCGTGAATCATGATGAATAAAAGTTTTATGATGGGATCATTATATGGAATCAGCATTGGATGCTTAGCATCGTACGATAGCAATGACGCTTCCAATCGTCCTCCCACCCGTAGTATGTCTGACCCATCTATAAATGGACAAAGACTTATGATAGAGCTTTTTTTATCGACTTCTTTGTTTTTTCGAAGTTGATTTATTTCTGGAGATTTATTTCTGATTTATTTCGGACCTTTGAACGGTTTTTATGATTAAGAATAGTGCATCGTCCAGCTCAGTCGGAATTAATGCCTTACATGTTGGACGTTCTTCCCTTTTCATTCTAGAGTTTCTGATGAATCTAAGCATGTATCTAAGTATCCTTTGAAGAGTTCTGAATGAGTTTTTATGCGGAATTTTGTAAATAAAATCATCATTGGAGCAACTAGCTGGTGTAATAACGGTTGTCTTCTTTTTCTCTTTGGCATTTGGAATAAGTCGATGCGAGAATTCAGGTGGCCAAATTTGTTCTTTTCCGTGCAGAAACAACGGCCCATGAAACCATAAACTGCATTCGGCGAGTTTTGTTGCCGGTAGTCCTCTGGAGAGTATATCAGCTGGATTGTCCTTGGAACCGACATGGCGCCATTGTTTGGACAATGTCAATGATTGTATTTTGGAAACCCGATTAGCTACAAATGTATGGTACAATGAGGATTGAGCGTTTATCCAAGATAGCACTATTTCGGAATCTGTACATAAAAACATAGGTAGATTTCTAATCTGGAGGTCAGTTTCAATTCTGTGTCCAAGTTGAGCAGCCATGACTGCAGCACATAACTCTAGACGTGGTAAAGTCTGTTGTTTTAATGGAGCGACCCGTGTCTTGGCACAGAGTAATCGTACAACAATTCTTCTATCTTTAAGAGTTGCTCGTATATAGGCAACTGCACCGTAAGCCTTTTCAGAAGCATCTGAGAATATATGTAGTTGTGTATTTGCTGGAAGATTCCCATTAAATATGTGTCGAGGAGTTTTGAAATTGTTTAAGCTGTTTAAGTCATTTCTGAATTTAGTCCAATTTTCATGAAGATCTTCAGGTAAAGGTTCATCCCAGTTTAGCTTTAGCTGCCATAATTTTTGAATGAACATCTTTGTCTTGACAACGACGGGTGCTAGTAGCCCGAGAGGATCAAATAATTTTGCCAAATCTGAGGTTGCTGTACGTTTTGAAACCGTATGTAGATTATTAACCTTGACCTTAATTCAAAATTGTCTGTTGTAGGTAACCACAGTAATCCTAATGTTTTTACTGTGTTGGTGTTGGTACTGCTGAAATCTAAATCCACTTCCTGATCACTGACTGGAATATCTTTCAGTAACAGAGGATGATTTGCACACCATTTTTTCAAATTGAAGTCATGACCTTTTAAGATTGAAATTAGTTCTTGCTGTATCGCAAGTGCAATATTGAGACTGTCTGATCCACCAAGGCCATCATCTACGTGAAAATTGTGTTTGAGCATTTGTGCGCCATATGGATGGTTTATAAAATTTTCATCTGCCATTTTTTGTAAACATCTTGTGGCAAGATACGGCGCTGCGCGTGTCCCATATGTAACCGTGTTGAGTTTGTAGTAACTAATGGGAAGCGATGGATCTTCTCTCCAAATAATTAACAGATATTTTTGACCATTGGGATGCAGTTCAATTTGCCTGTACATTTTTTCAATGTCAGTGGTAAAGACAAATTTTGGTAGTCGAAAACGCAGCAAAATCGAAAATAATTCACTTTGCACAGTTGGCCCTGTATACATCAAACCATTTAACGAATGGCCTGATGATGTTTTTGCTGATGCGTCAAAGACGACCCTCAGTTTTGTTGTGGTACTATCTGGTTTGAAAACGCAGTGGTGAGGAATAAAATATTTGGGGTCCAATACGGCATCAATATTAACCTTCTCCATATGTCCTAATTGTTCATATTCTTGCATAAATTTTATGTATTGAGCTCGTATGTCTTCCTTTTGCAGAAGTCGGCGTTCTAGGCTCATAAATCTGTTGTACGCCATTGTCTTGGATTCCCCCAATGCTGTTGGGTTTTCTCGAAAAGGGAGACTGACTACAAAGCGGCCATCTGCATTGGTGCGTACATGTCGGATAAAGTGTGATTCACAATATTTTTCTGACGGTGACAAACTTTTTTCGTTGTCTTCAATCTCGTCCAATTTCCAAAGATGTTCAATGGCTTCTTCCAGTGAAGTGTCTTCCAAAATTGCACATGTTAGTGCACATTTTTTCTAATTGCCCCTCCTACAATCCAGCCCAATTCTATATTTTGGAGTGTTGGGAGATTGTCACCAAGATGTATTGTTCCTTTTAGAGTCAATCTATAATAGAATTCTGCTTCAAGGAGCAAATCTATTTTTTCCTGTTGATGAAAATAAGGATCCGCTAACTGAATATTGTCAGGAATATTCCAATTTGAAGTGTCAATGTGCTGATTTGGTTGCGGTGGAATTATACTTGGTAGTACATAAGCTTCCACGTTTGTTGAAAACTTGAGATTCCTGGATTTCATCTCAATATTTACGCGATACTTTGATTTTCGTTGTATTTCACCAATACCGTCAAGACAAAGTGATGCTCCTGATGGTAAAAGAATCTAATACTGCCCTAAACTCCTCGGATATGCCATTTGATGCTGTTATGATGACCTTGGCTGTCGCTAATAAAACATAGCCCTGGTGTCCTGCAACAACGTCGCTTGTTGCTGAAGTAACTGCTACGACGTTTGAAGTAGTCATCCTTCCACTTGATATGCCCTGGCGGCCCGCAGATACGTTGGATGATGACGCTGTTTCTGAAGTGGGCTGATGACCTACATTTTTATTTTGTTATGGAGTGCTTTCTCCTAATGGCCTTTTAGATTTTTGAATATTGTCCTTCTTTTCTAGATGAAGCAGCGTATTATGTTTTTTTGTACATTTTCTGCAGTTACCTGAATTGCAGGTTTTTGCGTAATGATCGCTACCGAAGCAGTTGACACATAAACGTTGGCGTTGTACCCAGCGTAATCGTTCATCTTCGGATAATTGCAGAAATTTGCTGCAATTGTATAGTTTATGATTATTGCTACTGCACAATCTGCATGCGTTATTGTGATTGGAATCTATTACTGTTGAAACTGTTTTATGTAAAGTTTTTTCTTTTGGAGAAATTGCCTCCATTGATTGAAAATGAAGTTCCAGAAAAGTTAGAAATTCAGTTAATGATGGTAGGTCTTTCGGTTTTGTTAATGATTGCATGTACCTGATGAGCGTGTTCCTATCAAGTTTTTTGATCAGAATTTGTATGAGGATTGCATCCCATGACGATGTATCAATCTCCAAATTATTTAGTGCCAATAAACACTCCTTGGTGGTATCATGTAGGTCTTTGATTGACTGGGCTGATGACGTCACGGACTGTTGATTGAGTATTTTGTCCACCAAGTTGGCCACAAGAATCCTTTTATTGTTGTAACGTTCCTGTAACGTTTTCCAAGCAGCCGTATAATTTGATTCGGAAAGAGAAAATTGACTGACTAGATGTTCCGCTTCCCCTGACAAGTTGCTCTTTAGGTACCACATTTTTTGAATTGATGGTATCGGTTGTTTATCTACCATTTCAGAAAATAAATCGTGAAATTGGCGCCATTTTAGATAATTGCCATCAAATTTTGGAATCGTGAGTTTTGGCAGCTGTATTGAACTACCAATGTTTGAAACAGGTGCTACTCCATTTTGTGTAGGGGCAACACACCTCATTTGGTCAGCCTTAACAGAAAGATTGACCAACACTTGATGCATTTGATCGAATGTTTTGTCATATAGATCCTGATCTAGCCCGTTGGCTACTGGATCTATTAGTGTTTCATGAGCTTCACCATGAAGCGTCTCGATTTGCTCCCATGACCTCTTTATTGTTTCTATTTTTAATTCAAAATGTTGTAGAGGTTGGTCTTCTGTAATTATAACTCCGTGTAATAACCGAATGAATGCTGATAGTTTGGCATCCAACTTTCGGATAATCCCGCATGCGTTGCTGGGGACTTCACTTAAAGGTTTATGCCTTCCATGGATTAAGCTCTCAGTTATCGGATTTTGTTTTAGACGATTGACTTCTTTTTCGAATAATTCTATGTATTCGGAGGCTACGCGCTTGATTTTTTCGTAATAGTCATTAGAAAAGTACTCAAGCTTCATAGGTTCTTCGCATACATCTCGAATCTTGGAATCCGTTTCCTGAAACTGGTTCCACGATTCCTGCAGACGCCGTAGCCGCTCCTCAAAATAGCCAGCCTTTCCTTTCCGGTCTGCAGTATCCTTTTTGAAGTTTCGCACAATAGTCTGGATTGTTTCACCAGTTTGATTTTGAAGATCTAAGAGCTGTTCCATAATGTCTGCAAAGTTTATTCAGTGAATGCCAAAGAATATTAGGTGTTTTGGTGACTGCGATGACGCGTGCTGCTCCAAGGTGTCACCCAAAATATGTTTTATACCAAAAAATGTTTGGTGCTTTGCTCAAGGATGCGTGTCCTTATCTAGAGGCCACCAAAAAATGTTTGGTGCTTTGCTCAAGGATGCGTATCCTTATCTAGGGGTCACCAAAAAATGTTTGATAATTAATTAATAAGTTGCCAATTCAAACACATAAATTTGAACTGTTTTATTAATTTGTTGTAGGTAATTTGTTGTGTTGAAGGTAAAGTCGCACAATAATAAAAGACAATATTTTTATTACTGAACACATTTTTAATTTTTTATTGAACTATTTATACTACTTTATAATTAAAATAATGCTAAATCAACAAAATAATTTAAGGTTACATAATATTCTTATTGCTAAAAAATTCATTAAATTAACCAATCAAAACGTTTAAACAAAAAAAATAGTTTTATTGTAATTTGATATATAAACTGATACTAATAATAATATGGGTATTCACTACGTGTGATTATTATACTAATAATAATAGTGGTATTCACTTTAAGTACAAACAATAAGCAACTGTATTATATTCAACATTTTTTATTTTTCGAATTTATTCCATGAGTTAAATTTCAGTTATGTATTTTATAAACGTTTTTGTAATAGTTCTATTCCTTAAATTTTTAAGAATGACTTTATACACTACCAGACTATTATCTTGTATTTTCTTGTTAAATTTTACCTTAGCTTTCCGTTGGGTAGCAATGAAGTATACTGTATGTACAGAAAAATTTACAATTATTAGACACCAGCAAAATGTAATGCATTTTCTGGCCCGCTACGGGTCATTCGTCAGCATGTATGTACAGAAAAATTTACAATTATTACACACCAGCAGCATGTAATGCACACACCGCTACGGCCTTCGCCAGCATTCTTTTTGTCACACTGGATAGTGATACTTTATAAATTTTATGAATTTAAATCCAATATTTTAACAAATAGATTGGGAATTATTTCTTTATTATATTCAAAATTTTTCTATTTTTCGAATTTATTCTATGAGTTAAATTTCAGCTATGTATATTAAACAGCTTTTTAATAGTTCTATTTCTTAAATTTTTAGGAATGACATTATACACTACCAGACTATTATCTTGTATCTTCTTGTTACATTTTGCTTTAGCTTACCGTTGGATAGCATTGAAGTATATTGTGTGTACAGAAAATTTACAATTATTAGACACCAGCAGAATATAATGCATTTTCTGGCCCGCTACGGCATTCGTCAGCATTCGTTGTGTCATACTGGATAGTGATACTTTATAAATTGAATGTATAAATGTCTTTAAGTCAACTATTTTAACAAATAGATATTGGGAATTATTTCTTTTTAAAAGCAACTTTATTAAATTCAACATTTTTTATTTTTCGAATTTACTCTAAGAGTTAAATTTCAGTTACGTATTTTGAAATAGTTCAATTCCTTAAATTTTTAGGAATGACATTATACACTACCAGACTATTATCTTGTATCTTCTTGTCACATTTTATCTTAGCTTTCCGTTGGATAGCAATTGAAGAATATTGTATGTACAGAAACATTTACAATTATTAGACACCAGCAGAATAAAATGCATTTTCTGGCCCGCTACGGCCTTCGCCATTCTTCTTTGTGTCACATTTATAAATTGAATGAATTTAACTCAAATATTTTAACAAATAGATATTGGGAATTATTTCTTTTTATAAGTAACTTTATTTATTCAACATTTTTTATTTTTCGAATTTATTCTATGCGTTAAATTTCAGTTATGTATTTTATATATGTTATAGTACTATTCCTTAAATTTTTAGGAATGACTTTATACACTACCAGACTATTATCTTGTATCTTCTTGTTAGCTTTCCGTTGGATAGCAATGAAGTATATTGTATTTACAGAAACATTTACAATTATTAGACACCAGCAGAATGTAATTCATTTTCTGGCCCGCTACGAACTTCGTCAGCATTCTTTGTGTCACACTGGATACTGATACCTTATTAATTAACTCAACTATTTTCACTAATAGATATTGGGAATTATTTCTTTTTATAAGCAACTTTACATTATTTATTTTTCAAATTTATTCTAAGAATTACATTTCAGTTATGTGTTTTGACATAGTTCTATTCCTTAAATTTTTAGGAATGACTTTATACACTACCAGACTATTATCTTGTATCTTCTTGTAACATTTTACTTTAGCTTTCCGTTGGATAGCAATGAAGTATATTGTGTGTACAGAAGAATTTACAATTATTAGACACCAGCACAATGTAATGCATGTTCTGGCTACGGCCTTCGTCGGCATTCTTTGTGTCACACTGGATAGTGATGCTTTATAAATTGAATGTTTTTAACTCAACTATTTTAACAAATATATATTGGGAATTATTTCTTTTTATAACCAACTTTATTATATTCAACATTTTTTATTTTTCGAATTTAATCTGAGTTAAATTTCAGTTATGTATCTTATAAACCTTTTTGCAATAGTTCTATTCCTTAAATTTTTAGGGATGACTTTATACACAACCAGACTATTATCTTGTATCTTCTTGAATATTTTACCTTAGCTTTCCGTTGGATAGAAATGAAGTATATTGTATGTACAGATAAATTTACAATTATTAGACACCAGCAGAATGTAATGCATTTTCTGGCCCGCTGCGGCCTTCGTCAGCATTCTATGTGTCATACTGGATAGTGTGCTTTGTAAATTGAATGTATTTAATTCAACTATTTTAACAAATAGATATTAGGAATTATTTCTTTTTATAAGCAACTTTTTTATATTCAACATATTTTATTTTTCGAATTTATTCTAAGACTTAAATTTCAGTTATATATTTTGTAATAGTTCTATTCCTTAAATTTTTAGGAATGACATTATACACTACCAGACTTTTATCTTGTATCTTCTTGTTACATTTTACTTTAGTTTTCCGTTGGATAGCAATGAAGTAAATTGTATGTGCAGATAATTTTACAATTATTAGACACCAGCAGAATATAATGCATGTTCTGACCCGCTACGGCCTTCGTCAGCATTCTCTGTGTCATACTGCATAGATCAACTATTTTAACAAATAGATATTGGCAATTATTTCTTTTTATAAGAAACTTTATTATATTCAACATTTTTTATTTTTCAAATTTATTCTGTGAGTTAAATTTCAGTTATGTATTTTATAAAGCTTTTTGTTATAGTTCTATACCTAAAATTTTTAGGTATGACTTTATACACTACCAGACTATTATCTTGTATCTTCTTGTTACATTTTACCTTAGCTTTCCGTTGGATAGGAATGAAGTATATTGTGTGTACAGAAAAATTTACAATTATTAGACACCAGCAGAATTGAATGCATTTTCTGGCCCGCTACGGCCTTTGTCAGCATTCTCTGTGTCATACTGCATAGATCAACTATTTTAACAAATAGATATTGAGAATTATTTCTTTTTATAAGCAACTTTATTATATTCCACATTTTTTATTTTTCGAATTTATTCTATGAGTTAAATTTCAGTTATGTATTTTATAAAGCTTTTTGTAATAGTCCTATTCTTTAACATTTTAGGAATGACTTTATACACATCCAGACTATTATCTTGTATCTTCTTGAACATTTTACCTTAGCTTTCCGTTGGATAGCAATGAAGCATATTGTATTTACAGATAAATTTACAATTATTAGACACCAGCCGAATGTAATTCATTTTCTGGCCCGTTACGGCCTTCGTCAGCATTCTTACTATTTCAACAAATATATATTAGGAATTATTTCTTTTTATAAGCAACTTTATTATATTCAACATTTTTTATTTTTCGAATTTATTCTAAGAATTTAATTTCAGTCATGTATTTTGTAAAAGTTCTATTCCTTAAATTTTTAGGAATGACTTTATACACTACCATTTTTGTTACATTTTACCTTAGCTTTCTGTTGGATAGCAATGAAGTCTATTGTATGTACAGAAAAATTTACAATTATTAGACACCAGCAGAATGTAATGCATTTTCTGGCCCGCTACGGCCTTTGTCAGCATTCTTTGTGTCACAATGGATAGTGATACTTTATAAATTGAATGTATTTAACTCAACTATTTTAACAAATAGGAATTGGGAATTATTTCTTTTTATAAGCAACTTGACTAAATTCAACATTTTTTATTTTTCGAATTTATTCTAAGAGTTAATAGTTTAATTCCTTAAATTTTTAAGAATGACATTATACACTAACAGACTATTATCTTGCATCTTCTTGTAACATGTTACTTTAGCTTTCCATTGGATAGAAATGAAGTATATTGTATGAACAGAAAAATTTACAATTATTAGACACCAGCAGAATTGAATGCATTTTCTGTCCCGTTACGGCCTTTGTCAGCATTCTTTGTGTCACAATGTATAGTGATACTTTATAAATTGAATGTATTAAACTCAACTATTTTAAAAAATAGGAATTGGGAATTATTTCTATTTATAAGCAACTTTACTAAATTCAACATTTTTTATTTTTCGAATTTATTCCAAGAGTTAAATTTCAGTTATGTATTTTGTAATAGTTTTATTCCTTAAATTTTTAAGAATGACATTATACACTACCAGACTATTACCTTGTATCTTCTTGTAACATGTTACTTTAGCTTTCCGTTGGATAGAAATGAAGTATATTGTGTGTACAGAAGAATTTACAATTATTAGACACCAGCACAATGTAATGCATGTTCTGGCTACGGCCTTCGTCGGCATTCTTTGTGTCACACTGGATAGTGATGCTTTATAAATTGAATGTTTTTAACTCAACTATTTTAACAAATATATATTGGGAATTATTTCTTTTTATATCCAACTTTATTATATTCAACATTTTTTATTTTTCGAATTTAATCTATGAATTAAATTTCAGTTATGTATCTTATAAACCTTTTTGTAATAGTTCTATTCCTTAAACTTTTATGAATGACTTTATACACTACCAGACTATTATCTTGTATCTTCTTGCTACATTTTACCTTAGCTTTCCGTTGGACAGCAATGAAGTATATTGTATGTACAGATAAATTTACAATTATTAGACACCAGCAGAATGTAATGCATTTTCGGGCCCGCTACGGCTTTCGTCAGCATTCTTTGTTTCACACTGGATAGTGATACTATATAAATTTAATATATTTAATTCAACTATTTTAACAAATAGGAATTGGGAATTATTTCTTTATATAAGCAACTGTATTATATCCGTTGGATATCAATGAAGTATATTGTATGTACAGAAACATTTACAATTATTAGTCACCAGCATAATGTAATGCATTTTCTGGCCCGCTACGGCCTTCGTCAGCATTCTTTGTGTCACACTGGATAATGATACTGTATAAATTGAATGTATTTAACTCAACTATTTTAACAAATAGATATTGAGAATTATTTCTTTTTATAAGCAACTTTATTATATTCAACATTTTTTATTTTTCCAATTTATTCTATAAGTTAAATTTCAGCTATGTATTTTATAAAGCTTTTTGTAATAGTTCTATTCCTTAAATTTTTAGGAATGACTTTATACACTACCAGACTATTATCTTGTATCTTCTTGCCACATTTTATCTTAGCTTTCCGTTGGATAGCAATTGAAGAATATTGTATGTACAGAAACATTTACAATTATTAGACACCAGCATTTCTGCCCCGCTACGGCCTTCGTCAGCATTCTTTGTGTCACACTGGATAGTTATACTTTATAAATTGAATGTATTTAATTCAACTATTTTAACAAATAGATATTGGGAATTATTTCTTTTTATACGCAACTGTATTATCTTCAACATTTTTTATTTTTCGAATTTATTTTATGAGTTAAATTTCAGTTATGTATTTTATAAAGCTTTTTGTAATAGTTCTATTCCTTAAATTTTTAGGAATGACTTTATACACTACCAGACTATTATCTTGTATCTTCTTGTCACATTTTATCTTAGCTTTCCGTTGGATAGCAATTGAAGAATATTGTATGTACAGAAACATTTACAATTATTAGACACCAGCAGAATGTAATGCATTTTCTGGCCCGCTACGGCCTTCGTCAGCATTCTTTGTGTCACACTGGATAGTTATACTTTATAAATTGAATGTATTTAACTCAACTATTTTAACAAATCGATATTGGGAATTATTTATTTTTATAAGCAACTGTATTATATTCAACATTTTTTATTTTTCGAATTTATTCTATGAGTTAAATTTCAGCTATGTATTTTATAAACGTTTTTGTAATAGTTCTATTCCTTAAATTTTTAGGAATGACTTTATACACTGCCAGACTATTATCTTGTATTTTCTTGTTAAATTTTACCTTAGCTTTCCGTTGGATAGCAATGAAGTATACTGTATGTACAGAAAAATTTACAATTATTACACACCAGCAGCATGTAATGCACACACCGCTACTTTATAAATTGAATGTATTTAACTGAATTATTTTAACAAATAGATATTGGGAATTATTTCTTTTTATAAGCAACTATATTATATTCAACATTTTTTATTTTTCGAATTTATTCTATGGGTTAAATTGCAGTTATGTATTTTATAAGGCTTTTTGTAATAGTTCTATTCCTTAAATTTTTAGGAATGTCTTTATACAATACCAGACTATTATCTTGTATCTTTTTGTCACATTTTATCTTAGCTTTTCGTTGGATAGCAATTGAAGAATATTGTATGTACAGAAACATTTACAATTATTAGACACCAGCAGAATGTAATGCATTTTCTGGCCCGCTACGGCCTTCGTCAGCATTCTTTGTGTCACACTGGATAGTTATACTTTATAAATTGAATGTATTTAACTCAACTATTTTAACAAATAGGAATTGGGAATTATTTCTTTTTATAAGCAACTTTACTAAATTCAACATTTTTTATTTTTCGAATTTATTCTAAGAGTTAAATTTCAGTTATGTATTTTGTAATAGTTATGTATTTATTCCTTAAATTTTTAAGAATGACATTATACACTACCAGACTATTATATTGTATCTTCTTGTAACATGTTACTTTAGCTTTCCGTTGGATAGAAATGGACTATATTGTGTGTACAGAAAAATTTACAATTATTAGATACCAGCAGAATGTAATGCATGTTCTGTCTACGGCCTTCGTCAGCATTGTTTGTGTCACAATGGATAGTGATGCTTTATAAATTGAATGTATTTAACTCAACTATTTTAACAAATAGGAATTAGGAATTATTTCTTTTTATAAGCAACTTTATTATATTCAACATTTTTTATTTTTCGAATTTATTCTAAGAGTTAAATTTCAGTTATGTATTTTGTAATAGTTTTATTCCTTAAATTTTTGAGAATGACATTATACACTACCAGACTATTATATTGTATCTTCTTGTAACATGTTACTTTAGCTTTCCGTTGGATAGAAATAAAGTATATTGTGTGTACAGAAAAATTTACAATTATTAGACACCAGCAGAATGTAATGCATGTTCTGGCTACGGCCTTCGTCAGCATTGTTTGTGTCACACTGGATAGTGATGCTTTATAAATTGAATGTATTTAACTCAACTATTTTAACAAATAGATATTGGGAATTATATCTTTTTAAAGACAACTTTATTATATTCAACATTTTTTATTTTTCGAATTTATTCTAAGAGTTAAATTTCAGTTATGTATTTTGTAATAGTTTTATTCCTTAAATTTTTAGGAATGACATTATACACTACCAGACTATTATCTTGTATCTTCTTGTTACATTTTACTTTAGCTTTCCGTTGGATAGCATTGAAGTATATTGTGTGTACCGAAAATTTAAAATTATTAGACACCAGCAAAATATAATGCATTTTCTGGCCCGCTACGGCCTTCGTCAGCATTCTCTGTGTCACACTGGATAGTGATACTTTATAAATTGAATGTATTTAACTCAACTATTTTAACAAATAGATATTGGGAATTATTTAGGGAGATCGGACGGTTATTATTCGACCGGTTTTAACCGGTTATTTTAGCTTTGCCCAACTCGGATATTTTAAAATGCTCATTTTTCGAATATCAAATAAACCGGTTATTTTGGTATAATAAACCGGTTACTTTAGTAATGTGTAATTTATATACATTTTCCTTACTCTTGTTGTAGATGTACCGGTAATTTAAGTATTTTCCTAATTGAATATTGGCCAAACCTAAACTTTTTATGAAGAATGTCAAAACAAAATGTAACAAAGGTCGAAAAACATTATGAGCTCTGTAAATACAAATCGCTTATAAAAGCGTGTGTTCGTGTAGAAAAAAAATCAAAAACTATTCAAAATAATACAAAAACGTGTGCAGTTAAAAAGTAAATAGTAATTTGTGCAAAAGTATTCTACAAATTAAATATATTTTAATATAAAGGTTATCTCTAGATATTTTTCGAACGCGATTAAAAACACAAAGTTAGGTGCTTGAGGTGCCCTAAAATGATAAGCTACAAAGGTTCTTCCATGTCACGACTTATCCATCACCTTTAATTAGTCTACATGCTTGACATTAATGTGCTCTAAATAAAACTTAGCTCCGTTCGAAGAAGTTCTAAAGAGACGACAAATAAGAATTTACTAAAATACGCTGCAAAAAATTAATCATTAGGTGAAATATTAGCCCATTGTGTTGCCGAGGACGAAATGCCCGTTAAGGCACTAAAAACTCTTAAGTAGTTCTAGTATCTCTTCATGCTGAAAACTACAACATTTCGGCGGAATCAACGATATGGGAAAAATTTCTACCAATTTTATTTATTAAAACACCAAGAACTAAAAAACAAAATTGAAGAAATCAAACAATGTCATGGAATGTTTTAAATTGTAGTCGACCAATTGTCAAATATTTTACACATTCTGTCTGTCGCGCTCGTTGAAGATAGACGTGTTTTCTAAGCTCGGCATAAGGTTTATTTTTTGAACAAATAAAGTATTAAAAAAAGTAAATACAAGTAAAGAAAAAAAAAAAAAATACATGTATGTACATACATACATAAACACACATTTTTTTTTTTTTATTCCCGGTGTTGATAAACAATAACAAATAAGAAGAGCAAAACTGTAAACAGTAAAAGAAAAAAAAAAAAAAAAAAAAAACTTTTATGAGTGCAAACAGTAGAAATGCATATATCACAGTGAGTGTTAACGAAACAAATGCAGAAATAAAAAAAAGAATCGATGATAGCAAATACCTAACGGCTAAACCTATTACTCGCACGCGATCCCTTTCACCGTCTGTATTTAATAACACGGTTGATACAATAACAAATATAAAACCTGCTAGCGTTGCCTCAACAGCAAAAACAATTTTAATAAGTGATGTAAATATTAACCCTCAATCAGGCATAATAGATAACTCAGTATCACCTTCGGTGTCTAATAATACGGTTGATCTTCATACAATAAAAAATATAAAACCTGCAAGCGGTGCCCCAGCGGCAAAAACGATTTTAATAAGTGATGAAAATATTACCCCTAAATCAGGCATGATGGAAAACTCAGCTCCACAAGTAAAAAGTGCTCAAAAGCCTCCAGTACAAGTAGGTATTGATAGGTACATAACAGTGCTTAAACGGGGTCGCAGCCCAACCTCCTCAGCAGTTGCTTCGGTCTCAAAAGTCTCAAAAGATAGTACAGCTGATAGAACAAGTTCACAAAATCGTTTTGCAATTCTGGATGAGGAATCCCCGGAAGCACAAAACGTTATCAAATCTTCTAAGCCACCGCCGATATATCTTAGAGAGCAAAATTCAAATGAATTAATAAAGAATTTGATATCGGTAATAGGTGAAAATTCTTTTTATGTAGCTGCAATAAAGCGGGGTAGTATTAATGAGACAAAAATACAAGTTAATCGTGAAGAAGATTTTCGTAAGGTAATAACTAAATTTGAAGCACTTAATAAGAATTTTTATACATATCAACTGAAGAGCAGTAAAGGTCTTCAGGTAGTGATTAAGGGCATTGACTTATGCGTGGACCCAGGTGAGATAAAAACGTTTTTAGAAGAGAAGGGCTTCAAAATAAAAACTGAAATAAACATTAAAAATAGAGAAAAAAATCCCCAGCCACTATTTCGAGTGGAGTTAGAACCCGGCGACATTAAGCTTAAAAAGAACGAAACGCATCCCATTTATAATCTTAAATATATCCTGTATAGAAAAATAACAATAGAGGAGCCGCACAAAAGGAATGGTCCCGTGCAATGTTTAAACTGCCAAGAATTTGGTCACACTAAGGCATATTGTCATTTAACCCCTGTTTGCGTCGTATGTGGAGAATTACATGGTACAGCTCTCTGCGATAAGTCTAAAAACGACCCCAATGTAAAAAAATGTAGCAACTGCGGTGGTAATCACACGGCCAGCTATAGAGGATGCCCTGTATACTCTATCGTCAAGCGCTCGGTTGGACCGAAACCTAATCCCCCTCAAATGCAGGCAACAAATCAAGTTTACATTAATGACGTTCAGGTACCGCAGCCTAGTAATAACAGAACATCCTACGCTAACGTCCTAAAATCAAACCATATGCCAATGCAAGGTGAGTTGCCAAATACTGATGAAACTCCAGTTTCTAACTTAAGTCGTCTAGAGAAAACCATGGAAACATTAGTACAAACAGTAAATAACTTTACAAACACAATGGGTAATATGATGCAGGAAATGTTAAGAATGCAATCGATGTTATTGCAAGCTGTACTAAACAAGCCATGAACTGTTTAAAAATCTGCTTTTGGAACGCAAACGGCATCCGCCAACATAAAAATGAACTAGAATACTTCCTTAAAAATAAACAAATTGATGTTATGATGGTTTCTGAAACCCATCTGACCTCAAGAAACACGTTTAAAGTCAATGGTTATATATTATATGATACCAAGGACCCTCGAGGTAGAGCTTGTGGAGGTTCTGCCATTTTGATAAAAAACCGAGTAAAACACTACCTAATGTGCGATCATCGTGAAGATTATCTCCAAGCAACGAGCATTTGCGTTGAGGAATTATCTCGAAACATAGTAATTTCATCATTATACTCCCCACCTAGATTTTCAATATCAGAAAGCCAATATAATAAATATTTCAAATCATTAGGACCCTGCTTCCTGGCTGCTGGCGATTATAACGCTAAACACACTTTCTGGGGGTCACGACTTATTACACCTAAGGGTCGTGTTTTGTTTAACACAATTTGTAAAATGGACCTAAATGTGATCGCGAGCGGACAACCAACATATTGGCCTACTGATCAGCAAAAAGTTCCAGATGTCATAGATTTTGGCGTGGTTAATAACATCCCCATAGACACGATTCATGTGGAAGCGTCCCTAGAATTATCTTCAGATCACACACCTACAATTGTTACTATAATGAATCCAAATAGAATCGTATCTCCGTCTGGTTACTTATCGACATCAGCCTCACAAATAAATTGGTTAAAATATAAAAAATATCTGAGTGCCCATTGCACATAAAATATTCCGCTTAGCACACCGGAGAACGTGGATCTCGCTATTGTTAATTTTGACAGTTATCTCAAACTAGCTGTTCAACATTCCAGCATAACACTCAAAAAAACCAAAAACAAAATCATATATTCTACAGATGTCGAGCGTCTATTGACTGAAAAAAGGAGAGTTCGTAGAGAGTGGCAATTGCACAGATCCCCCCAACTTAAGACATTATTAAAAGAGTGCACAAAAAAGCTGAGAAAGTTACTGCAGTCTCAGAAAACGGCTTCCCTGGAGAAATATCTCAAGGGACTTGATGCAACTCCACAATCAGATTACTCATTATGGCGTGCAGCTAGAAGCCTCAATAGACCAGTTATCTCTAAGCCACCATTGAGAAACTTGAATGGAAGTTGGGCATGAAATGATATTGAAAAAGGAAATCTGTTTGCTAATCATCTGAAAAATGTATTTACCCATAATATATTTCACGATATAGCAGTCGATTTACCGTCTGTAAATGTTAGAGCAGATATTCCCCTAAGATTCGAGTTTAGAGAAATCGAAAAGGCTATTTGTAATTTAAACACCAAGAAGGCATCTGGTATTGATAAGATCAGTAATAAAATGCTTTTGGAGCTACCAAGTACAGCAAAGAAAATTATTCTTTTTATTTTTAATGCTATTTTACGACTTCAATACTACCCTCATAAATGGAAGGTTTCCTTAGTAACCATGATACCAAAGCCAGGAAAGGATCACACAAAAGTTGAGTCATACAGGCCTATTAGCTTATTATCTAATATTTCAAAGCTATTTGAGAAACTACTAGTGGCAAAATTAACGCCGATTTTAAATGAAAATAGATGTATTCCTAATCATCAATTTGGGTTTAGAAGAAAGCATAGCACAATTGAACAAACTCATCGAATAGTAAATGTAATAAGAAAAGCCTTTGAAGAAAAAAAATATTGCTCAGCACTCTTCATCGATGTGTCTTAAGCTTTTGATAAAGTCTGGCATGAAGGTTTACTACTGAAATTGCAGCAAAACTTGCCAGCAAACATACACAAGCTGTTAGAAAGCTACTTAGTCGGTCGTCAATTTATTATTAAAGAAGGCGATTTTTTAAGTTCTCCTCAGCCAGTTAACGCTGGAGTCCCACAAGGCAGCATCCTGGGCCCTCTATTGTACTTAATTTATACCTCGGACATGCCAACAAACAGCTACACACCAACCTCAACTTTTGCGGATGACACAGCTTTCCTAAGCGTACATGAAAACTGTCAAGAAGCATCTCGTTACTTACAGGATCACATATTTAAACTGGAAAGGTGGTTAAAACAATGGAGGATAAAGATCAATGATCAAAAATGCGCACATATAACATTCACATTGCGTCGGGAAACATGCCCCCCTATTAAAATCAATAATCAAATAATACCCCAACACTCGCATGTAAAATACCTCGGTATACATCTAGATCGGCGTTTAACGTGGAAATGGCACATAGAAGCAAAATTAACTCAAATGAAACTAAAAGCAATTCAAATTAATTGGCTCATTGGAAGAAATTCTGTTCTTAGTCTCGATTGCAAACTTCTACTTTACAACTCTACGGTATTTGGTGCTACGGTATTCAGTTATGGGGCACTGCCTCGGCTTCTAATATCGAAAAAATTCAAAGGCGCCAAAATAAACTTCTTCGAATAATAACAGCCGCTCCCTGGTATGTCAAAAACTCAAATATCCACAAGGATCTCAATGTGCCATTGGTAAAAACTATGATAACGAAATATGCAGCAAAATATTTAAAAAGGCTGGAACTGCACCCAAATCCCTTAGCTCGAAATATTTTAAATAATGACGGCCACACTCGATTAAGGAGAAGAGACACTGCAGCACTCATCCAATCAGATGAGCGATAAACACCTACATATGTGAACAGAAACCGTGATGACTAAATCTTTTTGTCTGGCACTGGCAGGACATTAAGTAAATATTAGGATAAGATTTGATTAAGTATTGTTAGTTCATATTTAATATATGAAGATTCAATAAATAAATACTGCAAAAAAAAAAAAAAAAAAAAAAAAAAAAAATAATGTTCAGTTCACTATTCGTTTCTATAATGCTGGAACAAAATAATTTGAAACAGATAATCCTGGCTTAGAGGTTTTGTTTGCAACTTTTGAAAAATATTGTTGATTTATAAAGATACTCGTAGCTTAACCACCAACAAATAAAAACTGATTCAAAATAAATTTTAGAGAATATTTCAAATAATAACTTTATAAAATTCCTATAATTTATTTGCTTTTGCAACACGTTTTTCTAAATCAAATACACTCAAAAGAAAAATCAATCCATCCGTACTCAAATCAATCCGAAGCGGTATCAATAGTACGGTGAGTACGGATTTTCTTGAATCACGTACAGAAAGATTGATTCACGTACGGATTATTCAATCGGGAAATACTCAAGTTATCCATATTCAATCCCGGATTCGTACTTAAAATAATCCGAAAATGAGATTGATAAAGGTAAAATTGAGATTGAATCAATCTCAAATGCGCTTGTTTCAAGAATTATAAAATTGATTTAATCCCGAATTCGTACTTACAATAATCCGAAAATGAGATTGATTTAAGTAAAACTGAGATTGAATCAATCTCAAAATGTACTTAAGTCAAGTGTTATAAAGTTGATTTAATCCCGAATTCGTACTTTAAATAAATCAAAACTGAAATTACAAGAAGAATATTATTATAATTAATTTACTTACCTGTACAAAGTTCCAATTATAAAACACCACCACCATGCCCGATATGATTTTTACTTTAAAAACTTGATGTACATATTTAGCTAGGAATATAAACTAAATGAGAAGTGAGAAATTGAAGGCAAGATAATTTTACTGTTTAAACTTTATGCTAGGAACACAACGAATTTCGCCCAACACGACGAATTTTTCCGTAAAAATTCGCTGAGTAAATTCGTCGTATGAAGCACAATAACGATGAATAGCTGGCAGCTTTTATAATTGAGAAAGTTGATTACTGTTTGTGCAAAGAGAGAGAAATAGTGTGACCATATTCAAAAAAATAATGCTTAAAAATAAAAACATAAACAAAAACACAACTGAAAACTATTTTTATATCCAAATACTTTGTATACTTATTTTATGTGTTATACAATAAAAAAAAATTATTGAAGTAAAAAGTAACTTTATTTACTAAACTACTTATTAACTAAAACCAAACATGGTCACATCGTACTGATTTGTTCGCCGGCGTATGAAATAGAATTAAATCTAATTTCGAATTTTCGCCGGCGCCCTGATTGTGTGCATTTTCATATACACAAACGTCTTTTATTTTTGTCAACGAATATTCGCGGCCAAAAATTCGTCGTTCGCCCCAGTTGTGTTCCTAGCATTATATGAGATTAAAACGCTCAATTTGTAATTTTACTCTCAGAGTGGCAGTACCAACGAAAAGTTCAATCTTTTTAGTACTTGGTTTAAGAATTTTATACTTACTTTAAGAAATTCCGGGAATGATTTTCGAAAGTTATCCGATTTAGGATTGTTGTGAGTACGTTTTAGTGTTATTCGTACTTGAATTTTTGAGTACGACTCGTACTCAAAGTAAGTATAAATTTATCCCGAGTGTTTTTCTTTCTGTGTATCATTGAACAGTTTCTTACAAATAAAGTTTAGTAAATCAATAAAAAATTGTTGAAAATTTAGCTAAAGTTTGATCAATTTACTGGTCCCACTTTTCTTGGATTTTATCGTCAATTATTTGTAAGGTCTTATCTAAGTGATATCTATGTATTTTGTTAGTTCCTTACCTTTGCAAATTGTTTTGTTTTTATTCAAATTAACTTTTTATTACAAAAACTTATTTGATTTTAGTGTTTTTATGTATTCGAATTAAAACCGGTTAACCGGTTATTCAAAAAATGCTTAACCGAAAACCGGGTTTTTTAAAATAGCAACTATTCGTAATATTCGAAAACCGGTTATTGAAAAAAGTCGAATAATCGATCTCCCTAGAATTATTTCTTTTTATAAGCAAGTTTATTATATTCAACATTTTTATTTTTCGAATTTTTTCTAAGACTTAAATTTCAGTTATGTATTTTGAAATAGTTCTATTCCTTAAATTTTTAGGAATGACATTATACACTACCAGACTTTTATCTTGTATCTTCTTGTTACATTTTACCTTAGCTTTCCTTTGGATAGCAATGAAGAATATTGTATATACAGAAAAATTTACAATTATTAGACACCAGCAGAATATAATGCATTTTCTGGCCCGCTATGGCCTTCGTCATCCTTCTTTGTGTCACATTTATAAATTGAATGAATTTAACTCAAATATTTTAACAAATAGATATTGGGAATTATTTCTTTTTATAAGTAACTTTATTTATTCAACATTTTTTATTTTTCGAATTTATTCTATGAGTTAAATTTCAGTTATGTATTTTATAAAGCTTTTTGTTATAGTTCTATTCCTTAAATTTTTAGGAATGACTTTATACACTACATTTTACCTTAGCTTTCCGTTGGATAGCAATGAAGTATATTGTATTTACAGAAACATTAACAATTATTAGACACCAGCAGAATGTAATTCATTTTCTGGCCCGCTACGAACTTCGTCAGCATTCTTTGTGTCACACTGGATACTGATACTTTATTAATTAACTCAACTATTTTCACTAATACATATTGGGAATTTTTCTTTTTATAAGCAACTTTACATTATTTATTTTTCGAATTTATTCTAAGAATTACATTTCAGTTATGTGTTTTGACATAGTTCTATTCCTTAAATTTTTAGGAATGACTTTATACACAACCAGACTATTATCTTGTATCTTCTTGTAACATTTTACTTTAGCTTTCCGTTGAAAAGCAATGAAGTATATTGTGTGTACAGAAAAATTTACAATTATTAGACACCAGCACAATGTAATGCATGTTCAGGCTACGGCCTTCGTCGGCATTCTTTGTGTCACACTGGATAGTGATGCTTTATAAATTGAATGTATTTAACTCAACTATTTTAACAAATATATATTGGGAATTATTTCTTTTTATAACCAACTTTATTATATTCAACATTTTTTATTTTTCGAATTTATTCTATGAGTTAAATTTCAGTTATGTATCTTATAAACCTTTTTGTAATAGTTCTATTCCTTAAATTTTTAGGGATGACTTTATACACAACCAGACTATTATCTTGTATCTTCTTGAACATTTTACTTTAGCTTTCCGTTGGATAGCAATGAAGTATATTGTGTGTACAGAAAAATTTACAATTATTAGACACCAGCAGAAAGTAATGCATGTTCTGACCCGCTACGGCCTTCGTCAGCATTCTCTGTTTCACACTGATCTATCCAGATAAATCAACTATTTTAAGAAATAGATATTGGCAATTATTTCTTTTTATAAGCAACTTTATTAAATTCAACATTTTTTATTTTTCGAATTTATTCTGTGAGTTAAATTTCAGTTATGTATTTTATAAAGCCTTTTGTAATAGTTCTATTCCTTAAATTTTTAGAAACGACTTTATACACCACCAGACTATTATCTTGTATCTACTGGTTACATTTTACCTTAGCTTTCCTTTGTATATCAATACAGTAAATTGTATGTGCAGATAAATTTACAATTATTAGACACCAGCAGAATATAATGCATTTTCTGGCTCGCTACGGCCTTCGTCAGCCTTCTTTGTGTCACATTTATAAATTGAATGAATTTAACTCAAATATTTTAACAAATAGATATTGGGAATTATTTCTTTTTATAAGAAACTTTATTATATTCAACATTTTTTATTTTTCGAATTTATTCTGAGTTAAATTTCAGTTATGTATTTTATAAAGTTTTTTGTTATAGTTCTATTCTTAAAATTTTTAGGAATGAATTTATACACTTCCAGACTATTATCTTGTATCCTCTTGTTACATTTTACCTTAGCTTTCCGTTGGATAGGAATGAAGTATATTGTGTGTACAGAAAAATTTACAATTATTAGACACCAGCAGAATGTAATGCATGTTCTGGCCCGCTACGGCCTTCGTCAGCATTCTTTGTGTCACACTGGATAGTGATACTTTATAAATTGAATGTATTTAACTCAACTATTTTAACAAATAGATATTGAGAATTATTTCTTTTTATAAGCAACTTTATTATATTCCACATTTTTTATTTTTCGAATTTATTCTATGAGTTAAATTTCAGTTATGTATTTTATAAAGCTTTTTGTAATAGTCCTATTCTTTAACATTTTAGGAATGACTTTATACACAACCAGACTATTATCTTGTATCTTCTTGAACATTTTACCTTAGCTTTCCGTTGGATAGCAATGAAGCATATTGTATTTACAGATAAATTTACTATTATTAGACACCAGCCGAATGTAATTCATTTTCTGGTCCGCTACGGCCTTCGTCAGCATTCTTACTATTTTAACAAATAGATATTGGGAATTATTTCTTTTTATAAGCAACTTTATTATATTCAACATTTTTTATTTTCGAATTTATTCTAAGAATTAAATTTCAGTCATGTATTTTGTAAAAGTTCTATTCCTTAAATTTTTAGGAATGACTTTATACACTACCAGACTATTATCTTGTATCTTCTTGTTACATTTTACCTTAGCTTTCTGTTGGATAGCAATGAAGTCTATTGTATGTACAGAAAAATTTACTATTATAAGACACCAGCAGAATGTAATGCATTTTCTGGCCCGCTACGGCCCTTGTCAGCATTCTTTGTGTCACAATGGATAGTGATACTTTATAAATTGAATGTATTTAACTCAACTATTTTAACAAATAGAAATTGGGAATTATTTCTTTTTATAAGCAACTTTACTAAATTCAACATTTTTTATTTTTCGAATTTATTCTAAGAGTTAAGTTTCAGTTATGTATTTTGTAGAATGACATTATACACAACAGACTATTATCTTGTATCTTCTTGTAACATGTTACTTTAGCTTTCCGTTGGATAGAAATGAAGTATATTGCATGTACAGAAAAATTTACAATTATTAGACACCAGCAGAATGTAATGCATTTTCTGGCCCGGTACGGCCTTTGTCAGCATTCTTTGTGTCACAATGGATAGTGATACTTTATAAATTGAATGTATTTAACTCAACTATTTTAACAAATAGGAATTGGGAATTATTTCTTTTTATAAGCCACTTTACTAAATTCAACATTTTTTATTTTTCGAATTTATTCTAAGAGTTAAATTTCAGTTATGTATTTTGTAATAGTTTTATTCCTTAAATTTTTAAGAATGACATTATACACTACCAGACTATTATCTTGTATCTTCTTGTAACATGTTATGTTTAGAGATGACCCCTACCAACAGCGACGACCCTGCCTACCAACAACTTGTTATATTTTATTTTCTTTAATCTGCATATTCATATTCATATGTAAACATTATAAAGTTAAATTGTTGTTACATTTGCACTCAGTATATCCCGTTATATTTAGTACAAAAATTCTTTTATAATATGTGACCCTTTTAGTATATTGAAAAACAATTTAAACTTACTCTAGTTTCGATTGTCGCCGCGCAAGCATTAAAAAAAATCAAAAATAAAAATGGCATAAACCAAAACTGTATTTAAAACAAATAAAACTGAATAAAAGAAAACCCAAATACATACATTCAACCAAATAAAGTGTTTTATTTAAAATAAAATAAAAGTGAACCGTGAAGAAATTTGAGGAGCTGAAAAATTTAAAGTTCAACCCTCAACATTTTGGTCCAAACGAACCGGATAATTTTTTACAAAAACTTTGGAAAATTGTGTATTTAAAAACTTAAAAAACTTGGAAAATTTGTGACTCTAAAATATAAAGATTTAAAAGAACAAATTTTTTTGAAAAAAGTGTGTGATTTAAAACATAAGAAAATAAACTTTGTCAAAAAAAAAAAAAGACAAAAATTCTTGTGAATCGGGAAAATAATACGGTATTAAATTGTGACTCTAAACAACAACAATTTAAAAGAACAAATTTTTTTTAAAAAAAAAGTGGTAAAAAAGTGACCCTGAAATTTGAAAAAAAAGAACAGTCAACAAAAATTACAAAAATTAAAATTACTAACGGTAAACCACCACCGGTAGATCATAGCTCAGCAGCAGAGAAGTATGTACGCGCCTAGCAGAAAACAAGCAGCAACAACAACAACACAAGCAAGCATTCAGCAAGTAAGTGAACATACAATAACTACAAAAAACACAAGAAGAAAATAAAAACAAAATTTAAATAACAAAAGCGAACATTTAAAACATTGCTATTTTCTACTTATGTGTTTGCTTGATTCTTTTGCGTAAAATAACCGTGACGTCACTATAAAAATAAAAACCGAGTTACCATTGCGGTCATATTTGAAAAATTAACCGGGGAAATTAAAACAATATTTGACCCACAAATTTTCTACAATACAATTTGTTTATCGCTAGCGGGCAAATTTCTTGACTCAATTTATTATTATTCTGATACTTTTTCAATCTACAAACATGTCCCTGAAAAAATTCGTCAATTGCACAAACGATTTAGTCGACTTCGAAAAGATTCAAGCAGAAGCGAGCGCTGAAGATAATGTACACGCGTTAGAAATAATTCGAGTAGAATTAGACTCCATATGGACCCAGGTAAAAAGATCATATGAAGAATGTAGGGACGTAGATCAGGATGGTGATAAACCAATTGACAAAAATAAATTACGGGAGCGATACCAAAGAGCCCTAACAGCCTATAAAAATTGTTTGTCGTCCATCAATGCTGAAATCCATGCGCTTACGGACGCAGCCATAGAACCAGTTGAACGCCAGTCAAATATTCCGTTAGAAAGAGAGGTCTCACCAATAAGACTCCCTCCTTGCGACACAGACACTTTTTTTGGCGATTATAAATTATGGCCCAGTTTTCGTGACTTGTTCACAGCCATATACGTTAGAAATCCAAAAATTAGCAATGTTGAAAGGTTTTTTTATCTGACCCAAAAAACCGGGGGAGAAGCCAGAGAAGTAATTTCGCATGTCCCTTTAACAAACGATGGGTTTATCATGGCTTGGAAAAATTTAGTTGACCGGTACGAAAATAAATGGATGCAGGTTAATGAACAATATAAAATTATTTTGGATCTGCCTCATGCCTCTATGGACTCTGGAGCCTCAATTAAAAAATTACAAAGGACAATAAACGATTGTAGGCAGACATTAGGCACACTAGGAATTGACACTTCAACATGGGAGTCCTTTTTAATCTACATTTGCTCTCAAAAACTTCCCAGGGCCCTTGTTCAAGAATTTGAAAATTCTCGTGAAGATTGTGCCGAAGTACCCAAATGGCAAGAATTCGACAAGTTTTTGACCCACAAATTTAAGACCCTAGAATCAGTAGGCAATATTAAATCATAAAAGGACAAATCCATACCGCCCAAGTCAGAAGTCGCGAAAAACAACCAAAATAAACGGAACATTAATTCATTTCAAACGAATATTGCGAAATCTGAAATTCACAATCAGAACAAAAATAAACCCATCAGAAGCTCTTATAATAACCCCATAACGTGCCAACATTGTAGCGAGTCACACACCCTACGATCATGCCCCAAATTTTTAGAAAAAAATTTAAGTGATCGAATTCATATCGTAAGTCACAAATTCATGTTACAACTGTCTGTCGATCAATCATAGTGTCAGGGAGTGCCCTAGCAAATACAGTTGTAGGCTGTGTAAACAAAAACACAACACTTTGTTGCACAAGGCAACGGTGACCCAGCCTACAAACTTGCCACAAAATAACGCTGACGAGCAACCAAGCACAAGTGCCGCAGCTCAAGCCCAATTCATACAGTCCACTTCAAGATCAAGTATTCCTAACTTTACTTCCCTGACCCTGCGCGAAAACATACAAACATCGACAAATCAAACAGACCGAGAAACCTTGCTTTTCACTGCTATTGTCGAAATAGAAACTAGAGGTCAAAGATACCAGGCGAGAGCTATCATCGACCCTGGATCACAATCAACCTTTGTATCGGACAAACTACAAAACCGATTAAAATTACCCACAAAAAGAAACATAGTTCACGTTTCTGGCTTGAGTCAAACAGTTTCTGAAACCTCAACTAAAGCATGTTTGCTTAACCTTTGCTCACGGGAGGACACATCGTTTAAGTTAGAAGTTTGGGCCCCAGTTCTCAAGACCCTTCCCTCTAATTTACCACCTCAAACGTTAGACATGCAAAAGCTCAGTGAGACTGCAAAATTGCAACTTGCAGACCCTCACTTCAATCAAAGTAGACCCATCGACTTACTAATAGGCCTCGACGTAGGCCCCTCTATTTACTGCATGGACACACCGATGCGGTCTATAGGATCCCTTTTGGCACAAAAAACAGTATTTGGCTGGATTGTGGGGGGACCAACACCATTCGTTATTAAATACATCGTCCCTTGACCAAACCCTCACACGCTTTTGGGAGGTGGAGGAAACCCCAAAACAGATTTTGAGGTCAGAGGAGGACACCATTGTGGAACACAATTTCAAGAAAACAACACGTAGAAACGACTCGGGAAGGTATATAGTTTCCCTGCCCTTCAAAAAAACAGAAGAAATAGGCTCTTCTCGCAATATTGCTATGGCTCAGTACCTACGAATGGAACGCATGCTCAGCCAGAAACCCGAAATAAAGCAATTATATGACAATGTAATTTTGGAATATCTTGAGTTAGGCCACATGAGAAAAATCGCACCCCCGGATATAAACAAAGCCCCCCATTATTATCTGCCGCATCACGCAATAATAAAACCTGACCGATTAACCACTAAACTCAGAGTGGTTTTCAATGCCTCTAGCCCAACGTCAAATAAGAATAGTCTTAATGACATTTTATATCCAGGACCCATTCTTCAGCAAGATCTTGTTCTTCTGATAGCCAAATGGAGATTTTTCCGCTTTGTATTCAACGCTGACATTACAAAAATGTATCGTCAAATACTAATCGACCCAACTCAAACAAAGTTTCAAAGAATCTTATTCAGAAAATCCAAAAATGACCCGATAGAAGATTACGAGCTTCTCACCGTCACATTTGGAGTTAATTGCGCCCCATTTTTAGCCATCAGAACGCTTCTTCAATTAGCTGAAGAGGTACAAATGACTCATCCCTTAGCGTCCAAGATTCTTAAACAAAATATGTATGTTGATGATGTCTTAGCAGGAGGTCACACTATAGAAGAAGCTATCAAATCTAGAAAAGAATTAACTTCTGTCTTAAAATCAGCAGGCTTTGATCTGATGAAATGGAACTCTAATGAGCCACAAGTCATTCAGAATTTACCTAGTGAGACTCTACTACCACTCGACTGGTTAAATCTGTCCGAAAATGACGGGACCAAGACTCTAGGTATAAAATGGAACATTTCATCGGACACCTTTACATTCACAGCCCCAGATATAAAAGTTAAAGAGGCGTATACAAAGAGAGAAGTTTTGTCTACAATTGCCAAATTTTTTGACCCATGTGGATGGATAGCTCCAATAATAATAGACGCTAAAGTAATCATGCAGCAAATATGGTTAGATAAGACAAACTGGGATGACATTTTAAAACCAATTTCTCAACATAAATGGAAAAGTTTTGTAAACAATTTTCCCAATATTAAAATTATAAAAATACCCCGTTGGATAAAATATACACCCTTAAGTCACATCAAAATACATGGCTTCAGCGACGCTTCAGAAAAAGCTTATGCTGCTTCATTATACATTCGAATACAAAATGACGAAACATCTATACACACAACTCTTTTGGTTTCGAAGAATCGAGTAGCCCCCCTCAAAAGCTTATCGCTACCACGCTTAGAACTTTGTGGAGCTGTTTTGCTAGCTAATTTGGCATCAAGTCTATAAAAACCTATGAATGTCAAAATGTAGTAACCCACTATTGGACTGACTCGACAATCGTATTATCGTGGCTTAAGAAACCGCCATGTACCTGGAACACGTTTGTAGGAAACCGCGTTTCTGAGATTTTACAAAAAGTCGGAACTCAAAACTGGCAACATGTGGACTCTAAAGAAAACCCAGCTGATGTCGCTAGTCGAGGATATTCACCAGAAGACTTGAAAAACAATAATTTGTGGTGGTATGGACCCTCGTGGCTAAAATTACCAAAACATCAATGGCCGATGCCAAAATCTTCTAATGACACAACGTTAGAAGCAAAACCCAAAAAATTATTTACAACTACGACATATGAAGACCCATTAAATCGTTTCTCATCATTGTCACGTGCATATCGAGTTATAGCTTACATCTTACGATGGAGAAAAAACTCTGGTCAAAACAAAAGTAACTTTAATTTTCCTTCAACAGAAGTCACATCCAATAAAGTTCAAGACGTTAAAGAACGACTAATTATACTGACCCAAAAGATTCAGTATTCAAAGGAATACAAAAAGTTACAACTTAAAGAAAAACTTTCACCTAAAAGTAGTCTTCTAACCCTAAATCCTTTCTTAGACCTCAAATTATGCGACCAAATGGTAGACTAACTTTATCACCATCTTCACTCACAAAATAACCTTACATGGTGGAAACCAACTTATGACTCGAAGTATAAGAGCCGAATTTTGGATTTGCAAACTAAAAACTCTAGTAAAACCCGTTATTCGGAACTGCAAAATTTGCATTTTATACAAAAAGCGGACTCAAGAACAAATTATGGCGTCATTACCTCCAGAACGCACGGCACTCTCCAGACCCTTTACAATCACTGGCGTAGACTATGCTGGACCCTTCAACATAAGAAATTTCACCGGTCGAGCATGCCTTATTACAAAAGGCTATGTGTGTATTTTTGTCTGCTTTTCCACCAAAGCAATACCCTTAGAAGCAGTAAGTGACCTTTCAACTCAGGCTTTTCTAGCTGCTTTTGCCAAATTTATTGGAAGACGGGGATGTCCATCTAAAATTTATTCCGACAATGGAACAAATTTCGTTGGAACTGAAAAACTTATAAGAAATAATTTTTTCAACAAAAAATAATTCATCACTACAGTCATCAGAACGTAGAATGGAAATTTATACCCCCTGGCACTCCACACATGGCAGGACTATGGGAAGCCGGTGTTAAATCCTTCAAGATCCATTTACGAAAAATGACTCCAAATATGAAATTTACATTTGAAGAGTTTTCTACAATTTTGACCCGAATTGAATCCTGTCTAAACTCCAGACCCTTAAGCCCAGCTAGTGACGACCCAACTGATCTATCACCGCTTACTCCTGCACACTTTCTTATTGGTACTTCATTCATGACATCACCAGAAAAAGATTCGAGCAACGAAAACTTGACCCTCGCCAACCGATGGAGACGTCTAAAAATAATTTACCATTGTAATGTTTTATTACTAAAAGTAAAACACAAGCGAAGGTTGATGGATAATAATTGATTTTTATTTACAAATTTTGTTTGCTTAAATACTATTTATGAGAATAAAACTTAACCTAATATTGAGTGACTACAATAAGTTCACTCAATCACTTATTCTAGTACTTAGCATTAACTTACATACAAATGATACGGTATTGTATCAGGCACACAGAAATCTTTAAATTACTTTATCAAATTGTATTTTCATTAATTATTACTCATATCGGTGTCCAGTGTATTAAGGAATTCATTCATAACTAAAGAATTTGTTAGATCAGCATAAATGTAATAACGTACATTGAACTACTGTTGTCGATTTTGTTGTCAAAATAAATAAGCGAACGTTGACCGTTGTTTATTTAAAATATCGAATTACACAAAAAGAATTTATAATTGTGACAACGAAAACAATTCAGTTATGTTACTGACCTAACTTAATAATATTATCTGTTTGTTTATTTGTAAGAAAGAATGAATTGTGTGGATACACTACACCCCCAATCTTTCAGTTAAAATTTTATAATTTTGTTTGGAATTTTAAAATTTTAATTTATTATGTAATGTGATGTGTGCGTGGAACAATACTCATATGCTTTATATAGATTTTACAGTTTGTAATAAAAATGTATACAAAAGTTTTGTTTAATATTTTTTTTTTTAAAATATATTGTTTGTATTAAAAAAAAAATTTATTTTTATGTAATTCTTATATTTCAGTATTTGTAGTTTTATATTTTTTTTTTTTTTTATAATAGGCATAACTAAAAAAAATTTTTTTTTCTTATGTTCTAATATTTTTGGTTTTGTTTCATTTTACAATGTTTATATTTCTTTACTAAATTCTTATGTACGATTTTTGTTTTTCCATTTATTTTTATTTCTACATTAACATTATCGATATGCACTACCTCATAAGGGCCAATGTATGGTGCTTCATTTTTTCTTCTATTTTCTAATTTTACTAACACTAAATCTCCTATATTAAGATCTATCCTATTCATTTTATTGTACGATTCTATACTTCTATTTCTTTTTGTTATTTCTATTAACTTTCTAGCATTTTCTAAAGAATGCTTTAACCTTGTCTTTAATTCATTAGCATAGTTTTCTAAATTGTAAACCTTTGGATGATTCATGACTTCATCCCCTGGCAAACTTGGTAATTTTCCGAAAACTAGCTCAAAAGGTGAGTACTCTGTGTCTACATGAGGTGTTACGTTGTATGCGAATGCATAGTAAGGAATCCACTCTTCCCAATTATCATCCTTTACAAATGATAGGAAATATTCATTCAGAACTCTGTGGTTTCTTTCCACAGTACCAAGAGTTTCATGATGGTATGGTGTTGATAATTTTTGTTCTATTTTCAACAGACTACATATCTCCTTAAGCAACTCGTTTGCAAATTCTGTTCCTCTATCTGATTTTAGTGTTTTAAATATACCATATTTTAATATCAAGTTTTCTGTTAAGCATTTTGCTATTGACTTTGCTTCCTTGGTTTCCATTGGTGCGGCTATTATGTATTTGGTTAGTTCACATTGCATAGTTAGTATATACCGGTAGTTTCCTGATGGTCGTAGAGGTCCAACTGTATCTATGACTATAGTAGAAAAACTATCCTTTGGTGTGTCTGTGATACATAATGGTTCCTTGGTGTGTCTCACCTGTTTATTTCTTTGACAAAGGACACATTTTAATACATAATTTTTTACCATTTTGAACATATTCTTCCATATGTATTTCTGTTTTAATTTTACTAAAGTTTTTCTAACTCCGAAATGTCCTCCGCATGGTGTGCTGTGATACAATTTAATTAATTCATGTTTTTTATTTTCAGTTTCAATTCTTTGAGGATTTTTATACAGTAGAATTCTGACGTCTTTTTCTTTACCTTTATTTATGATTTCTTTCAATCTTTCTATTTTTATTTTCTTAAATATCTCGTCACTTTTTTCTAGTGCGAACTTTACACAATTCAATCTGCTTAAAACAGAAGGTAGTTTCTCCAACATATTATCTAAATAATAGGGATTATCGCTACATCTGACGGCCGTTTGATTTAATGCATGATTGTTTTCCACTACGAATTCTTTGGTCGACTTTTCTAATATAAATTTTAGCTTTCTTGCAAGTTTTATATCTTTTATGGAAGTACAATCCCATATTTTGAGTTGATCAGACTCTTCAGGATTTATATTACCATTTTCTTTGGATCGATCTCTTCTCTGTTTGTTTTTCTTTTTATTTTCCTCATTTTTCATTTCCTCATTTTGTATCATTTTCTTTTTCATATTTCTTGTGATCACCAGCGTTTTCTTTATATTTTCGTCAATTGTTTGAGGTACCATTGTTTTTAATATATGTGAGTCTATTTGTATTCTTGACAGTGCGTCTGCGTTAGTATTATTTTTTCCTTTTTTATAAACTATTTGGAAATCATAATCAGATAGTTCCAATCGGATTCTGGTTAATTTTGAGCTTGGGTTTTTGTGTGAGAATAATGCAATTAATGGACGGTGGTCTGTTACTACGATAAATTTTCTGCCGTATAAATAAGGTCTGAAGCACCAAACGTCATAAAATCGTCCAAGCCTCCCCCGATATATCTTAGGGAGCAAAACTCAAATGAGCTCATAAAGAGTTTGATATCGGTGATAGGTGAAAATTCGTTTTACGTAGCTGCTATCAAGCGTGGTAGTATAAACGAGACAAAAATACAAGTCAATAATGAGAATGATTTTCGCAAAATTATAAACAAATTTGAAGTACTTAAAAAAAACTTTTATACATACCAACTGAAAAGCAGTAAAGGTCTCCAGGTAGTGATTAAGGGAATTGACTCATGTGTGGACCCAGAAGAGGTAAAAACATTCCTCGAAGAAAAAGGCTTCAAAATAAAACATGTAGTAAATATAAAAAATAGAGAAAAAAACCCCCAACCACTTTTTCGAGTGGAGTTTGAACCCGGCGACGTAAAGCTTAAAAAAAATGAAACGCACCCTATTTACAATTTGAAATATATTCTCTATAGAAGAGTAACTATAGAAGAGCCACACAAAAGAAATGGTCCCGTTCAGTGTTTAAACTGTCAAGAATATGGTCATACTAAGGCATATTGCTATTTACCCCCTGTTTGCGTAGTATGTGGTGAATTACATGGTACAGATCTTTGCGATAAGTCTAAAACCGACCCCAACGTAAAAAAATGTAGCAACTGTGGCGGTAATCACACTGCCAATTATAGAGGATGCCCTGTATATACCATCGTCAAGCAGTCAGTTGGACCGAAAACTAATCCCCCTCAAATGCAGGTAACAAATCAAGTAAGCACTGGTGACATTCAGGCCCCGCAGCCTAGTTATAACAGAACCTCTTATGCTAACGTCGTAAAATCAAACCATGCGCCAACGCAAGGTGCTGCGCCAAGTAATGATGAAACTCCAGTTTCAAATTTAAGTCGTCTGGAAAAAACCATGGAAACATTAGTGCAAACAGTAACTAATTTTACGAACACAATGGGTAATATGATGCAGGAAATTCTTAGAATGCAATCGATGTTATTGCAATCTGTACTTAACAGGCCATGAACTGTTTAAAAATCTGTTTTTGGAACGCGAACGGCATCCGCCAACATAAAAATGAATTAGAATACTTTCTTAAAAATAAACAAATTGATGTCATGATGGTTTCTGAAACTCATTTGACCTCAAGAAATACGTTTAACATCAATGGTTATATACTATATGATACCAAGGACCCTCGAGATAGAGCTTGTGGTGGTTCTGCCATTTTGATAAAAAATCGAGTCAAACACTACCTAATGTGTGATCATCGTGAGGATTATCTCCAAGCAACGAACATTTGTGTTGAAGAGCTGAATCGTAGCATTGTAATCTCATCTTTATACTCTCCACCTAGATTTTCAATATCAGAAAGCCAATATTGTGAATATTATAAATCACTAGGACCCTGTTTCCTGGCCGCTGGCGATTATAACGCTAAACATACCTTCTGGGGGTCACGACTAATAACACCAAAGGGTCGTGTTTTGTTTAATACAATCTCTAAAATGAATTTAAATGTTGTCGCGAGCGGCCAACCAACATATTGGCCTGCTGACCCGCAAAAAATTCCAGATGTCATCGATTTTGGCGTGGTTAAAAACATCCCCACAGAAACGATTCACGTTGAAGCTTCCCTAGAATTATCTTCCGACCACACACCTACAATTGTTACTATAATGAACCCCAATAGAATTGTATCTCCGACTGGTTACCTAGCGACGTCAGCCACACAAATAAATTGGTTAAAATATAAAAAATATCTCAGTGCCCATTGCACAGAAAATATTCCGCTCAGCACACCGGAGTATGTAGATCGCTCTATTGATAATTTTGACAGTTTTCTGAAACAAGCTGTTCAACATTCCAATATTGCCCCCAAAAAAACAAAAACTATTAAAATATATTCCACAGATGTCGAGCGTCTCTTGTCTGAAAAAAGGAGGGCACGAAGAGAGTGGCAATTGCACAGATCTCCTCAACTTAAGAACTTGCTAAAAGAGTGTACAAAAAGATTAAGAAAGTTATTGCAGACTCAGAAAACGGCTTCTCTGGAAAAATATCTTAAGGAACTTGATGCAACTCCACAATCGGACTACTCATTATGGCGTGCAGCTAGAAACCTCAAAAGGCCAGTTGTCTCTAAACCACCATTAAGAAACTTGAATGGAAGTTGGGCAAGAAATGATGTTGAAAAAGGAAATCTGTTTGTAAGTCACTTGAAAAACGTATTTACACCTAATATATCTCACAATATTGCGGTCGATTTACCATCTGTTGCTGCTAGAGCAGCTATTCCCCTAAGATTTGAGATGAGAGAAATCGAAAAGGTTATATGTGACTTAAACACTAAGAAGGCACCTGGCATTGATAAGATCAGCAATAAAATGCTATTAGAGCTACCTCGCGTAGCAAAGAAAATTATTCTTTTTATTTTTAATGCTATTTTACGCCTTGAATACTTTCCTCAAAAATGGAAGGTTTCCTTAGTTACCATGATACCAAAGCCAGGTAAAGATCATACGAAAGTTGAGTCTTATAGGCCTATTAGCTTATTGTCAAATATGTCAAAGCTATTTGAGAAATTATTAGTTTCAAAATTAACACCGATTTTAAGTGAAAATAGATGTATTCCAAACCATCAATTCGGATTTAGAAGAAAACACAGCACAATTGAACAAACTCATCGAATAGTAAATGTCATAAGAAAAACATTTGAAGAAAAAAAATATTGCTCAGCACTCTTCATCGATGTTTCGCAAGCTTTTGACAAAGTCTGGCATGAAGGCTTATTACACAAATTGAAGCAAAATTTACCAGCAAACACACACAAACTGTTAGAAAGCTACTTAGTCGGTCGTCAATTTATTATTAAAGAAGGAAATTTCTTAAGTTCACCTCAGCCGATTGGCGCTGGAGTCCCACAGGGCAGCATCCTGGGCCCTCTATTATACTTAATTTATACTTCGGACATGCCAACAAACAACTACACCCAAACTTCAACATTTGCAGACGACACAGCTTTTCTAAGCGTCCACGAAAACCGTTATGAAGCATCTCGTTACCTACAGCATCATATATTTCAACTAGAAATATGGCTAAGACAATGGAGGATAATGGTCAATGAGCAAAAATGCGTACATATAACATTCACCCTGCGCCGGGAATCTTGCCCCCCTATTACAATCAATAATCAAACTATTCCTCAACATTCGCATGTAAAATATCTCGGTATACATCTGGATCGGCGATTAACGTGGAAATGCCATATAGAGGCAAAATTAACTCAAATGAAACTAAAAGCCATCCAAATTCATTGGCTTATTGGAAGAAATTCTGTTCTTAGACTCGATTGCAAGCTTCTACTTTACAACTCTATCTTAAAGCCTATCTGGTGCTACGGTATTCAACTATGGGGCACTGCCTCGGCCTCTAATATCGAAAAAATTCAAAGGCGCCAAAATAAACTTCTTCGTATAATCACAGCCGCCCCCTGGTATGTTAAAAACTCAAACATTCATAAGGATCTCAACGTGCCATTAGTAAAAACTATGATTACAAAATATGCAGTAAAATATTTAAAAAGACTTGAACAACACCCAAATCCTTTAGCTCGAAATATTTTAAATCATGGCGGCCACACTCGCTTAAGGAGAAGAGACACTGCAGCACTTACTCAACTAGATGAGAGATAAACACCTATATAAGTGAACAGAACCCGTGATGAAGAAAATTTTTGTCTGGCACTGGCAGGACATAAATAAAGTATTAGGTTAAGATTTGATAAATTATTGTTAGTTCATATTAAATATATGAAGATTCAATAAATAAATAACGAAAAAAAAAAAAAAAAAAAAAAAAAAAAAAAAAAAAAAAAAAAATAAGGTCTAAAAAATTGTATACCCCAGTAGATTCCCAGTAATTCTTTTTCGATTACCGATTTATTCCTTTCGTATTTGTTAAGTGAGCGACTTGCGAATGATATTGGTTTATCCTCACCAATTTCTCCTTGCGATAATATAGCGCCTAAAGCAAATTCTGATGCATCCGTTGTTAGGACGAACGGTTTTTCGAAATTTGGATATTGCAAAATAGGTGGACTAATAAGTTTATTTTTTAGAGTATCGAATGCTCTTTGACATCTTTCAGTCCATTCGAATTTTTGACCTTTTTTCAATAATTTGTTTAAACAATTCGCTATATCAGCAAAGTTCTCAATAAATCGTCTGTAATAATTACAAAATGCCACAAATCTTCTTACATCGTCAGCATTCTTGGGTACGGGATATTTAGTTATAGCATCAAATTTTTCTGGATCTGGCTTAATTCCTTCTGAAGTTTTTAAATGTCCTAGATATATTACCTCCGGTTTCAAAAAACAACATTTTTTAGCATTAAGTTTCAAATTGTATTTTCTTAACCTTTCAAATACCTTTACAAGACTTTCGTTATGATGTTTAAGACTGCATCCGAATACTATTATATCGTCTACGTATATAAAAGCTTCGGATTCCAACCCAGATAAAGCTATTGTTAGCATTCGCTGAAAGCTGTTGGAAGATATCTTCAGACCAAATGGTAATCTTGTATATTGATAATGCCCATCAGGTGTTGAAAAAGCTGTATACGGGCGAGATTTTTGATCAAGTTCAATTTGGTGAAATGAACTTGTCATATCTAATGTTGAAAAGTATTTTGCTCTTCCTAATTTATCCAAAATGTCATCTAGACGAGATAAAGGAAATTTGTCGTTCACAACTTTGTCGTTCAGTTTTCTAAAATCGACAACTAATCTCCATTTCTTTAAATCTGTTTGTCCTTTTTTTGGAACTAGCAGCAGTGGTGCGTTATATGGGCTTAAAGATGGTTCAATAATGTTGCTTTCCAAGAGTTTCTTCACTTGCGAATTTATTTCTGCTGTCTGAGTTTGTGGTAATCTATAATTTTTTATATATATAGGACTATTGTCGTTCAATTTTATTGTCTGTTTATAAAAATTATTGATACCTAAGTATTCGTCTTCAATATGGAATATTGACTGATATTCCTTTAATATATTTATTAGTTGCTTTTTGCTCTCATCGTTTACTTCATCCAGATTAAGTGTATTTAAAAGTTTTGTAAAACGACTGTTCGAACTTTGTTCGTCATTCTCCTTTTCATTAATGGTACATATATCGTAATATTTTAATGGGACGGTTTCTATCTTCAGATTCTCTATGATTACTATTTTATCGGTAACGTTTAATAATTTTATATGTTGATTTCCATATTTGGGTACTATTACATTTGCCAAAAATACTCCTTTGGTAACTTCTCTGTTTGTAATAACGGCATCTTCTTCTAATTCGATTGTGAATGGTAAAACTATTTCACTTCTTTGTGGTATTCTAATTTCATTTATTTTGTAAGTACTGTCATGTATCGGGATTATTACTGTTTCGTTGTTGATGTTAAATGTTAGCACATATTTGTCATAGTCAATATTGCATTTATATCTCATTAAAAAATCTCTGCCAAGAATTCCATCCGTTTTTATTGGAAATTTATTTTCTACTAATTGTATTTTTTGACTAATTACATCGTTATTTATTTTAATTTTTATTTTTGTAGAACCCAGTGATTTAATTACATTTTCTGTGATTCCTGTTAAGTTGCAATAATCATCTTGATTTTCCTCATAACTTTCTAAAAATTGTTCTTTGCACAGCGAGACATCTGCTCCTGTATCAATCAAAAACGTAAGGCTGTTCTTAACGCCAGCGATATGTAAATTTACATAATTTCTGAGGTTAAATGATATGCTATAGATTCGTTTCGTGTCTAGTTCATTCCCAATGGAGTCTCTGTGCGGGTTGACTCCGGGATTTGGAAGTTTCCCTGATCTTCCATGTGATTTATATTATAACTTCTGTTGTTTGTGTTTCGGCTTCTTTGGTTGTTGTTATTGCCTCTGTTATTATGAATTCTGTTATTGTTATTACCTCTGTTATTGCTGTTGTTAAAATTTATGTTACCATTGTTATTGTTGCTGTTATGATTTCTGTTATTATTGTTACCGTTGTTGTTATAATTTCTGTTGTTGTAGCCTGGTGTTTTGGTCAAACACATTTTTGCAAAGTGGTTGAATTTTCCACAGTTATGGCATTTATTTCCATCTGCGGGGCATCTACCATTATGGTTTCTACCACATTTTCTACAGTTTCTGTTTAACGAATTTTGATTCTGTTGTGTGTTGTAATGTAGTATCCGTTGTTGTTCTACACGAGATGAAGCGCTTTCGGCAATTTTCAAAGCTTCAGAAAATGTCGTTACTTGGCTTGCGTAGATAGTAGATATTAGTTGTGGGTCGGTTAACCCATTCAAAAATGCATTGAAAGCTATTTTATTGTTTGTGTTTACTATAGTGCTCCTACTAGATTCACCTTGTTCTAATACCTGCACCTCGTTTAATTCTGTAATGAGTTTCTCTATTTTTGCAGCAAAACCCAATATGTTGTTATCCTTTTGTGATATCCGTGTTATTTCATTCAGCAAAGTATTGGATGTCTTAAATGATTTGTAAGTCGTTTTTAATATCGATATTAGTTCTTCTATGGTTGTGGGTACTTGTACTTGTTTAATTCTGTTTTGTACACATAATTCCAGTCTTGATTTAAAAACGAAATTGAAAAAGGAAACATGCTTATCTGACGAAATAGATGCAAAGGCCATTTCTAAATTTGATAAAAATGTTTGCAATTCATTAGTTTTACCCGAAAATTTTGGTATTAACTTTGTGATAGTTGAAAGCTCATTTAAATCTAAGGATGCCATGGCTACGACTTGTCTTTTCTGTATTGAAGATTTCCTATCTAAATGTATTTTTAATAAATTGAGTGCTTCTTCTTTTAATTTTGAATTCCTTGTACATTTCGTTCTATTGCACTAACAATGCTAACTTTAATCCAAAAGCCTATCAGTACTATGACTAATACTATTATAATTATTGTTATTAAAAATTTCCTCATTGTGGTTTTTCAAAAATGCTTCTATTGTTAGAGTTGCCTATAATTCCCCAAATATTTGTCAATAATTCTACTTTTCTTTCTTCACTGATCTCCTTAGGCTCCTGGTAATCCTAGCTTATTAGGTTTTTTGGTTTATACATTTGATTTTGTTAATAGTTGTTCTTATTTATATATTTATTATTGGTTTTTAATTTTTTTTTTTTAAATAATGTTTCTAACATTAGTAATATTGTTTTGTATAGTAACAGAAAACATATTTCAATTAATATTATTGTTATTCAAATTTTTATCATTTTCCTATATTTCTAGTTTTTCTTTTACATATAATTATTTTTTTTTTTATTTATTTTTTTTTTTATTCTTTAACTTTCTTATTTGAATTTTATTCTTCTTTATCGCCTCTTCCATTTTTTCTAGGCATTCCCCTTGTTCGTAGGTCTGTTGGTGTTTCAAAACTTTAAGCTGCTTTTTAAGCCTGTTGGCTTCTCCACCTCTTGACTTGCTTATATTTGGCAGCGGGAATATTGGTACTTCTACTTCCTTCTGTTTTGGAGGTTTTATTTTCTTTGGCTTTGGTCCTCTTTCCAGTATGGCTGGTTTTTGCTCCGTACTTCCTTCTTCTAGCAGTTTAGCCCAGCGTGCTTCGGCTTCCTCTAGACTCCGAAGGATCTCCTCCCAGGTTTCCGTCATATGTAGGGAGAAAAATAAAAAAAAATTTTTTTTTTTTTTAAACGCCCATAGATCCTGACTAAGCTTAAGCTGTGTCTGTCAAGGATTTATGCTCAATTTAATTTAAGCACTTAAGAGATAAGCAAGACTGCTGTGAAGTCTCTTAGATGTGCTATGTCTAATTAAATTAGAGATTTGGCAGGATCGCCATGTAATGTTTTATTACTAAAAGTAAAACACAAGCGAAGGTTGATGGATAATAATTGATTTTTATTTACAAATTTTGTTTGCTTAAATACTATTTATGAGAATAAAACTTAACCTAATATTGAGTGACTACAATAAGTTCACTCAATCACTTATTCTAGTACTTAGCATTAACTTACATACAAATGATACGGTATTGTATCAGGCACACAGAAATCTTTAAATTACTTTATCAAATTGTATTTTCATTAATTATTACTCATATCGGTGTCCAGTGTATTAAGGAATTCATTCATAACTAAAGAATTTGTTAGATCAGCATAAATGTAATAACGTACATTGAACTACTGTTGTCGATTTTGTTGTCAAAATAAATAAGCGAACGTTGACCGTTGTTTATTTAAAATATCGAATTACACAAAAAGAATTTATAATTGTGACAACGAAAACAATTCAGTTATGTTACTGACCTAACTTAATAATATTATCTGTTTGTTTATTTGTAAGAAAGAATGAATTGTGTGGATACACTACACCATACTTTCTGCGAAAGATGGAAATCAGAATATTTAAGTGAGCTGCATCGTCGATATAAATGGAAATATCAACACCAAAACCTCAACGTTGACGACTTAGTTGTCATCAAAGACATTAATCTGCCACCTAATGAATGGAAATTAGGTCGAATTACCAAAACCTACCTTGGACCCGACAAAAATATCAGAGTAGTTGATATTCGAACTACAAATGGAATTATTACGAGACCCATAACGAAACTCGTACTGTTACTTAATAATTAAATACACATTTCTAATAATTATTTTGTATACTTCCAGTAAAAGTCACCCATGAAAAACACAAATAACTTTGTGGCATTGGTCGTATGGTCTCATCTCAGTTTACTATTTTTCAACAACTCCACATCTAATACTATGGCACACAGTTCACCCCCTGGTAACATCATCCGTACTCCAGCATACTACGTGATGAAACCCAAAAACAAGGTGTTATAATACGGCTGTTTATTTTCCGGACCCCTTGAAGAACTTGAGCCCAATTGAATATATCAACATATCATGGGGGGCGGAATGTTTAGAGATGACCCCTACCAACAGCGACGACCCTGCCTACCAACAACTTGTTATATTTTATTTTCTTTAATCTGCATATTCATATTCATATGTAAACATTATAAAGTTAAATTGTTGTTACATTTGCACTCAGTATATCCCGTTATATTTAGTACAAAAATTCTTTTATAATATGTGACCCTTTTAGTATATTGAAAAACAATTTAAACTTACTCTAATTTCGCTTGTCGCCGCGCAAGCATTAAAAAAAAATCAAAAATAAAAATTGCATAAACCAAAACTGTATTTAAAACAAATAAAACTGAATAAAAGAAAACCCAAATACATACATTCAACCAAGTAAAGTGTTTTATTTAAAATAAAATAAAAGTGAACCGTGAAGAAATTTGAGGAGCTGAAAAATGTAAAGTTCAACCCTCAACATGTTACTTTAGCTTTCCGTTGGATAGAAATGAAGTATATTGTGTGTACAGAAAAATTTACAATTATTAGACACCAGCAGAATGTAATGCATGTTCTGGCTACGGCCTTCGTCAGAATTGTTTGTGTCACACTGGATAGTGATGCTTTATTAATTGAATGTATTTAACTCAACTATTTTAACAAATAGGAATTGGGAACTATTTCTTTTTATAAGCAACTTTACTAAATTCAACATATTTTATTTTTCGAATTTATTCTAAGAGTTAAATTTCAGTTATGTATTTTGTAATAGTTTTATTCCTTAAATTTTTAAGAATGACATTATACACTACCAGACTATTATATTGTATCTTCTTGTAACATGTTACTTTAGCTTTCCGTTGGATAGGAATGAAGTATATTGTGTGTACAGAAAAATTTACAATTATTAGACACCAGCAGACTGTAATGCATGTTCTGGCCCGCTACGGCCTTCGTCAGCATTCTTTGTCACACTGGATAGTGATACTTTATAAATTGAATGTATTTAACTCAACTATTTTAAAAAATAGATATTGAGAATTATTTCTTTTTATAAGCAACTTTATTATATTCAACATTTTTTATTTTTCGAATTTATTCTATGAGTTAAATTTCAGTTATGTATTTTATAAAGCTTTTTGTAATAGTCCTATTCTTTAACATTTTAGGAATGACTTTATACACAACCAGACTATTATCTTGTATCTTCTTGAACATTTTACCTTAGCTTTCCATTGGATAGCAATGAAGCATATTGTATTTACAGATAAATTTACTATTATTAGACACCAGCCGAATGTAATTCATTTTCTGGCCCGCTACGGCCTTCGTCAGCATTCTTACTATTTTAACAAATAGATATTGGGAATTATTCCTTTTTATAAGCAACTTTATTATATTCAATATTTTTTATTTTTCGAATTTATTCTAAGAATTAAATTTCAGTCATGTATTTTGTAAAAGTTCTATTCCTTAAATTTTTAGGAATGACTTTATACACTACCAGACTATTATCTTGTATCTTCTTGTTACATTTTACCTTAGCTTTCTGTTGGATAGCAATGAAGTCTATTGTATGTACAGAAAAATTTACAATTACTAGACACAAGCAGAATGTAATGCATTTTCTGGCCCGCTACGGCCTTTTTCAGCATTCTTTGTGTCACAATGGATAGTGATACTTTATAAATTGAATGTATTTAACTCAACTATTTTAACAAATAGGAATTGGGAATTATTTCTTTTTATACGCAACTTTACTAAATTCAACATTTTTTATTTTTCGAATTTATTCTAAGAGTTAAATTTCAGTTATGTATTTTGTAATAGTTTTATTCCTTAAATTTTTAAGAATGACATTATACACTACCAGACTATTATATTGTATCTTCTTGTAACATGTTACTTTAGCTTTCCGTTGGATAGAAATGAAGTATATTGTGTGTACAGACAAATTTACAATTATTATTTTTGTGTCACAATGGATAGTGATGCTTTATAAATTGAATGTATTTAACTCAACTATTTTAACAAATAGGAATTGGGAATTATTTCTTTTTATAAGCAACTTTATTATATTCAACATTTTTTATTTTTCGAATTTATTCTAAGAGTTAAATTTCAGTTATGTATTTTGTAAAAGTTTTATTCCTTAAATTTTTAAGAATGACATTATACACTACCAGACTATTATATTGTATCTTCTTGTGACATGTTACATTAGCTTTCCGTTGGATAGAAATGAAGTATATTGTGTGTACAGAAAAATTTACAATTATTAGACACCAGCAGAATGTAATGCATGTTCTGGCTACGGCCTTCGTCAGCATTGTTTGTGTCACACTGGATAGTGATGCTTTATAAATTGAATGTATTTAACTCAACTATTTTAACAAATAGATATTGGGAATTATTTCTTTTTATAAGCAACTTTATTATATTCAACATTTTTATTTTTCGAATATTTTCTAAGACTTAAATATAAGTTATGTATTTTGTAATTGTTCTATTCCTTAAATTTTTAGGAATGACATTATACACTACCAAACTTTTATCTTGTATCTTCTTGTTAAATTTTACTTAAGCTTTCCGTTGGACAGCAATGAAGTATATTGTGTGTACAGAAAAATTTACAATTATTAGACACCAGCAGAATGTAATGCATGTTCTGGCCCGCTACGGCCATCGTCAGCATTGTTTGTGTCATACTGGATAGTGATACTTTATAAATTGAATGTATTTTACTCAACTATTTTAACAAATAGATATTGGGAATTATATCTTTTTAAAGGCATTTTTATTATATTCAACATTTTTTATTTTTCGAATTTATTCTAAGAGTTAAATTTCAGTTATGTATTTTGTAATAGTTTTATTCCTTAAATTTATAAGAATGACATTATACACTACCAGACTATTATCTTGTATCTTCTTGTAACATGTTAGTTTAGCTTTCCGTTGGATAGAAATGAAGTATATTGTGTGTACAGAAAAATTTACAATTATTAGACACCAGCAGAATGTAATGCATGTTCTGGCTACGGCCTTCGTCAGCATTGTTTGTGTCACACTGGAATGTGATGCTTTATAAATTGAATGTATTTAACTCAACTATTTTAACAAATATATATTGGGAATTATTTCGTTTTATAAGCAACTTTATTATATTCAACATTTTTTATTTTTCGAATTTATTCTATGAGTTAAATTTCATTCTTTGTGTCAAACTTAATAGTGATGCTTTATAAATTGAATGTATTTAACTCAACTATTTTAACAAATAGATATTGGGAATTATTTCTTTTTATAAGCAACTTTATTATATTCAACATTTTTATTTTTCGAATATTTTCTAAGACTTAAATTTAAGTTATGTATTTTGTAAGTGTTCTTAAATTTTTAGGAATGACATTATACACTACCAAACTTTTATCTTGTATCTTCTTGTTAAATTTTACTTAAGCTTTCCGTTGGACAGCAATGAAGTATATTGTGTGTACAGAAAAATTTACAATTATTAGACACCAGCAGAATGTAATGCACGTTCTGGCCCGCTACGGCCTTCGTCAGCATTCTTTGTGTCACACTGGATAGTGATCCTTTATAAATTGAATGTATTTAACTCAACTATTTTAACAAATAGATATTGGGAATTATTTCTTTTTATAAGCAACTTTATTATAATCAACATTTTTATTTTTCGAATATTTTTTAAGACTTAAATTTCAGTTATGTATTTTGTAATTGTTCTATTCCTTAAATTTTTAGGAATGACATTATACACTACCAAACTTTTATCTTGTAGTTTCTTGTTACATTTTACTTAAGCTTTCCGTTGGATAGCAATGAAGTATATTGTGTGTACTAAAAAATTTACAATTATTAGACACCAGCAGAATGTAATGCACAAACCGCTACGGCCTTCGCCACCATTCTTTTTGTTACACTGGAAAGTGATACTTTATAAATTGAATGTATTTAAATCAAATATTTTAACAAATAGATATTGGGAATTATTTCTTTATTATATTCCAAATTTTTTATTTTTCGAATTTATTCTATGAGTTAAATTTCAGCTATGTATTTTATAAAGCTTTTTAATAGTTATATTTCTTAAATTTTTAGGAATGACTTTATACACTACCAGACTGTTATCTTGTATCTTCCTGTTATATTTTACCTTAGCTTTCCGTTGGATAGCAATGAAGTATATGTGTGTACAGAAAAATTTACAATTGTTATACACCAGCAGAATGTAATGCATTTTCTGGCCCCTACGGCCTTCGTCAGCATTCGTTGTGTCACACTGGATAGTGATACTTTATAAATTGAATGTATTTTACACAACTATTTTAACAAATAGATATTGGGAATTATTTCTTTTTATAAGCAACTTTATTATATTCAACATTTTTATTTTTCGAATATTTTCTAAGACTTAAATATAAGTTATGTATTTTGTAATTGTTCTATTCCTTAAATTTTTAGGAATGACATTATACACTACCAAACTTTTATCTTGTATCTTCTTGTTAAATTTTACTTAAGCTTTCCGTTGGACAGCAATGAAGTATATTGTGTGTACAGAAAAATTTACAATTATTAGACACCAGCAGAATGTAATGCATGTTCTGGCCCGCTACGGCCTTCGTCAGCATTCTTTGTGTCATACTGGATAGTGATACTTTATAAATTGAATTTATTTTACTCAACTATTTTAACAAATAGATATTGGGAATTATATCTTTTTAAAGGCAACTTTATTATATTCAACATTTTTTATTTTTCGAATATATTCTAAGAGTTAAATTTCAGTTATGTATTTTGTAATAGTTTTATTCCTTAAATTTATAAGAATGACATTATACACTACCAGACTATTATCTTGTATCTTCTTGTAACATGTTACTTTAGCTTTCTGTTGGATAGCAATGAAGTCTATTGTATGTACAGAAAAATTTACAATTATTAGACACCAGCAGAATGTAATGCATTTTCTGGCCCGCTACGGCCTTTGTCAACATTCTTTGTGTCACAATGGATAGTGATACTTTATAAATTGAATGTATTTAACTCAACTAGTTTAACAAATAGGAATTGGCAATTATTTCTTTTTATAAGCAACTTTACTAAATTCAACATTTTTTATTTTTCGAATTTGTTCTAAGAGTTAAATTTCAGTTATGTATTTTGTAATAGTTATATTTCTTAAATTTTTAGGAATGACTTTATACACTACCAGACTATTATCTTGTATCTTCTTGTTACATTTTACCTTAGCTTTCTGTTGGATAGCAATGAAGTCTATTGTATGTACAGAAAAATTTACAATTACTAGACACCAGCAGAATGTAATGCATTTTCTGGCCCGCTACGGCCTTTGTCAGCATTCTTTGTGTCACAATGGATAGTGATACTTTATAAATTGAATGTATTTAATTCAACTATTTTAACAAATAGGAATTGGGAATTATTTCTTTTTATACGCAACTTTACTAAATTCAACATTTTTTATTTTTCGAATTTATTCTAAGAGTTAAATTTCAGTTATGTATTTTGTAATAGTTTTATTCCTTAAATTTTTAAGAATGACATTATACACTACCAGACTATTATATTGTATCTTCTTGTAACATGTTACTTTAGCTTTCCGTTGGATAGAAATGAAGTATATTGTGTGTACAGAAAAATTTACAATTATTATTTTTGTGTCACAATGGATAGTGATGCTTTATAAATTGAATGTATTTAACTCAACTATTTTAACAAATAGGAATTGGGAATTATTTCTTTTTATAAGAAACTTTATTATATTCAACATTTTTTATTTTTCGAATTTATTCTAAGAGTTAAATTTCAGTTATGTATTTTGTAATAGTTTTATTCCTTAAATTTTTAAGAATGACATTATACACTACCAGACTATTATATTGTATCTTCTTGTGACATGTTACATTAGCTTTCCGTTGGATAGAAATGAAGTATATTGTGTGTACAGAAAAATTTACAATTATTAGACACCAGCAGGATGTAATGCATGTTCTGGCTACGGCCCTTGTCAGCATTGTTTGTATCACACTGGATAGTGATGCTTTATAAATTGAATGTATTTAACTCAACTATTTTAACAAATACATATATATTGGGAATTATTTCTTTTTATAAGCAACTTTATTATATTCAACATTTTTTATTTTTCGAATTTATTCTATGAGTTAAATTTCATTCTTTGTGTCACACTTAATAGTGATGCTTTATAAATTGAATGTATTTAACTCAACTATTTTAACAAATAGATATTGTGAATTATTTCTTTTTATAAGCAACTTTATTATATTCAACATTTTTATTTTTCGAATATTTTCTAAGACTTAAATATAAGTTATGTATTTTGTAATTGTTCTATTCCTTAAATTTTTAGGAATGACATTATACACTACCAAACTTTTATCTTGTATCTTCTTGTTAAATTTTACTTAAGCTTTCCGTTGGACAGCAATGAAGTATATTGTGTGTACAGAAAAATTTATAATTATTAGACACCAGCAGAATGTAATGCATGTTCTGGCCCGCTACGGCCATCGTCAGCATTGTTTGTGTCATACTGGATAGTGATACTTTATAAATTGAATGTATTTTACTCAACTATTTTAACAAATAGATATTGGGAATTATATCTTTTTAAAGGCATTTTTATTATATTCAACATTTTTTATTTTTCGAATTTATTCTAAGAGTTAAATTTCAGTTATGTATTTTGTAATAGTTTTATTCCTTAAATTTATAAGAATGACATTATACACTACCAGACTATTATCTTGTATCTTCTTGTAACATGTTAGTTTAGCTTTCCGTTGGATAGAAATGAAGTATATTGTGTGTACAGAAAAATTTACAATTATTAGACACCAGCAGAATGTAATGCATGTTCTGGCTACGGCCTTCGTCAGCATTGTTTGTATCACACTGGATAGTGATGCTTTATAAATTGAATGTATTTAACTCAACTATTTTAACAAATACATATATATTGGGAATTATTTCTTTTTATAAGCAACTTTATTATATTCAACATTTTTTATTTTTCGAATTTATTCTAAGAGTTAAATTTCATTCTTTGTGTCACACTTAATAGTGATGCTTTATAAATTGAATGTATTTAACTCAACTATTTTAACAAATAGATATTGTGAATTATTTCTGTTTATAAGCAACTTTATTATATTCAACATTTTTATTTTTCGAATATTTTCTAAGACTTAAATATAAGTTATGTATTTTGTAATTGTTCTATTCCTTAAATTTTTAGGAATGACATTATACACTACCAAACTTTTATCTTGTAGTTTCTTGTTACATTTTACTTAAGCTTTCCGTTGGATAGCAATGAAGTATATTGTGTGTACTAAAAAATTTACAATTATTAGACACCAGCAGAATGTAATGCACAAACCGCTACGGCCTTCGCCACCATTCTTTTTGTTACACTGGAAAGTGATACTTTATAAATTGAATGTATTTAAATCAAATATTTTAACAAATAGATATTGGGAATTATTTCTTTATTATATTCCAAATTTTTTATTTTTCGCATTTATTCTATGAGTTAAATTTCAGCTATGTATTTTATAAAGCTTTTGTAATAGTTCTATTCCTTAAACTTTTAGGAATGACTTTATACACTACCAGACTATTATCTTGTATCTTCTTGTCACATTTTATCTTAGCTTTCCGTTGGATAGCAATTGAAGAATATTGTATGTACAGAAACATTTACAATTATTAGACACCAGCAGAATGTAATGCATGTTCTGGCCCGCTACGGCCTTCGTCAGCATTCTTTGTGTCATACTGGATAGTGATACTTTATAAATTGAATTTATTTTACTCAACTATTTTAACAAATAGATATTGGGAATTATATCTTTTTAAAGGCAACTTTATTATATTCAACATTTTTTATTTTTCGAATATATTCTAAGAGTTAAATTTCAGTTATGTATTTTGTAATAGTTTTATTCATTAAATTTATAAGAATGACATTATACACTACCAGACTATTATCTTGTATCTTCTTGTAACATGTTACTTTAGCTTTCTGTTGGATAGCAATGAAGTCTATTGTATGTACAGAAAAATTTACAATTATTAGACACCAGCAGAATGTAATGCATTTTCTGGCCCGCTACGGCCTTTGTCAACATTCTTTGTGTCACAATGGATAGTGATACTTTATAAATTGAATGTATTTAACTCAACTAGTTTAACAAATAGGAATTGGGAATTATTTCTTTTTATAAGCAACTTTACTAAATTCAACATTTTTTATTTTTCGAATTTGTTCTAAGAGTTAAATTTCATTCTTTGTGTCACACTTAATAGTGATGCTTTATAAATTGAATGTATTTAACTCAACTATTTTAACAAATAGATATTGGGAATTATTTCTTTTTATAAGCAACTTTATTATATTCAACATTTTTATTTTTCGAATATTTTCTAAGACTTAAATTTAAGTTATGTATTTTGTAAGTGTTCTTAAATTTTTAGGAATGACATTATACACTACCAAACTTTTATCTTGTATCTTCTTGTTAAATTTTACTTAAGCTTTCCGTTGGACAGCAATGAAGTATATTGTGTGTACAGAAAAATTTACAATTATTAGACACCAGCAGAATGTAATGCACGTTCTGGCCCGCTACGGCCTTCGTCAGCATTCTTTGTGTCACACTGGATAGTGATGCTTTATAAATTGAATGTATTTAACTCAACTATTTTAACAAATAGATATTGGGAATTATTTCTTTTTATAAGCAACTTTATTATAATCAACATTTTTATTTTTCGAATATTTTTTAAGACTTAAATTTCAGTTATGTATTTTGTAATTGTTCTATTCCTTAAATTTTTAGGAATGACATTATACACTACCAAACTTTTATCTTGTAGTTTCTTGTCACATTTTACTTAAGCTTTCCGTTGGATAGCAATGAAGTATATTGTGTGTACTAAAAAATTTACAATTATTAGACACCAGCAGAATGTAATGCACAAACCGCTACGGCCTTCGCCACCATTCTTTTTGTTACACTGGAAAGTGATACTTTATAAATTGAATGTATTTAAATCAAATATTTTAACAAATAGATATTGGGAATTATTTCTTTATTATATTCCAAATTTTTTATTTTTCGAATTTATTCTATGAGTTAAATTTCAGCTATGTATTTTATAAAGCTTTTTAATAGTTATATTTCTTAAATTTTTAGGAATGACTTTATACACTACCAGACTGTTATCTTGTATCTTCCTGTTATATTTTACCTTAGCTTTCCGTTGGATAGCAATGAAGTATATGTGTGTACAGAAAAATTTACAATTGTTATACACCAGCAGAATGTAATGCATTTTCTGGCCCCTACGGCCTTCGTCAGCATTCGTTGTGTCACACTGGATAGTGATACTTTATAAATTGAATGTATTTTACACAACTATTTTAACAAATAGATATTGGGAATTATTTCTTTTTATAAGCAACTTTATTATATTCAACATTTTTATTTTTCGAATATTTTCTAAGACTTAAATATAAGTTGTGTATTTTGTAATTGTTCTATTCCTTAAATTTTTAGGAATGACATTATACACTACCAAACTTTTATCTTGTATCTTCTTGTTAAATTTTACTTAAGCTTTCCGTTGGACAGCAATGAAGTATATTGTGTGTACAGAAAAATTTACAATTATTAGACACCAGCAGAATGTAATGCATGTTCTGGCCCGCTACGGCCTTCGTCAGCATTCTTTGTGTCATACTGGATAGTGATACTTTATAAATTGAATTTATTTTACTCAACTATTTTAACAAATAGATATTGGGAATTATATCTTTTTAAAGGCAACTTTATTATATTCAACATTTTTTATTTTTCGAATATATTCTAAGAGTTAAATTTCAGTTATGTATTTTGTAATAGTTTTATTCCTTAAATTTATAAGAATGACATTATACACTACCAGACTATTATCTTGTATCTTCTTGTAACATGTTACTTTAGCTTTCTGTTGGATAGCAATGAAGTCTATTGTATGTACAGAAAAATTTACAATTATTAGACACCAGCAGAATGTAATGCATTTTCTGGCCCGCTACGGCCTTTGTCAACATTCTTTGTGTCACAATGGATAGTGATACTTTATAAATTGAATGTATTTAACTCAACTAGTTTAACAAATAGGAATTGGGAATTATTTCTTTTTAAAAGCAACTTTACTAAATTCAACATTTTTTATTTTTCGAATTTGTTCTAAGAGTTAAATTTCAGTTATGTATTTTGTAATAGTTATATTTCTTAAATTTTTAGGAATGACTTTATACACTACCAGACTGTTATCTTGTATCTTCTTGTTATATTTTACCTTAGCTTTCCGTTGGATAGCAATGAAGTATATGTGTGTACAGAAAAATTTACAATTGTTATACACCAGCAGAATGTAATGCATTTTCTGGCCCCTACGGCCTTCGTCAGCATTCGTTGTGTCACACTGGATAGTGATACTTTATAAATTGAATGTATTTCACACAACTATTTTAACAAATAGATACTGAGAATTATTTCTTTTTATAAGCAACTTTATTATATTCAACATTTGTTATTTTTCGAATTTATTCTATGAGTTAAATTTCAGTTATGTATTATATAGAGCTTTTTGTAATAGTTCTGTTCCTTAAATTGTTAGGAATAACTTTATACACTACCAGACTATTATCGTGTATCTTCTTGTTACATTTTAGCTTACGTTTCCGTTGGATAGCAATAAAGTATATTTTATGTACAGAAAAATTTAGAATTATTAGACACCAGCAGAATGTAACGCATTTTCTGGCCCGGTTCGGCCTTCGTAAGCATGTTTGTACAGAAAAATTTACAATTATTACACACCAACAGCATGTAATGCATTTTCTGGCCCGGTACGGCCTTCGTCAGCATTCTATGTGACGAACTGGATAGTGATACTTTATAAATTGAATGTATTTAACTCAACTAATTTAACAAATAGATTTTGAGAATTATTTCTTTTTACAAGCAACTTATTCAACAATTTTTATTTTTCGAATTTATTCTAAGAGTTAAATTTCAGTTATGTATCTTATAAAGCTTTTTGTAATAGTTCTATACTTTAAATTTTTAGGAATGACTTTATACACTACCAGAATATTATCTTGCATCTTCTTGTTACATTTTACTTTAGTTTTCCGTTGGATAGCAATGAAGTATATTGTATGTACAAAAAAATTTACAATTATTAGACACCAGCAGAATGTAATGCACAAACCGCTACGGCCTTCGCCACCATTCTTTTTGTTACACTGGAAAGTGATACTTTATAAATTGAATGTATTTAAATCAAATATTTTAACAAATAGATATTGGGAATTATTTCTTTATTATATTCCAAATTTTTTATTTTTCGAATTTATTCTATGAGTTAAATTTCAGCTATGTATTTTATAAAGCTTTTAAATAGTTATATTTCTTAAATTTTTAGGAATGACTTTATACACTACCAGACTGTTATCTTGTATCTTCCTGTTATATTTTACCTTAGCTTTCCGTTGGATAGCAATGAAGTATATGTGTGTACAGAAAAATTTACAATTGTTATACACCAGCAGAATGTAATGCATTTTCTGGCCCCTACGGCCTTCGTCAGCATTCGTTGTGTCACACTGGATAGTGATACTTTATAAATTGAATGTATTTTACACAACTATTTTAACAAATAGATATTGGGAATTATTTCTTTTTATAAGCAACTTTATTATATTCAACATTTTTATTTTTCGAATATTTTCTAAGACTTAAATATAAGTTATGTATTTTGTAATTGTTCTATTCCTTAAATTTTTAGGAATGACATTATACACTACCAAACTTTTATCTTGTATCTTCTTGTTAAATTTTACTTAAGCTTTCCGTTGGACAGCAATGAAGTATATTGTGTGTACAGAAAAATTTACAATTATTAGACACCAGCAGAATGTAATGCATGTTCTGGCCCGCTACGGCCTTCGTCAGCATTCTTTGTGTCATACTGGATAGTGATACTTTATAAATTGAATTTATTTTACTCAACTATTTTAACAAATAGATATTGGGAATTATATCTTTTTAAAGGCAACTTTATTATATTCAACATTTTTTATTTTTCGAATATATTCTAAGAGTTAAATTTCAGTTATGTATTTTGTAATAGTTTTATTCCTTAAATTTATAAGAATGACATTATACACTACCAGACTATTATCTTGTATCTTCTTGTAACATGTTACTTTAGCTTTCTGTTGGATAGCAATGAAGTCTATTGTATGTACAGAAAAATTTACAATTATTAGACACCAGCAGAATGTAATGCATTTTCTGGCCCGCTACGGCCTTTGTCAACATTCTTTGTGTCACAATGGATAGTGATACTTTATAAATTGAATGTATTTAACTCAACTAGTTTAACAAATAGGAATTGGGAATTATTTCTTTTTATAAGCAACTTTACTAAATTCAACATTTTTTATTTTTCGAATTTGTTCAAAGAGTTTAATTTCAGTTATGTATTTTGTAATAGTTATATTTCTTAAATTTTTAGGAATGACTTTATACACTACCAGACTGTTATCTTGTATCTTCTTGTTATATTTTACCTTAGCTTTCCGTTGGATAGCAATGAAGTATATGTGTGTACAGAAAAATTTACAATTGTTATACACCAGCAGAATGTAATGCATTTTCTGGCCCCTACGGCCTTCGTCAGCATTCGTTGTGTCACACTGGATAGTGATACTTTATAAATTGAATGTATTTCACACAACTATTTTAACAAATAGATACTGAGAATTATTTCTTTTTATAAGCAACTTTATTATATTCAACATTTGTTATTTTTCGAATTTATTCTATGAGTTAAATTTCAGTTATGTATTATATAGAGCTTTTTGTAATAGTTCTGTTCCTTAAATTGTTAGGAATAACTTTATACACTACCAGACTATTATCGTGTATCTTCTTGTTACATTTTAGCTTACGTTTCCGTTGGATAGCAATAAAGTATATTTTATGTACAGAAAAATTTAGAATTATTAGACACCAGCAGAATGTAACGCATTTTCTGGCCCGGTTCGGCCTTCGTAAGCATGTTTGTACAGAAAAATTTACAATTATTACACACCAACAGCATGTAATGCATTTTCTGGCCCGGTACGGCCTTCGTCAGCATTCTATGTGACGAACTGGATAGTGATACTTTATAAATTGAATGTATTTAACTCAACTAATTTAACAAATAGATTTTGAGAATTATTTCTTTTTACAAGCAACTTATTCAACAATTTTTATTTTTCGAATTTATTCTAAGAGTTAAATTTCAGTTATGTATCTTATAAAGCTTTTTGTAATAGTTCTATACTTTAAATTTTTAGGAATGACTTTATGCACTACCAGAATATTATCTTGCACTTCTTGTTACATTTTAGCTTACCTTTCCGTTGGATAGCAATGAAGTATATTGTATGTACAGAAAAATTAAGAATTATTAGACACCAGCAGAATGTAATGCATTTTCTGGCCCGCTACGGCCTTCGTCAGCATTCTTTGTGTCACACTGGATAGTTATACTTTATAAATTGAATGGATTTAACTCAACTATTTTAACAAATAGGAATTGGGCATTATTTCTTTTTATAAGCAACTTTATATATTCAACATTTTTTATTTTTCGAATTTATTCTATGAGTTAAATTTCAGTTATGTATTTTATAAAGCTTTTTGAATTAAATTTTTAATCTTCTTGTTACATTTTACTTTAGCTTTCCGTTGGATAGCAATGAAGTATATTGTATGTACAAAAAATTTACAATTATTAGACACCAGCAGAATGTAATTCATTTTCTGGCCCGCTACGGCCTTCGTCAGCATTCTTTGTGTCATACTGGATAGTGATACTATATAAATTTAATATATTTAATTCAACTATTTTAACAAATAGGAATTGGGAATTATTTCTTTATATAAGCAACTGTATTATATTCAACATTTATTATTTTTCGAATTTATTCTGAGTTAAATTTCAGTTATGTATTTTGTAATAGTTTTATTCCTTAAATTTATAAGAATGACATTATACACTACCAGACTATTATCTTGTATCTTCTTGTTACATTTTACTTTAGTTTTCCGTTGGATAGTAATGAAGTATATTGTATGTACAAAAAAATTTACAATTATTAGACACCAGCAGAATGTAATGCATTTTCTGGCCTGGTACGGCCTTCGTCAGCATGTATGTACAGAAAAATTTACAATTATTACACACCAGCAGCATGTAATGCACACACCGCTACGGCCTTCGCCAGCATTCTTTTTGTTACACTGGATAGTGATACTTTATAAATTAAATGTATTTAAATCAAATATTTTAACAAATAGATATTGGGAATTATTTCTTTATTATTATCCAAATTTTTTATTTTCGAATTTATTCTATGAGTTAAATTTCAGCTTTGTACTTTATAAAGCTTTTTAATAGTTATGTTTCTTAAAATTTTAGGAATGACTTTATACACTACCAGACTATTATCTTGTATCTTCTTGTTATATTTTACCTTAGCTTTCCGTTGGATAGCAATGAAGTATATGTGTGTACAGAAAAATTTACAATTGTTATACACCAGCAGAATGTAATGCATTTTCTGGCCCCTACGGCCTTCGTCAGCATTCGTTGTGTCACACTGGATAATGATACTTTATAAATTGAATGTATTTAAATCAAATATTTTAACAAATAGATATTGGGAATTATTTCTTTTTATAAGCAACTGTATTATATTCAACATTTTTTATTTTTCGAATTTATTCTATGAGTTAAATTTCAGTTATGTATTTTATAATGCTTTTAGTAATAGTTCTATTCCTTAAATTTTTAGGAATGACTTTATACACTACCAGACAATTTTAATCTGTATCTTCTTGTTACATTTTACCTTAGCTTTCCGTTGGAGAGCAATGAAGTATATTGTATGTACAGAAAAATTTACAATTATTAGACACCAGCAGAATGTAATCCATTTTCTGGTCCGCTACGGCCTTTGTCATCATTCTTTGTGTAACACTGGATAGTGATACTTTATAAATTGAATGTATTTAACTCAACTAATTTAACAAATAGATATCGAGAATTATTTCTTTTTACAAGCAACTTTATTATATACAACAATTTTTAAATTTCAGTTATGTATTTTATAAAGCATTTTGTAATAGTTCTCTTTAAATTTTTAGGAATGACTTTATACACTACCAGACTATTATCTTGTATCTTCTTGTTATATTTTACCTTAGCTTTCCGTTGGATAGCAATGAAGTATATGTGTGTACAAAAAAATTTACAATTGTTATACACCAGCAGAATGTAATGCATTTTCTGGCCCCTACGGCCTTCGTCAGCATTCGTTGTGTCTCACTGGATAGTGATACTTTATAAATTGAATGTATTTAACACAACTATTTTAACAAATAGATACTGAGAATTATTTCTTTTTATAAGCAACTTTATTATATTCAACATTTGTTATTTTTCGAATTTATTCTATGAGTTAAATTTCAGTTATGTATTATATAGAGCTTTTTGTAATAGTTCTGTTCCTTAAATTGTTAGGAATGACTTTATACACTACCAGACTATTATCGTGTATCTTCTTGTTACATTTTAGCTTACCTTTCCGTTGGATAGCAATAAAGTATATTGTATGTACAGAAAAATTTAGAATTATTAGATACCAGCAGAATGTAACGCATTTTCTGGCCCGGTACGGCCTTCGTAAGCATGTATGTACAGAAGAATTTACAATTATTACACACCAACAGCATGTAATGCATTTTCTGGCCCGGTACGGCCTTCGTCAGCATTCTATGTGACGAACTGGATAGTGATACTTTATAAATTGAATGTATTTAACTCAATTTATTTAACAAATAGATATTGGGAATTATTTCTTTATAAGCAACTTTATTATATTCCACATTTTTTATTTTTCGAATTTATTCTATGAGTTAAAATTCAGTTATGTATTTTATAAAGCTTTTTGTAATAGTCCTATTCTTTAACATTTTAGGAATGACTTTATACACAACCAGACTATTATCTTGTATCTTCTTGAACATTTTACCTTAGCTTTCCGTTGGATAGCAATGAAGCATATTGTATTTACAGATAAATTTACTATTATTAGACACCAGCCGAATGTAATTCATATTCTGGCCCGCTACGGCCTTCGTCAGCATTCTTACTATTTTAACAAATAGATATTGGGAATTATTTCTTTTTATAAGCAACTTTATTATATTCAACATTTTTTATTTTCGAATTTATTCTAAGAATTAAATTTCAGTCATGTATTTTGTAAAAGTTCTATTCCTTAAATTTTTAGGAATGACTTTATACACTACCAGACTATTATCTTGTAGCTTCTTGTTACATTTTACCTTAGCTTTCCGTTGGATAGCCATGAAAAATGTACAATTATTAGCCACCAGAAGAATGTAATGCATTTTCTGGCCCGCTACGGCCTTCGTCAGCATTCTTTGTTTCACACTGGATAGTCATACTTTATAAATTGAATGTATTTAACTGAACTATTTTAACAAATTTATATTGGGAATTACTTCATTTTATAAGCAACTTTATTATATTCAACATTTTTTTTCGAATTTATTCTATGAGTTAAATTTCAGTTATGTATTTTATAAAGCTTCTTGTAATAGTACTATTCCTTAAATTTTTGGAATGACTTTATACACTACCAGAATTATCTTGTATCTTCTTGTTACATTTTACCTTAGCTTTCCGTTGGATAGCAATGGAAATTTACAATTATTAGACACCAGCAGAATGGAATGCATTTTCTGGCCCGCTACGGCCTTCGTCAGCATTCTTTGTGTCACACTGGATAGTGATATTGGGAATTATTTCTTTTTATAAGCAACTTTATTATATTCAACATATTTGATTTTTCGAATTTATTCTATGAGTTAAATTTCAGTTATGTATTTTATAAAGCTTTTTGTTATAGTTCTGTTCCTTAAATTTTTAGGAATGACTTTATACACTACCAGACTATTATCTTGAATCTTCTTGTTACATTTTACCTTAGCTTTCCGTTGGATAGCAATGAAGAATATTGTATGTACAGAAACATTTACAATTATTAGACACCAGCAGAATGTAATGCATTTTCTGGCCCGCTATGGCCTTTGTCAGCATTCTTTGTGTCACAATGGATAGTGATACTTTATAAATTGAATGTATTTAACTCAACTATTTTAACAAATAGGAATTGGGAATTATTTCTTTTTATAAGCAACTTTACTAAATTCAACATTTTTTATTTTTCGAATTTATTCTAAGAGTTAAATTTCAGTTATGTATTTTGTAATAGTTTTATTCCTTAAATTTTTAAGAATGACATTATACACTACCAGACTACTATCTTGTATCTTCTTGTTACATTTTACCTTAGCTTTCTGTTGGATAGCAATGAAGTCTATTGTATGTACAGAAAAATTTACAATTATAGGACACCAGCAGAATGTAATGCATTTTCTGGCCCGCTACGGCCTTTGTCAGCATTCTTTGTGTCACAATGGATAGTGATACTTTATAAATTGAATGTATTTAACTCAACTATTTTAACAAATAGGAATTGGGAATTATTTCTTTTTATAAGCAACTTTACTAAATTCAACATTTTTTATTTTTCGATTTTATTCTAAGAGTTAAATTTCAGTTATGTATTTTGTAATAGTTTTATTCCTTAAATTTTTAAGAATGACATTATACACTACCAGACTATTATCTTGTATCTTCTTGTTACATTTTACCTTAGCTTTCCGTTGGATAGAAATGAAGTATATTGTATGTACAGAAAAATTTACAATTATTAAAAACCAGCAGAATGTAACGCATTTTCTGGCCCGCTACGGCTTTCGTCAGCATGTATGTACAGAAAAATTTACAATTATTACACAGCAGCAGCATGTAATGCACACACCGCTACGGCCTTCGCCAACATTCTTTTTGTCACACTGGATAGTGATACTTTATAAATTGAATGTATTTAAATCAAATATTTTAACAAATAGATATTGGGAATTATTTCTTTTTATAAGCAACTGTATTATATTCAACATTTTTTATTTTTCGAATTTATTCTATCAGTTAAATTTCAGTTATGTATTTTATAAAGCTTTTTGTAATAGTTCTATTCCTTAAATTTTTAGGAGTGACTTTATACAATACCAGACTATTATGTAGTGTACCTCATAAGTCGCCACCGCATACCCTTAAACTACTCTTAAACCAACACTTACCAACTTATATAGAGTAGGGTATTTTAAATATCAAATAACGGTACTAACAAATGACGACAATCGGAATGTAAGTGAATGACATTTCATTGAGTGAGAATTGAGTGCATTCCAACTTGCAACATTCTGATTGGCGAGAGAGTTTGTTATTGTTACGATTTATTGATATCTCCATATGACTGACAAAGACAAACATAAAGATGTAAATAATTAAACTAAGTTAGAACGGTTAAGTTAAAATCTCATGTATAGTATATAAGCACCAGTAAATTGGAAATAAATTAGACTTAAAATTAATAACTTAATTCGGCAACAACTTGCCTAGCTTTAATTTAAAGACTCAACTGAATTCGGTAGTTCCTTTGAACGCCTTGCAAATCAGCTGGTACCCTAACAGCTATTTAAACAAAATAAGGGCTATAGGGACCAATACACATTAGAAAAACACGCTCACACCACAACACAAAACTCTATACATGGCGATCCTGCACTCGGACCATAAACTAACGCTCCTGCCGGACTAAAAATTCCATTGAATTAAGAAAAGATCCTGACAAAAAAAATTAAATAATAATTAAGATTCGGTAGAAATTCCTACCAAACTAAAAAAAAAATGTTTAAGAAAAATTTTAAAAGATTTTTAATTATTTAAAATAATTAAGAAATGCCTTTATTTATAATTAAGAAATTCCTGCCACTACATTTCACCCACCACAGAAGATCCTTCACTTCATTCCATACCTATTAGGATCAAGAAAGATGGAATTCTGCGCTTCCTTTCAACCTGAGGAAGATCGTACAGATCTTGCTGTCTCAAAGTTTTTAAGATGGGAAACATTTTTCGTTAAATTTTCGTATAGAGGAAAACGAAAAAATAGATTAAAACAATAGAAGATATGAAACAAAATTTTTTATTCTAACGTTTTGATAGATGAAAATAGAACTAAGATTGAATAATTTAAAAAAATTAGTAAAATAAATGAAATGGCTTTAATAATAAAAAAGAAGAGAAAAAGGAAACCTTTTAATAAACATAAATTAAAAAGAAAAAAAAAATAGTAAAACAAAGAAAAATTTTTTAAATATTATAAAAACAAAAGGAAAAAAAATTGCACTTATTTTAATTTGTTGAAAATATATAGAAAAAGTAATGCTAAATAATTATTTTATTAAAATTATCAAAACATTTTTACCCTTAAACTACTCTTAAACCAACACTTACCAACTTATATAGAGTAGGGTAATTTAAATATCAAATAACGGTATAAACAAATGACGACAATCGGAATGTAAGTGAATGACATTTCATTGAGTGAGAATTGAGTGCATTCCAACTTGCAACATTCTGATTGGCGAGAGAGTTTGTTATTGTTACGATTTATTGATATCTCCATATGACTGACAAAGACAAACATAAAGATGTAAATAATTAAACTAAGTTAGAACGGTTAAGTTAAAATCTCATGTATAGTATATAAGCACCAGTAAATTGAAAATAAATTAGACTTAAAATTAATAACTTAATTCGGCAACAACTTGCCTAGTTTTAATTTAAAGACTCAACTGAATTCGGCAGTTCCTTTGAACGCCTTGCAAATCAGCTGGTACCCTAACAGCTATTTAAACAAAATAAGGGCTATAGGGACCAATACACATTAGAAAAACACGCTCACACCACAACACAAAACTCTATACATGGCGATCCTGCACTCGGACCATAAACTAACGCTCCTGCCGGACTAAAAATTCCATTGAATTAAGAAAAGATCCTGACAAAAAAAATTAAATAATAATTAAGATTCGGTAGAAATTCCTACCAAACTAAAAAAAAAATGTTTAAGAAAAATTTTAAAAGATTTTTAATTATTTAAAATAATTAAGAAATGCCTTTATTTATAATTAAGAAATTCCTGCCACTACATTTCACCCACCACAGAAGATCCTTCACTTCATTCCATACCTATTAGGATCAAGAAAGATGGAATTCTGCGCTTCCTTTCAACCTGAGGAAGATCGTACAGATCTTGCTGTCTCAAAGTTTTTAAGATGGGAAACATTTTTCGTTAAATTTTCGTATAGAGGAAAACGAAAAAATAGATTAAAACAATAGAAGATATGAAACAAAATTTTTTATTCTAACGTTTTGATAGATGAAAATAGAACTAAGATTGAATAATTTAAAAAAATGAGTAAAATAAATGAAATGGCTTTAATAATAAAAAAGAAGAGAAAAAGGAAACCTTTTAATAAACATAAATTAAAAAGAAAAAAAAAATAGTAAAACAAAGAAAAATTTTTTAAATATTATAAAAACAAAAGGAAAAAAAATTGCACTTATTTTAATTTGTTGAAAATATATAGAAAAAGTAATGCTAAATAATTATTTTATTAAAATTATCAAAACATTTTTACCCTTAAACTACTCTTAAACCAACACTTACCAACTTATATAGAGTAGGGTAATTTAAATATCAAATAACGGTATAAACAAATGACGACAATCGGAATGTAAGTGAATGACATTTCATTGAGTGAGAATTGAGTGCATTCCAACTTGCAACATTCTGATTGGCGAGAGAGTTTGTTATTGTTACGATTTATTGATATCTCCATATGACTGACAAAGACAAACATAAAGATGTAAATAATTAAACTAAGTTAGAACGGTTAAGTTAAAATCTCATGTATAGTATATAAGCACCAGTAAATTGAAAATAAATTAGACTTAAAATTAATAACTTAATTCGGCAACAACTTGCCTAGTTTTAATTTAAAGACTCAACTGAATTCGGCAGTTCCTTTGAACGCCTTGCAAATCAGCTGGTACCCTAACAGCTATTTAAACAAAATAAGGGCTATAGGGACCAATACACATTAGAAAAACACGCTCACACCACAACACAAAACTTGTATCTTCTTGTCACATTTTATCTTAGCTTTCCGTTGGATAGCAATTGAAGAATATTGTATGTACAGAAACACTTACAATTATTAAACAAATTTGTATTGGGCATTATTTCTTTTTATAGCAACTTTATTATATTCCAAATTTTTTATTTTTCGAATTTATTCTTTGAGTTAAATTTCAGTTATGTATTTTATAAAGCTTTTTGTTATAGTTCTATTCCTTAAATTTTTAGGAATGACTTCATACACTACCAGACTATTATCTTGTATCTTCTTGTTACATCTTACCTTAGCTTTCCGTTGGATAGCAATGAAGAATATTGTATGTACAGAAACATTTACAATTATTAGACACCAGCAGAATGTAATGCATTTTCTGGCCCGCTACGGCCTTCGCCAGCATTCTATGTGACACACTGGATAGTGATACTTTATAAATTGAATGTATTTAACTCAATTATTTTAACAAATAGATATTGGGAATTATTTCTTTTTATAAACAACTGTGTTATATTCAACATTTTGAATTTTTCGAATTTATTGTATGAGTTAAATTTTTGTTATGTATGTTATAAAGCTTTTTGTAATAGTTCTATTCCTTAAATTTTTAGGAATGACTTTATACACTACCAGACTATTATCTCGTATCTTGTTACATTTTACCTTAGCTTTCCGTTGGATAGCAATTAAGTATATTTTTTATTTTTCGAATTTATTCTAAGAGTTAAATTTCAGTTATGTATTTTGTAATAGTTTTATTCCTTAAATTTTTAAGAATGACATTATACACTACCAGACTATTATATTGTATCTTCTTGTAACATGTTACTTTAGCTTTCCGTTGGATAGAAATGAAGTATATTGTGTGTACAGAAAAATTTACAATTATTAGACACCAGCAGAATGTAATTCATGTTCTGGCTACGGCCTTCGTCAGCATTGTTTGTGTCACACTGGATAGTGATGCTTTATAAATTGAATGTATTTAACTCAACTATTTTAACAAATATATATTGGGAATTATTTCTTTTTATAAGCAACTTTTTTATATTCAACATTTTTTATTTTTCCAATTTATTCTATGAGTTAAATTTCATTCTTTGTGTCACACTTAATAGTGATGCTTTATAAATTGAATGTATTTAACTCAACTATTTTAACAAATAGATATTGGGAATTATTTCTTTTTATAAGCAACTTTATTATATTCAACATTTTTATTTTTAGAATATTTTTGAAGACTTGAATTTAAGTTATGTATTTTGTAATTGTTCCTTAAATTTTAAGGAATGACATTATACACTACCAAACTTTTATCTTGTATCTTCTTGTTAAATTTTACTTAAGCTTTCCGTTGGACAGCAATGAAGTATATTGTGTGTACAGAAAAATTTACAATTATTAGACACCAGCAGAATGTAATGCACGTTCTGGCCCGCTACGGCTTTCGTCAGCATTCTTTGTGTCACACTGGATAGTGATGCTTTATAAATTGAATGTATTTAACTCAACTATTTTAACAAATAGATATTGGGAATTATTTCTTTTTACAAGCAACTTTATTATAATCAACATTTTTATTTTTCGAATATTTTTTAAGACTTAAATTTCAGTTATGTATTTTGTAATTGTTCTATTCCTTAAATTTTTAGGAATGACATTATACACTACCAAACTTTTATCTTGTAGCTTCTTGTTACATTTTACTTAAGCTTTCCGTTGCATAGCAATGAAGTATATTGTGTGTACTAAAAAATTTTCAATTATTAGACACCAGCAGAATGTAATGCACACACCGCTACGGCCTTCGCCACCATTCTTTTTGTTACACTGGATAGTGATACTTTATAAATTGAATGTATTTAAATCAAATATTTTAACAAATAGATATTGGGAATTATTTCTTTCTTATATTCCAAATTTTTTATTTTTCGAATTTATTCTATGAGTTAAATTTCAGCTATGTATTTTATAAAGCTTTTTAATAGTTATATTTCTTAAATTTTTAGGAATGACTTTATACACTACCAGACTGTTATCTTGTATCTTCTTGTTTTATTTTACCTTAGCTTTCCGTTGGATAGCAATGAAGTATATGTGTGTACAGAAAAATTTACAATTGTTATACACCAGCAGAATGTAATGCATTTTCTGGCCTCTACGGCCTTCGTCAGCATTCGTTGTGTCACACTGGATAGTAATACTTTATAAATTGAATGTATTTAACACAACTATTTTAACAAATAGATACTGAGAATTATTTCTTTTTATAAGCAACTTTTTTATATTCAACATTTGTTATTTTTCGAATTTATTCTATGAGTTAAATTTCAGTTATGTATTATATAGAGCTTTTTGTAATAGTTCTGTTCCTTAAATTGTTAGGAATGACTTTATACACTACCAGACTATTATCGTGTATCTTCTTGTTACATTTTAGCTTACGTTTCCGTTGGATAGCAATGAAGTATATTATATGTACAGAAAAATTTAGAATTATTAGATACCAGCAGAATGTAACGCATTTTCTGGCCCGGTACGGCCCTCGTAAGCATGTATGTACAAAAGAATTTACAATTATTACACACCAATAGCATGTAATTCATTTTCTGGCCCGGTACGGCCTTCGTCAGCATTCTATGTGACGAACTGGATAGTCATACTTTATAAATTGAATGTATTTAACTGAACTATTTTAACAAATTTATATTGGGAATTACTTCATTTTATAAGCAACTTTATTATATTCAACATTTTTTTTTCGAATTTATTCTATGAGTTAAATTTCAGTTATGTATTTTATAAAGCTTTTTGTAATAGTACTATTCCTTAAATTTTTTGGAATGACTTTATACACTACCAGAATTATCTTGTATCTTCTTGTTACATTTTACCTTAGCTTTCCGTTGGATAGCAATGGAAATTTACAATTATTAGACACCAGCAGAATGGAATGCATTTTCTGGCCCGCTACGACCTTCGTCAGCATTCTTTGTGTCACACTGGATAGTGATATTGGAAATTATTTCTTTTTATAAGCAACTTTATTATATTCAACATATTTTATTTTTCGAAGTTATTCTATGAGTTAAATTTCAGTTATGTATTTTATAAAGCTTTTTGTTATAGTTCTGTTCCTTAAATTTTTAGGAATGACTTTATACACTACCAGACTATTATCTTGAATCTTCTTGTTACATTTTACCTTAGCTTTCCGTTGGATAGCAATGAAGAATATTGTATGTACAGAAACATTTACAATTATTAGACACCAGCAGAATGTAATGCATTTTCTGGCCCGCTATGGCCTTTGTCAGCATTCATTGTGTCACAATGGATAGTGATAGTTTATAAATTGAATGTATTTAACTCAACTATTTTAACAAATAGGAACTGGGAATTATTTCTTTTTATAAGCAACTTTACTAAATTCAACATTTTTTATTTTTCGAATTAATTCTAAGAGTTAAATTTCAGTTATGTATTTTGTAATAGTTTTATTCCTTAAATTTTTAAGAATGACATTATACACTATAAATAAAAACGTTTTTAGAAGAGAAGGGCTTTAAAATTAAAAATGTAGTTAATATTAAAAATAGAGAAAAAAATCCCCAGCCACTATTTCGTGTGGAGTTAGAACCCGGCGACGTTAAGCTTAAAAAAAATGAAACTCATCCCATTTACAGTCTGAGATATATCCTGTATAGGAAAATAACAATAGAGGAGCCGCATAAAAGGAACGGACCCGTGCAATGTTTAAACTGCCAAGAATTTGGTCACACTAAGGCATACTGCCATTTAACACCTGTTTGCGTTGTATGTGGAGAATTGCATGGTACAGCTCTCTGCGATAAGTCTAAAAACGACCCCAATGTAAAAAAATGCAGCAACTGTGGTGGTAATCACACTGCCAACTATAGAGGATGCCCTGTATACTCTATCGTCAAGCGCTCGGTTGGACCGAAACCTAATCCACCTCAAATTCAGGAAACACATCAAAATAATACTAATGACATTCATGTACCGCAGCCTAGTAATAACAGAACATCCTACGCTAACGTCCTAAAATCAAACCATATGCCAATGCAAGGTGATTTGCCAAATAATGATGAGACCCCAGTTTCTAATTTAAGTCGTCTAGAAAAAACCATGGAAACACTAGTACAAACAGTAACAAACTTTACGAATACAATGGGTAATATGATGCAGGAAATGTTAAGAATGCAATCGATGTTATTGCAAGCTGTACTTAACAAGCCATGAATTGTTTAAAAATTTGTTTTTGGAACGCAAACGGCATTCGCCAACATAAAAATGAACTAGAATATTTTCTTAAAAGTAAACAAATTGATGTAATGATGGTTTCTGAAACTCATTTGACCTCAAGAAATTCGTTTAAAATTAATGGTTATATATTATATGATACCAAGGACCCTCGAGATAGAGCTTGTGGAGGTTCTGCTATTTTGATAAAAACCCGAATCAAACACTACTTAATGTGTGATCATCGTGAAGATTATCTGCAAGCAACGAATATTTGTGTTGAAGAGCTAAATCGAAACGTTGTACTTTCATCTTTATACTCTCCACCTAGATTTTCAATATCAGAAAGCCAATATTATAAATATTTTAAATCATTAGGACCCTGTTTCCTAGCCGCTGGCGATTACAACGCTAAACATACCTTCTGGGGTTCACGGCTCATTACACCAAAGGGTCGTGTTTTGTATAATACAATGTCTAAAATGGATTTAAATGTGGTCGCGAGTGGACAACCAACTTATTGGCCTACTGATCAGCAAAAAATTCCAGATGTCATCGATTTTGGCGTGGTTAAAAACATCCCCGCAGAAACGATTCACGTTGAAGCTTCTTTAGAATTATCTTCTGATCACACACCTACAATTCTTACCATATCAAACCCTTATAGAATTGTATCACCGTCTGGTTACTTAGTGACGTCAGCCACACAAATAAATTGGTTAAAATATAAAAAATATCTCAATACCCACTGCACTGAAAATATTCCGCTTAGAACACCGGAGAATGTGAATCTTTCTATTGTAAATTTTGACAATTATCTCAAACTAGCTGTTCAACATTCTAGCATAGCCCGCAAAAATATCAAAAATAGTAAAATATATTCTACTGATGTCGAGCGTCTCTTGACTGAAAAAAGGAGAGTTCGAAGAGAGTGGCAATTGCACAGATCCCCTCAACTTAAAAATTTACTAAAAGAGTGCACAAAAAGGCTAAGAAACTTACTGCAGTCTCAAAAAACGGCTTCTCTGGAAAAATATCTTAAGGAACTTGATGCAACTCCTCAATCTGATTACTCATTATGGCGTGCAGCTAGAAATCTTAAAAGACCAGTTATCACTAAACCACCATTAAGAAACTTAAATGGACGTTGGGCACGAAATGACATAGAAAAAGGTAATATTTTCGTTAATCATTTGAAAACCGTATTTACCCCTCATACATCTTTCGATACTGCGGTCGAGTTACCACCTGTTGCTGTTAGATCAGCTGTTCCACTAAGGTTTGAAGTAAGAGAAATCGAGAAGGCTATTCATGATTTAAACCCCAAGAAAGCCCCTGGTTTTGATAAGATCAGTAACAAAATGCTTTTGGAGCTACCCAGCATAGCAAAGAAAATTATTCTACTAATTTTTAATGCTATTTTACGCCTTGAATACTACCCACAAGAGTGGAAAGTATCCTTAGTTACCATGATACCTAAACCAGGAAAGGATCCCACAAAAGTTGAGTCATATAGACCTATAAGCTTATTGTCTAATTTATCAAAGCTTTTTGAGAAACTTCTAGTGTCTAAATTAACGCCGATTTTAAATGGTAACAGATGTATTCCCAATCATCAATTCGGTTTTAGAAGAAAACACAGCACAATTGAACAAACTCATCGAATAGTAAATGTCATAAGAAAAGCCTTTGAAGAAAAAAAATATTGCTCAGCACTCTTCATCGATGTGTCTCAAGCTTTTGATAAAGTCTGGCATGAAGGTTTACTACTGAAATTGCAGCAAAACTTACCAGCAAATATACACAAGCTGTTACAAAGCTACTTAGTCGGTCGTCAATTTATTATAAAAGAAGGCGAATTTTTAAGTCCTCCACAGCCAATTAGCGCTGGAGTCCCACAAGGCAGCATCCTGGGCCCTCTATTATACTTAATTTATACTTCGGACTTGCCAACAAACAGCTACACCCATACCTCAACATTTGCGGACGACACAGCTTTTCTAAGCGTACACGCAAACTGTCAAGAAGCATCTCGTTATCTACAGGATCATATATTTGAACTAGAAAGGTGGTTAAAAAAATGGAGGATAAAGATCAATGAGCAAAAATGCGCACATATAACATTCACATTGCGTCGGGAAACATGCCCCCCTATTAAAATAAATAATCAAATAATACCCCAACACTCGCATGTAAAATACCTCGGTATACATCTAGATCGGCGTTTAACGTGGAAATGGCATATAGAAGCGAAGTTAACTCAAATGAAACTAAAAGCAATTCAAATTAATTGGCTCATTGGAAGAAATTCTGTTCTTAGTCTCGATTGCAAACTTCTACTCTACAACTCTATCTTAAAGCCAATTTGGTGCTACGGTATTCAGTTATGGGGCACTGCCTCGGCTTCTAACATCGAAAAAATTCAAAGGCGCCAAAATAAACTTCTTCGAATAATCACAGCCGCTCCCTGGTACGTCAAAAACTCAAATATCCACAAGGATCTCAATGTGCCATTAGTAAAAACTATGATAACGAAATATGCAGTAAAATATTTAAAAAGGCTGGAACTGCACCCAAATCCATTAGCACGAAATATTTTAAATTATGGCGGCCACACTCGCTTAAGAAGAAGAGACACTGCAGCACTCACCCAATCAGATGAGCGATAAACACCTATATATGTAAACAGAAACCGTGATGACTAAATCTTTTGTGTTTGGCACTGGCAGGACATAAAGCAAATATTAGGATAAGATTTGATTAATTATTGTTAGTTCATATTTAATATATGAAGATTCAATAAATAAATAATGAAAAAAAAAAAAAAAAAAAAAAAAAAAAAAAATTATACACTACCAGACTATTATCATGTATCTTCTTGTTACATTTTACCTTAGCTTTCTGTTGGATAGCAATGAAGTCTATTGTATGTACAAAAAAATTTACAATTATAGGACACCAGCAGAATGTAATGCATTTTCTGGCCCGCTACGGCCTTTGTCAGCATTCTTTGTGTCACAATGGATAGTGATACTTTATTAATTGAATGTATTTAACTCAACTATTTTAACAAGCGGAATTGGGAATTATTTCTTTTTATAAGCAACTTTACTAAATTCAACATTTTTTATTTTTCGAATTTATTCTAAGAGTTAAATTTCAGTTATGTATTTTGTAATAGTTTTATTCCTTAAATTTTTAAGAATGACATTATACACTACCAGATCTACCTATCTACCTATCTTGTATCTTCTTGTTACATTTTACCTTAGCTTTCCGTTGGATAGAAATGAAGTATATTGTATGTACAGAAAAATTTACAATTATTTGAAACCAGCAGAATGTAACGAATTTTCTGGCCCGCTACGGCCTTCGTCAGCATGTATGTACAGAAAAATTTACAATTATTACACACCAGCAGCAGGTTATGCACACACCGCTACGGCCTTCGCCAACATTCTTTTTGTCACCTGGATAGTGATACTTTATAAATTGGATGTATTTAAATCAAATATTTTAACAAATAGATATTGGGAATTATTTCTTTTTATAAGCAACTGTATTATATTCAACATTTTTTATTTTTCGAATTTATTCTATGAGTTAAATTTCAGTTATGTATTTTATAAAGCTTTTTGTAATAGTTCTATTCCTTAAATTTTTAGGAGTGACTTTATACAATACCAGACTATTATCTTGTATCTTCTTGTCACATTTTATCTTAGGTTTCCGTTGGATAGCAATTGAAGAATATTGTATGTACAGAAACACTTACAATTATTAAACACCAGCAGAATGTAATGCATTTTGTGGGCCGCTACGGCCTTCGTCAGGATTCTTTGTGTCACACTAAATAGTTATACTTTATAAATTGAATGTATTTAACTTTAACAAATTTGTATTGGGAATTATATCTTTTTATAAGCAACTTTATTATATTCCAAATTTTTTTATTTTTGAATTTATTCTATGAGTTAAATTTCAGTTATGTATTTTATAAAGCTTTTTGTAATAGTTCTATTCCTTAGATTTTTAGGAATGACTTTATACACTACCAGAATTATCTTGTATCTTTTTGTTAAATTTTACCTTAGCTTTCCGTTGAATAGCAATGAAAAATTTACAATTATTAGACACCAGCAGAATCTGGCCCGCTATGGCCATCGTTAGCATTTTTTTTGTCACACTGGATAGTGATACTTTATAAATTGAATGTATTTAACTAAACTATTGTAACTAATAGATATCGGGAATTATTTCTTTTTTATAAGCAACTGTATTATATTCAAAATTTTTTATTTTCGGAATTTATTCTATGAGTTAAATTTCAGCTATGTATTTTATAAAGCTTTTTGTAATAGTTCTATTCCTAAAATTTTAGGAACGACTTTATACACTGCCGGACGATTATCTTGTATCTTCTTGTTACATTTTATCTTAGCTTTCCGTTGGATAGCAGTTGAAGAATTTTGTATGTACAGAAACATTTACAATTATTAGACACCAGCAGAACGTAATGCATTCGTCAGCATTCGTTGTGTCACACTGGATAGTGATACTTTATAAATTGAATGTATTTAACTAAACTATTGTAACTAATAGATATCGGGAATTATTTATTTTTATAAACAACTGTATTATATTTAACATTTTTTATTTTCCGAATTTATTCTATGAGTTAAATTTCAGCTAAAGCTTTTTGTAATAGTTCTATTCCTTAAATTTTTAGGAACGACTTTATACACTGCCGGACGATTATCTTGTATCTTCTTGTCACATTTTATCTTAGCTTTCCGTTGGATATCAGTTGAAGAATATTGTATGCACAGAAACATTTACAATTATTAGACACCAGCAGAATGTAATGCGTTTTCTGGCCCACTACGGCCTTCGTCAGCATTCTTTGTGTCACACTGGATAGTTATACTTTATAAATTGAATGTATTTAACTCAACTTTTTTAACAAATAGATATTGGGAATTATTTCTTTTTATAAGCAACTGTATTATATTCAACATTTTTTATTTTTCGAATTTATTCTATGAGTTAAATTTCAGTTATGTATTTTATAAAGCTTTTTGTAATAGTTCTATTCCTTAAATTTTTAGGAATGACTTTATACACTACCAGACTATTGTCTTGTATTTTCTTGTTAAATTTTACCTTAGCTTTCCGTTGGATAGCAATGAAGTATATTGTATGTACAGAAAAATTTAGAATTATTAGACACCAGCAGAATGTAATGCATTTTCTGGCCCGCTACGGCCTTCGTCAGCCTTCTTTGTGTCACACTAAATAGTTATACTTTATAAATTGAATGTATTTAACTCAACTATTTTAACAAATAGATATTGGGAATTATTTCTTTTTATAAGCAACTGTATTATATTCAACATTTTTATTTTTCGAATTTATTCTATGAGTTAAATTTCAGTTATGTATTTTATAAAGCATTTTGTAATAGTTCTATTCCTTAAATTTTTAGGAATGACTTTATACACTAAAAGACTATTATCTTGTATCTTCTTGTCACATTTTATCTTAGCTTTCCGTTGGATAGCAATTGAAGAATATTGTATGCACAGAAACATTTACAATTATTAGACACCAGCAGAATTTATTTTATTTATTTATTTAATGATTTTCTAATACAACAAGATACATTACCTTATAATTAAAGTATTAGAATCAGAAAAGTTAATTTAAACATATGTATGTGTCCTATTATTTAAAAAAAAATTAATCAATTATTACAATTAACGGAAATATTTAGATTTTAAAATGTTAAAGTTAAGTTAATTATTTCTAATGCTATAGATTTTATTGAAAGTATTTTTAAATTTAGTTGCGTTGGTTAAATTTTGTAAAGATACAGGATGTTGGTTCCAGAGACGGATTGAATATATAAAAAATTGTTTCTCAGATGCTGCATCACGATGTCGAAGTTGGACTAGGCTGTTTACTCTCGAAGACCTCATGAACTGAAGACGGTCATACAGGTATTTTGGTTGCGTTGTCGTTATAATTTTGTGTAAGAACACAAGGTATTTTAATTTTAAATAGTCTTCGAAGCTTACGTTGATCACACGACAGTAGTATTGGGATACGTGATAAAATTTTTTTAGACTATAAATATAGCGTACAATGTTATTAAATGTCGTTTTAAGCCTCATAAAGTCTTTTAAGTTACATCCAGAAAATATTTCCGATGCATAAATAAGAGTAGGTAGAAGATAAGTTTTTGCCAGCAACAGTCTTACTTTGGGTGGTGTAGAATATTGCACAGTCCACAAATTCGGCAGCATACTGTACACTCTACCACATGCTTGGCTAATGTGGTCAGACCAGGTAAGTGTGCTGTTAAAGACAATTCCAAGATTTTTGGCCGAGCTTACTATTTCAATTTTAGCATCTCCCAAAATTACATTAATTTCAACATCAACTTTAACAGATTTTTTGCTAAAAAGAACACACTTTGATTTTTTTGGATTAAGGCGTAATCCATTAGCCGATGCCCAAAGAAAAATTTTGTTTAGATCATAATTCAGTTCATTTACTTTGGAGTTAATACAATACTTAGAACTTTTAAGGTAAATTTCAATATCATCCGCATACATTTGAACACTTGAGAATTTAATTTGATTTGGTATATCATTGGAATATATTGAATATAATAATGGTCCAAGTATTTAACCTTGAGGGACACCTCTGATAACTCGCAGGGGTTTCGAAATCGTCCCTAAATTTGATACGCATTGCCACCTATCAGCTAAATATGTATGCATCAATTTCACAGCCAATGAAGAAAATTTAAACATTTTAACCAGTTTTAAGCATGGTATATCATGGTCAACAGTATCAAACGCTTTAGAATGATCCAGTAAGACTAAAAACGATATATCTCCATTATCCAAATTACCCCTTATTTCCTCAACTACATCAGTGAGAGCATTTATAGAACTGTGCATAGGTCTAAAGACCCACTGGCGTTCTGTCAATAAGTTGTTTGAATTCAAATATTTAAATACTTGTTTCTGTACTAAATGTTCAAAAACTTTGGAGAATGTCTTAGGCACTGGGATAATTTTGGCTACTTTCCATTCATTTGGGAAAATGCTTGTGGTGATAATTGTATTAAACAAATGTGTAATATATTGTATTATCCAGGGAAGAATAAGTTTAATAAACCTAGGATTAATGTTGTCCAAGCCAACAGCGTTAGATTTCACCTTTCCAAATCCTTCAGCAACATATAAGGGTGTAAAACATTGAAAATTAAACTCTCCAGCAGACGTATTCAGTGGTGGTAGATTATCATAAAAAGCGGAATCAGCTAAAAGCATAGGTATATTAATGAAAGATTGGTTGAGTATGTTAACATCAACATCAGATGCAGGGTTAATTGTATTATTAATGCCAATACTACGTATTATTTGCCAAGTTTTTTTGAATAATACTTGAATAATACCTTGATTTTTCTAACCTTATTTTAGTAACAACAGCTTTTCTCGCCAATCGAAATAGCTCTCGGTATTCTGCAGTTTTGTAACGTTTCCACAATTTGTATAGATCATCGCGGCGTTTAATACAAATTTCGATTGCAGTTGTAAACCATGGATGCATTCTATTTTTTATTGTTCTAGTTCTCATAGGAACATGTTTATCAAATAAATTCGTATTTAGTCCATTAAGAAATATTATTTGGTCATTAGTTGATGGTAGGTAGTAAATTTGATTCCATGGAGTATTTAGAATGTCTGCTTCTAAAGCCATTAAGTTTATATTTCTAAAATCACGAAAGTTGTACGTTTGCGGGGTGTTATTATTACCAAGGTCATATGATGCATACATTAAGTCATGTTTTGAGAAAGCCGGATATGCCAGTTGATCATAGAGGATAATTTTTCTTATATTGCGTTACGCAAACGGCATCCGCCAACATAAAAATGAACTAGAATACTTCCTTAAAAATAAACAAATTGATGTTATGATGGTTTCTGAAACCCATCTGACCTCAAGAAACACGTTTCAAGTCAATGGTTATATATTATATGATACCAAGGACCCTCGAGGTAGAGCTTGTGGAGGTTCTGCCATTTTGATAAAAAACCGAGTAAAACACTACCTAATGTGCGATCATCGTGAAGATTATTTCCAAGCAACGAGCATTTGCGTTGAGGAATTATCTCGAAACATAGTAATTTCATCATTATACTCCCCACCTAGATTTTCAATATCAGAAAGCCAATATAATAAATATTTCAAATCATTAGGACCCTGCTTCCTGGCTGCTGGCGATTATAACGCTAAACACACTTTCTGGGGGTCACGACTTATTACACCTAAGGGTCGTGTTTTGTTTAACACAATTTGTAAAATGGACCTAAATGTGATCGCGAGCGGACAACCAACATATTGGCCTACTGATCAGCAAAAAGTTCCAGATGTCATAGATTTTGGCGTGGTTAATAACATCCCCATAGACACGATTCATGTGGAAGCTTCCCTAGAATTATCTTCAGATCACACACCTACAATTGTTACTATAATGAATCCAAATAGAATCGTATCTCCGTCTGGTTACTTATCGACATCAGCCTCACAAATAAATTGGTTAAAATATAAAAAATATCTGAGTGCCCATTGCACATAAAATATTCCGCTTAGCACACCGGAGAACGTGGATCTCGCTATTGTTAATTTTGACAGTTATCTCAAACTAGCTGTTCAACATTCCAGCATAACACTCAAAAAAACCAAAAACAAAATCATATATTCTACAGATGTCGAGCGTCTATTGACTGAAAAAAGGAGAGTTCGTAGAGAGTGGCAATTGCACAGATCCCCCCAACTTAAGACATTATTAAAAGAGTGCACAAAAAGGCTGAGAAAGTTACTGCAGTCTCAGAAAACGGCTTCCCTGGAAAAATATCTCAAGGGACTTGATGCAACTCCACAATCAGATTACTCATTATGGCGTGCAGCTAGAAGCCTCAATATACCAGTTATCTCTAAACCACCATTGAGAAACTTGAATGGAAGTTGGGCAAGAAATGATATTGAAAAAGGAAATCTGTTTGCTAATCATCTGAAAAATGTATTTACCCATAATATATTTCACGATATAGCAGTCGATTTACCGGCTGTAAATGTTAGAGCAGCTATTCCCCTAAGATTAGAGTTTAGAGAAATCGAAAAGGCTATTTGTATTTTAAACACCAAGAAGGCATCCGGTATTGATAAGATCAGTAATAAAATGCTTTTGGAGCTACCAAGTACAGCAAAGAAAATTATTCTTTTTATTTTTAATGCTATTTTACGACTTCAATACTGCCCTCATAAATGGAAGGTTTCCTTAGTAACCATGATACCAAAGCCAGGAAAGGATCACACAAAAGTTGAGTCATACAGGCCTATTAGCTTATTATCTAATATTTCAAAGCTATTTGAGAAACTACTAGTGGCAAAATTAACGCCGATTTTAAATGAAAATAGATGTATTCCTAATCATCAATTTGGGTTTAGAAGAAAGCATAGCACAATTGAACAAACTCATCGAATAGTAAATGTAATAAGAAAAGCCTTTGAAGAAAAAAAATATTGCTCAGCACTCTTCATCGATGTGTCTCTAGCTTTTGATAAAGTCTGGCATGAAGGTTTACTACTGAAATTGCAGCAAAACTTGCCAGCAAACATACACAAGCTGTTAGAAAGCTACTTAGTCGGTCGTCAATTTATTATTAAAGAAGGCCTCAGCCAGTTAACGCTGGAGTCCCACAAGGTAGCATCCTGGGCCCTCTATTGTACTTAATTTATACTTCGGACATGCCTCAACATTTGCGGATGACACAGCTTTCCTAAAGCCTATAGTACACGGCATGTAAAAAGACACATGCGCATGTGGTTCTGACGTAATTTTGACGTCATCACACAACACGCAATGTTTATTGTGGCTTTGCATTGACGTCAAAATTACGTCAGAACCACATGCGCATGTGTATTTTTACATGCCGTATACTATAGACTTAAGCGTACATGAAAACTGTCAAGAAGCATCTCGTTACTTACAGGATCACATATTTGAACTGGAAAGGTGGTTAAAACAATGGAGGATAACGATCAATGAGCAAAAATGCGCACATAAAACATTCACATTGCGTCGGGAAACATGCCCCCCTATTAAAATCAATAATCAAATAATACCCCAACACTCGCATGTAAAATACCTAGCTATACATCAAGATCGGCGTTTAACGTGGAAATGGCACATAGAAGCAAAATTAACTCAAATGAAACTAAAAGAAATTCAAATTAATTGGCTCATTGGAAGAAATTCTGTTCTTAGTCTCGATTGCAAACTTCTACTTTACAACTCTATCTTAAAGCCAATTTGGTGCTACGGTATTCAGTTATGGGGCACTGCCTCGGCTTCTAATATCGAAAAAATTCAAAGGCGCCAAAATAAACTTCTTCCCTGGTATGTCAAAAACTCAAATATCCACAAGGATCTCAATGTGCCATTGGTAAAAACTATGATAACGAAATATGCAGTAAAATATTTAAAAAGGCTGGAACTGCACCCAAATCCCTTAGCTCGAAATATTTTAAATTATGGCGGCCACACTCGATTAAGGAGAAGAGACACTGCAGCACTCACCCAATCAGATGAGCGATAAACACCTACATATGTGAACAGAAACCGTGATGACTAAATCTTTTTGTCTGGCACTGGCAGGACATTAAGTAAATATTAGGATAAGATTTGATTAATTATTGTTAGTTCATATTTAATATATGAAGATTCAATAAATAAATACTGCAAAAAAAAAAAAAAAAAAAAAGTAACGTGCTGTTGTTGGCTGTGAAATGTGTTGGTCTTGAGTTGTTTGCAGGAAATAAGTGAAGAGAAAGCATGGTAGATGTTAGACTACTATCAGTTATCAGGTTGCAATTGAAGTCTCCAGCAATAATTATTTCCTAATAAGAAACCGATAAAAGCTCTAACTGGGTACGTAATTTGTCAAATTTTATACTTTTATCTGGTCTATAACCACATCCGAGCAATAACTTAGAGCCATTATGATAAACATCAACAAATTCAAATTCAACTTCATTTGTTTCATTAAGAGACTTATTTGCCATCATCTAATATTATCACGTATGTATATTGCAACTCCTCCAGCATGCTTGCGTCTATCAGATCGAAAAAGACGGTATCCACTTAGTCCATATATACTGTCACTTATCTCACTAGAGAACCATGTTTCTGAAACACATACTGCGTCAATACCAGAGTTTTCAAACAGAAAACGAAATTCTTCAAGTTTATTTCCTAAGCTTTGAGCATTGATATGACAGATATTGAAACCTTGGTTTTGTTTAGCTAATATTCGGATCATGTTAAAATTACCATCCCTAGAACCAAATTGTTCATACATATTATTTGTCATACTGATACGCAACGCAACCAATTATATATTTGTTAGTGTCATTTAAGAGATTAGACAATGAAAGATTTAAACAATTTGTAGTCAAATTAAGCATTAAAACAATAGTTAAACATATATAAAAATTTTGTAATGAAGTTAAAAGTAAAATTAAAGTATATTCAAGAAGGTGATAGTTAGAAGTGAGTATATAATCAAAAGGGTCATTAATAAATGTAAAAATTTTAAATATTGAATGTCTGATATTAATCATCACGAAAAAGTTGAGTTAATTGCTCGATAAATTCAATAAGAAGAGGTTCATCAGATTCCATTTTTCTTACGTATACAAGTCCTCGAAGTGTAAAAGTTGATTATAATCTGTTGTTCTTCCTCAAGTTTAAGGCGGCTTTAAATATATCGTGGTAATGAGGCGTTAAATTCTCATTGACGTAAATAGGCTCATTGCTGTCGAATCCGGCATGTTTAAGGCGTAACATTGTATTATTATTGCGTTTAAAGTTTGATATAGACTTTAGAAGGAAATTTTTATCAAATGGTGATTTGAGCTTAGCAATAATTACTTCATCTCTCGGAGAATACGGTTTATTGTTCTTATAAATTTTCTTCAGTCTATAAATATTATCTAGTTTGGGTGTTTGAATTTTCATTGACTCACATATATTATTAAAAATGTCGCTTAAGTTTTCGTTTTCATAGCAGGGTATTCCAGAAAGTCGTATACTTTCAGCAACCACAGAATTCTCTTGTTTCAGCAATTTTTTCTTCACCAGAATAATATCATCCTTTAGTTAACAACCCTTTCAGTTAAATTATCAACTACAACTTGAATGGAATTTATTTTTTCCTCAAAAATAGAAAGAAGTTTTAATTCACTGTCTTTTATTAAACTATTGATGAATTCAAAGTGTTTTCTTCTCTTTCTTTAATAGAATTCTTATGACTTGCGAAGTAATAAATTCGCTTTCTTTTATTAAGTATCTTATAAAAGATTTATCATCAGTCGATAGTCGAGGTATTTTGCAATAATTTTCCATTGTTAAGTCTTGCTTTGATTCCCTTGATCTTTTAGCTGATGTTTCACTTCGTGTATTCATGTTATTATTGTATTTAGCTTAGAGATTTATAAATAAATGTTTTTTACGTTTTTATGTTTTTCGTTCTCGAATATATTTTAAATAAGTGAACAAGTAAGACACTCTTCTTTTGTGTATTATTTGAAATTAACGTGAAATATAAAACTTGGCACCACTTTGTTAAAGTTATAAAGAAATTGGTACTACTTTACCAGTATTTGCATAAAGATATCAGCTGACTTGATACACTACCAGACAATTTTAATATGTATCTTCTTGTTACATTTTAACTTAGCTTTCCGTTGGATAGTAATGAAGTATATTGTATGTACAGAAAAATTTACAATTATTAGACACCAGCAGAATGTAATGCATTTTCTGGCCCGCTACGGCCTTCGTCATCATTCTTTGTGTAACACTGGATACTTTTTAAATTGAATGTATTTAACTCAACTAATTTAATAAATAGATATTGAGAATTATTTCTTTTTACAAGCAACTTTATTATATTCAACAATTGTTATTTTTCGAATTTATTCTATGAGTTAAATTTCAGTTATGTATTTTATAAAGCTTTTTGTAATAGTTCTATACTTTAAATTTTTAGGAATGACTTTATACACTACCAGAATATTATCGTGCATCTTCTTGTTACATTTTAGCTTACCTTTCCGTTGGATAGCAATGAAGTATATTGTATGTACAGAAAAATTTAGAATTATTAGACACCAGCAGAATGTAACGCATTTTCTGGCCCGGTACGGCCTTCGTCAGCATGTATGTACAGAAAAATTTACAATTATTACACACCAACGGCATGTAATGCATTTTCTGGCCCGCTACGGCCTTCGTCAGCATTTTATGTGACACCCTGGATAGTAATACTTTATAAATTGAATGTATTTAACTCAATTATTTTAACAAATAGATATTGGGAATTATTTCTTTTTATAAGCAACTGTATTATATTCAACATTTTTTATTTTTCGAGTTTATTTTATGAGTTAAATTTCAGTTACGTATTTTATAAAGTTTTTTGTAATAGTTCTATTCCTTAAATTTTTAGGAATGACATTATACACTACCAGACTATTATCTCGTACCTTGTCACATTTTATCTTAGCTTTCCGTTGGATAGCAATTGAAGAATATTGTATGTACAGAAACATTTACAATTATTAGACACCAGCAGAATGTAATGCATTTTCTGGCCCGCTACTGTCTACGTAAGCAATCTTTGTGTCACACTGGATAGTTATACTTTATAAATTGAATGTATTTAACTCAACTATTTTAACAAATAGATATTGGGAATTATTTCTTTTTATAAGCAACTTTATTATATTCAACATTTTTTATTTTTCGAATTTATTCTATGAGTTAAATTTCAGTTATGTATTTTATAAAGCTTTTTGTAATAGTTCTATTCCTTAAATTTTTAGGAATGACTTTATACACTACCAGACTATTATCTTGTATCTTCTTTTCAAATTTTATCTTAGCTTTCCGTTGGATAGCAATTGGAGAATATTGTATGTACAGAAACATTAACAATTATTAGACACCAACAGAATGTAATGCATTTTCTGGCCCGCTACGGCCTTCGTCAGAATTCTTTGTGTCACACTGGATAGTCATACTTTATAAATTGAATGTATTTAACTGAACTATTTTAACAAATTTATATTGGGAATTATTTCTTTTTATAAGCAACTTTATTATATTCAACATTTTTGATTTTTCGAATTTATTCTATGAGTTAAATTTCAGTTATGTATTTTATAAAGCTTTTTGTAATAGTTCTATTCCTTAAATTTTTAGGAATGACTTTATACACTTCCAGAATTATCTTATATCTTCTTGTTACATTTTACCTTAGCTTTCCGTTGGATAGCAATGGAAGTTTACAATTATTAGACACCAGCAGAATGGAATGCATTTTCTGGCCCGCTACGGCCTTCGTCAGCATTCTTTGTGTGACACTGGATAGTGATATTGGGAATTATTTCTTTTTATAAGCAACTTTATTATATTCAACATATTTTGTTTTTCGAATTTATTCTATGAGTTAAATTTCAGTTATGTAATTTATAAAGCTTTTTGTTATAGTTCTGTTCTAGTGATGGAAAATTCAGTACTATGGTAATATTTTCAGTACTTTTTCTTTTCATAAATACCGCAGTACCGCCACATCAGTTTCAGTACTCCTTTCAATGTTATGCTTGTTTGTTAAGACATCCAGCGTCGCTATTTTTTTTTTAAACATTTCCTACCAGCCAATAACATACAGGGTACACATACACTTAAGTGTTCATTATCGTGCATGATTTTTGTTGCAAAAATATTGATATTTTTCAAGCATCAATGTCATTTTAAATGCGTTTTAACTACATGGTTTCGGTGACGGTATAACATACTAGTATAAATTTCCTATTTTTACTCACCAATAATTAACAAACATATTTTGAACACCACTAGAAAATATGTAATAAAATTTTTGTTCGGGAATTAAGAATGAGTTCGTGAATTAATGTTTATTTTGTTAAGCAAACTTTTATAATTTGAATATTAAAGTTAATTAATATTTAATTCTTTTATATTTCAAATAAAAAAAAAAAAAAGGTTATATAACAAGTACCCAAATGGTTAATAAAGTACTCTTTTGCTTAGTGATCAGTACCATCTCAAATTTTCAATTTGCCATCACTGTTCTGTTTCTTAAATTTTTAGGAATGACTTTATACACTACCAGACTATTATCTTGAATCTTCTTGTTACATTTTACCTTAGCTTTCCGTTGGATAGCAATGAAGAATATTGTATGTACAGAAACATTTACAATTATTAGACACCAGCAGAATGTAATGCATTTTCTGGCCCGCTACGGCCTTCGTCAGCATTCTATGTGACACACTGGATAGTGATACTTTATAAATTGAATCTATTTAACTCAATTATTTTAACAAATATATATTGGGTATTATTTCTTTTTATAAGCAACTGTATTATATTCAAAATTTTTTATTTTTCGAATTTATTCTATGAGTTAAATTTCAGTTATGTATTTTATAAAGCTTTTTGTGATAGTTCTATTCTTTAAATTTTTAGGAATTACTTTATACACTACCAGACTATTATCTCGTATCTTGTTACATATTACCTTACCTTTCCGTTAGATAGCAATGAAATATATTGTATGTACAGAAACATTTACAATTATTAGACACCAGCAGAATGTAATGCATTTTCTGGCCCGCTATGGCCTTCGTCAGCATTCTTTGTGTCACACTGGATAGTGATACTTTTTAAATTGAATGTATTTAACTAAACTATTTTAACTAATAGATATTGGGAATTATTTCTTTTTATAAGCAACTGTATTATATTCAACATTTTTTATTTTCCGAATTTATTCTATGAGTTAAATTTCAGTTATGTATTTTATAAAGCTTTTTGTAATAGTTCTATTCCTCAAATTTTTAGGAACGACTTTATACACTACCAGACTATTATCTTGTATCTTCTTGTTACATTTTACTTAAGCTTTCCGTTGGATAGCAATGAAGTATATTGTGTGTACAGAAAAATTTACAATTATTAGACACCAGCAGAATGTAATGCATGTTCTGGCCCGTTACGGCCTTCGTCAGCATTCTTTGTGTCACACTGGATAGTGATGCTTTATAAATTGAATATATTTAACTCAACTATTTTAACAAATAGATATTGGGAATTATTTATTTTTATAAGCAACTTTATTATATTCAACATTTTTATTTTTGTAATTGTTCTATTCCTTAAATTTTTAGGAATGACATTATACAATACCAGACTTTTATCTTGTATCTTCTTGTTACATTTTACTTTAGCTTTCCGTTGGATAGCAATGAAGTATATTGTGTGTACAGAAAAATTTACAATTATTAGACACCAGCAGAATGTAATGCATTTTCTGGCCCGCTACGGCCTTCGTCAGCATTCTTTGTGCCACACTGGATAGTTTTACTTTATAAATTGAATGTATTTAACTCAAATATTTTAACAAATAGATATTGGGAATTATTTCTTTTTATAAACAACCTTATTATATTCAAAATTTTTTATTTTTCAAATTTATTCTATGAGTTAAATTTCAGTTATGTATTTTATAAAGCTTTTTGTAATAGTTCTATTCCTTAAATTTTTAGGAATGACTTTATACACTACCAGACTATTATCTTGTATCTTCTTGTTACATTTTACCTAAGCCTTCCGTTCGTTAGCAATGAAGTATATTGTATGTACAGAAAAATTTACAATTATTAGACACCAGCAGAATGTAATGCATTTTCTGGCCCGCTACAGCCTTCGTCAGCATTCTTTGTGCCACACTGGATAGTTTTACTTTATAAATTGAATGTATTTAACTCAAATATTTTAACAAATAGATATTGGGAATTATTTCTTTTTATAAGCAACTTTATTATATTCAACATTTTTTTATTTTTCGAATTTATTCGAAGAGTTAAATTTCAGTTATGTATTTTATAAAGCTTTTTGTAATAGTTTAATTCCTTAAATTTTTAGGAATGAGTTAATACACTACCAGACTATTATCTTGTATCTTCTTGTTACATTTTACCTTAGCTTTCCGTTGGATAGAAATGAAGTCTATTGTATGTACAGAAAAATTTACAATTATTAGACACCAGCAGAATGTAATGCATTTTCTGGCCCGCTACGGCCTTCGTCAGCATTCTTTGTGTCACAATGGATAGTGATACTTTATAAATTGAATGTATTTAACTCAACTATTTGAACAAATAGGAATTGGGAATTGTTTCTTTTTATAAGCAACTTTATTAAATTCAACATTTTTTATTTTCCGAATTTATTCTATGAGTTAAATTTCAGTTATGTATTTTATAAAGCTTTTTGTAATAGTTCTATTCCTCAAATTTTTAGGAACGACTTTATACACTACCAGACTATTATCTTGTATCTTCTTGTCACATTTTATCTTAGCTTTCCGTTGGATAGCAATTGAAGAATGTTGTATGTTCAGAAACATTTACAATTATTAAGCCTATAGTACGCGGAATGTAAAAAGCCACATGCGCATGTGGTTCTGACGTAATTTTGACGTCAATGCAAAGCCACAATAAACATTGCGTGTTGTGTGAAGACTTCAAATTTACGTCAGAACCACATACGCATGTGTCTTTTTACATGCCGTGTACTATAGGCTTTAGACACCAGCAGCGTGTAATGCATTTTCTGGCCCGCTACGGCCTTCGTCAGCATTCTTTGTGTCACTCTGGATAGTAATACTTTATAAATTGAATGTATTTAACTCAACTATTTCAACAAATAGATATTGGGAATTATTTCTTTTTATAAGCAACTGTATTATATTCAACATTTTTTATTTTTCGAATTTATTCTATGAGTTAAATTTCAGTTATGTATTTTATAAAGCTTTTTGTAATAGTTCTATTCCTTAAATTTTTAGGAATGACATTATACACTACCAGACTATTATCTTGTATCTTCTTGTTACATTTTACTTAAGCTTTCCGTTGGATAGCAATGAAGTATATTGTGTGTACAGAAAAATTTACAATTATTAGACACCAGCAGAATGTAATGCATGTTCTGGCCCGTTACGGCCTTCGTCAGCATTCTTTGTGTCACACTGGATAGTGATGCTTTATCAATTGAATATATTTAACTCAACTATTTTAACAAATAGATATTGGGAATTATTTCTTTTTATAAGCAACTTTATTATATTCAACATTTTTATTTTTCGAATATTTTGTAAGACTTAAATTTCAGTTATGTATTTTGTAATTGTTCTATTCCTTAAATTTTTAGGAATGACATTATACAATACCAGACTTTTATCTTGTATCTTCTTGTCACATTTTACTTTAGCTTTCCGTTGGATAGCAATGAAGTATATTGTGTGTACAGAAAAATTTACAATTATTAGACACCAGCAGAATGTAATGCATTTTCTGGCCCGCTACGGCCTTCGTCAGCATTCTTTGTGCCACACTGGATAGTTTTACTTTATAAATTGAATGTATTTAACTCAAATATTTTAACAAATAGATATTGGGAATTATTTCTTTTTATAAGCAACTTTATTATATTCAACATTTTTTTATTTTTCGAATTTATTCGAAGAGTTAAATTTCAGTTATGTATTTTATAAAGCTTTTTGTAATAGTTTAATTCCTTAAATTTTTAGGAATGAGTTAATACACTACCAGACTATTATCTTGTATCTTCTTGTTACATTTTACCTTAGCTTTCCGTTGGATAGAAAGAAGTCTATTGTATGTACAGAAAAATTTACAATTATTAGACACCAGCAGAATGTAATGCATTTTCTGGCCCGCTACGGCCTTCGTCATTATTCTTTGTGCCACACTGGATAGTGATACTTTATAAATTGAATCTATTTAACTCAATTATTTTAACAAATATATATTGGGAATTATTTCTTTTTATTAACAACTTTATTATATTCAAAATTTTTTATTTTTCGAATTTATTCTATTAGTTAAATTTCAGTTATGTATTTTATAAAGCTTTTTGTAATAGTTCTATTCCTTAAATTTTTAGGAATGACTTTATACACTACCAGACTATTATCTTGTATCTTCTTGTTACATTTTACCTTAGGTTTCCGTTCAATAGCAATGAAGTATATTGTATGTACAGAAAAATTTACAATTATTAGACACCAGCAGAATGTAATGCATTTTCTGGCCCGCTACAGCCTTCGTCAGCATTCTTTGTGCCACACTGGATAGTTTTACTTTATAAATTGAATGTATTTAACTCAAATATTTTAACAAATAGATATTGGGAATTATTTCTTTTTATAAGCAACTTTATTATATTCAACATTTTTTTATTTTTCGAATTTATTCGAAGAGTTAAATTTCAGTTATGTATTTTATAAAGCTTTTTGTAATAGTTTAATTCCTTAAATTTTTAGGAATGAGTTAATACACTACCAGACTATTATCTTGTATCTTCTTGTTACATTTTACCTAAGCTTTCCGTTGGATAGAAATGAAGTCTATTGTATGTACAGAAAAATTTACAATTATTAGACACCAGCAGAATGTAATGCATTTTCTGGCCCGCTACGGCCTTCGTCAGCATTCTTTGTGTCACAATGGATAGTGATACTTTATAAATTGAATGTATTTAACTCAACTATTTGAACAAATAGGAATTGGGAATTGTTTCTTTTTATAAGCAACTTTATTAAATTCAACATTTTTTATTTTTCGAATTTATTCTAAGAGTTAAATTTCAGTTAGGTATTTTGTAATGGTTTTATTCCTTAAATTTTTAGGAACGACATTATACACTACCAGACTATTTTCTTGTATCTTCTTGTTACATTTTACCTTGGCCTTCCGTCCGATAGCAATGAAGTATATTGTATGTACAGAAAAATTTGCAATTATTAGACACCAGCAGAATGTAATGCATTTTCTGGCCCGCTACGGCCTTCGTCAGCATTCTTTGTGCCACACTGGATAGTTTTATTCCTTAATAGTTCTATTCCTTAAACTTTTAGGAATAACTTTATACACTACCAGACTATTACATTTTCCGTTGGATAGCAATGAAGTATATTGTATGTACAGAAACATTTACAATAATTAGATTACCAGCAGAATGTAATGCATGTTCTGGCCCGCTACGGCCTTCGTCATTATTCTTTGTGCCACACTGGATAGTGATACTTTATAAATTGAATCTATTTAACTCAATTATTTTAACAAATATATATTGGGAATTATTTCTTTTTATTTTCTGGCCCGCTACGGCCTTCGTCAGCATTCTTTGTGTCAAAATGGATAATTTTACTTTATAAATTGAATGTATTTAACTCAACTATTTTAAAAAATTGATATTGGGAATTATTTCTTTTTATAAGCAACTTTATTATATTCTACATTTTTTATTTTTCGAATTTATTCTATGAGTTAAATTTCAGTTATGTATTTTATAAAGCTTTTTGTAATAGTTCTAATCCTTAAATTTTTAGGAATGACTTAATACACTCCCAGACTATTATCTTGTATCTTCTTGTTACATTTACCTTATCTTTCTGTTGGATAGCAATGAAGTCTATTGTATGTACAGAAAAATTTACAATTATTAGACACCAGCAGAATATAATGCATTTTCTGGCCCGCTACGGCCTTCGTCAGCATTCTTTGTGCCACACTGGATAGTTTTACTTTATAAATTGAATGTATTTAACTCAAATATTTTAACAAATAGATATTGGGAATTATTTCTTTTTATAAGCAACTTTATTATATTCAACATTTTTTTATTTTTCGAATTTATTCGAAGAGTTAAATTTCAGTTATGTATTTTATAATAGTTTAATTCCTTAAATTTTTAGGAATGAGTTAATACACTACCAGACTATTATCTTGTATCTTCTTGTTACATTTTACCTTAGCTTTCTGTTGGATAGAAATGAAGTCTATTGTATGTACAGAAAAATTTACAATTATTAGACACCAGCAGAATGTAATGCATTTTCTGGCCCGCTACGGCCTTCGTCAGCATTCTTTGTGTCACAATGGATAGTGATACTTTATAAATTGAATGTATTTAACTCAACTATTTGAACAAATAGGAATTGGGAATTGTTTCTTTTTATAAGCAACTTTATTAAATTCAACATTTTTTATTTTTCGAATTTATTCTAAGAGTTAAATTTCAGTTAGGTATTTTGTAATGGTTTTATTCCTTAAATTTTTAGGAACGACATTATACACTACCAGACTATTTTCTTGTATCTTCTTGTTACATTTTACCTTGGCCTTCCGTCCGATAGCAATGAAGTATATTGTATGTACAGAAAAATTTGCAATTATTAGACACCAGCAGAATGTAATGCATTTTCTGGCCCGCTACGGCCTTCGTCAGCATTCTTTGTGCCACACTGGATAGTTTTATTCCTTAATAGTTCTATTCCTTAAACTTTTAGGAATAACTTTATACACTACCAGACTATTACATTTTCCGTTGGATAGCAATGAAGTATATTGTATGTACAGAAACATTTACAATAATTAGATTACCAGCAGAATGTAATGCATGTTCTCGCCCGCTACGGCCTTCGTCATTATTCTTTGTGCCACACTGGATAGTGATACTTTATAAATTGAATCTATTTAACTCAATTATTTTAACAAATATATATTGGCAATTATTTCTTTTTATTTTCTGGCCCGCTACGGCCTTCGTCAGCATTCTTTGTGTCACAATGGATAATTTTACTTTATAAATTGAATGTATTTAACTCAACTATTTTAAGAAATTGATATTGGGAATTAATTCTTTTTATAAGCAACTTTATTATATTCTACATTTTTTATTTTTCGAATTTATTCTATGAGTTAAATTTCAGTTATGTATTTTATAAAGCTTTTTGTAATAGTTCTATTCCTTAAATTTTTAGGAATGACTTAATACACTCCCAGACTATTATCTTGTATCTTCTTGTTACATTTACCTTATCTTTCTGTTGGATAGCAATGAAGTCTATTGTATGTACAGAAAAATTTACAATTATTAGACACCAGCAGAATGTAATGCACGTTCTGGCCCGCTACGGCCTTCGTCAGCATTCTTTGTGTCACAATGGATAATTTTACTTTATAAATTGAATGTATTTAACTCAACTATTTTAAAAAATAGATATTGGGAATTATTTCTTTTTATAAGAAACTTTATTATATTCAACATGTTTTATTTTTCGAATTTATTCTAAGAGTTAAATTTCAGTTATAGTTCTATTCCTTAAATTTTTAGAAATGACATTATACACTACCAGACTATTATCTTCTATCTTCTTGTAACATTTTACTTTAGCTTTCCGTTGGATAGCAATGAAGTATATTATGTGTACAGAAAAACTTACAATTATTAGACACCAGCAGAATGTAATGCACGTTCTGGCCCGCTACGGCCTTCGCCAGCATTCTTTTTGTTACACTGGATATTTATACTTTATAAATTGAATGTATTTAAATCAAATATTTTAACAAATAGATATTGGGAATTATTTCTTTATTATTATCCAAATTTTTTATTTTTCGATTTTTTCTATGAGTTAAATTTCAGCTATGTATTTTATAAAGCTTTTTAATAGTTATATTTCTTAAATTTTTAGGAATGACTTTATACACTACTAGACTATTATCTTGTATCTAATTGTTATATTTCACCTTAGCTTTCCGTTGGATAGCAATGAAGTAAATGTGTGTACAGAAAAATTTACAATTGTTATACACCAGCAGAATGTAATTCATTTTCTGGCCCCTACGGCCTTCGTCAGCATTCGTTGTGTCACACTGGATAGTGATACTTTATAAATTGAATGTATTTAACACAACTATTTTAACAAATAGATACTGAGAATTATTTCTTTTTATAAGCAACTTTATTATATTCAACATTTGTTATTTTTCGAATTTATTCTATGAGTTAAATTTCAGTTATGTATTATTGAACAAAACACTGGGGGGTTTTGTTAAAAACTAACATGGATTGACCTATGTCAGTAGTCGTCAGGGAGTCTGCCCCTCTAGATTTGGTGTATGAGTACCAGGCGATACCAGGGTAAGGCAGCTGACGGCTGGATGGGGTTGTAGAGCAAACAATTGCTCCACAGAATTACGGGCCGGTATTCCAAATATGAGAAAAAAAATAAAATACACAATGATTTGTTTGGTGGGAATTCAATGGTTGTAATTGTGTTTATTTGGGGTTATGCTCACCGCTTTGGTTAATGGTTGAAAAACAAGTGAAGTTAAGTTTTACATGCTAATTGCGGCTAACGTTAAAAAACAATGTTATATATTTTTTTTTGTAGTTCAAGTTGTAGCAAAGGGATATTTTTGACGTTTAACCAAAGATAGCGAGTAATTTTATTAATTTTGCCGTTAAATTTAAAATTTATAAATACAATTTGTAGATAAGTGTATAATGTGAGTATAAATGTAACATTAATACAAGATTTATAATTAAGTATGTAACATTTACGATACATTTAGTATAGTAAAGGATGTAAGTGTTCAAACCGTGTTTGGACATGGCGCCCGCCTTGCAGTCATGCAATAAATGTCGAATTGCCGGAAACACACAGAACTTCAGCTAGGGACTTGATTGCTGCAGATAATAGTTTGGTGCTTGGTGTTGCTGGCTTTAGGTGGGATCTTGGTGGCTGCTGTTTTCGTCGTGGTTTACGACTGTTGGTAATAATATTCCGAGCGTCAGTACGAGGCAGGTGTAGCAATGTGTGGTGCAACTTAGCACACCTCTTACAGGTTTCCCATGAGGAACAGGATCGTATTGTATGGCTCCGTGCCAAGCAATTAAGGCAATAATTATGACGCTCCACTAGCTCTTTACGTTTTCTGACCCCCATGGACAGAAACCTTTTGCAATATTTCAAGGGGTGATACTTTTGGCAAACTAGACATTGATGAATCGCCGCGTCACGTTGGGTTCGTCGTCGTTGGCTGACACGTTGAGTGTTAGACCGGTTACCACGGGGTTGTCCCATTTTGCTTTAGTTGATTTTTCTGGTAAAAAACAGTGTAAATTAGTATAAAATTTCAGAAAAGATTGGATGAATGTAAATAAGGATAATAATGTTATGAACGTGCAAAACTAATATTTGAGTGGCAATGAATTGATTAGAGATACATATGTGTAACTGCACCGGTTATAAATTGGTTGTAATAACTTGACCGGCATAAGACGTGTATGAAATTATTTACACTCTGGGTCGTTTAAAAATGGTAAGTAGCACAATTTCACAATGGGGCGGTTTATAATTCCTGATTCTATTTGAACGTCGGCGGCACGTACGTTTGTGTCGGAACCAGGGTGCGTTTTTGCAATTCGGCCCAGTCGCCATTCGCAGGGAGGTTGTAAATCGTCCATTACTACCACTAAGTCTCCGACTCTAAGATTTCGAGATTGGTTCTTCCACTTATAACGTTTGTGAAGTGACTTCAAATAATCTTCTTTCCATCTTATTGAGAACTGATGGTGAAGAGCTTTCAGTTTTTCCCATCTATTTATAAGGGACATATTTGTACACGATTGCTCTGGAATCGCCATGATCGGCGCCCCTTTTAAGAAATGTCCCGGCGTGAGTGCAGCAAGATCCGAGGGATCTTCTGACAGCGCCGAGATTGGGCGCGAATTTAGCACGCCCTCAATCCGTGTTAGAAGAGTAGAGAACTCTTCGAAATTAAATTTTTGGGCCCCGGCCACTCTTTTGAAATGAAATTTAAAGGACTTTACCGCCGCTTCCCAAAGCCCGCCCATATGAGGAGCATGCGGTGGAATAAACTTCCATTCAAAGCCATGGGTGGCGTATTTGTTCGATATATCTGGTGCGACAGACCGAATAAACGCGGAAAATTCACGTAAAAGTATCCTGCTAGCGCCAACAAAGTTTCTACCGTTATCTGACATTACCCGTTGGGGGAGCCCCCGCCTGCCGACAAAACGGGCGAATGCAGCTTGGAATGCTGCTGCAGACAGATCTGAACACGCCTCTAGATGAATAGCTTTTGTGCTGAAACAAACAAAAACGCACACATATCCTTTCAAAGAGATTGATTGACGTAATGACGATGCTTTTATGTCAAAGGGCCCAGCAAAGTCTACTCCCGTAATTTGAAAAGGAGGTGACAGTTGGCATCTTTCTAGAGGGAGTGGCGCCATTATTTGAGAGCATTGTTGCTTCTTGTATATTATACAGACCTTGCAGTGCCTGATCACATTTTTTATTCTAGGCTTAAGTCTAGATATATAAAATTCGGTTTGCACCATTCTGCACATTTGGTTGCATTCCGCATGTGAGAGAAATAAATGCAAATGGTTAAGGTATAATTTACAAAAGCGAGAATTGCCCGATAAAATTATTGGATATCGTTCGTTAAAGGGTAATAATGATTGTGACAGCCGCCCATTTGCTCTTAGAACTGAGTGTGAATCAATAAACGGGTTTAAGGTTTTCAACATGCTTTTGCTAGATATTGGTATAGAGTTAGATAATTGTGCATATTCTTCAGCGAAATGGGTTTTCTGAGACAACGCTATGAGTCTCATTTTTACAAAAATCATTTCCTTTTGAGTTAAGGCACTTATGTTTGGATTAGCCTGAGTTTTAGCTATTCGATTGAAAAACCGAAAAATGTAGCATATTACACGAAGAGCTCGGCAATATGATGAAAAATTTTCGAGTATATCATTAATTTCGATAAGGGTATGAAGAGCCTGTACCCTTTTACTATTTTCAATGGGGTTGAGAGGATTTCTATTCGGCCATGTATTTGCCGGATTAGTAAGCCAGTTTGGTCCATGCCACCAAAGTGTGCTTGTTGCCAGATCTGCGGCTCTGCATCCTCGAGTTCCAAGATCCGCCGGGTTATCATGTGTTGGGACATGTCGCCAAGTTGCTGTTGGTACTAAATGATGAATTTGAGATATGCGATTAGCCACGTATGTTTCCCAAGTGGATGGGGTCTTTGAGAGCCAACCCAATACTATGGACGAATCAGTCCATAATATTATTTGTGTTTCATTGAGTTCAAGGGATGAAGAAACACTTTTAATTAGCTTCGCCAACAGAACTGCTCCGTCAAGCTCTAATCGCGGAATACAGATAGTCTGAATGGGAGCAACTTTACTTTTTGCAACTAATAAATTTGAGAAAACCGTATGCGATTGAGTCTGGCATCTAACATAGACTGCGGCACAGTATGCTGTTTTTGACGCATCCGAGAAACCGTGTATTTGAACACGATCAGCTGGATTATACTGTAGCCAACGGTTAATGTTTATTCTTTCAATACTTGAGATATCTTTAACGAGACTGTTCCACTGCTGCAGGGATTCTGCAGAAACATCTTCATCCCAGTCTAATCCTTCAAGCCATAATTGTTGCATAAGCATTTTTGCTTTAATAATCACGGGTGAAAGCCAACCGGCTGGGTCAAAGAGTTTTGCAACAGCTGAAAGTATTGTTCGTTTTGTAATCTTTTCAGATTGAGAAATTGGTGCAAAACTGTAGCTGAAACTGTCTGTGAGGGCATTCCACTGAATGCCCAGCGTTTTCGTAGAGCTGGCTTCGTGAAAGCGTAAGAAGTCTTGATCATACAAGTCTTCTTTTGGCAACGGTGCTAACAGTTGAGGATCATTTGCTGATATTTTTTTTAAGGGCATTCCAGCAGACTTTAAAACTTGAATTAATTGAGCTTGAGCTGATAAGGCATCTTTAATAGTGTGACCGCCCGAAAGAATGTCATCTACATAAGTTTCATTGCGTAAAATAGTAGCTACTCTTGGGCTTGAGACCTCATAATCAGACGCAATTTGTAGAAGAGTTCGTATTGCAAGATATGGAGCACAATTAACTCCAAACGTCACGGTTTTAAGTAGACAAATTTAAGTAAGACAATTTTATGAAACGGCCTGTCTTGGGGATCAATCATAATTTGACGGTACATTTTTTGTATGTCCGCACTGAAAACATACTGATATTTCCTCCAATTTAGAACAATTGTCATTAAATCGCGTTGTAGAGTTGGGCCTGTGTATAATACATCATTGAGAGAATATTTGGACTTTGTTTTCCTCGATGCGTTAAATACGACTCTTACTTTAGTCGATTTATGTTCGGGTTTAACCACAGCGTGATGTGGTAAGTAATATGAATGATATTTTCCTTGCATCATTACTTCACGCGATGACGTTTCTTCCATGTGATCAAGCGTTATGTACTCTTTAAGAACAGCATTATATTGGGATTGGAGTTCTGAATCTTTTGCGAGTGTTTTTTCAACTCTAGAATATTGCGCCAGAGCAACAAAACGCGATGAACCGAGGAAAATTTGTTCGGGGAAGTCCCTTTTGAATGGTAACCTTACGCAATATCTTCCGTTTTCAAGACGTTTAGTCGTATTAGCGTATAAATCTTCACAGTACTCATCTTCCGGAGACATTGTGCTGGACGAAGGAATTTCTTCCTGTTCCCAGAATTTTCTTAAGAGACTATTAAGATTACCGGATTCAGAAGGAGTTATAGAAGTCGTAAAGGCTTGAATGCCCTGAGTTCTGATGGGACCGCTGAGTACCCATCCAAACACTGTATTATAAGCCGATGTTTCTCCGCAAACATTTTTTTTTATGCCTTCGATGTTGAGAAAATGCTCATAGTCATTACCCAATATTAAGTCTATTTGCGAGGATTTATTAAAGTATGGGTCAGCTAAATCTAACTTATCTAATTCGCCAGACTTTGGAATATCAAATGAGTAGGCCGGAAGTTTTTTAGTTAATTTGGGTAAAACTATGGCTTTTATCGAAAAATTTAGGTTGTACCTTTTAGCATGTAATGTAAATTCACATTCTTTGTTTGACGTTTGGCATTGTCCGCCGATTCCGACAATGTCGAAGTGCGAATTCTTATATGGAAGCTGAAGTCTATTTCTTATTTTTTCTGATATAAAAGTTCGTTGTGAGCCTGGATCTATCAACGATCTTACAGTAAAGAACTCACCCCTATGTTTAATTTGCATTAAAGCTGTGCGCAATAGTATGTTCTCATAACTCGTAGAGAAATTGGCTTGGACTTGATTCGCTTGGGAACGTTCATTTCGGATATTGCTATAATTTTTGGTCGACACGCTTGGTATATTGTCGCTTTCCGGGGAATGTTGTGTTTCTGAGTTTTGTTGTGAGCCTTGCCACCTCTGCCTCATGTGTAAGAGAGTGTGATGTTTCTTTTTGCATGTATAACACAAATGTTTGCTTTTGCAATTGGCTTTAATATGTGCCGGTGATAAACAATTATTACAAAACTTATTTTTGTAGACAAAGTCAACTCTTTGCTCAACAGTGAAATCTCGAAATTGTGGACAAGATCTTAAGGAGTGACTTTCATTACACAGCTTGCAAGGTGCGTTTAAATTATCTTGGGAGGTATAAGTTTGTATATTGGCTTGAGGGTTTTTTGTTAATGTGAAGCAACCCTTTGTGGCTTTAATACTAGAGAGACGTTCAACCGCTTCGTATCTGTCTACCAGAAACTGAGACATTTGCGACCATTTCGGAAGGTCACGAGGTTGAGCAAGAGTCTGTTCCCAAAGAGCTAGGGTTAAATCCGGAAGTTTTGTTGAGATTAATCGAATAAGGATCGGGTCCCAACTCTCAACTTCAACCCCCAGGGTTCTAAGTGTAGCAAGAGAATCACTAACAGACGATTGAATTCTCCTTATGGATTCGCTATCTTCGCTATTAGCTGACGGAATATCAAATAGAACCTTAATTTGGTTATCAACAAGCACGCCTTGTTTTCGTAGCGGGTTTTAAGAGCCTTCCATGCGAGATCAAAGTTTTCATGGGAAAGAGCATATCTTTTTACTATTGCCCCGGCTTCGCCTTTCGTTTTGTTGCGAAGGTGATACAACTTTGTGACCGGAGTTAGCTTTGTGTGATTAATGTACACTGCCGTGAACATATCACGAAAGGAGGGCCACTGCTCGTAACTGCCTTTAAACACTTCCGTATCACAAGGAGGAAGCTTTATGCAGTTACTCGAGTTATCGGGCATATAATTCTGAAATGGGACGGAATAGCGAGATGTCGATTGTAAATTGGGGAGTTGCGATGATTCCAGTCGGCTTACTTTTAGCAATTCTACTATTTGAGACGTACACTGCAAATATGCATCTGAACATGTATCAAACTCACCCCGAGCCTGATTTTTGAATTCTGCTTCCACTGAACCGTCTTGAGATAACATTACTTTTTGATAAGTAGTGTCTAACCTTGCCCAACGTGAGTCCAACTCTTTTAGCTTTACTTCCAGGATGGATTCATTTGGCTCTTCTATTGCGCCATTCTTAATTTTGTGGCAGAACTGCAGTAAGTGCTCACAATCAAATAGAAATATATCTTTTTGGGATTCGCTGAACGCATTCTCTGATGTAGAAGATTTATCAGCTAAAGAAGGCATATTTATATAGTAGAGAATGGGTTTCGTTCGATAAAAAATAAATAGAATAAAAACTGGTAAATTCTCAATCCCCGAAGAAGAGAATATGTAAATGAGCAAGATGAATCAACTAAGTTTGACTCTGGCGTAAGGAAATCGCCTAGTTATTTTCTCTCAAGCTTAACTCGGGCCTGTAAAATTGCCACAAAAATTAAACTTTCTCCTTTTCCCTTAACTATGTAATATAAGGCACTAGAATTGTGTTATCTAGCTACCTATACAAAATTTAAGAAAAGAGCACAACTGTTGGGACAAGTATCTCTAAAGAATTTTGAAAATTCAATTTCAATTTGTGAATAAAAAAGATTTCCCTTAATTTTTCTTTTTGAAACCGAAAATACTATTCAATTGAACAATTGTTGGGTTTGGTAGCTATTTATCAGTATAGCCTTAGATATGGATACCTATTTGACAGAAATTAATTTCCAATACTAAATTGAAGCCATTCAATTGAAAATTTGAGAAGGGTGCTATCTATTAGAATGTAGCGGTAGATATGATTATCTGACACTTAAAATTGTTTTTCAGGAAACAATTTTCTCAAAAATTCAATTAAACCGTGTAGAATCAGTAAAAAATGTTCAATTGAAATCGTATGGAATTTTTCGAGTTAATTATTAATAAATTAATTCTAGAGACACTTGACTACCGTTATCATTTTCATAGAGAAACTATTTTTATTTTTTTCCGTATTTTGAAAAAATTTTATTAATATTCTAAGAAAAACATATGTTAGGAAAAACTTTTTTTCCCTTTTTTTTCCTTTTTTAACAGCAAGATTAAATTTTTGCTATATTCAGGTTAAAAAATTCTCAACGAGTTTTCAAAAAAAATTACGTATTCAAGCGTATTAAATTTTCATTCATTATTTATGTACTTTGTTGATTTAAGTGACCTTATATCGTTTCTATTTTGTATTTTAATAAAATTTTTAAATTTTGTGAAATTCTTTTTTCGTACAATTGTGTTAAGAGAGTTAGGTGTACATAATATCAAGTAATTATTCTCAAAACTATATCGGTGTTACCATAAATTATTTCCTTTTTTATCCACAGTTACACCAAATTTTGTTAAGGCTTTATATTTTCTTTTTTGAGGTTATTCGTTTCACTTATTTCTATTTTTTTTTTCAAGATTATTGGATGCTTAATAATTTTATTTGGACAATAGGCTACTTTGATTATTCTCAATTTTCCAAACGCACATTGGTAACACTGATATAAAAAAGCTTTTCTTTAAAAAATTTATTTTTATCTTTTTATGTTGTTGGTTCAAAACAAAGAAAACTTGAGTGTTTCGTTTCGAGCTTTTAAGACTAAGAGATCACTCTTATCTTTTTATAATGCAAAAGAAAAAAACTTAAGAGAATTCCCTCATGAAAATGTACGAGAATGACCTAATACTTAACACGTTGGATACTTCGCGTAACACAACTATATTTGTGTATGCAAATTGCTTTATGAAAATAAGGGTTGTTTTAACCTATTCCAATGTAGTCAAAGAGAAATTGATAATGCTATTTATTTATTTTGAGTTTACACCATAAAATGAAATGATTAAAATTTTATCACAATTATCCTATTATAATACAAAATGAAATACGTATGTATGTATGTAGATTTTACCTTTTTTACATATAAGTGCATATGTACCAAACTCCAAAGCATACAACACGTTGAGTTTATTCTCTTTTCTCAATTTGTCCACTACTTATTATTTGCAATTTTGAAGAATTAATAACGGGATCTTTTTTTTTTTTTTTAAATTGGGTTGAAGCAAAAGTTATTTCCTTACTTTTAATTCGGTTGTGGTAAAGGTTTTTCCTTATTCCTAACGCGTTTAGTGGTAGAGCAAATTGTTAATCTATTTATGCGAAAAAATTATCCTGTTGTTTTTTTTTTTGCTCACTTATTTAATTAATTTGGAAAAGGCACAATTTAAGTACATATGTATGTATATGTCTATGTATATGAGTATTTGTTGTACATATATTTTTGGTTTTTTTTTTTAAAAAAGATATTTCTGTGCTACTCGTGTAACTAACTTTGCTTTTGGCGCATAAATTTATTTTTTAAAAAAATGGCGCTTTTATGTTGTACATGGATTTTTTTTTGTTTTTATGTACCATATGTTAACGGGAATTAAGACGGCGCTTTTTATATCTTTCTTTTTCTTTTATGCTAAGCTACACTTTTTAAAACGGAGATTTTGGGATTATTTAACCATTACACATGCCATTTGTTCCAGAAATTTCGGATTTCTTTCACTTTATTGGTTATGTTTGAAAAAAATGGAGATTTTTTGATTTTTTGGAACTACTTTCTTCTTTTACCTCTAATTTTCTTCACTTTTCCCAGAATTTGGAATAGATCTTAACGCCTTTTTTAATGGAAATAAACTTTTTCTTTGGATATTTATCCGATTCTTTTACGTTTTTCTATTACTTTGTTATTGTTTTTTTTTTTTTACTTTACTATTACCACAATTTTGGACACGTGTGTATATGTTTGCACAACCCAATTGTGTTTTTAATTTTGGGTTTTGTTTAATATTTATGTATGTGCACTTATTCAACGTATTTTTGATTATTGCCCTTATTTCTGTGTTGTATGTTTTGTTGTTTATTTTTATTTCGTTGTTATTGTTTATTACTATTTAGTTTTTCGTTTAGAAGATAATCACTAGGTACGCATTTAAATTTCTACTTACTCCGCTTGTAGTACAATTGAAACTGATGCTGGTTATTTTGCTTTACCTCCTTCTCCTTACTTTGTTTGTTGAAAGAGTTTTTTACTTGTCTTTAGAAAAAAGCTCAACTAAGAATTTTTAAGGTGACCAGACTTCTCGAAGGACCATGAACAAAACACTGGGGGGTTTTGTTAAAAACTAACATGGATTGACCTATGTCAGTAGTCGTCAGGGAGTCTGCCCCTCTAGATTTGGTGTATGAGTACCAGGCGATACCAGGGTAAGGCAGCTGACGGCTGGATGGGGTTGTAGAGCAAACAATTGCTCCACAGAATTACGGGCCGGTATTCCAAATATGAGAAAAAAAATAAAATACACAATGATTTGTTTGGTGGGAATTCAATGGTTGTAATTGTGTTTATTTGGGGTTATGCTCACCGCTTTGGTTAATGGTTGAAAAACAAGTGAAGTTAAGTTTTACATGCTAATTGCGGCTAACGTTAAAAAACAATGTTATATATTTTTTTTTTGTAGTTCAAGTTGTAGCAAAGGGATATTTTTGACGTTTAACCAAAGATAGCGAGTAATATTATTCATTTTGCCGTTAAATTTAAAATTTATAAATACAATTTGTAGATAAGTGTATAATGTGAGTATAAATGTAACATTAATACAAGATTTATAATTAAGTATGTAACATTTACGATACATTTAGTATAGTAAAGGATGTAAGTGTTCAAACCGTGTTTGGACAATTATATAGAGCTTTTTGTAATAGTTCTGTTCCTTAAATTATTAGGAATGACTTTATACACTACCAGACTATTATCGTGTATCTTCTTGTTACATTTTAGCTTACCTTTCCGTTGGATAGCAATGAAGTATATTGTATGTACAGAAAAATTTAGAATTATTAGACACCAGCAGAATGTAACGCATTTTCTGGCCCGGTACGGCCTTCGTAAGCATGTATGTACAGAAAAATTTACAATTATTACACACCAACAGCATGTAATGCATTTTCTGGCCCGGAACGGCCTTCGTCAGGATTCTATGTGACGAATTGGATAGTGATACTTTAAAAATTGAATGTATTTAACTCAATTAATTTAACAAATAGATATTGGGAATTATTTCTTTTTATAAGCAACATTTTTTATTTTTCAAATTTATTCTATGAGTTAAATTTCAGTTATGTTTTTATAAAGCTTTTTGTAATAGTTCTATTCCTTAAATTATTAGGAATGACTTTATACACTACAGGACTATTATCTTGTATCTTCTTGTCACATTTTATCTTAGATTTCCGTTGGATAGCAATTGAAGAATATTGTATGAACAGAAACATTTACAATTATTAGACACCTGCAGAATCTAATGCATTTTCTGGCCCGCTACGGCCTTCGTAAGCATTCTTTGTGTCACAGCATTCTTTGTTCGTCAGCATTCTTTGTGTCACACTGGATAGTGATATTAGGAATTATTTCTTTTTATAACCAACTTTATTATATTCAACATTTTTTATTTTTCGAATTTAATCTATGAGTTAAATTTCAGTTATGTATCTTATAAACCTTTTTGTAATAGTTCTATTCTTTAAATTTTTAGGGATGACTTTATACACAACCAGACTATTATCTTGTATCTTTTTGTTACATTTTACTTTAACTTTCCGTTGGATAGCAATGAAGTAAATTGTATGTGCAGATAAATTTACAATTATTAGACACCAGCAGAATATAATGCATGTTCTGACCCGCTACGGCCTTCGACAGCATTCTCTGTGTCATACTGCATAGATCAACTATTCTAACAAATAGATGTTGGCAATTATTTCTTTTTATAAGAAACTTTATTATATTCAACATTTTTTATTTTTCAAATTTATTCTGTGAGTTAAATTTCAGTTATGTATTTTATAAAGCTTTTTGTTATAGTTCTATACCTAAAATTTTTAGGAATGACTTTATACACTACTAGACTATTATCTTGTATCTTCTTGTTACATTTTACCTTAGCTTTCCGTTGGATAGGAATGAAGTATATTGTGTGTACAGAAAAATTTACAATTATTAGACACCAGCAGAATGTAATGCACGTTCTAGCCCGCTACGGCCTTCGTCAGCATTCTTTGTGTCACACTGGATAGTGATACTTTATAAATTGAATGTATTTAACTCAACTATTTTAACAAATAGATATTGAGAATTATTTCTTTTTATAAGCAACTTTATTATATTCCACATTTTTTATTTTTCGAATTTATTCTATGAGTTAAATTTCAGTTATGTATTTTATAAAGCTTTTAGGAATGACTTTATACACATCCAGACTATTATCTTGTATCTTCTTGAACATTTTACCTTAGCTTTCCGTTGGATAGCAATGAAGCATATTTTATTTACAGATAAATTTACAATTATTAGACACCAGCCGAATGTATTTCATTTTCTGGCCCGCTACGGCCTTCGGCAGCATTCTTACTATTTCAACAAATAGATATTAGGAATTATTTCTTTTTATAAGCAACTTTATTATATTCAACATTTTTTATTTTTCGAATTTATTCTAAGAATTTAATTTCAGTCATGTATTTTGTAAAATTTCTATTCCTTAAATTTTTAGGAATGACTTTATACACTACCATTTTTGTTACATTTTACCTTAGCTTTCTGTTGGATAGCAATGAAGTCTATTGTATGTACAGAAAAATTTACAATTATTAGACACCAGCAGAATGTAATGCATTTTCTGGCCCGCTACGGCCTTTGTCAGCATTCTTTGTGTCACAATGGATAGTGATACTTTATAAATTGAATGTATTTAACTCAACTATTTTAACAAATAGGAATTGGGAATTATTTCTTTTTATAAGCAACTTTACTAAATTCAACATTTTTTATTTTTCGAATTTATTCCAAGAGTTAAATTTCAGTTATGTATTTTGTAGTAGTTTTATTCCTTAAATTTTTAAGAATGACATTATACACTACCAGACTATTACCTTGTATCTTCTTGTAACATGTTACTTTAGCTTTCCGTTGGATAGAAATGAAGTATATTAGCGGAGTTCAGTGTTAAGTGCAAATGGTCTTGCGAAAGAGCAAATGCAAAATATCATAGCTTTTTTGTTAAATCCAACAACAAAATACACAGAGTTTCCGTTAGATTTCATAAAAAAGCTACGAAATTTTGCATTTGCTCTTTCGCAAGACCATTTGCACTTAACACTGAACTCCGCTATTGTGTGTACAGAAAAATTTACAATTATTAGACACCAGCAGAATGTAATGCATGTTCTGGCTACGGCCTTCGTCAGCATTGCTTGTGTCACACTGGATAGTGATGCTTTATAAATTGAATGTATTTAACTCAACTATTTTAACAAATCTTCTTGTTACATTTTTTATAAGCAACTTTATTATATTCCACATATTTTTATTTTGCGAATTTATTCTATGAGTTAAATTTCAGTTATGTATTTTATAAAGCTTTTTGTAGTAGTCCTATTCTTTAACATTTTAGGAATGACTTTATACACAACCACTCTATTATCTTGTATCTTCTTGAACATTTTACCTTAGCTTTCCGTTGGATAGCAAGGAAGCATATTGTATTTACAGATAAATTTACAATTATTAGACACCAGCCGAATGTAATTCATTTTCTGGCCCGCTACGGCCTTCGGCAGCATTCTTACTATTTCAACAAATAGATATTAGGAATTATTTCTTTTTATAAGCAACTTTATTATATTCAACATTTTTTATTTTTCGAATTTATTCTAAGAATTTAATTTCAGTCATGTATTTTGTAAAATTTCTATTCCTTAAATTTTTAGGAATGACTTTATACACTACCATTTTTGTTACATTTTACCTTAGCTTTCTGTTGGATAGCAATGAAGTCTATTGTATGTACAGAAAAATTTACAATTATTAGACACCAGCAGAATGTAATGCATTTTCTGGCCCGCTACGGCCTTTGTCAGCATTCTTTGTGTCACAATGGATAGTGATACTTTATAAATTGAATGTATTTAACTCAACTATTTTAACAAATAGGAATTGGGAATTATTTCTTTTTATAAGCAACTTTACTAAATTCAACATTTTTTATTTTTCGAATTTATTCCAAGAGTTAAATTTCAGTTATGTATTTTGTAATAGTTTTATTCCTTAAATTTTTAAGAATGACATTATACACTACCAGACTATTACCTTGTATCTTCTTGTAACATGTTACTTTAGCTTTCCGTTGGATAGAAATGAAGTATATTGTGTGTACAGAAAAATTTACAATTATTAGACACCAGCAGAATGTAATGCATGTTCTGGCTACGGCCTTCGTCAGCATTGTTTGTGTCACACTGGATAGTGATGCTTTATAAATTGAATGTATTTAACTCAACTATTTTAACAAATCTTCTTGTTACATTTTTTATAAGCAACTTTATTATATTCCACATTTTTTATTTTGCGAATTTATTCTATGAGTTAAATTTCAGTTATGTATTTTATAAAGCTTTTTGTAGTAGTCCTATTCTTTAACATTTTAGGAATGACTTTATACACAACCACTCTATTATCTTGTATCTTCTTGAACATTTTACCTTAGCTTTCCGTTGGATAGCAATGAAGCATATTGTATTTACAGATAAATTTACAATTATTAGACACCAGCCGAATGTAATTCATTTTCTGGCCCGCTACGGCATTCGTCAGCATTCTTACTATTTTAACAAATAGATATTGGGAATTATTTCTTTTTATAAGCAACTTTATTATATTCAACATTTTTTATTTTTCGAATTTATTCTAAGAATTAAATTTCAGTTATGTATTTTGTAAAAGTTCTATTCCTTAAATTTTTAGGAATGACTTTATACACTACCAAACTATTATCTTGTATCTTCTTGTTACATTTTACCTTAGCTTTCTGTTGGATAGAAATAAAGTATATTGTGTGTACAGAAAAATTTACAATTATTAGACACCAGCAGAATGTAATGCATGTTCTGGCTACGGCCTTCGTCAGCATTGTTTGTGTCACACTGGATAGTGATGCTTTATAAATTGAATGTATTTAACTCAACTATTTTAACAAATCGTTGGTCTCAAGTAGAAAGGCCCTAACTCAAATAATAGTAACTGTATAGGAGAAGGTAAAAACATAATAGAAACTGTATGTATCATAATGTAAACATGCTCATACAATTGCTTGTATACCCGTTATTCTTTACTATATTGCAATAAATTTTTGTGACGAGGTGTAGTTGTGTAAAATTTATTCGAATCACTGAAAAACTCAATTTCGTAAAAAATACGAGTTAGGGCCTTTCTACTTGAGACCATCGAAATATATATTGGGAATTATTTCTTTTTATAAGCAACTTTATTATATTCAACATTTTTTATTTTTCGAATTTATTCTATGAGTTAAATTTCATTCTTTGTGTCACACTTAATAGTGATGCTTTATAAATTGAATGTATTTAACTCAACTATTTTAACAAATAGATATTGGGAATTATTTCTTTTTATAAGCAACTTTATTATATTCAACATTTTTTATTTTTCGAATTTATTCTGTGAGTTAAATTTCAGTTATGTATTTTATAAAACTTTTTGTAATAGTTCTATTCCTTAAACTTTTATGAATGACTTTATACACTACCAGACTATTATCTTGTATCTTCTTGCTACATTTTACCTTAGCTTTCCGTTGGATAGCAATGAAGTATATTGTATGTACAGATAAATTTACAATTATTAGACACCAGCAGAATGTAATGCATTTTCTGGCCCGCTACGGCTTTCGTCAGCATTCTTTGTTTCACACTGGATAGAGGTACTATATAAATTTAATATATTTAATTCAACTATTTTTACAAATAGGAATTGGGAATTATTTCTTTATATAAGCAACTGTATTATATCCGTTGGATATCAATGAAGTATATTGTATGTACAGAAACATTTACAATTATTAGTCACCAGCATAATGTAATGCATTTTCTGGCCCGCTACGGCCTTCGTCAGCATTCTTTGTGTCACACTGGATAATGATACTGTATAAATTGAATGTATTTAACTCAACTATTTTAACAAATATATATTGAGAATTATTTCTTTTTATAAGCAACTTTATTATATTCAACATTTTTTATTTTTCCAATTTATTCTATAAGTTAAATTTCAGCTATGTATTTTATAAAGCTTTTTGTAATAGTTCTTTTCCTTAAATTTTTAGGAATGACTTTATACACTACCAGACTATTATCTTGTATCTTCTTGCCACATTTTATCTTAGCTTTCCGTTGGATAGCAATTGAAGAATATTGTATGTACAGAAACATTTACAATTATTAGACACCAGCAGAATGTAATGCATTTTCTGCCCCGCTACGGCCTTCGTCAGCATTCTTTGTGTCACACTGGATAGTTATACTTTATAAATTGAATGTATTTAATTCAACTATTTTAACAAATAGATATTGGGAATTATTTCTTTTTATAAGCAACTGTATTATATTCAGCATTTTTTATTTTTCGAATTTATTTTATGAGTTAAATTTCAGTTATGTATTTTATAAAGCTTTTTGTAATAGTTCTATTCCTTAAATTTTTAGGAATGACTTTATACACTACCAGACTATTATCTTGTATCTTCTTGTCACATTTTATCTTAGCTTTCTGTTGGATAGCAATTGAAGAATATTGTATGTACAGAAACATTTACAATTATTAGACACCAGCAGAATGTAATGCATTTTCTGGCCCGCTACGGCCTTCGTCAGCATTCTTTGTGTCACACTGGATAGTTACATTTACTTTATAAATTGAATGTATTTAACTCAACTATTTTAACAAATCGATATTGGGAATTATTTATTTTTATAAGCAACTGTATTATATTCAACATTTTTTATTTTTCGAATTTATTCTATGAGTTAAATTTCAGCTAGGTATTTTATAAACGTTTTTGTAATAGTTCTATTCCTTAAATTTTTAGGAATGACTTTATACACTGCCAGACTATTATATTGTATTTTCTTGTTAAATTTTACGTTAGCTTTCCGTTGGATAGCAATGAAGTATACTGTATGTACAGAAAAATTTACAATTATTAGACACCAGCAGAATGTAATGCATTTTCTGGCCCGCTACGGCCTTCGTCAGCATGTATGTACAGAAAAATTTACAATTATTACACACCAGCAGCATGTAATGCACACACCGCTACTTTATAAATTGAATGTATTTAACTGAATTATTTTAACAAATAGATATTGGGAATTATTTCTTTTTATAAGCAACTATATTATATTCAACATTTTTTATTTTTCGAATTTATTCTATGAGTTAAATTGCAGTTATGTATTTTATAAGGCTTTTTGTAATAGTTCTATTCCTTAAATTTTTAGGAATGTCTTTATACAATACCAGACTATTATCTTGTATCTTTTTGTCACATTTTATCTTAGCTTTCCGTTGGATAGCAATTGAAGAATATTGTATGTACAGAAACATTTACAATTATTAGACACCAGCAGAATGTTATGCATTTTCTGGCCCGCTACGGCCTTCGTCAGCATTCTTTGTGTCACACTGGATAGTTATACTTTATAAATTGAATGTATTTAACTCAACTATTTTAACAAATAGATATTGGGAATTATTTCTTTTTATAAGCAACTGTATTATATTCAACATTTTTTATTTTTCGAATTTATTCTATGAGTTAAATTTCAGTTATGTATTTTATAAAGCTTTTTGTAATAGTTCTATTCCTTAAATTTTTAGGAATGACTTTATACACTACCAGACTATTATCTTGTATCTTCTTGTCACATTTTATCTTAGCTTTCCGTTGGATAGCAATTGAAGAATATTGTATGTACAGAAACATTTACAATTATTAGACACCAGCAGAATGTAATGCATTTTCTGGCCCGCTACGGCCTTCGTCAGCATGAATGTACAGAAAAATTTACAATTATTACACACCAGCAGCATGTATTGCACACACCGCTACGGCCTTCGCCAGCATTCTTTTTGTCACACTGGATAGTTATACTTTATAAATTGAATGTATTTAACTCAACTATTTTAACAAATATATATTGGGAATTACTTCTTTTTATAAGCAACTTTATTATATTCCACATTTTTTATTTTGCGAATTTATTCTATGAGTTAAATTTCAGTTATGTATTTTATAAAGCTTTTTGTAATAGTCCTATTCTTATCATTTTAGGAATGACTTTATACACAACCAGACTATTATCTTGTATCTTCTTGAACATTTTACCTTAGCTTTCCGTTGGATAGCAATGAAGCATATTGTATTTTTCAGATAAATTTACAATTATTAGACACCAGCCGAATGTAATTCATTTTCTGGCCCGCTACGGCCTTCGTCAGCATTCTTACTATTTTAACAAATAGATATTGGGAATTATTTCTTTTTATAAGCAACTTAATTATATTCAACATTTTTTATTTTTCGAATTTATTTTAAGAATTAAATTTCAGCTATGTATTTTGTAAAAGTTCTATTCCTTAAATTTTTAGGAATGACTTTATACACTACCAAACTATTATCTTGTATCTTCCTATTACATTTTACCATAGCTTTCTGTTGGATAGCAATGAAGTCTATTGTATGTACAGAAAAATTTACAATTATTAGACACCAGCAGAATGTAATGCATTTTCTGGCCCGCTAAGGCCTTTGTCAGCATTCTTTGTGTCACAATGGATAGTGATACTTTATAAATTGAATGTATTTAACTCAACTATTTTAACAAATAGGAATTGGGAATTATTTCTTTTTATAAGCAACTTTACTAAATTCAACATTTTTTATTTTTCGAATTTATTCTAAGAGTTAAATTTCAGTTATGTATTTTGTAATAGTTTTATTCCTTAAATTTTTAAGAATGACTTTATACACTACCAGACTATTATATTGTATCTTCTTGTAACATGTTACTTTAGCTTTCCGTTGGATAGAAATGAAGTATATTGTGTGTACAGAAAAATTTACAATTATTAGATACCAGCAGAATGTAATGCATGTTCTGTCTACTGCCTTCGTCAGCATTGTTTGTGTCACAATGGATAGTGATGCTTTATAAATTGAATGTATATAACTTTTTATAAGCAACTTTATTATATTCAACATTTTTTATTTTTCGAATATTTTCTAAGACTTAAATATATGTTATGTATTTTGTAATTGTTCTATTCCTTAAATTTTTAGGAATGACATTATACACTACCAAACTTTTATCTTGTATCTTCTTGTTAAATTTTACTTAAGCTTTCCGTTGGACAGCAATGAAGTATATTGTGTGTACAGAAAAATTTACAATTATTAGACACCAGCAGAATGTAATGCATGTTCTGGCCCGCTACGACCTTCGTCAGCATTCTTTGTGTCATACTGGATAGTGATACTTTATAAATTGAATGTATTTAACTCAACTATTTTAACAAATAGATATTGGGAATTATATCTTTTTAAAGGCAACTTTATTATATTCAACATTTTTTATTTTTCGAATTTATTCTAAGAGTTAAATTTCAGTTATGTATTTTGTAATAGTTTTATTCCTTAAATTTTTAAGAATGACATTATACACTACCAGACTATTATGTTGTATCTTCTTGTAACATGTTACTTTAGCTTTCTGTTGGATAGCAATGAAGTCTATTGTATGTACAGAAAAATTTACAATTATTACACTCCAGCGGCATGTAATGCACACACCGCTACGGCATTCGTCAGCATTCGTTGTGTCATACTGGATAGTGATACTTTATAAATTGAATGTATAAATGTATTTAACTCAACTATTTTAACAAATAGATATTGGGAATTATTTCTTTTTATAAGCAATTTTATTAAATTCACATTTTTTATTTTTCAAATTTACTCTAAGAGTTAAATTTCAGTTATGTATTTTGAAAAAGTTAAATTCCTTAAATTTTTAGGAGTGACATTATACACTACCAGACTATTATCTTGTATCTTCTTGTTACATTTTACTTTAGCTTTCCGTTGGATAGCATTGAAGTATATTGTGTGTACAGAAAATTTAAAATTATTAGACACCAGCAAAATATAATGCATTTTCTGGCCCGCTACGGCCTTCGTCAGCATTCTCTGTGTCACACTGGATAGTGATACTTTATAAATTGAATGTATTTAACTCAACTATTTTAACAAATAGATATTGGGAATTATTTCTTTTTATAAGCAAGTTGATTATATTCAACATTTTTATTTTTCGAATTTTTTCTAAGACTTAAATTTCAGCTATGTATTTTGAAATAGTTCTATTCCTTAAATTTTTAGGAATGACATTATACACTACCAGACTTTTATCTTGTATCTTCTTGTTACATGTTACTTTAGCTTTCTTTTGGATAGCAATGAAGAATATTGTATATACAGAAAAATTTACAATTATTAGACACCAGCAGAATATAATGCATTTTCTGGCCCGCACGGCCTTCGTCAGCCTTCTTTGTGTCACATTTATAAATTGAATGAATTTAACTCAAATATTTTAACAAATAGATATTGGGAATTATTTCTTTTTATAAGTAACTTTATTTATTCAACATTTTTTATTTTTCGAATTTATTCTATGAGTTAAATTTCAGTTATGTATTTTATAAAGCTTTTTGTTATAGTTCTATTCCTTAAATTTTTAGGAATGACTTTATACACTACATTTTACCTCAGCTTTCCGTTGGATAGCAATGAAGTATATTGTATTTACAGAAACATTTACAATTATTAGATTATTATTGTAATTATTATCACTAATAGATATTGGGAATTTTTCTTTTTATAAGCAACTTTACATTATTTATTTTTCGAATTTATTCTAAGAATTACATTTCAGTTATGTGTTTTGACATAGTTCTATTCCTTAAATTTTTAGGAATGACTTTATACACAACCAGACTATTATCTTGTATCTTCTTGTAACATTTTACTTTAGCTTTCCGTTGAATAGCAATGCAGTATATTGTGTGTACAGAAAAATTTACAATTATTAGACACCAGCACAATGTAATGCATGTTCAGGCTACGGCCTTCGTCGGCATTCTTTGTGTCACACTGGGTAGTAATGCTTTATAAATTGAATGTATTTAACTCAACTATTTTAACAAATATATATTGGGAATTATTTCTTTTTATAACCAACTTTATTATACTCAACATTTGTTATAGTTCTATTCTTAAAATTTTTAGGAATGAATTTATACACTTCCAGACTATTATCTTGTATCCTCTTGTTACATTTTACCTTAGCTTTCCGTTGGATAGGAATGAAGTATATTGTGTGTACAGAAAAATTTACAATTATTAGACACCAGCAGAATGTAATGCATGTTCTGGCCCGCTACGGCCTTCGTCAGCATTCTTTGTGTCACACTGGATAGTGATACTTTATAAATTGAATGTATTTAACTCAACTATTTTAACAAATAGATATTGAGAATTATTTCTTTTTATAAGCAACTTTATTATATTCCACATTTTTTATTTTTCGAATTTATTCTATGAGTTAAATTTCAGTTATGTATTTTATAAAGCTTTTTGTAATAGTCCTATTCTTTAAGATTTTAGGAATGACTTTATACAAAACCAGACTATTATCTTGTATCTTCTTGAACATTTTACCTTAGCTTTCCGTTGGATAGCAATGAAGCATATTGTATTTACAGATAAATTTACTATTATTAGACACCAGCCGAATGTAATTCATTTTCTGGCCCGCTACGGCCTTCGTCAGCATTGTTACTATTTTAACAAATAGATATTGGGAATTATTTCTTTTTATAAGCAACTTTATTATATTCAACATTTTTTATTTTTCGAATTTATTCTAAGAATTAAATTTCAGTCATGTATTTTGTAAAAGTTCTATTCCTTAAATTTTTAGGAATGACTTTATACACTACCAGACTATTATCTTGTATCTTCTTGTTACATTTTACCTTAGCTTTCTTTTATATAGCAATGAAGTCTATTGTATGTACAGAAAAATTTACTATTATTAGACACCAGCAGAATGTAATGCATTTTCTGGCCTGCTACGGCCCTTGTCAGCATTCTTTGTGTCACAATGGATAATGATACTTTAAAAATTGAATGTATTTAACTCAACTATTTTAACAAATTGGAATTGGGAATTATTTCTTTTTATAAGCAACTTTACTAAATTCAACATTTTTTATTTTTCGAATTTATTCTAAGAGTTAAGTTTCAGTTATGTATTTTGTAGAATGACATTATACACAACAGACTATTATCTTGTATCTTCTTGTAACATGTTACTTTAGCTTTCCGTTGGATATAAATGAAGTATATTGTATGTACAGAAAAATTTACAATTATTAGACACCAGCAGAAGGTAATGCATTTTCTGGCCCGCTACGGCCTTTGTCAGCATTCTTTGTGTCACAATGGATAGTGATACTTTATAAATTGAATGTATTTAACTCAACTATTTTAACAAATAGGAATTGGGAATTATTTCTTTTTATAAGCAACTTTACTAAATTCAACATTTTTTATTTTTCGAATTTATTCTAAGAGTTAAATTTCAGTTATGTATTTTGTAATAGTTTTATTCCTAAAATTTTTAAGAATGACATTATACACTACCAGACTATTATCTTGTAGCTTCTTGTAACATGTTACTTTAGCTTTCCGTTGGATAGAAATGAAGTATATTGTGTGTACAGAAAAATTTACAATTATTAGACACCAGCAGAATGTAATGCATGTTCTGGCTACGGCCTTCGTCAGCATTGTTTGTGTCACACTGGATAGTGATGCTTTATTAATTGAATGTATTTAACTCAACTATTTTAACAAATATATATTGGGAATTATTTCTTTTTATAAGCAACTTTATTATATTCCACATTTTTTATTTTGCGAATTTATTCTATGTGTTAAATTTCAGTTATGTATTTTATAAAGCTTTTTGTAATAGTCCTATTCTTTAACATTTTAGGAATGACTTTATACACAACCAGACTATTATCTTGTATCTTCTTGAACATTTTACCTTAGCTTTCCGTTGGATAGCAATGAAGCATATTGTATTTACAGATAAATTTACAATTATTAGACACCAGCCGAATGTAATTCATTTTCTGGCCCGCTACGGCCTTTGTCAGCATTCTTACTATTTTAACAAATAGATATTGGGAATTATTTCTTTTTATAAGCAACTTTATTATATTCAAAATTTTTTATTTTTCGAATTTATTTTAAGAATTTAATTTCAGTTATGTATTTTGTAAAAGTTCTATTCCTTAAATTTTTTGGAATGACTTTATACACTACCAAACTATTATCTTGTATCTTCTTGTTACATTTTACCTTAGCTTTCTGTTGGATAGCAATGAAGTCTATTGTATGTACAGAAAAATTTACAATTATTAGACACCAGTAGAATGTAATGCATTTTCTGGCCCGCTACGGCCTTTGTCAGCATTCTTTGTGTCACAATGGATAGTGATACTTTATAAATTGAATGTATTTAACTCAACTATTTTAACAAATAGGAATTGGGAATTATTTCTTTTTATAAGCAACTTTACTAAATTCAACATTTTTTATTTTTCGAATTTATTCTAAGAGTTAAATTTCAGTTATGTATTTTGTAATAGTTTTATTCCTTAAATTTTTAAGAATGACATTATACACTACCAGACTATTATATTGTATCTTCTTGTAACATGTTACTTTAGCTTTCCGTTGGATAGAAATGAAGTATATTGTGTGTACAGAAAAATTTACAATTATTAGACACCAGCAGAATGTAATGCATGTTCTGTCTACGGCCTTCGTCAGCATTGTTTGTGTCACAATGGATAGTGATGCTTTATAAATTGAATGTATTTAACTCAACTATTTTAACAAATAGGAATTGGGAATTATTTCTTTTTATAAGCAACTTTATTATATTCAACATTTTTTATTTTTCGAATTTATTCTAAGAGTTAAATTTCAGCTATGTATTTTGTAATAGTTTTATTCCTTAAATTTTTAAGAATGACATTATACATTACCAGACTCTTATATTGTATCTTCTTGTAACATGTTACTTTAGCTTTCCGTTGGATAGAACTGAAGTATATTGTGTGTACAGAAAAATTTACAATTATTAGACACCAGCAGAATGTAATGCATGTTCTGGCTACGGCCTTCGTCTGCATTGTTTGTGTCACACTGGATAGTGATGCTTTATAAATTGAATGTATTTAACTCAACTATTTTAACAAATACATATATATTGGGAATTATTTCTTTTTATAAGCAACTTTATTATATTCAACATTTTTTATTTTTCGAATTTATTCTATGAGTTAAATTTCATTCTTTGCGTCACACTTAATAGTGATGCTTTATAAATTGAATGTATTTAACTCAACTATTTTAACAAATAGATATTGGGAATTATTTCTTTTTATAAGCAACTTTATTATATTCAACATTTTTATTTTTCGAATATTTTCTAAGACTTAAATATAAGTTATGTATTTTGTAATAGTTTTATTCCTAAAATTTTTAAGAATGACATTATACACTACCAGACTATTATCTTGTAGCTTCTTGTAACATGTTACTTTAGCTTTCCGTTGGATAGAAATGAAGTATATTGTGTGTACAGAAAAATTTACAATTATTAGACACCAGCAGAATGTAATGCATTTTCTGGCCCGCTACGGCCTTTGTCAACATTCTTCGTGTCACAATGGATAGTGATACTTTATAAATTGAATGTATTTAACTCAACTATTTTAACAAATAGGAATTGGGAATTATTTCTTTTTATAAGCAACTTTATTATATTCAACATTTTTTATTTTTCGAATTTATTTTAAGAGTTAAATTTCAGTTATGTATTTTGTAATAGTTTTATTCCTTAAATTTTTAAGAATGACATTATACATTACCAGTCTATTATATTGTATCTTCTTGTAACATGTTACTTTAGCTTTCCGTTGGATAGAAATGAAGTATATTGTGTGTACAGAAAAATTTACAATTATTAGACACCAGCAGAATGTAATGCATGTTCTGGCTACGGCCTTCGTCAGCATTGTTTGTGTCACACTGGATAGTGATGCTTTATAAATTGAATGTATTTAACTCAACTATTTTAACAAAAACATATACATTGGGAATTATTTCTTTTTATAAGCAACTTTATTATATTCAACATTTTTTATTTTTCGAATTTATTCTATGAGTTAAATTTCATTCTTTGTGTCACACTTAATAGTGATGCTTTATAAATTGAATGTATTTAACTCAACTATTTTAACAAATAGATATTGGGAATTATTTCTTTTTATAAGCAACTTTATTATATTCAACATTTTTATTTTTCGAATATTTTCTAAGACTTAAATATAAGTTATGTATTTTGTAATTGTTCTATTCCTTAAATTTTTAGGAATGACATTATACACTACCAAACTTTTATCTTGTATCTTCTTGTTAAATTTTACTTAAGCTTTCCGTTGGACAGCAATGAAGTATATTGTGTGTACAGAAAAATTTACAATTATTAGACACCAGCAGAATGTAATGCATGTTCTGGCCCGCTACGGCCTTCGTCAGCATTCTTTGTGTCATACTGGATAGTGATACTTTATAAATTGAATGTATTTAACTCAACTATTTTAACAAATAGATATTGGGAATTATATCTTTTTAAAGGCAACTTTATTATATTCAACATTTTTTATTTTTCGAATTTATTCTAAGAGTTAAATTTCAGTTATGTATTTTGTAATAGTTTTATTCCTTAAATTTTTAAGAATGACATTATACACAAGCAGACTATTATGTTGTATCTTCTTGTAACATGTTACTTTAGCTTTCTGTTGGATAGCAATGAAGTCTACAATTAAATTTACAATTATTACACTCCAGCAGCATGTAATGCACACACCGCTACGGCATTCGACAGCATTCGTTGTGTCATACTGGATAGTGATACTTTATAAATTGAATGTATAAATGTATTTAACTCAACTATTTTAACAAATAGATATTGGGAATTATTTCTTTTTATAAGCAATTTTATTAAATTCACATTTTTTATTTTTCAAATTTACTCTAAGAGTTAAATTTCAGTTATGTATTTTGAAAAAGTTATATTCCTTAAATTTTTAGGAGTGACATTATACACTACCAGACTATTATCTTGTATCTTATTGTTACATTTTACTTTAGCTTTCCGTTGGATAGCATTGAAGTTATTGTGTGTACAGAAAATTTAAAATTATTAGACACCAGCAAAATATAATGCATTTTCTGGCCCGCTACGGCCTTCGTCAGCATTCTCTGTGTCACACTGGATAGTAATACTTTATAAATTGAATGTATTTAACTCAACTATTTTAACAAATAGATATTGGGAATTATTTCTTTTTATAAGCAAGTTGATTATATTCAACATTTTTATTTTTCGAATTTTTTCTAAGACTTAAATTTCAGTTATGTATTTTGAAATAGTTCTATTCCTTAAATTTTTAGGAATGACATTATACACTACCAGACTTTTATCTTGTATCTTCTTGTTACATTTTACCTTAGCTTTCCTTTGGATAGCAATGAAGAATATTGTATATACAGAAAAATTTACAATTATTAGACACCAGCAGAATATAATGCATTTTCTGGCCCGCTACGGCCTTCGTCAGCCTTCTTTGTGTCACATTTATAAATTGAATGAATTTAACTCAAATATTTTAACAAATAGATATTGGGAATTATTTCTTTTTATAAGTAACTTTATTTATTCAACATTTTTTATTTTTCGAATTTATTCTATGAGTTAAATTTCAGTTATGTATTTTATAAAGCTTTTTGTTATAGTTCTATTCCTTAAATTTTTAGGAATGACTTTATACACTACATTTTACCTCAGCTTTCCGTTGGATATCAATGAAGTATATTGTATTTACAGAAACATTTACAATTATTAGATTATTATTGTAATTATTATCACTAATAGATATTGGGAATTTTTCTTTTTATAAGCAACTTTACATTATTTATTTTTCGAATTTATTCTAAGAATTACATTTCAGTTATGTGTTTTGACATAGTTCTATTCCTTAAATTTTTAGGAATGACTTTATACACAACCAGACTATTATCTTGTATCTTCTTGTAACATTTTACTTTAGCTTTCCGTTGAATAGCAATGCAGTATATTGTGTGTACAGAAAAATTTACAATTATTAGACACCAGCACAATGTAATGCATGTTCAGGCTACGGCCTTCGTCGGCATTCTTTGTGTCACACTGGATAGTGATGCTTTATAAATTGAATGTATTTAACTCAACTATTTTAACAAATATATATTGGGAATTATTTCTTTTTATAACCAACTTTATTATATTCAACATTTGTTATAGTTCTATTCTTAAAATTTTTAGGAATGAATTTATACACTTCCAGACTATTATCTTGTATCCTCTTGTTACATTTTACCTTAGCTTTCCGTTGGATAGGAATGAGGTATATTGTGTGTACAGAAAAATTTACAATTATTAGACACCAGCAGAATGTAATGCATGTTCTGGCCCGCTACGGCCTTCGTCAGCATTCTTTGTGTCACACTGGATAGTGATACTTTATAAATTGAATGTATTTAACTCAACTATTTTAACAAATAGATATTGAGAATTATTTCTTTTTATAAGCAACTTGATTATATTCCACATTTTTTATTTTTCGAATTTATTCTATGAGTTAAATTTCAGTTATGTATTTTATAAAGCTTTTTGTAATAGTCCTATTCTTTAAGATTTTAGGAATGACTTTATACACAACCAGACTATTATCTTGTATCTTCTTGAACATTTTACCTTAGCTTTCCGTTGGATAGCAATGAAGCATATTGTATTTACAGATAAATTTACTATTATTAGACACCAGCCGAATGTAATTCATTTTCCGGGCCGTAGCCTTCGTCAGCATTCTTACTATTTTAACAAATAGATATTGGGAATTATTTATAATTATTTATAAGCAACTTTATTATATTCAACATTTTTTATTTTTCGAATTTATTCTAAGAATTAAATTTCAGTCATGTATTTTGTAAAAGTTCTATTCCTTAAATTTTTAGGAATGACTTTATACACTACCAGACTATTATCTTGTATCTTCTTGTTACATTTTACCTTAGCTTTCTGTTATATAGCAATGAAGTCTATTGTATGTACAGAAAAATTTACTATTATTAGACACCAGCAGAATGTAATGCATTTTCTGGCCTGCTACGGCCCTTGTCAGCGTTCTTTGTGCCACAATGGATAATGATACTTTATAAATTGAATGTATTTAACTCAACTATTTTAACAAATAGGAATTGGGAATTATTTCTTTTTATAAGCAACTTTACTAAATTCAACATTTTTTATTTTTCGAATTTATTCTAAGAGTTAAGTTTCAGTTATGTATTTTGTAGAATGACATTATACACAACAGACTATTATCTTGTATCTTCTTGTAACATGTTACTTTAGCTTTCCGTTGGATATAAATGAAGTATATTGTATGTACAGAAAAATTTACAATTATTAGACACCAGCAGAATGTAATGCATTTTCTGGCCCGCTACGGCCTTTGTCAGCATTCTTTGTGTCACAATGGATAGTGATACTTTATAAATTGAATGTATTTAACTCAACTATTTTAACAAATAGGAATTGGGAATTATTTCTTTTTATAAGCAACTTTACTAAATTCAACATTTTTTATTTTTCGAATTTATTCTAAGAGTTAAATTTCAGTTATGTATTTTGTAATAGTTTTATTCCTAAAATTTTTAAGAATGACATTATACACTACCAGACTATTATCTTGTAGCTTCTTGTAACATGTTACTTTAGCTTTCCGTTGGATAGAAATGAAGTATATTGTATGTACAGAAAAATTTACAATTATTAGACACCAGCAGAATGTAATGCATGTTCTGGCTACGGCCTTCGTCAGCATTGTTTGTGTCACACTGGATAGTGATGCTTTATTAATTGAATGTATTTAACTCAACTATTTTAACAAATATATATTGGGAATTATTTCTTTTTATAAGCAACTTTATTATATTCCACATTTTTTATTTTGCGAATTTATTCTATGTGTTAAATTTCAGTTATGTATTTTATAAAGCTTTTTGTAATAGTCCTATTCTTTAACATTTTAGGAATGACTTTATACACAACCAGACTATTATCTTGTATCTTCTTGAACATTTTACCTTAGCTTTCCGTTGGATAGCAATGAAGCATATTGTATTTACAGATAAATTTACAATTATTAGACACCAGCCGAATGTAATTCATTTTCTGGCCCGCTACGGCCTTCGTCAGCATTCTTACTATTTTAACAAATAGATATTGGGAATTATTTCTTTTTATAAGCAACTTTATTATATTCAACATTTTTTATTTTTCGAATTTATTTTAAGAATTAAATTTCAGTTATGTATTTTGTAAAAGTTCTATTCCTTAAATTTTTAGGAATGACTTTATACACTACCAAACTATTATCTTGTATCTTCTTGTTACATTTTACCTTAGCTTTCTGTTGGATAGCAATGAAGTCTATTGTATGTACAGAAAAATTTACAATTATTAGACACCAGCAGAATGTAATGCATGTTCTGGCTACGGCCTTCGTCAGCATTGTTTGTGTCACACTGGATAGTGATGCTTTATAAATTGAATGTATTTAACTCAACTATTTTAACAAATAGGAATTGGGAATTATTTCTTTTTATAAGCAACTTTATTATATTCAACATTTTTTATTTTTCGAATTTATTCTAAGAGTTAAATTTCAGTTATGTATTTTGTAATAGTTTTATTCCTTAAATTTTTAAGAATGACATTATACATTACCAGACTATTATATTGTATCTTCTTGTAATATGTTACTTTAGCTTTCCGTTGGATAGAACTGAAGTATATTGTGTGTACAGAAAAATTTACAATTATTAGACACCAGCAGAATGTAATGCATGTTCTGGCTACGGCCTTCGTCAGCATTGTTTGTGTCACACTGGATAGTGATGCTTTATAAATTGAATGTATTTAACTCAACTATTTTAACAAATACATATATATTGGGAATTATTTCTTTTTATAAGCAACTTTATTATATTCAACATTTTTTATTTTTCGAATTTATTCTATGAGTTAAATTTCATTCTTTGCGTCACACTTAATAGTGATGCTTTATAAATTGAATGTATTTAACTCAACTATTTTAACAAATAGATATTGGGAATTATTTCTTTTTATAAGCAACTTTATTATATTCAACATTTTTATTTTTCGAATATTTTCTAAGACTTAAATATAAGTTATGTATTTTGTAATTGTTCTATTCCTTAAATTTTTAGGAATGACATTATACACTACCAAACTTTTATCTTGTATCTTCTTGTAACATGTTACTTTAGCTTTCTGTTGGATAGCAATGAAGTACATTGTATGTACAGAAAAATTTACAATTATTAGACACCAGCAGAATATAATGCATTTTCTGGCCCGCTATGGCCTTTGTCAACATTCTTTGTGTCACAATGGATAGTGATACTTTATAAATTGAATGTATTTAACTCAACTATTTTAACAAATAGGAATTGGGAATTATTTCTTTTTATAAGCAACTTTATTATATTCAACATTTTTTATTTTTCGAATTTATTCTAAGAGTTAAATTTCAGTTATGTATTTTGGAATAGTTTTATTCCTTAAATTTTTAAGAATGACATTATACATTACCAGACTATTATATTGTATCTTCTTGTAACATGTTACTTTAGCTTTCCGTTGGATAGAAATGAAGTATATTGTGTGTACAGAAAAATTTACAATTATTAGACACCAGCAGAATGTAATGCATGTTCTGGCTACGGCCTTCGTCAGCATTGTTTGTATCACACTGGATAGTGATGCTTTATAAATTGAATGTATTTAACTCAACTATTTTAACAAATACATATATATTGGGAATTATTTCTTTTTATAAGCAACTTTATTATATTCAACATTTTTTATTTTTCGAATTTATTCCATGAGTTAAATTTCATTCTTTGTGTCACACTTAATAGTGATGCTTTATAAATTGAATGTATTTAACTCAACTATTTTAACAAATAGATATTGGGAATTGTTTCTTTTTATAAGCAACTTTATTATATTCAACATTTTTATTTTTCGAATATTTTCTAAGACTTAAATATAAGTTATGTATTTTGTAATTGTTCTATTCCTTAAATTTTTAGGAATGACATTATACACTACCAAACTTTTATCTTATATCTTCTTGTTAAATTGTACTTAAGCTTTCCGTTGGACAGCAATGAAGTATATTGTGTGTACAGAAAAATTTACAATTATTAGACACCAGCAGAATGTAATGCATGTTCTGGCCCGCTACGGCCTTCGTCAGCATTCTTTGTGTCATACTGGATAGTGATACTTTATAAATTGAATGTATTTAACTCAACTATTTTAACAAATAGATATTGGGAATTATATCTTTTTCAAGGCAACTTTATTATATTCAACATTTTTTATTTTTCGAATTTATTCCAAGAGTTAAATTTCAGTTATGTATTTTGTAATAGTTTTATTCCTTAAATTTTTAAGAATGACATTATACACTACCAGACTATTATCTTGTATCTTCTTGTAACATGTTACTTTAGCTTTCTGTTGGATAGCAATGAAGTCTATTGTGTGTACAGAAAAATTTACAATTATTAGACACCAGCAGAATGTAATGCATTTTCTGGCCCGCTACGGCCTTTGTCAACATTCTTTGTGTCACAATGGATAGTGATACTTTATAAATTGAATGTATTTAACTCAACTATTTTAACAAATAGGAATTGGGAATTATTTCTTTTTATAAGCAACTTTATTATATTCAACATTTTTTATTTTTCGAATTTATTTTAAGAGTTAAATTTCGGTTATGTATTTTGTAATAGTTTTATTCCTTAAATTTTTAAGAATGACATTATACATTACCAGACTATTATATTGTATCTTCTTGTAACATGTTACTTTAGCTTTCCGTTGGATAGAACTGAAGTATATTGTGTGTACAGAAAAATTTACAATTATTAGACACCAGCAGAATGTAATGCATGTTCTGGCTACGGCCTTCGTCAGCATTGTTTGTGTCACACTGGATAGTGATGCTTTATAAATTGAATGTATTTAACTCAACTATTTTAACAAATACATATATATTGGGAATTATTTCTTTTTATAAGCAACTTTATTATATTCAACATTTTTTATTTTTCGAATTTATTCTATGAGTTAAATTTCATTCTTTGCGTCACACTTAATAGTGATGCTTTATAAATTGAATGTATTTAACTCAACTATTTTAACAAATAGATATTGGGAATTATATCTTTTTAAAGGCAACTTTATTATATTCAACATTTTTTATTTTTCGAATTTATTCTAAGAGTTAAATTTCAGTTATGTATTTTGTAATAGTTTTATTCCTTTAATTTTTAAGAATGACATTATACACTACCAGACTATTATCTTGTATCTTCTTGTAACATGTTACTTTAGCTTTCTGTTGGATAGCAATGAAGTCTATTGTATGTACAGAAAAACTTACAATTATTAGACACCAGCAGAATGTAATGCATTTTCTGGCCCGCTACGGCCTTTGTCAACATTCTTTGTGTCACAATGGATAGTGATACTTTATAAATTGAATGTATTTAACTCAACTATTTTAACAAATAGATATTGCGAATTATATCTTTTTAAAGGCAACTTTATTATATTCAACATTTTTTATTTTTCGAATTTATTCTAAGAGTTAAATTTCAGTTATGTATTTTGTAATAGTTTTATTCCTTAAATTTTTAAGAATGACATTATACACTACCAGACTATTATCTTGTATCTTCTTGTAACATGTTACTTTAGCTTTCTGTTGGATAGCAATGAAGTCTATTGTGTGTACAGAAAAATTTACAATTATTAGACACCAGCAGAATGTAATGCATGTTCTGTCTACGGCCTTCGTCAGCATTGTTTGTGTCACAATGGATAGTGATGCTTTATAAATTGAATGTATTTAACTCAACTATTTTAACAAATAGGAATTGGGAATTATTTCTTTTTATAAGCAACTTTATTATATTCAACATTTTTTATTTTTCGAATTTATTCTAAGAGTTAAATTTCAGTTATGTATTTTGTAATAGTTTTATTCCTTAAATTTTTAAGAATGCCATTATACATTACCAGACTATTATATTGTATCTTCTTGTAACATGTTACTTTAGCTTTCCGTTGGATAGAACTGAAGTATATTGTGTGTACAGAAAAATTTACAATTATTAGACACCAGCAGAATGTAATGCATGTTCTGGCTACGGCCTTCGTCAGCATTGTTTGTGTCACACTGGATAGTGATGCTTTATAAATTGCATGTATTTAACTCAACTATTTTAACAAATACATATATATTGGGAATTATTTCTTTTTATAAGCAACTTTATTATATTCAAAATTTTTTATTTTTCGAATTTATTCTATGAGTTAAATTTCATTCTTTGCGTCACACTTAATAGTGATGAATGTATTTAACTCAACTATTTTAACAAATAGATATTGGGAATTATTTCTTTTTATAAGCAACTTTATTATATTCAACATTTTTATTTTTCGAATATTTTCTAAGACTTAAATATAAGTTATGTATTTTGTAATTGTTCTATTCCTTAAATTTTTAGGAATGACATTATACACTACCAAACATTTATCTTGTATCTTCTTGTAACATGTTACTTTAGCTTTCTGTTGGATAGCAATGAAGTCTATTGTATGTACAGAAAAATTTACAATTATTAGACACCAGCAGAATGTAATGTATTTTCTGGCCCGCTACGGCCTTTGTCAACATTCTTTGTGTCACAATGGATAGTGATACTTTATAAATTGAATGTATTTAACTTAACTATTTTAACAAATAGGATTTGGGAATTATTTCTTTTTATAAGCAACTTTATTATATTCAACATTTTTTATTTTTCGAATTTATTTTAAGAGTTAAATTTCGGTTATGTATTTTGTAATAGTTTTATTCCTTAAATTTTTAAGAATGACATTATACATTACCAGACTATTATATTGTATCTTTTTGTAACATGTTACTTTAGCTTTCCGTTGGATTGAAATGAAGTATATTGTGTGTACAGAAAAATTTACAATTATTAGACACCAGCAGAATGTAATGCATGTTCTGGCTACGGCCTTCGTCAGCATTGTTTGTGTCACACTGGATAGTGATGCTTTATAAATTGAATGTATTTAACTCAACTATTTTAACAAATACATATACATTGGGAATTATTTCTTTTTAAAGCAACTTTATTATATTCAACATTTTTTATTTTTCGAATTTATTCTATGAGTTAAATTTCATTCTTTGTGTCACACTTAAAAGTGATGCTTTATAAATTGAATGTATTTAACTCAACTATTTTAACAAATAGATATTGGGAATTATTTCTTTTTATAAGCAACTTTATTATATTCAACATTTTTATTTTTCGAATATTTTCTAAGACTTAAATATAAGTTATGTATTTTGTAATTGTTCTATTCCTTAAATTTTTAGGAATGACATTATACACTACCAAACTTTTATCTTATATCTTCTTGTTAAATTTTACTTAAGCTTTCCGTTGGACAGCAATGAAGTATATTGTGTGTACAGAAAAATTTACAATTATTAGAAACCAGCAGAATGTAATGCATGTTCTGGCCCGCTACGGCCTTCGTCAGCATTCTTTGTGTCATACTGGATAGTGATACTTTATAAATTGAATGTATTTAACTCAACTATTTTAACAAATAGATATTGGGAATTATATCTTTTTAAAGGCAACTTTATTATATTCAACATTTTTTATTTTTCGAATTTATTCTAAGAGTTAAATTTCAGTTATGTATTTTGTAATAGTTTTATTCCTTAAATTTTTAAGAATGACATTATACACTACTAGACTATTATCTTGTATCTTCTTGTAACATGTTACTTTAGCTTTCTGTTGGATAGCAATGAAGTCTATTGTATGTACAGAAAAATTTACAATTATTAGACACCAGCAGAATGTAATGCATTTTCTGGCCCGCTACGGCCTTTGTCAACATTCTTTTTGTCACAATGGATAGTGATACTTTATAAATTGAATGTATTTAACTCAACTATTTTAACAAATAGGAATTATTTCTTTTTATAAGCAACTTTATTATATTCAACATTTTTTATTTTTCGAATTTATTCTATGAGTTAAATTTCATTCTTTGTGTCACACTTAATAGTGATGCTTTATAAATTCGTCAGCATTCTTTGTGTCATACTGGATAGTGATACTTTATAAATTGAATGTATTTAACTCAACTATTTTAACAAATAGATATTGGGAATTATATCTTTTTAAAGGCAACTTTATTATATTCAACATTTTTTATTTTTCGAATTTATTCTAAGAGTTAAATTTCAGTTATGTATTTTGTAATAGTTTTATTCCTTAAATTTTTAAGAATGACATTATACACTACCAGACTATTATCTTGTATCTTCTTGTAACATGTTACTTTAGCTTTCTGTTGGATAGCAATGAAGTCTATTGTATGTAAAGAAAAATTTACAATTATTAGACACCAGCAGAATGTAATGCATTTTCTGGCCCGCTACGGCCTTTGTCAACATCCTTTGTGTCACAATGGATAGTGATACTTTATAAATTGAATGTATTTAACTCAACTATTTTAACAAATAGATATTGGGAATTATTTCTTTTTATAAGCAACTTTATTATATTCAACACTTTTATTTTTCGAATATTTTCTAAGACTTAAATTTAAGTTATGTTTTTTTTTTAATTGTTCCTTAAATTTTTAGGAATGACATTATACACTACCAAACTTTTATCTTGTATCTTCTTGTTAAATTTTACTTAAGCTTTCCGTTGGACAGCAATGAAGTATATTGTGTGTACAGAAAAATTTACAATTATTAGACACCAGAAGAATGTAATGCACGTTCTGGCCCGCTACGGCCTTCGTCAGCATTCTTTGTATCTCACTGGATAGTGATGCTTTATAAATTGAATGTATTTAACTCAACTATTTTAACAAATAGATATTGGGAATTATTTCTTTTTATAAGCAACTTTATTATAATCAACATTTTTATTTTTCGAATATTTTTTAAGACTTAAATTTCAGTTATGTATTTTGTAATTGTTCTATTCCTTAAATTTTTAGGAATGACATTATACACTACCAAACTTTTATCTTGTAGCTTCTTGTTACATTTTACATAAGCTTTCCGTTGGATAGCAATGAAGTATATTGTGTGTACTAAAAAATTTACAACTATTAGACACCAGCAGAATGTAATGCACAAACCGCTACGGCCTTCGCCACCATTCTTTTTGTTACACTGGATAGTGATACTTTATAAATTGAATGTATTTAAATCAAATATTTTAACAAATAGATATTGGGAATTATTTCTTTATTATATTCCAAATTTTTTATTTTTAGAATTTATTCTATGAGTAAAATTTCAGCTATGTATTTTATAAAGCTTTTTAATAGTTATATTTCTTAAATTTTTAGTAATGACTTTATACACTACCAGACTGTTATCTTGTATCTTCTTGTTATATGTTATCTCAGCTTTCCGTTGGATAGCAATGAAGTATCTGTGTGTACAGAAAAATTTACAATTGTTATACACCAGCAGAATGTAATGCATTTTCTGGCCCCTACGGCCTTCGTCAGCATTCGTTGTGTCACACTGGATAATGATACTTTATAAATTGAATGTATTTAAATCAAATATTTTAACAAATAGATATTGGGAATTATTTCTCTTTATAAGCAACTGTATTATATTCAACATTTTTTATTTTTCGAATTTATTCTATGAGTTAAATTTCAGTTATGTATTTTATAATGCTTTTAGTAATTGTTCTATTCCTTAAATTTTTAGGAATGCCTTTATACACTACCAGACAATTTTAATCTGTATCTTCTTGTTACATTTTACCTTAGCTTTCCGTTGGAGAGCAATGAAGTATATTGTATGTACAGAAAAATTTACAATTATTAGACACCAGCAGAATGTAATGCATTTTCTGGTCCGCTACGGCCTTTGTCATCATTCTTTGTGTAACACTGGATAGTGATACTTTATAAATTGAATGTATTTAACTCAACTAATTTACCAAATAGATATTGAGAATTATTTCTTTTTACAAGCAACTTTATTATATACAACAATTTTTAAATTTCAGTTATGTATTTTATAAAGCTTTTTGTAATAGTTCTCTTTAAATTTTTAGGAATGACTTTATACACTACCAGACTATTATCTTGTATCTTCTTGTTATATTTTACCTTAGCTTTCCGTTGGATAGCAATGAAGTATATGTGTGTACAGAAAAATTTACAATTGTTATACACCAGCAGAATGTAATGCATTTTCTGGCCCCTACGGCCTTCGTCAGCATTCGTTGTGTCACACTGGATAGTGATACTTTATAAATTGAATGTATTTAACACAACTATTTTAACAAATAGATACTGAGAATTATTTCTTTTTATAAGCAACTTTATTATACTCAACATTTGTTATTTTTCGAATTTATTCTATGATTTAAATTTCAGTTATGTATTATATAGAGCTTTTTGTAATAGTTCTGTTCCTTAAATTGTTAGGAATGACTTTATACACTACCAGACTAATATCGTGTATCTTCTTGTTACATTTTAGCTTACCTTTCCGTTGGATAGCAATGAAGTATATTGTATGTACAGAAAAATTTAGAATTATTTGATACCAGCAGAATGTAACGCATTTTCTGGCCCGGTACGGCCTTCGTAAGCATGTATGTACAGAATGATTTACAATTATTACACACCAACAGCATGTAATGCATTTTCTGGACCGGTACGGCCTTCGTCAGCATTCCATGTGACGAACTGGATAGTGATACTTTATAAATTGAATGTATTTAACTCAATTAATTTAACAAATAGATATTGGGAATTATTTCTTTTTATATGCAACTGTATTATATTCAACATTTTTTAATTTTCGAATTTATTCTATGAGTTAATTTTCAGTTATGTATTTCATAATGCTTTTTGTAATAGTTCTATTCCTTAAATTTTTAGGAATGACTTTATACACTACCAGAACTATCTTGTAGCTTCTTGTTACATTTTACCTTAGCTTTCCGTTGGATAGCCATGAAAAATGTACAATTATTAGCCACCAGAAGAATGTAATGCATTTTCTGGCCCGCTACGGCCTTCGTCAGCATTCTTTGTTTCACACTGGATAGTCATACTTTATAAATTGAATATATTTAACTGAACTATTTTAACAAATTTATATTGGGAATTATTTCTTTTTATAAGCAACTTTACTAAATTTAACTCAACTATTTTATAAAATAGGAATTGGGAATTATTTCTTTTTATAAGCAACTTTACTAAATTCAACATTTTTTATTTTTCGATTTTGTTCTAAGAGTTAAATTTCAGTTATGTATTTTGTAATAGTTTTATTCCTTATATTTTTAAGAATGACATTATACACTACCAGACTATTATCTTGTATCTTCTTGTTACATTTTACCTTAGCTTTCCGTTGGATAGAAATGAAGTATATTGTATGTACAGAAAAATTTACAATTATTAGAAACCAGCAGAATGTAACGCATTTTCTGGCCCGCTACGGCCTTCGTCAGCATGTATGTACAGAAAAATTTACAATTATTACACACCAGCAGCATGTAATGCACACACCGCTACGGCCTTCGCCAACATTCTTTTTGTCACACTGGATAGTGATACTTTATAAATTGAATGTATTTAAATCAAATATTTTAACAAATAGATATTGGGAATTATTTCTTTTTATAAGCAACTGTATTATATTCAACATTTTTTATTTTTCGAATTTATTCTATCAGTTAAATTTCAGTTATGTATTTTATAAAGCTTTTTGTAATAGTTCTATTCCTTAAATTTTTAGGAGTGACTTTATACAATACCAGACTATTATGTAGTGTACCTCATAAGTCGCCACCGCATACCCTTAAACTACTCTTAAACCAACACTTACCAACTTATATAGAGTAGGGTATTTTAAATATCAAATAACGGTATAAACAAATGACGACAATCAGAATGTAAGTGAATGACATTTCATTGAGTGAGAATTGAGTGCATTCCAACTTGCAACATTCTGATTGGCGAGAGAGTTTGTTATTGTTACGATTTATTGATATCTCCATATGACTGACAAAGACAAACATAAAGATGTAAATAATTAAACTAAGTTAGAACGGTTAAGTTAAAATCTCATGTATAGTATATAAGCACCAGTAAATTGAAAATAAATTAGACTTAAAATTAATAACTTAATTCGGCAACAACTTGCCTAGTTTTAATTTAAAGACTCAACTGAATTCGGCAGTTCCTTTGAACGCCTTGCAAATCAGCTGGTACCCTAACAGCTATTTAAACAAAATAAGGGCTATAGGGACCAATACACATTAGAAAAACACGCTCACACCACAACACAAAACTCTACATGGCGATCCTGCATTCGGACCATAAACTAACGCTCCTGCCGGACTAAAAATTCCATTGAATTATGAAAAGATCCTGACAAAAAAAATTAAATAATAATTAAGATTCGGTAGAAATTCCTACCAAACTAAAAAAAAAATGTTTAAGAAAAATTTTAAAAGATTTTTAATTATTTAAAATAATTAAGAAATGCCTTTATTTATAATTAAGAAATTCCTGCCACTACATTTCACCCACCACAGAAGATCCTTCACTTCATTCCATACCTATTCGGATCAAGAAAGATGGAATTCTGCGCTTCCTTTCAACCTGAGGAAGATCGTACAGATCTTGCTGTCTCAAAGTTTTTAAGATGGGAAACATTTTTCGTTAAATTTTCGTATAGAGGAAAACGAAAAAATAGATTAAAACAATAGAAGATATGAAACAAAATTTTTTATTCTAACGTTTTGATAGATGAAAATAGAACTAAGATTGAATAATTTAAAAAAATGAGTAAAATAAATGAAATGGCTTTAATAATAAAAAAGAAGAGAAAAAGGAAACCTTTTAATAAACATAAATTAAAGAGAAAAAAAAAATAGTAAAACAAAGAAAAATTTTTTAAATATTATAAAAACAAAAGGAAAAAAAATTGCACTTATTTTAATTTGTTGAAAATATATAGAAAAAGTAATGCTAAATAATTATTTTATTGAAATTATCAAAACATTTTTAAACATTTTTTATTTTTTATTTTTTATTATCAATTATTATAAAAAACTTTTATAAACACATAAATATTTACTTAGTTTTTAAGAATATTTTACTATTTTTCAAAAAAAAATTTAAATAAAATGCAATGTAAACAAAAGCATTTAACACAAAAAAAAAAATTGTATACTACCCCAAAACAGAAATTATGCAATTATTGAAATTAAACCTTACTGAATATTACGTCATATTAAATAATAATGAATTAAAAGACAAAAAAATTTTTTTTTGGTAATTCAATAGCACAAAAAAAAATCAGAATGACACATATTCAATTTTTAAAACAAATAAATAAGACGGAAATTTTGCAGGGCATTAAACTGCACGCTGACCTACTGAGAAACTCTGACATATTAAGTTACACAAATGTAAACAATGACGAACGTTTTAACAAAAATTTTAATGAGCTACAGTTAGACCAAAATTAATAGAAATAAACTCAGACATACTAAAACAAATGATACCGTTGGAAAATGATGAAAAAGAAAAGAAAATACTAATAACTACGAGGGCAATGAAAAAGAGAAATGCAGATTATATGAAATTAAAAGAGGCAAATAAAGTTGATGATAATGAAAAGATAGATATGAATAAAGCGCACGCGAATAGAAATAATGCGGATAGAAATAACGCGAATAGAAATAATGTGGAAAAATGCATCTCTCAGGAGTCTGATCAACTTCTAATATGGGAATGCATATCCATAAATGACGTCAAGAATATGAAGAAATTACAGTTTAATAAATTTGAAAATACAGAGGAAGTCGACATAACAATTGAAAATAATACTGTGCACATAGGGCGTGATGATAATTCATCGAAACAAGATTCGATTATGAAGAAATCACGTACCCAAAATAATAATTATACAAATAAAGGATGAAACGATAATTCATCGAAACAAGATTCGATTATGAAGAAGTTACATGCAAAGAATATACAAAATAGTATGCATACAAGATTCAGCGATAACTCAGCGAAACTAGATTCGATTCTGAGGAAACTGATATCTGTAATGAAGAAAGAGAATATAGAAGATTTAGCGCTAGCGAAGAATGAAAAATGTTTAATATATATAGAATGGAAGATTTTAAAAAGCATATGCAAAGATAAGAATAAACAACAGAAGACCTCAACTAAAAATATTAATATGCTCCAATAAGAAGAACAATAATTAAATTGAAACAGCGGTACATTTGGAAAAATATGAATGAGATGATAAAACAATTCGTAAAATACTGTAACAAGTGTAACATAAACAAACAAACCAAACATATTAAGGAACCACTTACACTAACGGACAACAATAATTAAATGTACATAAAATATAAAAACTTTATATAAATAGACATTAAGAAATACTTAAAAACACATAAAATATATAAATAGAAATTAAGAATTATTTTATGAACATTGTCGGTACTATGAATATATCAAGAAAAATCAATCCCCTAATTTTTCTCTTAGCGGTGAGGGTGTAGTGTACCTCATAAGTCGCCACCGCATACCCTTAAACTACTCTTAAACCAACACTTACCAACTTATATAGAGTAGGGTAATTTAAATATCAAATAACGGTATAAACAAATGACGACAATCGGAATGTAAGTGAATGACATTTCATTGAGTGAGAATTGAGTGCATTCCAACTTGCAACATTCTGATTGGCGAGAGAGTTTGTTATTGTTACGATTTATTGATATCTCCATATGACTGACAAAGACAAACATAAAGATGTAAATAATTAAACTAAGTTAGAACGGTTAAGTTAAAATCTCATGTATAGTATATAAGCACCAGTAAATTGAAAATAAATTAGACTTAAAATTAATAACTTAATTCGGCAACAACTTGCCTAGTTTTAATTTAAAGACTCAACTGAATTCGGCAGTTCCTTTGAACGCCTTGCAAATCAGCTGGTACCCTAACAGCTATTTAAACAAAATAAGGGCTATAGGGACCAATACACATTAGAAAAACACGCTCACACCACAACACAAAACTTGTATCTTCTTGTCACATTTTATCTTAGCTTTCCGTTGGATAGCAATTGAAGAATATTGTATGTACAGAATCACTTACAATTATTAAACAAATTTGTATTGGGAATTATTTCTTTTTATAAGCAACTTTATTATATTCCAAATTTTTTATTTTTCGAATTTATTCTTTGAGTTAAATTTCAGTTATGTATTTTATAAAGCTTTTTGTTATAGTTCTATTCCTTAAATTTTTAGGAATGACTTCATACACTACCAGACTATTATCTTGTATCTTCTTGTTACATCTTACCTTAGCTTTCCGTTGGATAGCAATGAAGAATATTGTATGTACAGAAACATTTACAATTATTAGACACCAGCAGAATGTAATGCATTTTCTGGCCCGCTATGGCCTTCGCCAGCATTCTATGTGACACACTGGATAGTGATACTTTATAAATTGAATGTATTTAACTCAATTATTTTAACAAATAGATATTGGGAATTATTTCTTTTTATAAACAACTGTGTTATATTCAACATTTTGAATTTTTCGAATTTATTGTATGAGTTAAATTTTTGTTAAGTATGTTATAAAGCTTTTTGTAATAGTTCTATTCCTTAAATTTTTATGAATGACTTTATACACTACCAGACTATTATCTCGTATCTTGTTACATTTTACCTTAGCTTTCCGTTGGATAGCAATTAAGTATATTTTTTATTTTTCGAATTTATTCTAAGAGTTAAATTTCAGTTATGTATTTTGTAATAGTTTTATTCCTTAAATTTTTAAGAATGACATTATACACTACCAGACTATTATATTGTATCTTCTTGTAACATGTTACTTTAGCTTTCCGTTGGATAGAAATGAAGTATATTGTGTGTACAGAAAAATTTACAATTATTAGACACCAGCAGAATGTAATGCATGTTCTGGCTACGGCCTTCGTCAGCATTGTTTGTGTCACACTGGATAGTGATGCTTTATAAATTGAATGTATTTAACTCAACTATTTTAACAAATATATATTGGGAATTATTTCTTTTTATAAGCAACTTTTTTATATTCAACATTTTTTATTTTTCCAATTTATTCTATGAGTTAAATTTCATTCTTTGTGTCACACTTAATAGTGATGCTTTATAAATTGAATGTATTTAACTCAACTATTTTAACAAATAGATATTGGGAATTATTTCTTTTTACAAGCAACTTTATTATAATCAACATTTTTATTTTTCGAATATTTTTTAAGACTTAAATTTCAGTTATGTATTTTGTAATAGTTTTATTCCTTAAATTTATAAGAATGACATTATACACTACCAGACTATTATCTTGTATCTTCTTGTTACATTTTACTTTAGTTTTCCGTTGGATAGTAATGAAGTATATTGTATGTACAAAAAAATTTACAATTATTAGACACCAGCAGAATGTAATGCATTTTCTGGCCTGGTACGGCCTTCGTCAGCATGTATGTACAGAAAAATTTACAATTATTACACACCAGCAGCATGTAATGCACACACCGCTACGGCCTTCGCCAACATTCTTTTTGTTACACTGGATAGTGATACTTTATAAATTGAATGTATTTAAATCAAATATTTTAACAAATAGATATTGGGAATTATTTCTTTATTATATTCCAAATTTTTTATTTTTCGAATTTATTCTATGAGTTAAATTTCAGCTATGTATTTTATAAAGCTTTTTAATAGTTATATTTCTTAAATTTTTAGGAATGACTTTATACACTACCAGACTGTTATCTTGTATCTTCTTGTTTTATTTTACCTTAGCTTTCCGTTGGATAGCAATGAAGTATATGTGTGTACAGAAAAATTTACAATTGTTATACACCAGCAGAATGTAATGCATTTTCTGGCCCCTACGGCCTTCGTCAGCATTCGTTGTGTCACACTGGATAGTAATACTTTATAAATTGAATGTATTTAACACAACTATTTTAACAAATAGATACTGAGAATTATTTCTTTTTATAAGCAACTTTTTTATATTCAACATTTGTATTTTTCGAATTTATTCTATGAGTTAAATTTCAGTTATGTATTATATAGAGCTTTTTGTAATAGTTCTATTCCTTAAATTTTTAGGAATGACTTTATACACTGCCAGACAATTTGAATCTGTATCTTCTTGTTACATTTTACCTTAGCTTTCCGTTGAATAGCAATTAAGTATATTGTATGTACAGAAAAATTTAGAATTATTAGACACAAGCAGAATGTAATGCATTTTCTGGCCCGCTACGGCCTTCGTCAGCATGTATGTACAAAAGAATTTACAATTATTACACACCAATAGCATGTAATGCATTTTCTGGCCCGGTACGGCCTTCGTCAGCATTCTATGTGACGAACTGGATAGTGATACTTTATAAATTGAATGTATTTAACTCAATTAATTTAACAAATAGATATTGGGAATTATTTCTTTTTATAAGCAACTTTATTATATTCAACATTTATTTATTTTTCGCATTTATTCTATGAGTTAAATTTTAGTTTTGTATTTTATTAAGCTTTTTGTAATAGTTCTATTCCTTAAATTTTTAGGAATGACTTTATACACTGCCAGACAATTTGAATCTGTATCTTCTTGTTACATTTTACTTTAGCTTTCCGTTGAATAGCAATTAAGTATATTGTATGTACAGAAAAATTTACAATTATTAGACACAAGCAGAATGTAATGCATTTTCTGGCCCGCTACGGCCTTCGTCAGCATTCTTTGTGCCACACTGGATAGTTTTACTTTATAAATTGAATGTATTTAACTCAAATATTTTAACAAATAGATATTGGGAATTATTTCTTTTTATAAGCAACTTTAATATATTCAACGTTCTTTATTTTTCGAATTTATTCTATGAGTTAAATTTCAGTTATTTATTTTATAAAGCTTTTTGTAATAGATCTATTCCTTAAATTTTTAGGAATGGCTTTATACACAACCAGACTATTATTTTGTATCTTCTTGAACATTTTACCTTAGCTTTCCGTTGGATAGCAATGAAGTATATTGTATGTACAGATAAATTTACAATTATTAGACACAAGCAGAATGTAATGCATTTTCTGGCCCGCTACGGCCTTCGTCAGCATTCTTTGTGCCACACTGGATAGTTTTACTTTATAAATTGAATGTATTTAACTCAAATATTTTAACAAATAGATATTGGGAATTATTTCTTTTTATAAGCAACTTTATTATATTCAACATTTATTTATTTTTCGAATTTATTTGAAGAGTTAAATTTCAGTTATGTATTTTATAAAGCTTATTTTAATAGTTCTATTCTTTAAATTTTTAGGAATGACTTTATACACTACCAGACTATTATCGTGTATCTTCTTGTTACATTTTGCCTTAGGTTTTCATTCGATAGCAATGAACTACAGAAACATTTACAATTATTAGAAACCAGAAGAATGTAATGTATTTTCTGGTACGCTACGGCCTTCGTCAGCATTCTCTGTGGCATACTGGATAGTGATACTTTATAAATTGAATGTATTTAACTCAACTATTTTAACAAATAGATATTGGGAATTATTCCTTTTTATAAGCAACTTTATTATATTCAACATTTTTTATTTTTAAAATTTATTTATTGAGTTATATTTCAGTTATGTATTTTATAAAGCTTTTTGTAATAGTTCTATTCCTTCAATTTTTAGAAATGACTTAATACACTACCAGACTATTATCTGGTATCTTCTTGTTACATTTACCTTAGCTTTCTGTTGGATAGCAATGAAGTCTATTGTATGTACAGAAAAATTTACAATTCATAGACACCAGCAGAATGTAATGCATTTTCTGGCCCGCTACGGCCTTCGTCAGCATTCTTTGTGTCACAATGGATAATTTTACTTAATAAATTGAATGTATTTAACTCAACTATTTTAACAAATAGGAATTGGGAATTATTTCTTTTTATAAGCAACTTTATTAAATTCAACATGTTTTATTTTTCGAATTTATTCTAAGAGTTAAATTTCAGTTATGTATTTTGTAATAGTTCTATTCCTTAAATTTTTAGAAATGACATTATACACTACCAGACTATTATCTTCTATCTTCTTGTAACATTTTACTTTAGCTTTCCGTTGGATAGCAATGAAGTATATTGTGTGTACAGAAAAATATACAATTATTAGACACCAGCAGAATGTAATGCACGTTCTGGCCCGCTACGGCCTTCGTCAGCATTCTTTGTGTCACACTGGATAGTGATGCTTTATAAATTGAATGTATTTAACTCAACTTTTTTAACAAATAGATATTGGGAATTATTTCTTTTTATAAGCAACTTTATTATATTCAACATTTTTTATTTTTCGAATTTATTCTAAGAGTTAATTTCAGTTATGTATTTTGTAATAGTTCTGTTCCTTAAATTTTAAGGAATGACATTATACACTACCAGACTATTATCTTGTATCTTCTTGTTACATTTTACTTTAGCTTTCCGTTGGATAGCAATTAAGTATATTGTGTGTACAGAAAAATTTACAATTATTAGATTACCAGCAGAATGTAATGCATGTTCTGGCCCGCTACGGCCTTCGTCAGCATTCTCTGTGTCACACTGGATAGATCAACTATTTTCACAAATAAATATTGGGTATTATTTCTTTTTATAAGCAACTTTATTATATTCAACATTTTTTATTTTTCGAATTTATTCTGTGAGTTAAATTTCAGTTATGTATTTTATAAAGCCTTTTGTAACAGTTCTATTCCTTAAATTTTTAGGAATAACTTTATACACCACCAGACTATTATCTTGTATCTTCTTGTTACATTTTACCTTAGCTTTCCGTTGGATAGCAATGAAGTAAATTGTATGTACAGATACATTTACAATTATTATACACCAGCAGAATGTTATGCATTTTCTGGCCCGCTACGGCCTTCGTCAGCAATCTTTGTGCCACACTCATTCCATAATAATTCAATTCCTTAAACTTTTAAGAATGACTTTATACACTTTCAGACTATTACATTTTACCTTAGCTTTCCGTTGGATAGCAATGAAGTATATTGTATGTACAGAAACATTTACAATTATTATAAAGCCTTTTGTAATAGTTCTATTCCTTAAATTTTTAGGAATGACTTTATACACCACCAGACTATTATCTTGTATCTTCTTGTTGCATTTCACCTTACCTTTCCGTTCGATAGCAATGAAATAAATTGTATGGACAGATAAATTTACAATTATTAGACACCAGCAGAATATAATGCATTTTCTGGCCCGCTACGGCCTTCGTCAGCCTTCTTTGTGTCACATTGGATAGTTTTACTTTATAAATTGAATGTATTTAACTCAAATATTTTAACAAATATATATTGGGAATTATTTCTTTTTATAAGTAACTTTATTATATTCAACATTTTTTATTTTTCGAATTTATTCTATGAGTTAATTTTCAGTTATGTATTTTATAAAGCTTTTTGTTATAGTTATATTCCTTAAATTTTTAGGAATGACTTTATACACTACCAGACTATTATCTTGTATCTTCTTGTTACATTTTACCTTTGCTTTCCGTTGGATAGCAATGAAGTATATTGTGTAGGTCCGCTGGGATAATGCCATCCGGGCCTGGAGATTTAACAGGATGGAAGCTTTTGACCGCCCATTCCCCACGATGACGAGTTATCGGAATATTAGAGATATCCCGAGCGCCACTAAATGTTTCCCCCCTAGGCACATCATCAGTGCAACCTGGCAAGTGTGTATTCATCAAGACCTCAAGGGTGTTCCGACTGTTTGTGGTCCAGAATCCATCCATCTTTCGTATATTTTTTTTTTCAGTATTTATTTATTGAATATTCATTTATTAAATATGAACTAACAATAATTAATCAAATCTTATCCTAATATTTACTTTATGTCCTGCCAGTGCCAGACAAAAAAGATTTAGTCATCAAGGTTTCTGTTTACATATGTAGGTGTTTATCGCTCATCTGATTGGTCTCTTCTTCTTAAGCGAGTGTGGCCGCCATAATTTAAAATATTTCGAGCTAATGGATTTGGGTGCAGTTCCAGCCATTTAAAATATTTTACTGCATATTTCGTTACCATAGTTTTTACCAATGGCACATTGAGATCCTTGTGGATATTTGAGTTTTTGACATACCAGGGAGCGGCTGTGATTATTCGAAGAAGTTTATTTTGGCGCCTTTGAATTTTTTCGATAATAGAAGCAGAGGCAGTGCCCCATAACTGAATACCGTAGCACCAAATTGGCTTTAAGATAGAGTTGAAAAGTAGAAGTTTGCAATCGAGACTAAGAACAAAATTTCTTCCAATGAGCCAATTAATTTGAATTGCTTTTAGTTTCATTTGAGTTAATTTTGCTTCTATGTGCCATTTCCACGTTATACGCCGATCTAGATGTATGCCGAGATATTTTACATGCGAGTGTTGGGGTATTATTTTATTATTGATTTTAATATGGGGGCATGTTTCCCGACGCAATGTGAATGTTATATGTGCGCATTTTTGCTCATTGATCTTTATCCTCCATTGTTTTAACCACCTTTCCAGTTCAAATATGTGATCCTGTAAGTAACGAGATGCTTCTTGACAGTTTTCTTGCACGCTTAGGAAAGCTGTGTCATCCGCAAATGTTGAGGTTTGTGTGTATTGTAGTATTGAAGGCGTAGTATTGAAGGCGTAAAATAGCATTAAAAATAAAAAGAATAATTTTCTTCGCTATACTTGGTAGCTCCAAAAGCATTTTATTACTGATCTTATCAATACCGGGTGCCTTCTTGGTGTTTAAATCCCGAATAGCCTTTTCGATTTCTTTAAACTCGAATCTTAGGGGAATAGCTGCTCTAACATTTACAGGCGGTAACTCGACTGCTATATCGTAAAATATATTATGGGTAAATACATTTTTCAGATGATTAGCAAACAGATTTCCTTTTTCAATATCATTTCTTGCCCAGCTTCCATTCAAGTTTCTCAATGGTGGCTTAGAGATAATTGGTCTATTGAGGCTTCTAGCTGCACGCCATAATGAGTAGTCTGATTGTGGAGTTGCATCAAGTCCCTTAAGATATTTTTCCAGAGAATCCGTTTTCTGAGACTGCAGTAACTTTCTCAGCATTTTTGTGCACTCTTTTAATAAAGTATTAAGTTGGGCGGATCTGTGCAATTGCCACTCTCTTCGAACTCTCCTTTTTTCAGTCAATAGACGCTCGACATCTGTAGAATAGATGATTTTGTTTTTGGTTTTTTTGAGGGTTATGCTGGAATGTTGAACAGCTAGTTTGAGATAACTGTCAAAATTAACAATAGCGAGATCTACGTTCTCCGGTGTGCAAAGCGGAATATTGTCTGTGCAATGGGCACTTAGATATTTTTTATATTTTAACCAATTTATTTGTGAGGCTGATGTCGATAAGTAACCAGACGGAGAGACGATTCTATTTGGATTCATTATAGTAACAATTGTAGGTGTGTGATCGGAAGATAATTCTAGGGACGCTTCCACATGAATCGTGTCTATGGGGATGTTATTAACCACGCCAGAAAGTGTGTTTAGCGTTATAATCGCCAGCAGCCAGGAAGCAGGGTCCTAATGATTTGAAGTATTTATTATATTGGCTTTCTGATATTGCAAATCTAGGTGGGGAGTATAAAGATGAAATTACTAGGTTTCGAGATAATTCCTCAACGCAAATGCTCGTTGCTTGGAGATAATCTTCACGATGATCACACATTAAGTAGTGTTTTACTCGGTTTTTTATCAAAATAGCAGAACCTCCACAAGCTCTACCTCGAGGGTCCTTGGTATCATATAATATATAACCATTGATTTTAAACGTGTTTCTTGAGGTCAGATGAGTTTCAGAAACCATCATTACATCAATTTGTTTACTTTTTAGAAAGTATTCTAGTTCATTTTTATGTTGGCGAATGCCGTTTGCGTTCCAAAAACAAATTTTTAAACAATTCATGGCTTGTTAAGTACAGCTTGCAATAAGTTATTTACTGTTTGTACTAATGTTACCATGGTTTTCTCTAGACGACTTAAATTAGAAACTGGAGTTTCATCATTATTTGGCAACTCACCTTGCATTGGCATTTGATTTGATTTTAAGACGTTAGCGTAGGATGTTCTGTTATTACTAGGCTGCGGTACCTGAACGTCATTAATGTAATCTTGATTTGTTGTCTGCATTTGAGGGGGATTAGGTTTCGGTCCAACCGAGCGCTTGACGATAGAGTATACAAGGCATCCTCTTTAGTTGGCAGTGTGATTACCACCACAGTTGCTACATTTTTTTACATTGGGGTCGTTTTTAGACTTATCGCAGAGAGCTGTACCATGTAATTCTCCACATACGACGCAGGGGTTAGATGACAGTATGCCTTAGTGTGACCAAATTCTTGGCAGTTTAAACATTGCACGGGACCATTCCTTTTGTGCGGCTCCTCTATTGTTATTTTTCTATACAGGATATATTTCAGATTGTAAATGGGGTGCGTTATGTTCTTTTTAAGCTTAATGTCGCCGGGTTCTAACTCCACTCTAAATAGTGGCTGGGGATTTTTTTTCTCTATTTTTAATGTTTATTACGTTTTTATCTCACCTGGGTCCACGCATGAGTCAATGCCCTTAATCACTACCTGAAGACCTTTACTGCTCTTCAGTTGATATGTATACAAATTCTTATTAAGTGCTTCAAATTTTTTCATTACCTTACGAAAATCATCTTCACGATTAACTTGTATTTTTGTCTCATTAATACTACCCCGTTTTATTGCAGCTACATAAAAAGAATTTTCACCTATTACCGAGATCAAATTCTTTATTAATTAAGTTGAGTTTTGCTCTCTAAGATATATCGGCGGTGGCTTAGAAGTTTTGATAACGTTTTGTGCTTCCGCACTGTTATGTACCTATCAATACCTACTTGCACTGGGGGCTTTTGACCACTTTTTACTTGTGGAGTTGAGTTTTCCTAAGCCTGGGGTAATATTTTCATCACTTATTGAAATCGTTTTTGCCGCTGAGGCACCGCTTGCAGGTTCTATAATTTTTATTGTATTAGAATCAACCGTATTATTAGACACCGAAGGTGATACTGAGTTTTCTATTATGCCTGATTGAGGGTTAATATTTTTATCACTTATTAAAATTGTTTTTGCCGTTGAGGCAACGGTTGAAGGTTTTATATTTGTTAGTGTATCTACCGTATTATTAAATACTAAAGGTGAGAGGGATCGCGTGCGAGTAATAGGTTTAGCCGTTAGGTATTTGCTATCATCGGTTCTTTTTTTATTTCTGCATTTGTTTCGTTAACACTCACTGTGATATATGCATTTCTACTGTTTGAACTCATGAGTTTTTTTTTTTTTTTTTTTTTTTACTGTTTTTTTTTTATTTTACTGTTACAGTTGTGCTTTTCTTATTTGTTATTGTTTATCAACACCGAGAATAAAAAATATATGTTTATGTATGTATGTATGTACATACATGTATTTTTTTCTTTATCTTTTTCTTGTATTTACTTTTTTTAATACTTTATTTGTTCACGTTTTTATATAAAAAAAAAAATAAGCCGTATTGCCGAGCTTAGAAAACAGGTCTATCTTCAACGAGCGCGACAGACAGAATGAAATAAAAATGAAATGAAATAAGAATGAGGAATAATGAGTATATATGATGGAATAGCTGGTTTAGAGGATAAAATCTTACGTAGCCGACTTCGAGGTTGTTTTTAGTCGGCAGGAATCTGACCTAACTCAGGGGGAAAAGTACCTGGGTATCTGATGGATGATTTTCACCTACCTACACAAAAAAAATAAAAAAAGATACATACATAGATACATACATTCATACATACATTCATACATACATACATACATACATATATACATAAATAGATACATACATATATACACACATACATACATAAATACATAGATACATACATACATAGATACATACATATATATACATACATAGATACATACATATATACACACATACATAAATACACACATTCATACATACATACAAACATGAATACAAACATACATATAACATACATACATACACACATACATACATACATAAATACATAGATACATACATACATACATACATACATAGATACATACATTCATACATTCATACATACATACATACATACATACATACATACATACATACATACATACATACATACATATATACATAAATAGATACATACATATATACATACATACATACACACATACATACATACATACATAAATACATAGATACATACATACATAGATACATACATACATAGATACATACATATCTATACATACATAGATACATACATACATAGATACATATATACATAGATATAGTCACACATACAAACATACATACACACATGCATACATACATACATACATACATACATACATACATACATACATACATACATACATACATACATACATACATACATACATACATACATACATACATACATACACACATCCATACAGACATACACACATACATACATATATACACACATACATACATACACACACATCTATACATAGATACATACATACATACATATATACCTACACTCATTCAAACATACATACATACACACACATACATACATACTTAGATACATACATACATAGATGCATACATACATACATATATACATAGGTTATGTATGTACATACATAGATGCATGCATACATACACACATACATACATACACACATAGATTCATACAATCATACATACATGCATACATACATACATACATAGATACATACATACACACATATATGTATACATACATAGATACATACATACATACATAGATACATACCGCAAGGGTATCCTCAGGAGAGGATAACGGGAGTAACGACCCCGCGGACCCTAGTTTTGGCAGGCATGGAAAGCGTACTGAAAAGGTACATTAGCTTGATGAAGTCCTGCGGCAGGGCGAGTGGATGCCGCCCTAAACTCTGTATCCAACCGAAAAATTACTCTCGCCGAAAGGCATTAAAACCAAGCCCAGTACGGTTTTAATTATGGCATTTCTGGAATTACGAATATGAACTGACATACCCCCGGGCCGACAGTTTTAACATTCTGGAACCCCAGTACACAGAGGTGATACTCTGCGGAAATGGCTTCTGGGCTAATGTTACAACTGCCTCCGTCTCATCAAAACCTGGCAAATCTCAAAGAACTCTCAAGGCTTTCGTCGCCATTAAAATGGTGGTGTAGGCTCAGTTGAGGATGAACTCCTGACTAACACGGATCTGGCACTAAACATAATCTCCCATAAGGATTTTGTGTCAACCCCTGTATGGCCTCCCTGCTTGCATAGATAACCATGGGATCAAAACGTGCCTATACTTCGAATCGTTGATAACGGCTTTGAGTTGAGACCCTGAAGAAAAAAAAATATGAACAGAAACAACCAAAACGAAAATGAAGCTTTTACGGGTGAGGATACTAACGGGAGCTACATACCGTTAAAACACAACCCTTGCAAACGTAGCTCAGTGTTGGCAAGATCGCCTCCGATTAGCACAACGGGAACTGCCAACATGAAACAACAAAACGATCTGGAAAAAAATTAGGAAGATTCTGAGCATATTATAATGCTAAAACAAGACGAGGAGAAAGCCTTTATAGAAATTGGTAATAATATTAGTTCGGTGAATTCGGTACTAATGACCGCGAAGAACATACACAAGACGATACGGGATGATATCACATGTGCAATGGCTATATACCAACAGATGAGAGAGATAAGGGAGGCTATTTCCAAGACCCCTACTGCGGAATTTGCTCCTGTAGTCAATGTTACCATGGAAACAAAAGCAATACAGGTAGACGTTAGAACTCATAAGCCATTTTATGAACAAAAGCAAGGCGCTAGGAGTAAAAGACAATCGTCAACTTCGCCAAAACAGGATAGTGTCCCGAAAAGGCCAAAGACCGTAGAAACAGGTCACGAAAAAGTCCTACCTGGCACAAGCAAGGCACGGCCGCAGGCGATAGTAGTCGTCGATCCCATTAAAGAAGAGGACGCAGTGGATTTCAACAATTGAAAACCGTACACCATCGAAAGGAGAGAAGAAAAAAAGGCAATTGACAACAAAAAACCAGGAAAAACAGGAGAAGCAATTGCCATTAAGGCCAAACCAGAAACATACGCAGATGTCATAAAGAAGATGAAAAATTCTGTTAACCCTAGTGAAATAGGTGTAGAAATCAGTGGAATGCGAAGAACGAGAGCGGGGGAACTTCTAGTTAAATTTGGAAAAGCAGAAGGACAAGCAAATAAATTGAGAGATGCGTTAACGATGACGCTTGGTGAGGAAGTAACAATCCGATCTGTCCTTAGAAATAAAACGCTTGATATTAGGGACATGGATGAAACCACAGACATGCAAGAATTGATAAACGCCCTTAAGACTGCAACAGGTGAACAGCAGGATGCTTTGTTCAAAATCCTTAATTTGAAGGAAGGATATGGCAAGACTAAGCAAGCCCTGGTACAAATGCCAGCAAACCTTGCGGCAACACTTGTGAAAGAAAGAAAGATTATAGAAGGATGGGTTCGATGTAGAATCAAACCGAAGACGCAGGCTGTAATATGCTTTCGGTGTTTAGACCGTGGACATCGGGTAGCAGAATGCAAAGGCGAAGATAGGAGGGGAACATGTAGAAAATGTTGCCAACCAGGACACCTAGCTAAGGAGTGTCAGCAGGATGAAAGGTGTATACTCTGTCAAGCAGCTGGTTTACAAAATAGAGACCACCTAATTGGTAGTGCGGTATGTGTCGGAAAAATGACGAAACCCCGAACAGAATGAATATGAGATTTATTCAAATAAACCTTGGACATGAAAGAGAGGCGCATGATCTAATGATTCAAAAATCCGCAGAAAGTGAATGTGATATAGTTCTTATAACCTTATAGATGGTACGAAGACTCGACAAAGAGAGCAGCAATGATGATATTGAATAAACAATTATGTATTAGCGAAGTAAATGAGGAAAATGATGGACTCGTTTACACCACTATAAATGGTATTCGAATTTATAGCTGCTATTTTTCGCCGAATATTGACTACCCAAATTTCTCCCGCGCAATTAATAAACTGGAGCTAAGTATCAGAACAGCAAGGGGAAAGGTTATCGTTGGCGGTGACTTCAACAGCAAATCCCCAGAATGGAATTCAGGAAAACTAGACAAGAGAGGTACCATTGTTACTGAATTGATAGCATCTCTCGGTCTAACAATTTTTAACAATGGTTGTATTCCTACGTTCATAAGAGGAAAAAGTACCAGTATTATCGATATAACTTTTGGATCTAATGAACTGTATAATCAGATCATTAACTGGAAGGTACTGGATGAAATTACCCTAAGTGATCATCAATACATAACATTTGATGTCACTAACAAAATACCTGTTCTTAGATACGAGGAAGAACTTCCTAAATGGAATGTTCGAAAACTTGATGTGAAGAAAACTTCAGAATATCTCTTACATGCTAGGGAGAGGAACATAAATAGTATGAATAACTTATCTGGAGACTGCGAAGACATTGTTGCTCTAGCAACCGACATCATTACGAAGTCCTGCAATGCAGGAATGCCGAAAATGAAAAAACACAACAGGAGCAAACAACCAGTTTACTGGTGGACTACCGAAATAGGGGAGCTAAGAAATATATGCTTGACTGCTCGTAGAATATCAACGAGGCATCCCAATGATGAATCTCTCAAATGGGAATATAAAATTAAAAGAAAGGCTTTAAGAAGCGCAATAAAAAAGACCAAGCGGGAAAAATGGGCTGAGCTGTGTAATGAAGTTGATGCAGACCCATGGGGCAAGCCATACCAAATTGTAATGATGAAAGCCGGAGGAAGAAAACCAATACCAGGAATTAAAGACCCCATCTGGGCAGAAGAAGTAGTAAAAACGTTATTCCCAATGGATTTGGAAGGAACGAACCCCAAAGAGAAGTTGATATCAACAGAAGAAGTAGTACCATTTGATGCTGATGAATTAAAATTATCAATCAGAAAACTGAAAACTGGAAAGACCCCTGGACCAGACGGTATACCAAACGAAATAATCAGATTGGCTGCTGAAACATGTCCTGCAATATTATTAATGACCTTTAACGTCTGTATAGTAAACGGTGTATTCCCCAAATGTTGGAAAAGGCAAAAGTTAGTCCTCCTAAGGAAGGGCGCTAAACCACTAAATGAAGCAAGCTCATATAGACCTTTGTGTATGCTTGACACGCTAGGAAAGCTGATTGAATATCTTCTATTACGTGTCTTCGAAAAGCCTGGGAGGCCTTTCGCCACAACTGTATGGATTTAGAAAAGGAAAGAGCACAGTATATGCGATAAGTGAAGTAGTTGGCTAAGCAACAATGGCAAAACACTCTAAGGGCTTTTGTGCTATCATAACACTGGATGTAAAAAATGCCTTCAAAATAGAGAGTCGTCCTAGACGCTTTACGGAAGAAAGGAGTAAATACGCACCTACACAATATGATCACACTACCTTAGCGATCGTATTCTCATATATGACACAGATATTGGAATGAAGGAATATGCCATTACGGCAGGCGGCCCACAGGGATCGGTGCTGGGTCCATTCTTATGGAATGTGATGTATGATGGTCTTTTAAAGCTAAAATACAACACGGTGCAAGGCTAATAGGATACGCCGACGAATAAGAATAATTGCGAATGATAGTATTTCTCGTTGTGATAGATGTCTGAAAGAAAATGGACTTAGACTTGCAGCAGCCAAAACGGAAGCTATACTTGTAACTAATCGAAGATCCTTTAACATTCCTAATATCAGTGTTCAACAGGAGGAAATATCCTTCAAACGCAGCCTCACTTACCTGGGCGTACAATTAGACGACAAACTTAACTTC